>CM065805.1:78418412-79056681 GCA_033398695.1 Orobanche coerulescens
CTTTATGGATTGCTAGTGTTTGGTGCGACATTTCCACCGACCCGATCACCAACAATCATCAAAAAGACGAAGCTTTCCACCGACCCGGTCACCAACAATCGTCAAAAAGACGAAGCTTATTGGAAGCGCATCGCTCAGCGCTACAATTCGGGCAAACCCGCCGACCGTCCGATCCGCACCGCCAGCCAACTTCAGGCTATTCATGCGCGGAACTGTAAAACTTGACCGAGAAGGTCTAGATACAATGAAAAGAAGGACAATACAAATGGTATTCAAACCATAACCAATGTAACCATATACATAACCACACGAATCAATACCTCGGCAACACAGGCCGGAACATCAAGGAAACTGAAATACAATACTCGAGTATTTAAAATCCATTCCAGTACAACAACATTGAATGGAGGAATCCAAAAAAATATAACCAGAGACAAGACACAGTATCACACTTGCCCATCATCTTCATGCCGACCCGATACCCTCCTGTCCGTTCTCCTGGAACCTGAAATACATAAAAAGTATTTCCCCCCATAAAGGGGTTAGCCGTCGAATAGCTAGTGCAAGTATATCAAGTATGAAATACAATACTCCTCGACAATAAAGTAAATGTAACCGTCAATTCATCAATTCAAGACTAGTATTCCGGAATAACTAAATCTCATAGCATCACATCAATACATATATGAATACCGTGGAACCGCACTAAGAGGCTACGGAACCCTCAGGGGACCTGTCGGCCCGCTCCAGAGTGGTTCGTTCATATCATCCGTGGAATCGCACCAAGAGACTACGAAACCCTCAGGGGACCCGTCGGCCCGCCCCAGAGTGGATATAAATAATCATTCCATTAATATATCTTACTTTCAAAGTCGAGAACGTACAATCATAATTATATAGTTGCCTTGAATAGTTGACGACGCAACGAACGGAAAGGAAAGTCACCGACGAATGCTAGGAACCAACGAAACCGAACCTAACGATTCAAAGAATACAATCACAACCAATTCTAAACGAATACGGAATTGGAATACACCCGGAAACCCGCCTACGATTCATATATATTCGTATAAAAACGACAACGAGGGCGGACCACAACCAAACCCTCTCGATTCCGTAAAAACTATGAAATATACCATGAATCCGTAGGCAAACTAAAAATACCAACAAGATTAATCATATTCATCATGAATTAACCAACAAAACGGAATGAATCGGACAAAAATGCGAAAACCCCCAAATCTTCCCAAAAGTAGGGTTCTAAAGATCTAACCTTGATTCGCTGGATCAAGGGATGTTATAGGATGATTGATCAGTGATATAAATTCAGAAACTTCATGGATTTGTTGTTTAACAACATGGCTTCACCTTCTCCGAAGCTCCAGCCGCGGACAGAAGAGAAAGGAAATGAAAAACGAGTGAAAAAGTGGATGCTCTGTCATTTATATACTGGGCTGGAACTAGCGTGCGCTAGCCTTCCCGGACTAGCGTGCGCTATCGGCCAGTATCAGACCAGCACTCTCGGCCAGGGCCCGCACGACCCGGCACCACCGACCAATCCTGCCGACCATGACCTGTCCGCCTGACCCCCGCTAGAGTGCGCTACGGCCGGAAGCCTGCGCGCGCTAGCCGACCTGTCCAGTAACCTCTGGACTAAAAAGCTCACCCAGGTAATGTACGCTAGTTGGCCGACAGCGTGCGCTACCCCTGCCGGTTAGCATGCGCCATGACCGACAGTAGCGTGTGCTACCTGCCGATCCTACCCGAGTCCAGAACCTCAGAACCCCTCTGCCCAGACCCGATAGCGTACGTTGGGCCGCTCGACAGCGTGCGCTACACTGCCGAGCTAGCGCGCGCTACGCCGGTTCCTTCCGTGCCTGCTCGGCCAGTGCCCAGCACTTCCGACAGTGCCGCACCGGTCCGGCCAGCTGCTCAGCCGCCATGACCCGACGACTCGATTTTCCAAAAACGTATGGAACGAACACGACGAAAAGCTCGCGGGCAACATCAACAACCAAAATGAAAACATAATACAATAATTAATCATACACGACCAAGAAAAGAGTCGAGACAGCAAGTACAGATAACTTTGGGTAAAATCCCTGGGTTCCTTATGGAAGTGTTAGTATCGGTGCGTTGGTAAGTCTCTTCTTGAGTTCCTGGAAACTTGACTCGCATTTATCCGTCCATTCTAATTTTACTTGTTTCTGGGTTAGTCGGTTGAGGGGTCCCGCGATCTTCGAGAAGTCCTTGATGAATTTGCATTAGTACCCAGCAAGTCCAAGAAAACTTCTGATCTCAGTTACATTTTGTGGCCTCTTCCAGTCCATAATAGTTTCTATCTTGGATGGATCTACCGCAATCCCTTCTCGAGAAATAATGTGGCCCAGAAATGCCACGTCCTTCAACTAAAATTCACACTTGTTGTACTTGGCGTACAACTTGTGCTGCCTGAGTGTTTCCAACAATAGTCTAAGATGCCTCTCGTGATCTTTCTCTGTCTTAGAGTACACGAGTATGTCATCGACGAAAATTACTACGAATTGGTCGAGATATGGTTGAAATACTCTGTGCATTAAATCCATAAATGCCGCAGGAACATTCGTGAGTCCAAAAGGCATCACTATGAACTCGTAGTGGCCGTATCTAGTTTGGAATGCACTTTTTGGAACATCTTCATTCTTAATTTTTAGTTGGTAGTATCCTTATTGAAGATCGAACTTGGAATACACCGTAGCTCCTTGGAGTTGTTCAAACAATTCATCTATACTCGGGAGAGGATACTTATTCTTAACCGTAACACTACTGAGTTCGCGGTAATCTATGCAAAGTCTTAATGTCCCGTCCTTCTTTTTGACGAATAATACTGGAGCTCCCCATGGTGATACACTGGGTTGTATAAAACCCACATCGAGAAACTTCTGCAGTTGGACCTTCAACTCTTGTAGCTCCAGTGGTGCCATTCGGTATGGTGCCTTTGCAATAGGTGCCTTCCCGGGCATGGTTTCGATATTAAATTCAACCTCTCTATCAGGTGGTAGGGAAGTTAATTCCTCCGAAAAAATGTCAGGGTATTCGGACACCACACCTATGGTTTCTATGCCAGACTTACTCTTGGGTTTGTTGATGATGAAGGCTAAAAGTCCAGTTGCCCCTTTGTCAACTGCCTTCCTAGTCTTGACAACTAATATTATAGGTGCTAGGTTGACTCTAGCGTCCCCAACTAGTTCCACAATTGGTTTGTTAGGTTCGCGAAACCTAACTATCTTAGAGTGACAATCCAATTGTGCGTAGTGTTTAGACAGCCAATCCATTCATAGGATGACGTCGTACTCCAATATTGGAAGCACTACTAAATTGGCAGAATAACAGTTACCGCTGATTATCACATCACACGCAGAATGGACTTTATCCGCTAGCTGACTAACTCCCATCCAGGTAGATACTTCTAGACATAATGATAAGGATTCTAAAGGCCTATCAAGTTTCTTAGAAAAATGCGGTGCAACAAACGAGTGGGATGATCCTAGATCTATGAGTGTCCGTGCAAGTTGATTGGATATAAGGACTGTACCTTCCACTACATCATTATTTTCCGGTGCCTCCTGGCTAGCTAGAGCAAACATTCGTGCTGGGGCTTTCCCTTGGTTGTTTCCTGGCTTAGCTCCAGTGGCTGGTTTGTTCGTCGGAGGGTTCACATCTTGACATTCTCAGCTTTGATGATCTGAACTGCCACAATGTAAGCACTTCCCAAGCTTCCTCCAACATAAATCTGACTTATGCCCCTTCCCGCCACAATGGGTGCATGGTGCTGTTGGTTTGTTGAGAACTGGTGCTTTTGCTCCGCTTGGACTCTCCTGATCTCCCGTCCTATTAGACTTATGTGGTGGCCTTGATGTTGGTCGGGTACTAGGCCTCTTGGCATTGTTGGAGAATTGGCTTTGCTGTTGAGCTAACCTTGTCGTTCCGCTCTCGATCTAGGTGGAGGCTTCCACCTCTTCGGTAAGTGTCGTCAGCCGAACAGTTAAAAGTCTCTATTGAAGCGACTGCCTCAGTCCTCTAGTGAATTTGTAGAGCTTATCTTCCTCAGTTGTTACCAATCTGGGCGCGTATTTAGACAACCTGATAAACTGGGCTTCGTATTGAGCGACTGTCATGGCTCCTTGCTTCAAGTGGTAGAACTCGTCTCATCTAACTTCTCTGGCTGCTGCTGACACATATTGAGTTCAAAAGTCGGTCAGGAAGTTATCCCACGTCCTGACATGGTTTTCTCTCGTCCAGTGCTTGTTTACACTCTTCCACCAGTCATGAGCTGCGGCCTCGAGTCAGAATGTAGCTAGTGATATCCGCTGTTCATCAGTATACTAAGGGCATTGAAAATTCCTTCAATTCTCTCCAGCCAAAGTTCGGCTTTGATATCGTCCGGTTCCCCATCAAAGGTAGGCGGTTTGAAGCGTAAGAATATTCCCAAGGGTGCGATTGTGGGTTTCGTCGTTGTTTCTGTTGTTTGTTGCTTGCTGTTGTAGGAAATTTGTCAGTTGAGATAGGGCTTGAGCCATAGCATCATTTCTATTTCCTCCTCGTGGGGGAGTGCGTGAGCGATCATTGTGATGTTGCTGCTCATCACGGTTCGTACGACGACATCCACGCCTTCGGTCAGCCATCTATTATAAGTTAGGGAAGCATGAGGATTAACAGTCTTGTGTGGAATTATTAGTGATTTATGTTTTTATGCAGAGTTAAGTGCACGATTGAACACTTATAGTTGATTCTGGTTAAATTTGGCTTATCCGCCTGAGCATTCATATCGAGTTAGGGGTATTCTGATTTTTATTGGTCAAATCTTTCTCGCCAGTGGGGTCCATATAATTAACAAAATAAAACTAAGTCAATATCTCGCAAAATCTAATATCCAATATAAAACTTTATTAAGCATGAATAATCATTAAGGCAGTGAACTTAATGATTCAACAAATGCTTATATGATACTAACGACAAAGGAACAATAACACTCCATTTTAAGAAAGTAATGAAGTTTAGTGGAGTTTAAAGGAACTTCATCAATTTCGAATGAATAGTGATATGACTTTGAGAAATGGATGAGTGAAATAAACTATATCCGTTTCAAGAGTTCAATAGAAGAATTGATTCAGTTGGGGAAATACCGTGAATACTTAATCAAGTACCTTGGCCAATGACTTCGGAAATTTGAATTTGACTATGCATATTCCAAGTGAATAGCGAGAATTCGAAAGAGATCTTAATGAGAATTGACTCGAGAAATCTACTTTAGCTCTCAGTCCTATGGTTCACTTCGTCCTAGGTGGAATTCCCATCTAAGTCTGAAGAATCTTATTCTGGTTAGTCCGTTGTAAGTGTACTTCTCAGAAAGCGGGCTCGAAGACTGCTTTTCGTACTCACTATAAGCATTATGAGTTCGTAGTGATGCCATTTGGACTGACAAATGCACCGGTGGTATTCATGGAGTTGATGAATCGGTTTTTTATAAATTATCTAGATCGCTTTGTAGTCGTTTTTATTGACGACATTTGCTCTCGTGACCATGAAGAGCATGAGCGTCATCTCCATCAGGTTCTTGATGCGTTGAGGTGGGAACAGCTTTATGGAAAATCTTCCAAATATGAGTTCTGGATGCCTGAGGTTATTTTTCTCGGACATGTGATATCAGCCAATGGGGTGAGAGTAGACCCACAGAAGACAGGAGCTATCCGAGACTGACTACCACCGAAGAACGTGAAGGAAGTTCACAGTTTCCTGGGTCTAGCATGTTATTACCGAGTTCTCGGAAGGTTTTTTCAAGATTGCTCAACCGATGACTAACCTGTTGAGGAAGGATAATAAGTATTTGTGGTCAGAGGCATGTCAGCGAAGTTTTGATGAACTCAAGAGTCGATTGATTTCAGCACCTATTTAGGTTTTACCAAAAGGAACAGAAGGATTCGTGGTGTATAGTGACGCGTCAAGACAAGGCCTGGGATGTGTGTTAATGCAGAATGGGAAGGTGATTTCCTATGCATCAAGACAACTGTGACCTTACGAGGCCAACTACCCAACCCATGATTTGGATCTAGCAGTCGTGGTGTTTCCTTTGAAAATATGGCGTCACTATTTGTATGGAGTTACCTATCAGATTTTTACTGATCACAAGAGCCTGAAGTACATTTTTACTGAGAAGGAGTTGAACATGAGGCAGAGAAGGTGGCTAGAACTAATCAAAGACTATGATATCGAGATCCTTTATCATCCGGGCAAAGCAAATGTGGTTGCCGATGCCTTGAGCATAAGACAACACAGGAGCAGATGCTTAGCCGCGTGATAGTTCAGAGAGAATTGCAGTTAGATCTTTTGAGGCTGGAAATTAAAGTCTGGTTACAGCGTATTCAGGGACAACTTTGCACACTTGAGATTTCATCATCTCTTGGTGATATAATTAGATCGAAACAGGTTACGGACCCATTCTTATCTCGAGTTCAGGATGAAGTAACTCAAGGGAAAGCCCCTGGATTTATGATCCACGAGGATGGATTGATACACTGCAGGAATCGAGTTTGTGTACCCACAGACGAAGAATTGAGGAACTCTATCCTGAGAGAGGCTCATACTACCCCATACTCCATTCACCCGGGGTCTAGCAAGATGTATAAGGATTTGAAGCAATGTTATTGATGGGGGAATATGAAACATGAAGTTGCAGAGTTTGTTTCGAGATGTTTAACCTGTCAGCAAGTTAATATTGAGCATCAGCGACCAGCGGGAATGCTGAAACCGCTCCCGATCCCCAAGTGGAAATGGGAGGACATATCGATGGATTTTATCACTAGCTTTCCGATGAGTCGTCGAGGGATGAATATGATTTGGGTGATTGTGGATCGTCTGACAAAATCAGCCCACCTTTTGGAGATTAAAGACACATGGGGTCCCGAGAGATTGGCCCATCTGTTTATTAAAGAGATTTTAAGATTACATGGTACCCGCAAGAGTATTGTATCGGATCGTGACGGGCTATTCGTGTCACATTTCTGGAAAGCATTTCATCGTGCGATGGGTACGCAGTTGAACTTCAGTACAACAATTCATCCGCAGACTAATGGTCAGTCTGAAAGGACTATCCAAACTCTAGAAGATATGTTGAGGGCGTGCACTCTTGATTGGAAGGACGATTGGGAAGCCCAACTACCTTTGGTGGAATTCACTTATAATAATAGTTGGCATGCTTCGATTCAGATGGCACCATATGAGGCATTGTATGGCCATCGTTGTAGGTCCCCTTTGTGTTGGGACAACCTGTCTGAATCTCTGGGTACAGAACCTGATATGCTGGTAGCAACCCGTGAGAAGATCACCCTGATTAAGAGTCATTTGTTAACGGCTCAAAATCGGATTCATAACATGTTTCATATCTCCCAATTGAGGAAGTATGTTGCTGATACGAGCCACATACTTCAATTTGAAGAGATCGAGTTAGCCGATGATCATTCTTACGAGGAACGTCCCGTATAGATACTTGAGAGGAGGATCAAACAATTGAGGAACAAGACGATCCCCCTGCTAAAGGTTCAATGGTCACGACACGGATTCGAGGAGGCTACGTGGGAGACCGAGGGCAGCATGCGAGAGAAGTATCCCGAGTTGTTTACCCCTTAGTTTCGAGGACGAATCTCCTTTTAAGGGGGGAGTATGTAATATCCGATAGTAATTTATTATCTACTGGTGTATTATTCGAATAATTTGAGTATCATTGTAATTATGTTACATTTAGTTAATGTTTATTGATGTTGGGATATATCAGGATAGACTTGATTATAACTGTCATTCGCATTGAGGTTAATTTCTTGAGGTTGTGTAGATTGTTACATTTTTGGGCTAGGTTTTCTGTGTTTAACGTACACTAAGATTTAACTTAATGTACGCTAATGCATTGACTTTACGTACGTAATGTGGTACTGGTTACGTACGTAATGCTGAGAATCTTATCCGATCTCAACTTTCGGCATAGGGGGGCAGACATGATCCAGATATTTGGCCCTTTCGAGGCAGCCAAGTTGACGTACATTACGTACGTAATGTTGAGGCTATAACGTACGTAATGAGGTTGGTATTTTGAGGTAGTAGCCTCTGGGGAAAGATTACATACGTAACATCTAAGGTGTAGCGTACGTAAAGGGATCAACGTACATTATCTTCATGATATAACGTACGTAACAAACTGTGCAGTTTATAAAAAGACAACTTATGTCATTCATTTGCACGTTCTAACTTTGATTTTTCTCTCCAACTATCGTCCTCCTGCCTCCCTAGACCGATTATACTCTCTTCCACTTGTATTTGTGCCTTGCATCTTGGATTGGAGCTTGTTGATTGGAAGTTTAGAGGTGTTATTGAAGCTTGGAGTGTGTTCTTGTAGTTTTGGTGGTTTTTATTCATTTCTGAAGTATGTTGTGCGATTCTACTCCATATTTTCATAGTTATAATGATAGTGATACGGTATACTACACCAAGTGTTGAATTAATCAAGTAAAACATGTTTGTGGTTAAGCTTTTTAACACTTATTAATGAATATGGTAATTAAAGGTTTGGAATGAAGATGTTCTTGTTGTTTTAATGATAATGATCATGTTTATATAAATCATACTCATCTTGTTGGATGTATTAACATCAGTGGATCAATGATAATCATTTGCTTCATCGTAGTTAAGTTTAATCAATGGAATTGATATCATAGAAGTGTTAAAACACCATGTTAGGTATATTTCCTACCTTGGGAAGAACTTGATGAATGTTAGAGATTAGGAATGATGTTTCTCTTGATTCAGAAATCTTAAATGATATAACACCTTTGTTGATTCAGCTTAGCAAAGTCTTGAGAGATGATAAGAATACGGATGAATACAACCATAAGTTTTAATTAATCGAATGTGTTGGTAACTTGAGGAAGTATAGATCATCATAATAAAGTGGATAGTGTTCTTAAGAAGGTAATGCTAATTGTGGTTGATAATGTATTGAATTCATTTATGTTGGTCTTTGTATAGAAGTAGATGTTGAAGAACCATAAGAACTTGGTTAATCCGATTGTTAATGGTGAATTAAAGGTGTTTAATGCATAAACTTATGTATAGTTATAACAAGAGTATTAAAAGGACATTTTGGTATAGTAATCCGATTTGTGGAAGACAGACCATATGTATTGAAATTCATCAATAATCGGTAGAATGTTCATTGGAATAGAATGGATTATTCGGGTTGGTTCGGGCATCGTTTCCTACGAATTGATATCAATATTATGTGAATGTATTATCGAATGAATTACGTTTCATTCAAGGTTGCTTGTTCGATTAAGTATTTAATCGAGGATACCGTCCGTTTGATCATTTGGAGAAGGACTATCTTTCACCTATGGAATTGAGGCAAGTTATCTTGCTTGTTTATAATGATGATTGAATTCTTGTGATGGTTATACGTTTCGTGTATATGAAACACTTATGAATCTGTGATTCGTAATTTGATATTGTTCTTGATGATGTTTCCGTTTTTCATCTTGGGATTGCATTCCCAAGTTATCACCTTTGAATCGTTGATATCATTGATCTTTATTGTCACTTCGGTGAGTTTCTTGATCCTTAATCGAATATATGATTTATTGAATTCGTTGTCATGTTTTATTGTGACATATCTGGAATCATATCTGCGTGCCAATTGGTTATTGTGTAGGATTTTTAGCCAGGCACATATATAGTCATACGTGGATGTTTCCGTATTGGACTGTGCACACGAGACGTAGTTCATGAGGCTAATTAGTTACATTATCACACATATATTCTGGATTCCGTATATGGGGTGGACATGTGCACGGACACATTTCCGGATTAGGCGTACTGTGATATCCATATTGATCCATATTGTTTGGTTGTTCATAGTCCATGTATGATTGGATATGTTCGACAGTTTGTGACTGATTGTTCATACACCCGGGGGGATGTTCAATAGTCGGGATGTTTCCTTGAGATCTAGTATATGTGAATTGTATAATGTCTTGAGAATTATTATCATGTATATCTGACCTTGTGGTTTGGGAGAAATAATTGTGTTGTATTTTTAGGTCGAGGCAAGGGCAAGGCACGGGAAGAGCATGGTGACGGCAAAGAGTTCGAAGGATACTAGTTCGGGGGATCCAAATCTTTTGTTGTCCGGTTATGCTTAAAAACCGTATAATGATATTTTCCGCTTCATTTAAATTATTGACCGATTGTATTGTTATTTGAAGTATATTCCATCTCTATATGGTTTATACTTGTATTTGGATCTTGTGTATGTTAAGGCCATTGGCCATACTATTTATAAACTCGTAATCGGAGTAATGACTATTTATTGTGGTTCGGTATCACAAGGTACTATATATTTAATCTATATTTTGGTATCGCCTGGTGGGTCCCAGTGTGGGGTCTACGGTACTGTAATAGTCGCCTTTTGGAGTGTTACAGTGGAAAAATCCAAGATATTCTTCGACATGGACAATTATTTATGGATATTGTAACATATGTATTCTTCGTGACAACAATGATTGGTTCCTCCTAAGTAATTCAAGAGAGGGGGCTTGCTCATTTATTGATACCTAATATTTCGCATATCAAAATCATAAATGTCTGTATGCTTCAAAAACAAAACAACCTTACTAAGCTTTAAGGACATCTGTGCCAATTGTTATCACATTGATGCACATTGTGAGAATGAAAGGAATTTTTATGTGTTACTCTGACAGAATGTGGAAGATGCCACATTCTCTAGAAACTAATGAGTCTAAGTAGTGGTTTATACCAAACTACAATAAGGGTTATTGAACCTATGCTTTGAGTCACGACTTTTGTGATTCTGAAGTGTACTAACTGTGAATGACCGCCTTGGTCATCCTGGACGCGATATGGTGATTTGTATTTTGATAAACTCACATGGTCATCCATTTTTCAAGTTTAGAGAATGATTGGAAGTACTGAGGCTTCCATGGCAATTTCCAATCACCATAAATCATTTGGTAAAGCCTGTTCACTAGCAAAGTTGATACCTTCTCCATTATTTGCTAACGACTTAACACAAAATATTCACTTCTTACAAAGAATTAAAGGGGACATTTATGGACTTATTCTGCTAGAGTGCGGATCATTCAGATATTTCATAGTTTTGGTTGATGCATCGACTCGATGTCACATGTCGATTTGATATTAACAAGAAATGATGTACTCGCTAAGATCCAAGCACAAATCACCAACTTACGAGCTAACCATCTTGATTTTCGATCTCGTCATTAAGATTGGACAATACTGGTGGATTTATGTTGGAAGTTTTTCAATGACTATTTCATGTCTATCAGGATTGAAGCTGAACATCCCATTCCCAATGTTCATTTGCTGAATGACCGTTCTGAGGCAATGATTAAGTGATTACAATTTATTGCCCGAGCATTGATATTGCGTACCAATTTACCGATTTCTGCTTGGGGCCATGCAGTTTTGTATGCAGCTATATGTATTCACTTTCGACCCACGGTCAATCAACTGTTTAGTGCATACTGTTGGTAACTTGATATGAGCATGATATTTCACACTGATGCATTTTTTGTTGTGCAATATATGTGCCAATTATGTCTCCGCAACATACTACAGTGGGTCTGCAGAGACGATTAGGTATAAATGTTGGCTATGAATCGGCCAAAGTTATGTGCTATTTGGAACCCTTGATAGGATATCTATTTACTGCAAGATTTGCAGATTGTGACTTTCATGAGACAAACTTTTCGTTGTTAGGGGAGAGGTATCTAATGATTTTGGTTAAATGCCAGGAAACTATCTGGCGTGCTCCCTATTTGCCTCATCAAGATCCCCGCACAGTTCAATCTAAGGTGGAAGTGCAATGTATTCTCGATCTTCAGAAAGTTGCAGATTCAATGCCCGACAACTTTACTAATACTGCGAAAGTGAAAAGATATATCATTTAAGATGTGAATGTTCCTGCAACGTTATAAGTCCCAGTCATAGGGCAAGTTTAAACCTGCAAAATGAATAATGCCCCCTGCGTTGCCCTTAGTGGTAGAACGGCTGCTTCGCCTGCTCTTGTCCCTGCTCAAAAAGGGGGAGGCAGTGTCAAGAAATGATACCGAACCTTGGAAGAGAAAGAGGAACGAAGGCACAAAATTCTCTCATTATCGACAGAGTGATTCTGTCACATGATATTCTCTGTAACTACGGATATGTCTTAAGAATAAAAAATGGAACGATCGATGGATACGTCGAGAATTTCGTTGATGCTAGAGAATAAAGAAATCTCGATGCAATGTACGAGTGAATATGTAATGTTGGACCGGTCGTCCACACTAGGCATGTCCACGGGTCGGACCCATCGGGTCACCGGGGTCCGACCCGCCGGGTCGTCGGGTCCTATAAGGGGGACCCAAATCCTAACTCGGAAATAAAGACAACCCGACGGGTTTAGAACCCATCGAGTCAGCGGGTCAACCCGCCGGGTCAGCGGGTTTCAGTCAGATTTTTTTTATTTTTATTTTTTATTCGTAGTATAAAAATTATATTTTGAAACTAATTCAACCAAGTTCGCATCTAGAAATTTGCATATATATATATATATATATATATATATATATATATGGGGGAGATATTATTATATTATTTCTTTAAGAGGCAAAACAAATCTTTTTAAATTGCCTGTCCACCATGTTTAGGGGATTTGGTGGGGAGATATGCATGCATGTGCCAAGAAAAAAAAATGAAAAAAAAAACAAGACATTTTTTTAGACTTTCTTTTGGAAGTATTCTTGGAAAAGGCCGTGTGGTGACTGGTGGGTGGGGCCAGAAGGGATTTTTTTTAAAAATGGACGACCCGACGGGTCGACCCGGCAGGTCAGTGGCGGGTCGTGACCCGCCGGGTCAGCGGGTAGGAATTAGGTCGACCCTAACCCTAACCCGCAACCCGTACGACCCTTGACCCGTATGACCCGTGACTCGGTAGGTTCGGGTCGGGACAGGTTCCCGCTGGGTCGTAACCCGCTGGGTCCGGGTCGACCCTTGACCCTTGGACATGCTTAGTCCACACTACTCAATGATGCTTTTGTAAAATAGCCCAAAACGCCCGAGAATCACGATACATGATCGAATAACCAAACTGAAGTTCACAACACGTATAACAAAGTTAAACGGACTTACGGGAAACTCGAAACAGCAGTTTCGAACGAGATTCGCAAGAATCGAACTCAAGTGCGAAAAAGTCGCTAAAAAGCACGGAACTCAACAAAACAACACCGAAACAAACTCGGATGTCAAAAAGTGTAGAATTAATCATTCTCAGGAAGACGAAACGGTCCCAAGCGAGTCGTCAAAATGGACTTTCGCCAAAAAAAAAGAAAATTACCGAAAATCGAATTTGCGGATATTACATACTACCCTCCTTAAAAGAAGTTTCGTCCCGAAACTTAAAACAACTAGGGAGAAGCAATATCCCGCCAGGAAAACTCAACGAGAAACACAAGCCAACGGCAAAACGTTACAAGCAACACAACAATACATTACCCGAAAGTAATCCAAGCCAACGCTGAAATAAATACGAATCACAATGTCTGAAGGCTCCAACAGAAATACCAATACATCACAATGGCCTGAAAGCCCCTCAGCCGAAGCTGTATATCACGATGGCCTGAAAGCCGAATAGCCCGAAGCTGTAAATCATCACAATACAGATCTCAAAGAAACAAACTTGACTGTCGGACATACCCCTCGGCGTATGAACAACCAGTCGCAAATCGTCGGACATATCCAATACAACATGGACTACGAACGACCAAACAATAAGGCTCAAGAGGGACATCACAGTACGCCCGATCCGGAAATGTGTCCGTGCACATGTCCACCCCGTATACGGAATCCAGAATATACGTGTGACAATGTACCTAATTAGCCTCACGAACTACGTCTCGTGTGCATGGTCCAATGCGGAAACATCCACGCATGACCATCGTGTGCTTGGCTAAAAATCCTACACATAACCAATCGGCACGCAGATATGATTCCAGATATGTCACGCTACAACATGACAACGAAACTCAAAGGATAACATATCCAATATGAATCATACGACTCACCAAGTGAACGATGACACACAAATAATGAAAGATCGACACGACCAACAATATCCAAAACAACCATCCTGGGATCAAAATCCCTAAGGACCGATTAATACGAGCAACAATCACAACACAACAATCCGGGAAATCCTCCACCCTCAACGATCACAAAATTACCGAGTTCATAAGAATAATAGTGTGCTGCCTTGAGTCGGCCGACACGACAATAATAATTCAACGGATGAGAACTATCCTCGACAGTCCTAATTCAATACTTCGATTATCGTAGAACGGCCAATCGATAACAACGATACAATGGATGGGAATGTTTTCGACAGTCCCAAATCAATACATCGATTACCTTTATAACGGTTAACCGATAACAATTATACAACGGATGTCTCGGCACCTTTAATCGGTTACCGATAACAAAGATGATAATCGAATACATCAATGCCGTCAATCGGCCAATACAAAACCAATAGCGAAGCACCAATATCAAAGACAACAATAAAAAAAATCAATACCGTGAACCGGCTATCGACATCAATATGATCAACAAGTATCGTAATGCCCTGAACCGGCCATTTACGAACAACACTAAAAATTGGCATAACTTGCCGAAAGATATCGTATCAAACAACCCCTTGATATCAACAAAATCACAAAGAGACCAAGTCTCGTCATGATTCACACATTCATGCACATACATAATAACATCAATCTCATTGACTAGTACAAGTATAATACTTGCTTCGATATCAATTCAACGAACTGTTACCAATTCAGTTGCTTTCGTCTACGAGTTCCTCAGCCCCGACCAAAGTAATCTATGAACTCTTCAACCTCAACCACATCACAACAGTCATAATCCACGATCAGACATCACAACTTATTTTATAAAGAAGGATTAATAATCGACAAGTTCGATAACGATCGATATCAATACCACCAAACCACAAACTCAACCGTTTCACCTTATCTCGATTAAACACAGTCTGAACAATCCAACTCAGACACTTACAAATCCTGTCCACAATACGAGTCGAAATATGATGATCATATCAGCAACCAATTCGGACCAACTAGGGTCTAGATGTTATCGATTCCAAACTAAATCCTTAAATACGAATTAACAAGGTTCCTCCTTGTAAATCCATAGTTAAAATTTTCCGATGATCATCATTAATTCGAACCATCCAATTAGTTCAACATTATAGATAATCATATTCTAAGGCTATCCAACAATCCAATCATTCGGCTTGAACATTTTTTCAATATGTATGGACTTCAAAACTCATAGATGAATAATAATTTCATCAAACTCGTAATCATATTCGTATCACGATGCGAATATTATATCAAAACACATAATTCAGCTCTAGACATGAATATCCCATATTCATATCAAAAACACCCACACTCCTTATAAATGTTCATCATCTCATATAATTCAAGAGTTTCTCAGGAATCCTGAATTAATCCGAAATCACGTCCACAATCGACCAACGACAAAATCCAATGTTCTAACATCTAAGCCATCATCTAACTCATAGTCTAAGGCATATATCATCATAACATCAGGAATCGCAATAATACTGCCAAGAACACTATGATCCCCTAACCATACTCATGACAACATAACATAACCCAACATATAAGTCATCATGTCATCATCTTCCTTAACAAACTTCCCGTGGGATACCAAGAATCATCATAACGCCTCCATAAAATATTATCATACGAACTAATCATCAACAACAACGTCAAAGTCGAAATGTCTGAAGTTATTAACCAACACATCTCTTGAAGATAAACAGCACCATTCAAAACCACACGAATCATATCAATATCCGTACTTCAACAATAATATCAACATAACGCGGTAATCCATCCATAATCATACTTATCAATCTCCTATACATGACGATTATCAACTAAAGAACAATGATATTCAATTCAGAACCAAATCCAAAGTGAATATTAATTACCTCTTTGGAGAAATGGATTGATTCTCAAGGTTGAATCTATTTCTAATCGATTCCAAGCTTAGAGTTGTTAAAACGGTCAACTCCATGATTACGCAAGTATTTACAACCTCAAAGTATTTTCGAAGAACTCTCTCTTTCGGTGGAAAAGAAAGAACGGGCTGAAAAGTATAACATTACTCAATCTCACACTACTAGCATGCGCTACTCTCACAAAATGGCGCGCGTTACTTGCCATAGCGTGCGTAACTGACTTTGTTAGCGTGCGCAATCGATATCTGGAGGATACTGCCTCATTTCATGCCAAGTGTTACGTACGTAAAATCCTTGTCATAGCGTACGTAACATAACGTTGACTTGCTACAGCAAAAGTCTCATTAGTGTTCGCTATTATCCACCCGTAGCGTGCGCTAATCATAGTTGACTCGACAGCTTGCACCTACCACTTGTGCCCCCACATGCTGAAAGCATCCGCGATTTCCGGGATTCCTCTGACCGATCTGGAATTAGCGTGCGCTAACCATACAGTTTAGCGTGCGCTAGCCCTACATGACAAACACCCGCTGACCTTATCTGGACACGCATCACAAGTGGTCGGGTCCACTCGCCGAAAGCCCAGATTCCCTGTCGGACGATCTGATATTAGCGTACGCTAACCATCCTTGGTAGCGTGCGCTAAATGCCGATAAACATCAACCCGGGCCTACCTGTCGGCCGCCTTCCGAACCTTTCCAGAATGCCTTACGTACGTTAAGGATCCTCCTTAGCATATGAAATTTGAACCTATTAGCGTATGCTAACTGCACCACGTAGCATGTGCTACTCATACCTCGTAGCGTGCGCTAAGCATATTTCTTAGCGTGCGTGTGGCTGTACGTAGCCATTTCCAATGGTTCCTGTCTGTTGCCTCGACATACTGGACACGTATATATGACATGCTGAATACATATACTTGATTCAATAACATTTTCATATGATATGCCTGATATCAGAATTAAACAACCTGATACACGATATCCTCAATTATAACTGTCAACCAACAACAGATCAACCCAGAATTTCCAAACTCATCACAAGGGCAATCAATCGTCGCCACGAGCGAATAACCAAAACAGTGTACTTACAGGTACATGAAGCTGATGATCTCCCGTGATACTAGCATGCGACTCCCAAACAAAGTCTCAACATAATACCGATACACACCAATATCGCAATTAGCAATTTAACAAAATCTCAAGGAAGAGTTCACGTCCGTGACCACGGCCACAACTCTTCCTCCTTTCAGCCAACATTCTGAAGGGCACACACGTGCGTAAGTATAATCCAAATCGCACATTCTCGAAGTGACCAATTCCCAAGAATACCAAGCTAAAAACGAAACGATTAAGAAAAATACAAGAAGAGTGAGAGGACTTACAAGTACCGGTCGCACTGTGATGATGGCAGAGTAGTGATACTATGGGCAAATGACGACTCAATCGACCCAAAAGACCGACAGCTTAGGTATCCATAGACCTAAGCTCTGATACCATATTCTGTAACACCCCTAAGTTATTCAGGGCATATTACAGTGCCGTGAGCCCCGCCGTGGGACCCACAAGGCTATTCATGCGCGGAACTGTAAAACTTGACCGAGAAGGTCTAGATACAAGGAAAAGAAGGACAATACAAATGGTATTCAAACCATAACCAATGTAACCATATACATCACCACACGAATCAATACCTCGGCAACACAGGCCGGATCATCAAGGAAACCGAAATACAATACTCGAGTATTTAAAATCCGTTCTAGTACAACACTGAATGGAGGAATCCAAAAAAATATAACCGGAGACAAGACACAGTATCACACCTGACCATCATCTTCATGCCAACCCGATACCCGCCTGTCCGTTCTCCTAGAACCTGAAATACATAAAAAGTATTTCCCCCATAAAGGGGTTAGCCGTCGAATAGCTAGTGCAAGTATATCAAGTATGAAATACAATACTCCTCGACAATAAAGTAAATGTAACCGTTAATTCATTAATTCAAGACTAGTATTCCGGAATAATTAAATCTCATAGCATCACATCAATACATATATGAATACCGTGGAACCGCACCAAGAGGCTACGGAACCCTCAGGGGACCTGTCGGCCCGCCCCAGAGTGGTTCGTTCATATCATCCGTGGAATCGCACCAAGAGGCTACGAAACCCTCAGGGGACCCGTCGGCCCGCCCCAGAGTGGATATAAATAATCATGCCATTAATATATCTTACTTTCAAAGTCGAGAACGTACAATCATAATTATATATTTGCCTTGAATAGTTGACGACACAACGAACGGAAAGGAAAGTCACCGACGAATTCTAGGAACCAACGAAACCGAACCTAACGATTCGAAGAATACAATCAAAACCAATTCTAAACGAATACGGAATTGGAATACACCCGGAAACCCGCCTACGATTCATGTATATTCGTATAAAAACGACAACGAGGGCGGACCACAACCAAACCCTCTCGATTCTGTAAAAACCATGAAATATACCATGAATCAGTAGGGAAACTAAAAATACCAACAAGATTAATTATATTCATCATGAATTGACCAACAAAACGGAACGAATCGGACAACAACGCGAAAACCCCCAAATCTTCCCAAAAGTAGGGTTCTAAAGATCTAACCTTGATTCATTGGATCAAGGGATGTTATAGGATGACTGATCAGTGATATAAACTCATAAACTTCATGGATTTGTTGTTTAACAACATGGCTTCACCTCCTCCGAAGCTCCATCCGCGGACAGAAGAGAAAGGAAATGAAAAACGAGTGAAAAAGTGGTTGCTCTGTCATTTATATACTGGGCTGGAACTAGCGTGCGCTAGCCTTCCCAGACTAGCGTGCGCTATCGGCCAGTATCGGCCCTGCACTCTCGGCCAGGGACCGCACGACCCGGCACCACCGACCAATCCTGCCGACCATGACCTGTCCGCCCGACCCCCGCTAGCGTGCGCTACGGCCGAAAGCTCAAGCGCTAGCCGGCTGTCGATAACCTCTGGACTAAAAAGCTCGCCCAGGTAACGTACGCTAGTCGGCCGACAGCGTGCGCTAACCCTGCCGGTTAGCATGCGCCACGACCTGCCAATCCTACCCGAGTCCAGAACCTCAGAACCCCTCTGCCCAGACCCGATAGCGTACGCTGGGCCGCTCAACAGCGTGCGCTACACTGCCGAGCTAGCGCGCGCAGCCTCCTAGCTGTAGCGCGCGCTACGCCGGTTCCTGCCGTGCCTGCTCGGCGATTGCCAACGCCAAGCGATTCCGCCCCGGCCATTTCGGCCGCCATGACCCGACGACTCGATTTTCCGAAAACGTACGGAACGAACACGACGAAAAGCTCGCGGGCAACATCAACGACCCGAAATGAAAACATAATACAATAATTAATCATACGCGACCAAGAAAAGAGTCGAGACAGCAAGTACAGATACGGATACCCATAACTTTGGGTAAATTACAAAATGGCCCAAAACGCCCGAGAATCACGATACATGATAGAATAACCAAACTGAAGTTCACAACACGTATAACAAAGTTAAACGGACTTACGGGAAACTCGAAACAGCAGTTTCGAACGAGATTCGCAAGAATCGAACTCAAGTGCGGAAAAGTCGCTAAAAAGCACGGAACTCAACAAAACGACACCGAAACAAACTCGGATGTCAAAAAGTGTAGAATTAATCATTCTGAGGATGACGAAACGCTCCCAAGCGAGTCGTCAAAACGGACTTTCGCCAAAAAAAGAAAATTACCGAAAATCGAATTTGCGGATATTACATGGGTAATGCCGAAGCTCCAACTATTTTCCGGCTACCATGCCAATATCGAAAAACAACATCCCAGTGGGCACAACGGCTAAAATTTGTACGACAAAGCAGACAAGATGTTTAAGCAAGCGACGGTCCACACATTCGATTTCAAGTCGACATGGAGACTGCTCAAAGATACTCAAAAATTTCACAGTGCAGTGAGCGGGACTGACACGTCAGTGAAGAGGGCGAATCTCCGAGAAAACGGGAGCTACTCCACTAACGTGGGGAGTACGGCCGCCCCGGATGAAGAGAGCCCGTAGCCACGTCCAATGGGTATCAAGGCTACCAAGTGGAAGGGAAAAGGGAAACAAGCGGAGTCAAGCGACATCGCCACCACCGACAGCACCGCCACCACCGCCACCACCCGCATCGACGAAGGATTTGCCAAAATGGGCTTCTTGGTTGATAGGTTTGACAAATATGCCGAAGCGTACGAGTACAAAATGGCATACAAAATTATCACCAGGAATACCAGCGATATAGATCCTGATGCTCTTAGATACCACTTGAAGGCGTGCGAATAGATCAAACAACAATACCCCGATTTCGCCGACTGGTTTTTCTAAATTTTAAGTTGTATTATTCTAGTTTATTTTTTAATTTCTAGCTTTGTTTTTCTTGTTAAAAAATTGCATTGTAATTTTCCAATCAATCATTACAATTTTCTAGTCGTAAATATTCGTAATTCTGTTTAACGAAATAATAAATATTTTATTATATAAATAACATAAATATAAAAAGAAAAAAAACAAATGTGAGCACGAAAATAGTGCTCACCCATTGTTGGAAAAATTGCAAGTGCTCACAAAATTGAAGTAGGGCCCACTTTTAATATTATAATAATAAGTGAGCACCATTTTGGTGCCCACCCATTGTGGATGCCTAAAAGCAACCCCAATGCACCCAACCTCAATCCTATATTTGTCCACCTATTCATGATTTAGGGGTTTGAAATGAAAATTCAGTCTCCAACCATACCCCTCATCCCTATATTTTTAGGGGGTTGAAAATAGAACCCCTTCTTTTGGAGATAAAACTATCAGCCCCTATAACCTGCCAACTCATCTCCCACTCATTCACCTTACCCTTTTTATTCTTTTTCACTTTTCTAATATTACTTTTAAGAATTTTAATGTTCAAAATACTACTTATATATTATTTTGAAAATATAGGGAACAGATATAGGAAATATTGTTGGAGTAAAACAACTTTTTGGTTACTTATAATTTAGGGGATCAATATTTTACTATATTTTAGGGGCTCCAAATGGGGGTTGCCCTTGGAGATGCTCTAAGAAGATTGATTTGTGCCTGGTTGCGCAATATATTACAAAATCGCCTTGTTGTCCACTGACAAACTTGAAGATTATGAGAATTATCTTGTGGACAACAAAATTATGAGAATTATGTTAGAAACCGGGTACTTGCACGTGTATTACAAATAATATTTTGGACTTGAATAATGAACAGAATCAATAAATGTTACACTTGCAATGAAACAATAGTTTTACTAAGATAACCAAAGATCGTCCGGAGCTAGATCTTATGTCCGCAAGACGAGAATACGCCCCGGTAGTGCTCACGGTAAGGCAGCTCGTCCCCAAAAGTTAAAACGATCTGAACGTCTCGACAGTAGCAGCACCGCAAACTGAATCGAGCACCTGCGAACTGGACTGGAACGAAGACTGAACTTAAATATGATATGCAATGGTTTGAGTGAATGCAGAATGCTATTTTTGTGTCTTCTGCAATGAACGAATGCTTATTTATATAGCACTTCTCGATTAGGTGAAGGGACTCGTCGCCATTAATCCTGCCATGATGGGTCATTAATTTTGCCATGATGGCTGGCGGTTTCAGACGCCCAAAGGGCTCGGTCCGATGAAGAGTTTTGGAGTGGAGCATTTACTAGTTAGCTCAAGAGTCATGGTCCAGACCAAAAAGTTAGTGGACTTACGGATTTGGTTCAAAAAGATAAGCCCAAACACTAGCCCAAAGCACCAATTGCCAAGATCCAAGTCCAAGCCCAAGTCCAAGTCCTAGACCGCGGGCCCGAGCTCGAGCCCGACCCGACCGGACGGACGGACGGACGGCGGCGGAGGCATCGTCGATCGGTCGGTCGGTTGGCGGCGGCGGCGCGCGTGTCTGTGTGTGCGCGCGAGGACACCAATACACACCAACACAACAAGTTAATAAGCCCATATAGACAAGGACTTACAAGTTAAAACATCCGCATATGACTAATGTGGGATAACTAACATTTATTTAACATGTTAGTTTCTACTCCAACATCCAACCTTTAACATACAATATCTCACGCACCGGAAATCGATTTAGAAATATTAACTATACCACGTTCATCTACTCATGACGTATTAACATTCAATAAATATTTTAATTAAATAATAAATATTTAATTAACAAAATTTATAGTTAATTACTAAACCATTTCCAACAATCCCCCACATGAGTGAGAAAGCCTGCAAAATGAATGCAAATGCATAGTTCAGTCCTCAAGAGACAATATTACATTTGGCTAGGTGGCTTGTGGCCTTGAACCTATCCATGGTCAACATCATCGAGTATACTGGCGGCATAGTGGTCATGAAAACCTTGAACTAGTCCCCCATGGTGTATACCGAGACAATAATATAGACACAATATCATCTCAATTCCGTCCGTTCTAACGTTTTGTGTCCTTTTAGGCCTTGGACACCCCTTTGGATTCATAAGTGTATCAATGAAGCGGCCCTCACTTCACATTTATATAGGTGATTCTTATTCCCAAGTATCCCACTATACTTGACCTCTCCGAGGTAATCAAGAATCATTAAAAGTCATAAGACTTAACCTCACCACATGTAGGTAAATAATCACTCACTGTTATCAGAGAATAGGTATGTTTGAGTGTTTTAACACACGGATTAGTATAACTTAGTTATCCCATTAAACCAAGCTCTTAGGATCCTCCAATCTACAAGGTTGGGTTTTCGCTATAATCATCCTTAATATATGGATTTAACACCCATTCCCTCTAACAATTTATACATTTGATCTCGATTAATACTCTTCGTCGGCGGATCCTCCAGATTATCTATTGATCTTACATAGTCAATTGAGATAATCCCACTCAAGATCAAATGCCTCACGAGATTATGCCGTTGATGAATATGTTGAGACTTACCGTTATAAAACATATTTTGTGCCCGTACAGTAGTAGCTTGGATATCACACTGTATCAACAAAGATGGCACAGGTCTCGTCCAACATGGAATATCCTCGAGGAAATTCTTAAGCCATTCAGCTTCTTCACCAGCTTTATCCAAAGCTATGAATTCTGATTCCATGGTAGACCTTGCAATACAAGTTTGTTTCTTAGACTTCCAAGATACAGCACCACCCCCAATAGTGAACATATATCCACTCGTAGAAAATGAGTCTTTCGATTCGGATATCCAATTAGCATCACTATACCCTTGAAGTACAGCAGGCTCTCTTGAATAATGAATCGCAAAGTTTTGAGTATATTTTAAATAACTCAGTACTCGTTCTAGAGCCCTCCAATGTTTTTTACTTGGATTAACTGTGTAGCTACTCAACTTGTGAACCGAGCATGCTATATCAGGCCGCGTACAATTTGACAGATACATCAAACTCCTATTGATCTTAACATATTCATCTTGATCCACAGGTTCACCCTTATGATTAATAAGATGAACATTCGGTTCCCAAGGAGTCTTAGCAATGGGTTTATCAAAAGCATTGAATTTCCTTAACATTTTCTCAACATAATGAGATTGCGTCAAAGCAATTCCATTAGGCATTTTCAGAATCTTAATTCCAAGAATAGTATCAGCCAAACCGATATCTTTCATGCTAAAATTCTTACTTAGCATTCGTTTCATTTAACCAATCACACGAGAGTTGCTACCCATTATCAATATGTCATCTACATATAGACAAACGATAACGTGATTGTCACCCGTGTTCTTAACATAGACACATTTGTCACTCTCATTGATATTGAAACCATTTGACAACATCACTTCGTCAAATTTCAAATGCCATCGCAGAGTTGCTTGTTTCAAACCATATGAAAACTGTTGTAATTTGCATACCATGTGCTCTTTCCCATGTATTACAAACCCTTCCGGTTGTTTCACATAGATTTCATCATCTAGATCCCCATACAAGAATGCAGTCTTAACATCCATTTAATGAATCTCGAGATTGTGCAAAGCAGTAATAGTGAGTAGCACCCTAATAGATGTAAGTCTTGTCATGGGCGAGTAGGTCTCAAAGAAATCATAACCAACTATTAGCCTAAAGCCTTGAACTACAAGTCGGGCCTTATATTTGTCAATAGTACCGTCAGACTTGTACTTCTTCTTTATGATCCATTTGCATCCTAAAATCTTACAACCCGGTGGTAGTTCAACTAACACCCAAGTGTGATTCAGCATAATAGACTCAATCTCAATGTCTATCGCCTCTTTCTAGAAAGCCGCATCTGGACTGGATAAAGCTTCTTTTACTGATATTGATTCACCGTTTAACATTAACAATGTAGTCTGGTCCATATATCTTTAGTTTCCGTACTCTAGTACCTCGTCTAGGTTCTACATTGACTGGTGTAGACCTACATTGCTTTTTGTTCGGTCATTCGAATAACACCAAATTCGAGCTTGAGGCTTCATTTTCATCTATGGTTTCAGAACACATAGGCCCATCTACAAGTTTAAAACTTGTAGCTTCATCATCAACTCTATTATTAGAGTTAGGATCAACCTTATTCTTATAAGGATAGATATTTTCAAAGAATACATCATTCCTTGATGCAATCGTTGTATTTACATGAATGTCGGGTATCTCCGATTTGTGTACTGCAAACCTATAAGCATTGTTGTTAAATGCATAACCAATAAAGATACAATCGATCGTCTTAGGACCAATTTTAACTTGTTTAGGTAGAGGCACCTCAACCTTCAGCAAACACCTCCACACTTTGAGATATTTGTACGATGATTTTCTACCTTTCCACAACTCATAAGGAGTAACATCCTGACCTTTGCGTGGAATGTTGTTCAATATGTAGTTGG
This sequence comes from Orobanche coerulescens, assembly GCA_033398695.1. NCBI lineage: Eukaryota > Viridiplantae > Streptophyta > Magnoliopsida > Lamiales > Orobanchaceae > Orobanche > Orobanche coerulescens. The sequence continues at coordinate 78,443,503 of CM065805.1, forward strand.
CTGTCAAGACAGCTTCCCCCCACATATTCTAGGGAAACCCTGAACTAATCAATAAGGCATTCATCATATCTTTAAGTGTTCGATTCTTACGTTCAGCAACGCCATTAGATTGTGGTGCATAAGGAGCCGTGGTTTGATGAATTATACCACTCTCTTTGCATAATTCCTCAAATGGGGCTACATATTCGCCTCCTCTATCACTTCGAACCATCTTAATAAGACAACCTAATTGATTCTCGGCTTCATTCTTGAAGTTCTTAAAGGCTTCAAAAGCCTCATCCTTACTTCTCAAAAGATAAAGATAACAATATCTTGTGCAGTCATCGATGAAAGTGATAAAGTACTTTTTACCACATCGAGTTTGCACAAACTTTAAATCACATACGTCTGTGTGAATTAATTCAAGGGGTTTTGTGTTCCAATTTACCGAATGAAATGGTAACTTCGTCATTTTTACCTCAACACAAATCTCACATTTGTTTTGATTTTTGATTTCATTTAATTTTAGTAAATCTAAGTTTACTAATCTGTTTATAGCATTTAGATTCACATGACCTAATCTACAATGCCATAAATTTGAGAACTCAAGCAATTAAGCAGAAGTAGCAGCGTTATTATTAGCAACTGCCTTTGGAGGCTTACAAGTACGAACACTAAGTTTGAACATATCCTCGACAATATGACCTTTCCCGAGAGTCTTGCCAAACTTGCGTATTATCATAAAATCGCTACGAAGGTCTATATCAAATTTAGCTCTAACTAATTTGACACCTGACACCAAGTTCTTGCGGATTGCCGGAGCATGCAGCACATCATTCAGAGTTATCTCCACACCGGAGGTGAATTGAATCACAACAGTCCCAATTCCAAGAACTGGAGAGATACGATCACTTGCCTCTGTGAAGAAGCGGTCTTGAGTCTCCTTGTAAGTGAAAAACAAGTCTCGATTCACACAGATGTGAAAAGTCGCACCTGTATCAAGAAACCAAGTTTAATATCCTAGAATTTTGCTACGAATTTTTCGCATTATTTTATCTGAGTTGTACTGTACAGAGTGGGACCGATGCAGTATAGATGAATAATTTTGGGAACCGTGATAGTTGTACCAGTATATCTATCGAGGTTATTTTTAATTCTAGGATATTACATGCTTAATATGTCTTTCGATGTCGGGTATACGGTATGAGTATTTGTATAATTGTCGTACTTGGTCGACGATTGCATTTGAGGGTATCGTACATCATATGTATCGTATGAGATTTATCGGAACGAGTATATGTATTCGGTATGTCGAGACATTAGACAAGAATAGCTGAAAATGGCTAAGTACAGCCACGATAGCGCACACTACGATGTATACTTAGCGTATGCTAATGTATAAGGATTACGTACGTTAAGAAGGATAGTTAACATACGTAAGGTGCACAACTATTAAGTATGTTAAGTAGATGAGTTAACGTACGTAAAGTTCATATCAGGCAGGATCCGAGATATGGCCGACATGTGGGTCCCGTGGTCGGCAGCTTTTGGTGAAAAACGTGCATTGGCGAGTCAACCCTTGGTTAACGTACATTATGATTGGTAAATTACGTACGTTAAATGTGTATTTTACTGTATCAAGTCAACGTATGTGTTACGTATGCTATGGCACTTGGTTTACGTACGTAATGCATCGAATGAATTGAGACAAGAGGTTTTAGACTATCATTATGTACGCTACCAAGGAAGGATAACGTACGTAGGGCTGTTATCGGACCGGTCCGGCCCGGTTTTTGACAGACCCGAAACCGGTCCGGTAAGGTACCGGATAGACCCGGTCCGGACCGGTAAGAAAACCGGGTCATATTTAAGATCCGGAACCGGTCCGAAATAGGTACCTGGTAGACCCGGTCCGAATCCGAAACCCGAATCCGGAACCCGGAAACCCGAATCCAGAAGTGAGAGAGTAGTGGAAGGGAGGAGGCATATTTATAGTTGATACCAAGGCTTTTAGATGGTTTATCCCACCAATGTGGGATGAAACCTTAAGCAAAATGGTGATGGAACTCAAGGTGAACCAAGGTTCAAGCCATGCTCAAGTTCAAGCCAATAAAGCTTAGACCATCGGGTTCAAGCTGGAAGACTCAAACCACAAGGAATCAAAAAAAGAACTCGTTATGAACCCAAAGCCGCAAGGCAAGGCTAAAGCCAATGGGCTTGAACCACCATTGATGGCTTAAAGTTTGATGTGTTAAAAAATGAAAGGGTGAGCACCTATTTATAGGTGTGGATGGGAGCTAGATTTGTTGCTCCAAGCAATGTGGGATGAGAAAAAAATCCCAATTCCCTGATGGTTTTAAACAAGGGAATTATTTTGTTATTAATTATTTTGTTATTAATTATTTTGTATTAATTAGATCTATATTATATTATATTGTTATTAATTATTTTGTATTAATTAGATCTATTATTATCAAGTTATTAATTAATTTTTTTATTACTATAATTAATAAATATAATAACAAGTAATAAAAATTTTATATACCAAAGGCCTTAAGCCTTGTTTGGTGTGTGTGTGTGTGTGTGTGTGTGTGTGTGTGTGTGTGTGTGTGTGTGTGTGTGTATTTTACCGGGTCTTTTTCCGGTTTTCTCGGTCCGGGTCTTATCGGTTTCGGTTCAATGTTTAGAACTCGAATTCAAACTCGTTAATTGTCGGGAGAGTTTCGGTCCCGGGTTTTTCGGTCCGATTCTTGACCGGGTTTCGGGTTCACTCGGACCGCTAACAGCCCTAAACGTACGTAATGGCTGTTACGAATGCTAGATAGTTCATATAGTGTACGTAAGGGATGTGTTTATATATATATATATATATATATGAGGCCCGTCATTTCGTCATTTTGAAGAGTTTTCAGCTTGTTTCTTCATCCTTCACCCCTCCAAGACCGATTTGGATCTTCTAACATGATTATGGATTAATTCATATTCTTGAAGAACACTTGAGTTATATATGTCGTGATTTTATGAAAATTGGAAAGATTACGGTTAATTTTGGTATATGATTATTCGTGATAGTAAACGGTAATTGGTTTTCTATGAATTTACGGATATGAACAAGAAGGAACCTTGTTAAAACCATAATTAAAGTTGAAGTCGGAATTGAGAATATTGAGACACTTGCTAGAATTGATTGATTATCGAATTGCGGCTTGTATTCGTATTGTTTGAATTGTAATGGTTTGGTTTCGTACGATCGAGATATCATTGAACCGTTGAGTTCGATTGGTTGATTATATCGATTGTTGATTGTTATCGAATGTATCGTTAATTGATTGTTGCATTAGTTCGCGATAAGTGATCGTTGATGTTAACCGTTGTGCTGCGAGAGAGATTGGAGAGTTCATGGGTTGTCTTGGTTGGGGTTGAGGAGCTTGTAGATGAAGACGATGGGATTGGTAACGGTTTCATCGTATCGGTATCGAGGTAAGTTATGCTTGCTCAGTTCATAATGTTTAATATAAATGGTTTCGATTTCATTTCATTTATGATTCCTATAACAATAATATTATGAATATGAATTGTCGGGATGATGGTATGTATATTATGCTTGGACTAAGATAAAAACCAAACCAAACCAAATATACCCAGTATATCCCGCTCAGAGCAGGGTCTGGGGAGGGTAAGATGTACGCAGACCATGCCCCTACTTATGACGGTATGGAGGCTATTTCCCTGAAGACCCTCAGCTTAGTGCACAACAACATATTGAGTGAAAAATACAAAGGGAAACATATGATACGAAAAAAAAACTCAATACCATACTTGAGCCCATGGCTTAATACACATGAGACTTACCTAAGAGGAATTTGGCTACTTCACTCCCGATGAACACTGCTCAAATAGAAGAGAGGTTGACTCCGCGCACAGCTCCCTATAAAAAATACACCACACGCAAAAGGCAATATGATAAAATATACAATAAATGTATATGATTTTAAAGATGTCTAGTGGAAACGAAGATGTGAATTACCTTTGGTCTATCATATGAAATGGTGGATATCAAGGATAGATTATCGGGCTGACATGGAACTCGAGATGGTGGTTTGGTAATAGTGATGGTCTCTACTTCATTTTGGACTATTCGAATAACTGTGTATTCGTTCAGGGACGTTGGTCGAGGAAAGGTAATCGTCTCTGGTTTTGAGGTAAATTAGTATTGCTGAATTATGATAATTATCATGTTGCATTGTTGCATATGTGTGTGTTGATGTTTCATGTGATGAGTGTGCATCATTATTTGGTATATTTTGTGATGTGCTCTTTCTGTGAACTGTAAATTATTGGGACGATGTGTTGGGGATAAAACCTGAATGGTACCCGTGCGGAACTGTGTTGAGGGATAAGACCAGAATCTCCCACCCACGGTCCGTAGTATTCCTGAGTAGATGCTTCCGTGACCCTTGGCTGCGGCCTTGGGAGTTTATGTGATATTGTCCAGGGTATTCCTGAGTAGATACTTCTGTGACCCTTGTTTGCGACCTTGGGAGTTTATGTGCTATATTATATGCATTGTTGAGCATGCTGCGAACTGTTGTCTAGCAAAAATACGACATTGTGGTCGTGTCGATCTTTCATTATCGAACTGTCATTGTTCACATGGGAATTTTGCTGGCCCTTGTTGGATATGCATTTCTTTGAGTTTCGTTGTCATGTTGTATTGTGACATATCTGGAGTCAGATACGTTCTGATCGGTCATATGTAGGATTTTCAGGGCGGGCACGTGTAGCATGTGTTGGTTTCGACCTCACATTGAACCGTGCGCACGAGACGTACTTCGTGAGGCTGATTAGGTACGAGACCAGACGTGTATCTGATCAATACCCGTGGTTGGCTTGTACACGGACACATTTCCAGAACGGGCGTATCATGACGTCCATCTTGAGTCATATCGATTGGTCATTCATAGTCCATGTATCATCGGATCTGTTCGATAGGCGGGTTGGTCTTCGAGATCCCACATATGTGATTTGTATACAGTTGACGATTTTATTCGCTCATACATTTGTCCCTGTGATCCTTTATTAATCTCGTTTGGAGTTACCATATCGTTGGTAATCTTGGTTGCTATTGATCCTTCATCGATCTCGTTTGGAGTAACCATATCGTGGCAATCTCGTTTGTTATTGCTTCCTACTGATCTCGTTTGGAGTTATTATATCGATGGTCAACTCGTTTATTATTGACCCTTTATTAATCTCGTTTGGAGTTCACCCTATCGTTGGTCAACTCGTTTGTTATTGACCCTTTATTAGTCTCGTTGGGAGTTCACCCTATCGCTGGTAATCTCGTTCGTTATTGATCCTTATCGATTCTGTTTGGAGTTTGCCTTACCGTTGGTATTCTCGGTCATTGTAGATTCTTTATTGATCTTGTGGAGTTTACCATATTGTTGGTATTCTTGGTTGTTGATCCTTTATTGATCTTGTTGGAGTTTACCGTATCGTTGGTATTCTCTGTCTTTGATCCTTTATTGATCTCGTTGGAGTTTACCACATCAATGTTATCCTCGTTCGTGGTTGGTCCTTTGTTGGTCTTGTGTGGAGTTATCATGTCAATGATATTCTCATTTTGATGCATTGGTTGTTTATAATTATTAATTGTGTGAGCATTCATACTTTGTATTGATATCCGGGACTTGCCATTGTTTCGGGACAATTGATCTACAGACGTATTGTGTGATATCGGTTTTATCAGAATTGGGATCCGATTGTGCGATCCAGCGGACAGAATCGGACATGGCCAAATTATTCCATATTGGAGATAAATTTATGTTTGAGAATCTTGGTATCGTTTTGAATACAGTACAGATGTTATTTTTAAATTCATTCATCACTTGAGAATGCGAGGTGCGAATTGAGGTAAGGGTTGAATTGATTTGAGATTCCACGGATTGGTAAGGTTACTACGGTAGGGTTACACTGGAAATATTCTTACCTTGTAATTACATTGATATGTAATTGTATATGTTTATGTGATCGTTATCATTGTTGAGTATTATGGCTGACCCCATCGTGGGCTTTATATTTTAGGTACCTGGAGATCGAGCTAGTAGCGGTCGTGAAGGGATAAGTTTTCCGGTGATACTGGCTATGGCATGGTTATTGGGTTTTTGGTTTTTATAATTCCGCTGCAAATGTATCTCCTTCTGTGTTTATATCCGCTGCGTGTGTATCTTTAAATGGCTTTCGGTATTTTACCAACTCGTGTATACTTTCTAAATGCTCTTTTGGCGTCTTCACCTTGTTCTTTCAAATGGTGTTTTCTAACGGTATTTGCGAACTCTGTATTGTGAAGCATTTGGGTATTTAAAATATTACCGTCTTTACCTCTATGGCGTGCTTGAAACGTTTGCGAAAATGATTTTTAGCCTTGTGGCTTCCGACGCGGGGCCCACGGCGCTGTAATATTCCCGGTTGATTTTGGGGGTGTTACACCAAGTAACAGGGTTAGGTTCCGAGACATGATTTACAAGGTTCCGAGGGATTTCGCCTTTTGCTCCAAGGTTCCGAGACATGATTTACCTTGGTGATCATGGCAGCAAGGTCATCTTTGTCCCAAGAGTCAAAGTCCTTCTCGACATGGTTGACTTTGCCCTTTCCCTTGTTCTTCTTCGGATTTCGATAGTTTTTCGCCATATGGCCGGGCTTATCACAGTTGTAGCACGTTCCGGTAAACTTCGTCGGAGGTGCCACATCCTTTCCCTTGCCTTTGGTTGGACATGGACGCTTTTTGGAAGGCCCGCCCCCACCTTCAGTCTGATTAGCCTTAGTTTCCATAGGAGCTTTGGTCCTCAAGTCTTGATCACAGACTTGAGTTTCAGTTTGGATCTTAGCAACCAAAATTTCAAGAGTCATCTCCTTTCGCTTATGCTTAAGGTATCCCTTGAACTCCTTCCAACTAGGCGACAACTTGTCGACCAAGAGCGCCACAGTGTACGCCTCGGGTAGAGGCATCCCCTCGGAATAAACATCATGTATAAGAGGTTGGAACTCTTGTACTTGGGGCATCATTGGATGAGTATCCACCATTTGGAATTCGGTGAGGCTCGTCACAACAAACTTCTTCGTACTAGCAGGATTAACACGGTATTTCAACTCAAGAGCATCCCAAATTTCTTTGGCAGTCTCCTTGATGTTGAACACATTGAACAGACCATCATCAAGCTCGTTCAACAACATATTCCGATACAGATAGTCGGAATGAACCCAGATATCATAGTTGGTACGCACTTGAACATTCTCCTCATTCTCAGCAGGGACAGGAGGCCTTTCTTCACGCAAGAAGCTCGCAAGCCCCATTGTGGTAATGTAGAACAGCATCTTTTGAGACCAGCATTTGAAGTCGGTGCCCGAGAAAACAGGAGGTTTCTCGGCGATAGGCATGAGCCGAGCAGCATTGTGAATTTGAGCCATAGAAGAGCTTGAGGATCCAATGGTTCCAGAACCAGTGGATGGATTAGTGGAGGCGCCGATGCTTGGATTGGACGCCATTTTTTCCAGCAGAGGTGAAGAATTAAGCTTCAGATTATGGTCCATTTTTGATCATATTTCGGAATTGAGTTATTTTGGTCTACGGGTCCGCACATTAGCCCACGGTTTTTGTGGTGCACTTTGTATTTCTTTAGCGGGTCGTAGACTTCTTTAATGTTTGGATCTGAATTATGGCCCATTTTGGGTCATAATTCGGCACTGATACTTTGTATTTCTTGATTTCTTCTTATCTATAGGTTGGTGGTAAGGGTGGACTCGGTTCCATTCGGTTCGGTTTTTGACCGAAACCAATAACCAAACCAAATATTCGGTTTCGGTTTGGTTCGGTTCTTTTTGAAGTCTGGTTCGGTTAAATTCGGTTTTATAAATATTCGGTTCGGTTTTGGTTTGGTTTGATGTTTTTTCAGTTCTTCACAATATAAATTCAAATATTATATTCAATGGAATAAGTTATATATAACAACGAGCCAACAAAAGTTATATATATGGTTAAGATAAGAGGTAGACTTGCACAGCAATTTACAAATATCTCAAAAGATATAACAATCACAAATCACATTGGATCATTCTCTAAACCTAAATTAGTTGAATCACGAATTACACGAGCATATTATCGGTCCTCCTTGAATCCATGAGGGTCTTAAAAAAGAAAAACAAATTACATTAAAATCTCAAACACATAAAACTCACAAAATGATGTCATTTTAGTATGTGACTTTGACTTCGGTCCATTTCGGTTCGGTTCGGCTCTGTCCGACCCCGAACCGAGAACCGAACCAAACCAATTCGGTTCGGTTCTGTTTTTCTATTTTTCGGTTCGGCTCTGTCCGACCCTGAACCGAGAACCGAACCAAACCAATTCGGTTCGATTCTGTTTTTCTATTTTTCGATTCGGTTTTCTTTGGTTTCGGTTCTTCGGTTCTTTTTTCGGATTTTTTCGGTTTGATTTTGAATTTTCGGTTCCGAAAGGCCACCCCTAGTTGGTGGGTCCCGCCTCACCCCCCGTCCACACTGGATGTTTTTTTTCTTTTTAAAAAAAAAGCTTCATTTTTAAGATCACACGAACAAGTAACTTCGACTATTCTCGTCTTGCGATTGTTAGAAACCGGGTACTTGCACGTGTATTACAAATAATATTTTTAACTTGAATAACGAACAGAATCAACGAATGTTACACTTGAAATGAAACAACACTTTTACTAAGATAACCAAAGATTGTCTGAAGGTAGAGCTTCTGCCCGCAAGACAAGAATACGTCCCGGTAGTGCTCATGGTAAGGCAGCTCTTCCCCAAAGGTTAAACCGATCTGAACGTCTCAACAATAGCAGCACCACAAACTGAATCGAGCACCTGAGAACTGGACTGGAACGAAGACTAAACTTAAATATGATATGCAATGGTTTGAGTAAATATAGAATGCTGTTTTCGTGTCTTGTGCAATGAACGAATGCTTATTTATATAGCACTTCTCGATTAGGTGAAGGGACTCGTCGCCATTAATCCTGCCATGATGGGCCATTAATTCTGCCATGATGGCTGGCGATTTCAGACCCACAAAAGGTTAGTGGACTTACAGATTTTGTCCAAAAATATAAGCCCAAACACAAGGCCCAAAGCACCAATTGCCAAGATCCAAGTCCTAGGCCACGGGCCCAAGCTCGAGCCCAAGCCAACCGGCAAGCCGGCGGCTGTGTCGTCGTCCAATCGATCGGCGACTGCGGCGCGCGGGTGTGTGTGTCTGCACGCAAGGACACCCATACACGCCAACCCAACAAGTTAATAAACCCACATAGACAAGGACTTATATATATGTTAAAACATCCACATATAACCGATGTGGGATAACTAATATTTATTTAACATGTTAGTTTCTACTCCAACATTCAACCTTTAATATATAATATCTCACTCACCAAAAATCGGTCTAAAAATATTAAATATACGATATTCATCTACTCACGACATAGATTAACATTCAATAAATATTTTAATTAAATAATAAATATTTAATTTAAAAAATTTATAGTTAATAAATGATTAATTACTTAACCATTTCCAACAAATTAAACTATAAACACTGATAGAGTTCAACATGTTCTATCAAACTAGAGCAACCCACAAAAAATAGAATCTAATGAAACTAGTCCTGGAACCAGTCACCAGAAAACTCAAGCATAGAACCGCCGCTCGCGGCCTGAATCGGCTGTTGGTAAACAATATTGGGCCAGTACAGTCTGTCACCGACGGAACCAACACAACACCGTCCGTCCATGCCTCTACTCAAAATCGTGAACCATTCGTGAGTTGCCTATCGGAAAATTGCGGGCTGAGAAGCGGAGAGCCCGAATTTGGATTTGAATCGTGGCCCACCCTTGCAGGGAAGGAATCGAGACCGCCTGTTCGAATAACAACCTGTCGTCCACCTTCTCCATCCAGATCTCGTCGTCGCCGCCGCCTGAACGACGGTTAACTCCTAAAACGAGTCGACTACCGCCGCCACCTACCACTGTTCGGAGTCGTTCGCCACCTCCGGCCAGACTGGATTTCCGCGGCCGTGCTATTCATATCGACCTCCACCATGACCGACCGCCGCTGTTCTATACCAGACTAACGATCGCTGATTCGCCATCGGATATTACTCTGGAACAGATCGGAACCGGAGACCAAGTTGTGTCATCCGTCAACAGCCGCCGTCGAGCGCCTTCTCCGGTGGAACCAATCGAGATTGGTAGCCGTCCTACACTTCGGTTCCGAATTGACGTCCGTCGTTGCCTCTCTCGTCGTCGTTGCTGCTGCCCGCTGGTGGTAAGTTGTGTGTGTTCCGGAAGAGAGAGGGAGATGTGAGAAGGAAGAAGGGTTTACCAATCTGGAGACGAAATTAAAAGAGAGAGAGATAGGGACCGCAGGGGGAGATGAGGAGAAAAATGGGGGCGACGGGACACAGGTGAAATGAGGGAGAGTACCGAGGGGGTAACTATTAGAGTGATTTTGGAGTTAAATTGGGCCTAATTAATTAAGTTGGGCCTGTAATTGTAATGTGAATTAACCGGTGTTTTGAGTCTAAATAAATTGGTCGGAGCATTTAGAAACTCAATTAATTTATTTGGGCCACAATATCGAGTTGGAGTTGGTATACTAAAGTATTAGAAAGATGAAACGGTAGTAGAGATGCGAATGTTTTGATCTACCTATGTTGTCATCCAAAATATTATACGTAATGGTTTGTTGGATATGGATACGGGTGAGTAACAAACAAAATGCGAGAGTACATACGAGGAGTGTAAATAACACAAGATTTGCCGGGTTTGTTAGGCCCGAGCTTGAATGCTCTCGCGAGATATTATTAATAAGAATTCCGCTTGGGGAGTACAAATATTAATGTAATAGTACGATTACAATGAGTGTAATAACCCTAGCTATCTATCTCTTGAGTGTTGATGATTGTCGGAAGAACCAGAGTTGATGCTCTCTCAGTTCTTGAAATGTAGGGCGTTCTCGCTTCTGCCGACCGTCTTTCGGTTAAGAGGTTCTGAGAGAGAGAGATTCCCGAGAGGCCAAAAAGTCCCTTTCCAAATGATGGAAGTCTCCTACTTATAGAAGAGGAGGTAGTTGGGATGTCTTAATTCCGAATGGGCGATCGTCTTTTCTGTATTATAATAAATGGGCGATCGTCTTAGCACATGTGTAGGTTCCCTTAAAGTCCGCAGACGCCACTGGCAGCCAGCTGTGCGGACCAATGAGAAGACAACACGCGTCTCATGTCGCTGTCTTGGGAGGTCCAACCTTGGACCCTTTCGGCGGGTCTGTCGGTAGGTGAGGCTGTACTTGTCATCTACAGCTGGTGATGGACTGGAGTCAAAGCCTTATTCTGCAGCGCTGTTTGCGGATCTGCACGTGGGCCTTCATCCCGAGATTCGGTCTTCGTAGACTTGACGGATGTTTGGCTTTACACGTGGCATAAGATGATTGTCCTTGGTCGGGCGCTAGGGTCGATCGCTAGGTGCCAAGACGATCGCCCTGGACGCCGATCTCTAGGTGCCAAGAGACGATCTCTCGACCTTGATCTGGAGCCCTCGTTTGATTAGTCTGCCTGGGTTCATCTGTCGCCGGCTTGGTCGCTCGGCCCTTACGCCGATCGTCGTCGAGGCGTATAAATCGCCGCACAACAATTGCCCCCAGCTCGCTCCGATGTCAGAGACGTGGGGTGAGGTGGTTCCACTGGCGATCGTTTCAGATAATGACGAGCGACTCAGCGAGCGGACTGCTTTGAATTTGGACGACCTACTCGGTTGCTCCGGTTAAGTTCTTGAGATCTTCAATTTTGCAGATTCCTCGAGGAAGGCCGATCATCTCGGCCTAGAGGAACCGTGCACGGTCGCGAAGTTCGATGGAACCGACTTCTGTGACTATGTCTTGTGCGCGAGCGACATTCCACCTATAGGTTTGTCTCGCGACTCACTTTATTGTGAGGGTCCTCTGGTGGCTACGTTTCGCCTCGCAATGTAGCAATGGAGCGGACGATCTCAGCCTGGAGGAGTCCTTGCACGGGGCGCCGTCGGATTAATTGACTCCGCGACCGCGTCTTGTTAGCACTTTTCTGCCTCGGACCGACATGTTAGATGGTGAACCTTTGAGGGAATACATTGTGATGGGGGTAGGGACGCGTCACATTGTCCGAGTCCACCATGTTATATGATGGACCTTTGAGGGCGGGCGAGCGTGTCCACAGATCTGTTTTGGAGGGTCCTTCGGCTATGCCCGCCTCGTATTTAAATGAAGGGCGAGCGATCTCTGCCCAAAGGAACCTTGCATGGACGGTTTGTCAGTTCCATCGACCTCCAGAACCATGGCTACACTTTTCTACCTCGGATCGTCATGTTAGGTGGCGGTCCTCGACGGTATACGTTGTGTTGGGGGAGGCGATCGCTTGACCAGGTCCATCATGTTAGATGACGAGCTTTAGAGGGCGAGCAAGTCATCCTATTTTGGAGGCGTCGTTCAGGCAGTAGTCTTTGGTTTGACATGGTGGAAACTGGGGAAAGACACCCGAAGTTTCCTCCTCTTGATTGAAACGTATAGATCCGACCGCCGAGGTTGATCAGTGGGATTGATTCGTACGAATCCTCTGGCTTCGTCGCGTTTGATTCTGGCGATTGGATTGGGAGATTGACGGTCGTCGTTCTATCGTGGATCGCGGCCCTTGGTCCTTTGTGCCCGGGGCTCCGACTAAGTCACTAAACTGTCCAGCTTGCCTTCCTCGAACAATCTCCAGAGTTGTCTGAGGAGGTCGCGGCATTGGTTGGTGTTGTGGCCGGTACTCTTGTGGTAAGCACAAAATTTATCGCGGTCCAGGTGACCGTTGTCCCTTATCGCTTTTGGCTTGCTTAGCAGTTCGATTGAGGTTGTGGAGGAGATGGGCTTCCACATCCTCGAAGGCCTTGGAATCACCGGGTGACTTGGCGACCGCCTTTTCGGGCCTGGCGATCGCCTTCTATGCCCCCTCGCCTAGGGGAAGGGTGAGCAACCTCTGCCTGGCCAAAAAGTCTGCGGCCTTGGCGCGGTAGATAGTGTAGGTTGGGGGGATGTCCTTCGTAAGGTGCCTAAACATGGGCGAAAGACCATCGAATCCCCCCAGGACCGAGTAGAGGGCCATCTCGTCGCTTATGGGCTCGCTGTTGAGGATTATTTCATCCACCCGGTCGATGTAAACTTCGTCGGACTCGTCTTCCTCCTGTCTGGTATTCATCATGCGGTGGGGACCTTATGGTCGAGCGACCTTGGCGGCGAAGTACGACGTGAATCCGCTCACTAGTTCCTCAAAGGAGTTGATGGAGCGAGGTGGCAGTGAGATGTACCACCTATGGGCCAGATTGCCCAATGTCAACGGGAACATTCGGCACCTCGTCGCGTCTGACGCCCCGCATCCGTTCATGTAGATCCAGAACTTGCTTAAGTGAGTATCGGGGTCCGATCTCCCCTCATACAAAGGTGTTTGAGGAGGAGCGATCTTTGGTTGCACGGGGGCGAGCTCGATCTGGACCGCGAGCGGCTCACTTGGTCCGGAGACCTTTTTCTTGGCGTCTGCCCCAGATTCTAGGAGCGCCTTCATATCATCGAGCTGGCATTGCATTGCATCCATCGCCGTAGACTGGTTGCTCGCGGTTTGGCACTCGGAGCGGGAGCCAAGACGATCGTGTACTGATCTCCTGGCTCCGCGGTAGGCGATGAGGTCTTCATCGCCGATCTCGGTTTTTCGGCGAGTAGGAGCCAGATGGCTGGCCTGCCTTCTGGGGGTCGGGTATACCGAACTCCTGGTGACGGATTCGGGCTCCGATGTCTCATGGCTAGGGCCAGAATGCCCCGGTCGCCACGAAGGGTCACTCCCAAGCCGACTGAAGATGGAACTGTCTCGCCTCGCGAGTGCCTTTTCTCGTGAATCGGGGCTTTCTGACGATTGCTCGGTAAGTAACCCCTTGAGCTTTCGTTTGCCTGCGCGGCGGATGGCTGATGGGGTAATAGTGGGCGCGTCGCATGCTCTCCGTCGCTCCCTTAGGATGGCCATGGCCTCCTCGATTTGTTCCGCAGTTTGGAATTGATCGAGTGAGAGGCTTGGGCCATCCCTCAGGGGCAGGATCGAGAGTATCGCGTCGCCACGGATGCCTTCCGCTGCAGGTTGGGACTCGGTCTGGGCCGGAATAAGGCGTCCAGTGAGCCGTAAAATGGCTCTCCTCGAAGTGGTAGTGGACGTCATTATCTGAGGGGTTTTCTTTGAAGAACAGTGATTGTTTCTTCAAGTATATGTTTCGGAGAATAGTGAGTGTTCTTCGAAACGGTCGTAATGAAAATGAGGGTTAGATTTGTGCCCTCCTTCTAGTGCCAATTGTTGTTATCCAAAATATTATACGTAATAGTTCGCTGGATATGGCTATGGATGAGTAACAAACAAAATGCGAGAGCACGTACGAGAAGTGTAAATAACACAAGATTTTCCGGGTTTGTTAGGCCCGAGCTTGAATGCTTTCGCGAGATATTATTATTAAGAATTCCACTTGGGGAGTACAGATATTAATGTAAGAGTACAATTAAAATGAGTGTAATAACCCTAGCTATCTATCTCTTGCGTGTTGATGATTGCCGGAAGAACTAGAGTTGATGCTCTTTGAGTTCTTGAAATGTAGGGCATTCTCGCTTCTGCCGACCGTCTTTCGGTTAAGAGGTTCTGAGAGACAGAGAGAGAGAGATTCCCGAGAGGCCAAAAAGTCCCTTTCCAAATGATGGAAGTCTCCTACTTATAGAAGAGGAGGTAGTTGGGATGTCTTAATCCCGAACGGGCGATCGTCTTTTCTGTATTATAATAAACGGGCGATCGTCTTAGCACATGAGTCGGTTCTCTTAAAGTCCGCAGACGCCACTGGCAGCCAGCTGTGCGGACTAATGAGAAGACAACACGCGTCTCATGTCGCTTTCTTGGGAGGTCCCACCTCGGACCCTTTCGGCGGGTCTGTCGGTAGGTGAGACTGTCCTTGTCGTCTACAACTGGTGATGGGCTAGAGTCAAAGCCTTATTCTGCGGCGCTGTTTGCGGATCTGCACGTGGGCCTTCATCCCGAGATTTGATCTTCGTAGACTTGACGGATGTTTGGCTTTAGACGTGGCATAAGACGATCGTCCTTGGTCGGGCGCTAGGGTCGATCGCTAGGTGCCAAGACTATCGCCCTGGACGTCGATCGCTAGGTGCCAAGAGACGATCGCTCGGCCTTGATCTGGAGCCCTCGTTTGATTAGTCTGCCCTGGTTCATCTGTCCTCGGCTTGGTCGCTCGGCCCTTATGCTGATCGCCGTTGAGGCGTATAAATCGCCGCACAGCAACCTACCCGTTGATCTTGGACTGACAGATGAATTCTGAACCAATTCAACTATTCTTTTCTATTTTGACCCGATTCAAGGTATGACATATCATTAACTATTATGTAGTGATAATTAATCGAGTTATTGAAATCAAGTAAATAATCAATAGTATTTTGATTAATTAATCGTATATTAGGTTATGATAATTAGACGTACTTTGAGTACCGTTGATTTTGTGAGCTATCCCGTGGCCGGAAATTACGTTCATTGGACCTAAGGTTGTTCATGTGATTGATTGGTATTTTTTCTCGATCGTCGTTCATCTCGTTAAGGACATTTTGATCGTGCAGAAGCATTTTACGTCTTCGGTATTAAGGCGAGTGAATTTTTGTCTGGTAATGATTATAACATGTCTTATATATGTTGTACGTTTTACGTATGTTTATGCTTTGTGAATTTAACGTCATAATGATGTTATTGATTGTCAATCATCCAGTACGGAACAGTGGTTCCGAGTCTTATTTATAACCTCATTGTGTTTCGGCGAGTTGATTTTATCTTCGTCAGATTAGTATTTCCGTCGTTGAGTCGTTTGGTCCTTGTTGGGAATTGTTAGGTCATTATTAAATTTCTAATTGTTGATTGGATCAATGTATCTCTACGCTTTCCGTTTATATAGTATTTATTGGATGAATGCTTTTGAATGGGGATGTGGTTCATGGACTTAGTTTTGAATCGTTCGGTTTTTATTCGATTGGGTTGTAAAGGCCGTTTTGAGCCTATTTATTTTACTAGAATTATTTGTATCTAGGATGCAATTTTTCAATGTAAAATTTATATGTAATGACGAAGACCGGAGGAAGATCCGTTTCGAGAAGACGAAGATTCAAGACCGAAGACTTGTAATTAGATAACTAAGTTTTTGATTCTAGGAACGGTCCATGAACTACATGTTGGTAGCAACTAGGTTGTGAATGGTTGTTCATTTGTATGAATGTACAAACGCACTTAAATGGAGTAATGTGCAAAGTGTAACGTTAATCGCGAAAATTCTCCCACAACAAATTATTAAGTTTATAAGGTTTCAAGGTTTTCTTTCCCTCCATCGAGCTTTCGGGAAATTGAAATCCAAATCGGATGTGCTATGCTTCCGAGTTATCGGGGTAGTCGTTCGGGAGGATGGATAAATTACCGGGAGCGCATTGGATGCCTTCGGTTTGAGCAAATTTTATCCCTAGAAACCTGATAGGTTGCCGGATAAGATTCAATTGTGAAACTGATTTGCGTCGATGGTGTAAACTTAACTTGTTCACGAACCATAGAAATCGTATAGGTTGAGGGGAGTGAACAAGGGGAAAAAGAAGATCGAATCATCCATTAGATGGGTTGGTGTTGGACACCACTTTATGAAAATTAATAGACTAGAAACATGTTCGGTTGCCCTCTATTAAGATTTATAAAGAACTCGATCGCCACTATGAAGTAGAGCGGACGATACTTCCGGATTTCACATGGGAGTGTGTTATTCCGATAAAAAATAGTGGGAGCTGGGTAACAAGAATAGAAAAGACCTTCTGTAGATCTAGCAATGGTGGATGTAGACTCCATGAAATGGACTGTAGCAGTCTTCATGTAGTTGGGACCTTCGTTTTAAGGAGACAGTCAAAGAGATTGACTACGTGCAAAATGAAGAGGAACCTTATGTATAAAAGAGGGTTCGTGGGAGCTAGATCACATTCTTAGTACTATATGTAGATGACATTCTACTAATAGGAAATGATGTGGGAATGCTCAGTTCTGTGAAAGCTAGGCTTTCAAGTAATTTCTCCATCAAAGACTTGGGAGAAGCTACCTATATTCTTGGTATTCGGCTCTACCGGGATAGAGCGAAGAGAACAATATATTTTTCCCAAGCCCTCTATATAGATAAGATCTTAAAGAGGGTTCCTTCCGATGCTACATGGTATAAAACTCTCCTCGAAGACGTGTCTCAAAATGAGGAACAATGAAAGGAAATGAGTAATATACCATATGCTTTGGAAATGGGTAGCCTAATATATACTTTATTATGTATGAGACCTGACATTGCGCATGCTGGGAACGTGGTAAGTAGGTTTTGGGCTGACCCAGTTAGGGAACATTTGACTGCCATAAAGAACGTTCTAAAGTACTTGAGAAGGACTAGAGATATGGTTCTTATATATGGCGGTGGAGAACTGAATGTGATGGGATTCACTGTATTGGACTTCCAAGGACAGAAAGACGATTCTATGTCTACTTCTGGCTACATTTACTCTTAATGGAGGAGCAGTATCTTGGCATAGTGCCAAGTATAGCGCGACTGCTGGTTCCACCTGTTAGGCTGAGTATAAAGCGGCCTCGGAGGCCTCCAAATGAAGGGTTAAGAAGTTACTGGGTAAACTTCACGTGACACCATGTGCTGCACTGCCTATTTTTGGTTTTATACGATAATAATAGGGCGGTAGCACAGGCCTGGGAACCTAGGTTTCACAACAGTACAAAACATATTGAGAGAGAGTATCATCTCATAAGAGAATTTGTTCGCAAAGATATACATTGTGCTGCATAGAGTAGAGTCAACCGACTACGTCGCTGATCCACTGACCAAGCCACTTTCTCAGATTATCTTGGAGCGTCATCTGGAAAACATGGGTATTATATACCATAATGTGTGGCATTGAGTGCAAGTGGGAGATTGTTAGGAGTATGCCCTCGAATGCCACTTAGAGGATGTTGAGTGAGGGCATTGTACTTGTAATTATGTAAATCATTATCATAAGGCAAATGAATGTTTCTTTATTTACTGGTAGTTACTGGCATTCCTAACTCGTAAATATACATATAGAAACTAGTCCGTGTATTAGAGAGCAAAACGTTCCACTCCTTATTGGATAAGGGGGTCGGCACTGGAAAGGTTTATAGCTCAAATACTTAATCGTTCGCAAGTCGATGAAACTTGACTGGGCGTTAAGTTTATGTGAAGACTTGTATGACGTGTTCTTTGACATGGAGAGTGGTTTTCGAACACTAATGGTTAGTGGGAGCACATGTTATAGGTATGCCAATTGGATTAGTATACTCAAACTGACTCACCCTCGATTCGTCACACGGATTTCACTCCGGGACAGTCAATGACGGAATCGAAAGGTTGTGATAGGTATTCGTGAAACTTCGACTTGAGGATTTAGTAGGGATATTCTTGTGACGTCAAGATTTTCATTAGAGTAGTTCGAGCCTGTAAACTAAAAGGCGGGGGTCAACCTCGGTGTGCATCTTGATGGGCAAGTAGCAGGTCCTACTGAATACCAAGATAGAATTTTTTCTCCCGTGAGTGAGCGGGTTATATGTCCTATGCGGTTATTGGCAGATGAGATCATAAGTCTTTGGCAAAAGCATTAGAGCTAGTTGTATTAGATACATGAGAGCTCGATGATCTCGATTTGCATTAACACATGCATAGCGTCAAGTACATATAGGGTTTGACTGACCGTGACCCTATAACTTGATCGGGACATGTGAAAGAAAGGGTTTATATGTTTACTGGTATTCACGACATGATGGTTCTTGAATAATCCCAATCATTCGTTCTCAGTTAGGGTACAGTGTAGGTCGCCAGGCTAGCTAGGCGGTGCTACTATTCTTTGGTTCCTCCCATTGCTGACTGAGACGGACCTATCGAGTCGCACAATAGGATTGACGACTCATTATGAATATTAGATATTGGATATCTAATTTTGGGACATTGGATGTCTAAATTGATTTATTTGATAAATTAATCTACTGCCTAATGAATTAAATAAATTACTATTGGATTAATTGATTGATATAAATACATCGGAACGGAATTGGAGTTTATCTGTTTGGACTCACGGGAGTCCGAAACGAACCAAACTCGTCCGTTTTTCATATGGCCGCCCCACCTACTCTTGGTCATAGTCTTCACCTTTTTTAAAGGTGGAAGACAAATGACATGATGAGGGAATCTCTATTATGAGATAGAGTAGGTGTTATTATTCCTTTAAAAGGGAATAAATCAATATGGAAGAAGTAGAATAAGATGAGGAGACAACTCACTTGTGAATGTGATTTTGAATCACACGGCTCATCAAGATAAAGAGAGAGAGAGAAAATAAATTTTCTTGGTCTTCTTTATCATCTTCTTCTTCATATTTTCTTGGTGGTTCTTGGAGAAAAATCAAGAAATCAAAGAGAGATAGTGAGTTGTACACTTGAGTTTCGAAAATCTAGTGATTTGGATCTGATTCATTTTAAAAATTGACTGATTCTTTATAGAATCAACGGCTTTGATACCTCTTATTGGTCATAGTATACTATCTTACAGCTTAAAAGGGGTGTGGAACAAGCTGTATCCTTTTTTGAATCAAGGCGTACACAAACCAAACTGGTTGCTGTATCATTCACACAAATTGATACACCCGACTGTAGCTTGAGCCGTTCACACAAACTGGTTGTAGGCTTTTTCGACTTGCTTCATCTCACACAGATTGAATCTTCGTCATTGAACTCTATTCTTCCCACACAGGTCGGAATATGTTAGCTTAGTCCACACAAGGCTAAGAGTCTGAACAATAAGGTTTTGAAGTATCACAAATGGCAACAGCAGCCGTAGGATTTGTAGGCTTCGTTGTAATTGTGTTGTTCTCTATTGAGTACATAGTATTTCTTCACTCAAGGTATACAATGTATGCTTGAATAAATATATTGCTCTTGGATAGTAAATTATTGATCAATCAGTAAGTGACCAGTTGTTCAGTGGTGAGCAATGTCCTCTTGCTTAGGCTATTTATAACTTTGGAAATAGATTCGTTATAAATGTAGCCATTGGCCGATTGATTAGATTTAGACAGATCCGATTTGCGGCTTCATAATGTTTGAATTGAAGATGTTTTGCATTTAATGCTTCATATATTCTCTTTGATCCGCATTAAATGCTCTTCCGTCTGCAGTCTTTTCGATCGCATTAAATGCTATTCTATCAGCATTAAATGCTACTTTAAAATCGTGAATACTTTGTGAATAAAAAATGGTTATATCACAATGGTTTAAAGTTCTAAGTCTATATCCTGTTGGATTTTGTTTTACTTTTCCTAAGTAAAACACCTACAACTTCTTTGATGTAGCCAACAGTTCTTATTGTTGTATGAAGTTTCGCTATAGGGTGCATTTATCAAACACTTAAGGGTATCCTTTTTTCCAACAATATTATTAAAATCAAGGCGTACACAACTAGACCATTTTAACTAGAGCGGTCACTATATCGCGCACACAAATTGATACACTTGACTGTAGTTTTAGTTCGTTCGCACAGATTGACTGTGGGCTTCTTTAAACTAACTTCTTCTCATAGAAATTAAAGCTTCAACCTGAACTCTATTCATCCCACAAAGGTCGGAAAGGTTCCATTAGTCCACACATGGATAATGTACTCAACGTTTAAAGTTTGGTATAGCAAGTATCCCGAACAGCAGTTTTAGGCTTTAAGATCCTCGTTGTAGTTTGTTGTTCTCAGATGAGGACTGAATATTTCTTCAATTAAGTTATGCACCGTAAGCTTGAAAAAATTGACTGCTCGCATAAGATGATAAGTAGTTCAGATTTCAGCAGTTCAGCTATTCAGTTGGTGAGCAAGTCCTCTGGATTGGGCTATTTATAATATTGGAGATAGACTCGTTATAAATATAGCTGTTGGCCAGTTGGTGAGATGTGGACACTTCATATTGATGTCTTGATAAATGTTTGAATTAAAGTGTCTTAGCATTTAATGCTCAGATATTCTTGTTGGCCTTCATTGAATGCTTTTCAGTCTATATCCTACGACCGCATTAAATGTTATCTCCATCAGCATTAAATGCACCTTTGGGACAAAGAATATTTTTCAAATAAGGAATTGCTTATTGCATAATGGTTTAAAGGTCTAAGTATTTCCTGTTGAATTTACATTTTACTTTTCCAAAGTAAAATATCTACAATGATATTGCTGTAGCTAATAGTGTCAAATATTGTAAGCTAACGCTTCATTTCTCTGTAGGATGAACATCATTTGAGCGCTGATTGATGTAGGATGCATGCTGTAGTATGCATTTGGCAAAACACTTAGGGTGTTTTATCCCAATAATTTCTCCTTTTTTGATACTGCCAAAACTCCTTAAAGAAACCGGCTTCAAATCTTCTGTCAGATGATTCGAATCTTCGTATTACTTTTCAAATACTATAAGGTTAAGTGCTTCACAACTTAAATTATGATTTGGCTCGAAGGCATAATCTTCCATCAAGTATCTTTAGTGAATACAACTTAAACTATGAACCATTTGTAGATAAGTCTTTACAGCTTTGTCTTAACAAACATTGTACTTAGAAATTAATTTCAACATCAAGCATTCATACAGCAAGTAGAGAGAGCTAATATTTTGACAAGAACAAAATGTATTTTTTGATAAACAAAGATATTGTAATGATTATACTTTAAATATAAATTACATGGGAACAAAAAGAATAAAATACAACATGAAGGATTTATATTCGATAATGTTGCTTCTAGGTCGATCTTTTGTATGGATCATTCTCGATCCCTTTCCACCAGTTTACTTGGTCTTTGCCTCGTTCCCTGTAATGACTTCTTCCCTTTGGAGTCAGATCATAACCAAGGATCCAATCATCTGGGTGAGTAGGTCGGCCACCCTTCATATATCTTCCTTTTAACATAATATGGATCGGCAGCTTTCCTTGCGCAAGAAACTGCGAGAACTCATTTGCTGCAACATCCAGCGTCTTGTGGTGATTGAAAAGTGGAGACTCCTTGATGAGTACGCAGAAGTACCACATTAATTCATTTTTCATCCAACCTTTTAATTTATTTGATGTTGGCTGCCTATCTGTAGGCAAAGGGATCTAAGTAGGTTTTTGCACAATTCTCCTCCACGGAAACTTAAGGTCCTAGAACTCAGGTCGAGAACCAACTACCCTGCTACCCCTTACACTTTGCCCTAACCCTGGTCCATCCAATCGGCCGCTTGCTTGTGCAACAGTATCTTCAAGTACTGTCTCCATCTCTTTCTCCTTATCCATCCTCCACCTTCTTCCAGTCTCCCAGGACTCTTCCCTATTTTTGGTAGTATCAAGCTCTGTAACTTTGTCGTGAATATCGCAAATGTATCATGGAGTCAGTATACTAGTCTTGAATATCTTTCACCAGGTTGACAAGACTGGCCACTGCTGTACTGAGATTGTCTATCTTTCGGTCATGGCCGCTCATCTTGTCCCTAGTGTTCTAGAGGGCGGTGACAGTGGTGGCTTCAGCAACACCTATCTTCTCTTTCTCTTTCTTGATGACCTGCACCTGGTTCTCTTGTAATTGGTGCAGGGCTTTGCAGATGGCATTGGGCAGAAGCATGAATGCCTTAGTGACACACCGCACAGCCCTTCGCATATTCATAAACTCATCCAGGGTGGTGCCTCTCACCCATTCAAGCTCCTTCCCGACATCATACAGAGCTTTGACAGCATCTGAGCTATTCATCCTTCAACTTGTGGAGAGTTGGGATGAACAATAATGGTAGGAGAAGATTCTCTTTCTTGGATGATGAATATATGGATTTCCGTTTGGGGGGAGTGTCATCAAATAGAACTTCATCATCGGGTCATAAGTGGATGTACCTGTAGCAACATGATGTCGTACTGATTCTAGGGCTGGAGCCTCTATCGGCTCACCTTGAACATCTATCTGGGAGACAGAAGTTCCTCCTGTCTTGGTTCTCGGTCTGTAGACTATTGGACATGAGGGACTGAATCCTCATATTATCTCTCAGTAGCTTCCGGCTTCTTAGAAAGGATTGAATCCTCCTATTGGATAGATGGGACTTCTTATTCCTCCAGAGGGACTGAGTCTCTTGGTTGATTATCAGATGAAGTGGCATTTTCAGTTACAGGAAGGACTGACTCCTCCTGTAAGTTTTTAGTTTCTTCTTGAATGGGGGTCTTAGGCATTGGATGTCCCCTAGACTTGGGTGGCCTATATCTTGGTGAACTCCTTCTCACGAGCCTCTTCACGGCTCATACACAGTCCTGCCTGCATGGCTTCATCATCGCCATCAGATTCAGGGATGGAGTGATGAATCGGGCTCCGATTGCTTTCATGAGAAGGTTGTTTTATCCACATAGTATTTAACGATTAGTTCGTGGCAGAAAGGATCATCCCATCTGATCAGGGCCTCAACATTATGGTATTAGTCATCTCCAGTGTGAAAAGTTCCTCGCTCTTCTAGTCCTCCCAATTATACAGGATGTCATAATTGGCAATCTTGTAGTTTTTCCAAGTATTGAGCCACGCAATTGTGGCATTAATCAGGACCACATCAAGTGTCTAATTGATTGGGATCCTCGATAGGTGTGGGAGCTTGTTGAGGAGATAGACCCCTCACAGGGTGGGGTGCCCTGTTGGGTGAGGGACTCCTAATAGGGGTGGGTGCCCTGTTAGGGGAGGTGTCGGTCGGCTCCAAAGGGACAGTCGATTCGCCAGTTTCTTACAGCTTACATGATACTTGGTCATTCATAATTGCCACATATGGCTCGGGAACTGCTATAAGAACAGTTGGTGTTTCTTCCATGGGAACATCTTCCGATGGGATAACCACTATAGGTGCGGATTCAGTGTGTGGAACCTCAGGGTATAGCATGTTTAGGGCTGTTGAGACAGCTATGGATTCTCAGTGTCATTCGAAAACTTGGACTTATTTTTCTTTTTCTCGACAACTGTAGGCGAGGTGTTGTCGGGAACTACTCTCTTATCGATTACTGGTTTCTTCTTATTTTCACCATCTCCAGCCCTGACTCTGGTGGAATGACAACTTATGTCGCGTAGGTCACTTGACATAGGCATGGAGTGGGGTCCTACCTATGCTGAATTGGGGTCGATTATTATACAGTGTGGGCTTTGATCCTTCCAAGAACTTTTCTTCTACAATCTTCTTTGCCTAAGATTGATTGCATGATTCCATAATTGGTGAGAATGAAGTTGAGCATAAGACCGAATGACTTCCTAAAGATCGCAGGTATCTCGATTGGAAAATACCTGAGGTAGGTCTTGCGAGAGCCTTGTTACCTTAACTCCCTTCTCCTGGGATGAAACCTTAGAAGGAGAAGTGCAGCCTCTTTCTGCAGGCATTTTAGCACGATCTGACACCAATTGACCTCTTGACAGCTCATATTGGCCATCATCATCTGGAAACGGAGGCTGGTGCACATCTCAAAGGCTTTTGTCTGGTTTTCAATAACCCAACAACAGAATTTATGCAGATAAAAGTATGCAATTGTGAAGTTTTTCTTGTGGCATGGTGGGTGAGGATTCTCAATGTTTGGGTTTCTGGTGAAAAGCTTCCAGTAAGCATCAATATGTTCATCCCCATAAGTTTCCAGGTCATCAAGAGTGATCAGAGGGAAGCTTGATCAATTTCTCCAGAAGTTCATTGTCAACAGAAATCCCCTTCTCCTGCACAGTACTCAGAATTGCAGTTTGAGGAGCGCCTTTGTTCTGAGATTCATACTTGAAATTAATCTAAGTAGAACTTTTCGACGATAGATTCATCATAATTTTCAGGGCGAAGTCTTCCAAGCCTGTATGGACCTTGTTGTTTGACGCTGGTAACAACCATGTTAATCCCGATAATGGCTTTAGATTCAGATAGTATACGCTCCTGGAGTACGGGGCGAGTGAATATCCTTCCATCAATAATGGTTTCCTTCTTCTTTAGATAGATAGAGGATGTCTAAGATGAAGTCATTATCAAGTTTGAAAATTAAGAGAGAAAGAAAGAAATTTGCAGAAGAACTCTCAAGTGTTTAAGTTATAAGTTGTAGGCTCGTACTATTGCAAAAAGCAGTAAATAGTCTTTAGGTCAGCATACTGGCCCTTTACAGGTTCTGAAATGTTTGGTTACAGTGAACGATCTGATTTAAGGGATGAGAAGGGCTTTTGAATCAACGTACATGATGGATCAGGATGTAACTTGTACGTCTTATCCATCAATTTAAAATTTAATACCGGTCCCACCTCTGACACGTTATAGCCTCCACCAGCACATGTTTAGGCGGTTTGAATCATTTGAAATCTGGGTTTCAAGGGCTTTAAAATCCATATGTCATTTTATTGTTAAATAAGAAATCGTTTTAAATTAAGACAGAGCACATGGACTAAATGCGGTTTGAAAAGATTAAGTGTATAAAATTGGATATGATTAAAAATATTAATTTAAGTCCAATAATATATATGATATATCTACGAAAATACAGTGTTTCCCTAAATTGGTACACACATGATTTAATTCCTACAGTAGTTGGTAATTAATACTGTTTTCAAGGGTCCTATAGTGTTCCCCCTTAATTAATGCACACTACATCTGTAGGAAGGTAAATGTACCTTTTTATTCCTACAATGAGGATATGTCTTGTAACTCTGTGTGTACAATTAACACGTGTGGCCACTGAATTCATGGGTCTTACAAATTCCCCCTCAATTGATGAGCACTACAATAAATACTTACATGTGTTTTAATCGATATGTAGCATTTTCAATTCCTAACGGAGCATATAGAGCCTCGTTGTGCTGAGAGTCTTTGTGAAGATGTGGGTAATATAAATGTCTGTATGGACCTTTTGATTCGGACATCATTGTTCTCTATGTGATTTTGGATAAAATGATGTTTCATGTCTATGTGCTTCAAACACCATTCTGTTGTGGGGTCTAGGATGCTGCACATTTGTGTTGTATGCCATCATCCGCACAGTATTGAACTATGAAGCGATTTGTGAATTATGTGCCTCTGTCTAACCGAATGGTACTATGCTCAGCTTTTTTCTCATTTGTGTGCCTCTGTCCAGGATACTTCTTCTTTTTCAAGAATGTAGTCCAGGAGTACCTAGAAAAATCATCAACAATGATAAGAAAGTATTTCTTACCTCCCAGGCTGACAGGGTCTACAGGGCCATAAAGATCCACATGAAGTAAATCCAGGACCCTGTTGGTTGAGAGATGTTGATGTTGACTCAAAAATATTTTGATGATGATTAGATTCAAAACATTTAACAAAATCTATCTCAACGAGCTGTTTCATCGAAGGAAAAACTTGTTCCTAGCGCACGCTACAGGATACATAGTAGCGCATGCTATCGAGGGTACTAAGCATCCAGGCAAGTCACCTGCAGCGAAGTTGGAATCCTACCTGATGGATAGAGCACGCAAATCCTATATTATCAGCGCACGCTAAGTTGCCAAACTTAGTATATGCTATCTTTTCTAGCGTATGCTATCGCGTCCAAGGCAGAGAGACAGTGAGGTCAGGACAGAAAAAGGGAAATCATTTGCGCATGCTACGGAAGAATATTTACGCACGCTAATCAGAAGTCTTAGCGCACGTTACATGACAAAACTTGCGCATGCTACCGGAAAACATATTGGAAGTCCAGTAGCCTCTGGACTCAAATAAGGAAGCATTTACGTACGTTACACAAGCTAACGTACGTTATCTGGAAAATATGTAGCGCACGCTACAAAACACTTGTTAGCGCACACTAAGCGTTCGAATTCCTACCGTTAGTCAACTTATCTGTTGGAACGCAGAAGTCAAAAAGGAGATCCGGAAAATCTGGAAAGTTAATATTAAATAATACTATCGCACGCTAAGTATACAGTACTAGCGCACGCTAAGTACAATTTTATCCGTTGGAAAAGAGACGTTGGGGAGACAAACCGACACGATTCAAAGTCAAAAGTGAAGGCCATTTGACCAACATTAACGCATGCTATGAGAGACTGTCTAGCGCATGCTAGACATGTATTTTACCATTGGTACAGTTTACTGACCACTCAGATCAGCCAAGTCAAAGCCCGATAACGCACGCTTATGAAGAATTAATAGCGCATGCTAATAAAACATTTTTCAGCATATGAAGAAGGACTTGACGCTATAAACACCCACATCACTTGGGTGTCTCAACACACAACTTCAAGCATTCAATCATTCAAGCAATTAATCATTCAAAGCATTCTTGATCTCGTATTTCTACAAATTATTGCATTCTAAGTTGTGAGAAGAAAAGATACAAGAGTGATACACATTGTAATATTTATTATACTTTGTATTCTTTTCATTTAGTTGTGAGTGTTGCATCACTCATACACGAGCGTAAGAGAAACAAATTAAGAATCACTAATCCGGTGTTATTAGGATCTTTGATCCGGCATTGTTAGGATTATACTTCAACATTTGTAAGTGAGGATTGTCTAGTTCCTATAGAACACTAGATACAAAAAGTTTATTTTGAGAGTGGTTGTGCTTGGACCAATAGAAGACAAGCGGTTGTAACAGTTGTTATGCGCGGACCGTTAGAAGATGAGACAAGTGTGTGTGGTTGTTCTTTAGCCAATAGAAAAAGAAGTCAGAGAGAGGACGTAGGCAAGTTGTCGAACCTCTATATATCTTTGAGTCTTTTACTTTCCGCACATTTTACCTTATTCGCGAGAAAGTTCGATATTCCGCATTACCACTATTCAACCCCCCTTCTAGTGGTGAATTTATCTCTTCAGTTGGTATCAGAGCAGGTCTCTTTTTAAGGGTTTAACCACCTAAGGGAAAAACATCCGCAAATGGCTATTCTTGGCCAAATCGTAGGAAATGCTCTCAACCATCCTCCTTTCTTTGATGGTTCCAATTTCATGACATGGAAAAAGAAAATGGCTATATTCGTTCAAGCCTATGATATTGAAATTTGGAAAGTCATTGTCCTTGGTCCGAAACTCGCTAAGAAAGAAGATGGATCGTTGAAAAAGTTCGACGAGTTCAACGATGAGGACTGGAGTAACACGCACATCAATTCACATGCTACTCAACTTTTATATTGCACCTGTAATCCCGAATAACTCAATAGGATATCTTCCTATGAAAGCGCAAAGGAAATTTGGGAAATCCTCGAAGTAACTCATGAAGGAACCACCCAAATCAAGGAAACTAAAATCAACATGTTTCTTCATGACTACGAACTCTTATCCATGAAGGACGAGGAAATGATCACAAATATGTTGGATCGGTTCTTGGCTATAACCAATGGACTTGCATCTTTCGGAAAACCTATATCTAGTAGCGACAAAGCTAAGAAAATTCTTCGCTCATTGCCACGTGAATGGGATGCCACGGTTACCGCGATCATGGAGTCCAAAGATCTCAACAAACTCGAGTCTAGTGCCCTCATCGGGTCATTCGTCAACTATGAGATCGTTCTCAAGTCTAGAGGTACTAAACTAAAGCCTTGTGAAAAGTAGTCGCATTCAATGTTGATAGCGATGTTGAGGAAGATGTTCCCGAAGGTCTGGATGAATTATTTAATTCATATCCATGCGGGAATCTCTCCAATTTGTCTCTTCACGCTTGCATGTGACTTTCCGTAATATTTGAGTTTTCAACGCATGCTGACGTGGACTTGGTGTAACACCCCCAAAACCATCCAGGATATTACAGCGCCGTGGGTCCCGCGCCGGAACCCACCAGGCTAAAAACCATTTACAAAACCATTTCAAAAACGTTTAAAAATGCCAAGAGGACAATGACGGTAGTATTTTAAATACTCAAATATTTTCAAAAACATAGTTTTCAAATACCGTCATAAAATACCATTTCAAAATACAAGGCGAAGTGCCAAATCTCGATAGTTCAAAATGTACGTTAAGACGCCGCTTAAACGTACCGATAAAATAGCTTAGGAAAAGGTTTAACGAAATAACGCAAGTTCGCAAAATGCCAAAAGGGCCATTTGAAAATACACATGAGTTGGTAAAAATACCAAAGAGCCATTTTGAAATATACACACGCAACGGATAAAGATACCGAAAAGCCATTTTGAAATATACACACGCAGCGGATAAATGCAGTTCAAAATACACATTTGCAGCGGAAATGAATAACCAGAAAAGAAATACTCGATACTCCAAAACATGCCACCGCCAGTATCACATCGGGAAGCTCATCCCTTCACGACCGCTACTAGCTCGATCTCCGAGTACCTAAAAATAAAGCCCACGACGGGGTCAGCCACAATACTCAAAAATGATATCGATCACATCATCATAAATAATTACATACCAATGTAATAATATAGTAAGAATACTATCAAAGTAATCTTACCGATCCAAGGCATTCCATACCAAAACAACCCTTACCGTAATTCACATTTCGCATATGAAGAAGACGAGGAACTTGCTCTCTATGCCAAGAATTTTAGAAGGTATAAAAATCTAATTCAAAGAATGCGAAGCTTCCTCAGTTGGGACGGCAAGGCGGAGCAAAAGAAGAATGGCTATGTTCCTATAAAAAAGTTCGACAATAATTGTCGGAAATGTGATCAAGCCGGTCACTATACCAAGGAATGCTGAGGATATTCTTCAAAGCCTCAAATAGAAAGATTCAAAAAGAAGGAGGTTCTAATCGCTTCTTGGAGGGATGACGAGGAGGAGATTGAAAGATCTCTCGACGCAAATCTCGCATTTATGGCTCTCGACTCCAAAAGCAATATCAAGGTAATTTCTAAACTTAATGATGATGAATATGATACATTCGATTTTTGCAATTCACAAGAATTTCATCATGACGATGAGTTTTTAAGTGCATTTGAATCTTTGAACATAGAATACGACGACATGGGTAAATTAAATATGTCTTTAAAGAGGAAAATAAAATATTTAGAACTCGAAAAATCCTCTCTTCAAATTAAAGGCAAAACTATTGAACTCGACCATACCTTATGCCTTGAAAACGTTTTGAAAATTGAGTTGACGAAAACTCAAAAGAAGTTAAAATATATCTTGAATAAATTTACTCTCGGAAACGAGAAATTCGAAAAGCTTTTATCCATACAAAAATCCCCATTGCTAAAATATGGTCTTGGTTTCGACCCGTTTAAAAGGGAACAATCCCTTATCAATCTTGACAAAATAAAGAAAACCGAAACCGAGAATTCAAAAACTCCTTTCAAACAACGAGTTCATGATAACGTTCATTCAAAGTTGAGAACCATCAAAGTTAAACAAATATGGGTTCCAAAAGGGACAATTGTTCCAAATGCTATAAGTATCGTTAACTTTGGAGGAACCAAAAGGGCTTGGGTACTGAAACAACCGAGAAACACTATTTTGTAGGTACCGGCACCAAAAAAAATCAAGTGGTACATTGATAGAGGATGCTCAAGGCACATGTGCGGCTCCGAGGATTTGTTTGAAGACCTCGAATATCAAGAACAAGGACATGTGACCTTTGGCGACAATCAAAAAGGAAAAATTAAGGGCATCGGAAAAGTCGGTAAGGAACCTTCTCCCTCTATCAACAAAGTATTATTTGTTGAAGGTTTGCATAACAATTTACTTAGCGTTTCTCAACTATGCGATGAAGGTTTTAAAATTCTCTTTGAACAAACGCATTGCACGGCATTTAGATATAATAAAATTGCATTCATCGGTTTGAGATGTGGAAACATTTATATTGTTGATCTTAATGATAAAAGTTCATTTAATGAAAAGTGCCTTATTACATTAAATGATAATGCATATTTATGGCATCGTAAATTGGGGTCTCTACCCATCATTTCTATTTTATCGAGACACGATATTGTCCGTGGTTTACCCAAACTCAAATTTGATCGGAAACATTTGTGTAAATCTTGCATAAAAGGGAAACATACTCGAGAATCTTTCAAGCCAAAATTCGAAGTTTCCACTAGTCGCATTCTTGAACTTGTGCATATGAATTTAATTGGACCATCTAAATATGTTAGTCTAAATGGTAAACTTTATACTTTGGTTATTGTTGATGACTATTCTCGTTTTACTTGGGTTAGATTCCTTGCTCATAAAGATGATACATTTTTCGAGTTTTCCAAATGGTGTCGTTTGGTGCAAAATGAGAAAAGTCTCTCTATAATTTCTATTCGTACCAATCACGAAGGTGAATTTGATTACACTCCGTTTGAACTCTTGTGTGACAAATATGGTATTAATCACAATTTTTTGGCTCCTAGAACACCTCAACAAAATGGGGTTGTTGAAAGGAAAAACCGATCTTTGGAAGAAATGTCAAGGACTATGCTTAACGAATGTTCTCTTCCACAATATTTTTGGGCCGAAGCAATTTTTACGGCATGGTATGTGATCAGCCGAGCTCATCTTCGTAGAACTCATCTTAAAACCCAGTATGAATTATGGAAGGGCAAAAATCCAAATATATCTTACTTTCATCCTTTTGGTTGCAATGTGTTTATTTTGAATAATGGTAAAGATAACTTGGGGAAATTTGATGCTAAATCCGACTCCGGAATATTTCTTGGTTATGCTACAAATAGCAAAGCATATCGTGTTTATAACATTAGAACAAATAAAGTTGAAGAATCCATTCATGTTAAATTCAACAATATGATCTCACCCCCGAGAAAGGTAGAATATTTTGATGATGCAGGTATTTTTCCAGATTCTCATCCCTCAAACGAAATGGAGAAAATTTTGGAAATCCAAAAGAAGACAATCGAGAGATTACCGAAAGATTGTAGACACATCAAAGACCTTCCAAAAGATCTCGTGATTGGAAATATTGAAGATGGTGTTCAAACTCGAACGAGAACCACCGAATATATTGCTCATTTTGCCTTCATATCCGAAATTGTTCCCAAAAATATATCCGCGGCTCTTGATGATGAAAGTTGGATGATGAAAATGCAAGAGGAGCTTGTTCAATTCATGAACAATAATGTATGGAATTTAGTTCCTGCTCCTAAAGATAAAACAATTATCGGGACTAAATGGGTGCACAAAATCAAGTGTGACGAAGACGGCTATCCCATAAGAAATAAATCTCATTTGGTCGCACAAGGATATAGTCAAGAAGAGGGTCTTGACTTTGAAGAAAGTTTTGCACTCGTGGCTCGACTCGAAGCCATTCGTTTGTTATGTGCATTTTCGGCTCACAAGAAGATCAAGCTATTCCAAATGGATGTGAAAAGCGCATTCTTGAATGGTTATATTCAAGAAGAAGTATATGTCAAGCAACCTCCCGGTTTTGAAGATCACCAATTCCCGGATCACGTCTACAAGCTCAACAAGGCGCTCTACGGTTTGAAACAAGCACCCCGAGCATGGTATGATCGTTTAAGTCAATTCTTAATTGCTAATGATTATAAAAGAGGTAAAGTCGAAAATACCTTGTTTGTGAAAATATTGGATAATGATATACTTGTTTGCCAAATTTACGTTGATGACATTGTTTTTGGGGCTACTAATGAATTTTTGTGCCAAGATTTTTCTAATCTTATGAAGGGAGAGTTCGAGATGAGTATGATGGGAGAATTAACATTCTTCCTCGGACTTCAAATTAAGCAATGCGAAGATGGAATTTTTATCTATCAAATGAAGTACTCACGCGATCTCCTCAAGAAATTTAGAATGGAGAGTAGCAAAGTGATTTCAACGCCAATGTCTTCATCGTTGAAATTAGAAAAAGATGAAAATGGCAAACCCGTGGATCAAAAATTATATCGAGATATGATCGGATCTTCGCTATATTTAACTGCTTCTAGGCTAGACACAATATTTGCTACGTGCTTATGTGCTCGATTCCAGGCTAATCCTAAGGAATCCCATTTAATTGCTTGTAAATGTATCTTTAGTTACTTGAATGGAACCATCGGTTTAGGTCTATGGTATCCTTCTTGCTTGGATTTTAATTTGATTGCATACAGTGATGCTGATTTCGGGGGATGTAAGATTGATAAAAAGAGTACCAATGGTACGTGTCACTTCATTGGCTCATGTTTAATATCTTGGGGAAGTAAAAAGCAAACCAGTGTAGCGTTGTCTACAGCTTAGGCCGAATATGTTGCAGCAGGGAGTGCCTGTGCTCACGTATTATGGATTAAAAATCAACTCCGCGACTATGGCATTTATTTTGAAAATATCCCTATTTTATGTGATAATACTAGTGCAATTAATTTGAGCAAAAATTTCGTGTTGCATAGTAGGACTAAGCATATAGATATTAGACATCACTTTTTACGTGATCATGTGCAAAAGAAAGACATTTGCTTAATTTTTGTCGGGATGAAAGATCAACTTGCTGATATATTTACGAAACCTCTTCCAGAGGAATCCTTTAATACTATTTGTTTGCAATTTGGTATGGGACATCTTGACTTTTTGAAATTAGTTATCTACTCGAGAAATCAATATCTTAGAAATGTTTCATTCGCTAGCGCGCGCTAGCTTTATCCCTTTAACGCACGCAAATTTCCCATTCCTGAACGAATTTTTCTTCGATAGTGTACGCTAACCCATATTTCTTGCATACTATGACGGGTCGGGCGAAAGCGACTCGGATGACCATAAAATGAGTCTCTATGTGTCGGAAGGTTCCGGAAGGTTCTAGAATGATCAAGAAAGACCCAGAGATCTCTACATACTTAGACGACTCTATAAGCATGTAGAAATGTACTTCTTACACACTTTGTAGAAAGCTCATGTAAATGCCCATGTAAATGTACTACAAGTATCTAGAGTATTCTACCTAGAAAGTTCTATCTAGAGAGTTCCACTCCAGAACTCTCCTAGGATGGTATAAAAGGAGGAGGAGCCTCATTTGCTCACTCCATCCAGAAATCCTCAAGCAATCAAGTATTGTAAAGCTCTCTTGTACCCAAAGCATTCATCTAATAAAATCCTTTTGTGCCATTGCCCCTTTTCTCGTTACTTCCAGGCTTACTTAGCAACTCGACTCAGCTTAGTTGTTTAAGTGCCGCACGGGTTAGCTGCGCAAAACTCCCATCCCGTGACAAGTGGTATCAGAGTCATGGTTTGTATACAACCGACTCATATCATACGAGAACAATGGCCAACACTCAGGATGTCCCTATTGATGCTACTCAAGAGCAGCAACGCGGTCGTGAGGAGCAACGAGGTAACAAGGTCCGAGGCAAGTCCAACGGACCCTCTGCCGATGCCTTCGAACCTCGGATTGCCACATTGGAAGCCTCGATGGCTAGCTTGGAGGAGAACCTTGATCAAGTCCATGACAGGTTCGACACTCTGGAGACGGAATACGCCGACATTGCTGGCGTACTAAAGAAACTTATGATGGACCAGTCGGATATGTTGCGTGGGTAACTTATTGAATTCCAGAAGGAGATTCATGGTCTCCATGGCTTCTTTCAAGAAGAGATACGCTCTATTCGCTCAGAAGTGGAAGAAGTCCGATCGGAATGGGCTAAACACAAGCGAGCCGCATCCTTTAATTCCGCTGCCCCGTTCGCTTTTGATGCGCGCCGCTTGGATGTGCCGAAGCCCGAAACCTACGATGGCACTCGGAATGCCACCGTGGTCGATAACTTCTTATTCGGCCTGGAACAATACTTTGACGTTATGGGCGTAAAAGATGAGGAACAGAAGGTCAGCAGCACACCAAATTACCTGCGTGGTGCCGCACAACTCTGGTGGCACCGGAAGCATGGTGATATGGGCAAAGGGATCTGCACCATTGACACTTGGGCAGAATTCCAAAGAGAACTCCGAAAACAATTTGCCCCAAGCAATGCTGAACGAGATGCGAGAGCTCGCCTCCGAAGACTCAAGCAGACAGGTACGATTCGTGACTATATCAATGAATTTACAACTCTCATGCTTGAAGTTGAAATGTCCGATAAAGATGCACTTTTCTATTTCACCGATGGCCTTAACAATTGGGCCAAAACCGAGCTGGATAGACATGGTGTTCAGACCCTTGACGAAGCTATCGCCAAGGCTGAATCACTCACTGACTACTCTGGGAAAGGTAAAGATAAACGGCCCATTCATGGCAAAGGTGGGGGAGAAAATCGCAAGGAAGGATATGGCGGTAACCGCAAGAATTGGGGAACTAACCGACCCCCAAGTGGCAAGATCGGGCAACAAAAATTCCCAGGAAATAAGGAGCAATCAAGGCCCAAAAGCCCTTGCTTCATATGCAACGACAATCATTGGATACGTGACTGTCCGGAGAAGAAGACTTTAAACGCCCTTGCTGCCCACTTAAAAATCAATGCCGATGATACCTCGGCCACTCATTAGAAGAACCCCGACACAGCATGGGTTCTCTTCAGTACATGTCCGCTCTTAAGGGACAAGCCCCGACACTCGTTACTCCGAAGAAAGGGCTCATGTTTGCTCGCACCACTATTAACGGTCACACCGTTAGCGCGTTACTCGACACTGGGGCATCTCATAACTTCATGTCCGAGGAAGAAGCCAAACGCCTAGGGCTCAAGACAGTCTATCGCGGAGGTGCGATAAAGGCAGTAAACTCACCTGCCAAGCCTATAGCCGGAATTGCTCATGACGTCCCACTCTCTCTTGGGACATGGTCCGGAAAGCTGGACTTCTCTGTCGTCCCCATAGACGACTTCAAGATGGTTCTAGGCATGGAATTCTTCGACAGATTCCCAGCCTTACCTATGCCGACCACAAACTCACTCGCCATCTACGACAGGGACAAGGCATGCATGGTCCCTATTGAACGAGCCCATGTTGAGAAGAAACTAATCTCGGCCATGCAATTTAAGAAGGGGATGCGGAAGTACCCCAACTACTTGGTAACAATTCGGCAGCTCAATGACGAAGAAAAACTCAAATCATCGCGGACTGACCACCCGCAAATCTTGAAGAATATTCTTGAAGAATACAAAGATGTGATGCCCAAGGAGCTGCCGAAGAGACTTCCACCCAGGCGAGAGGTGGATCATTGCATCGAGTTGGAACCTGGTGCCAAACCTCCAGCTGCTGCTCCTTACCGCATGGCACCGCCCGAACTCGCGGAACTATGAAGGCAAATCAAGGACCTTCTAGAAACAGGATACATACGTCCCTCCAAATCTCCCTACGGTGCACCCGTACTATTCCAGAAAAAGAAGGATGGCACCCTTCGAATGTGCATCGACTACAGGGCACTCAATCGGATCACTATCAAGAACAAATACCCAATACCATTGATAGATGATCTCTTCGATCAACTTGGCAAGGCGCGGTACTTCACCAAACTTGACCTGCGCTCGGGGTACTATCAAGTGCGAATTGCTGAAGGAGATGAGGCCAAGACCACATGTGTGACTCGCTACGGTGCTTTTGAGTTCCTTGTCATGCCCTTCAGTCTCACGAATGCACCTGCAACCTTTTGCACCCTCATGAACAAGGTACTTCACCCTTTCCTTGACCAATTTGTTGTTGTTTACTTGGATGATATTGTGGTGTACAGCTCGACTCTTGAAGAACATATTCAACACCTTAAACAAGTCTTCCAAGTACTACGCGAGAACGAGCTCTATGTTAAGAAGGAAAAATGTTCATTTGCCCAAGAAGAAGTTGAATTTCTCGGCCACAAGGTTAAAGGAGGCAAAATCATGATGGAAAATGCAAAGGTGAAAGCTATTCGGGATTGTCAACCCTCGACCAAGGTTCCAGAACTTCGATCATTTCTTGGCTTGGTGAACTACTACCGCCGCTTTATAAGAGGATACTCGGCCAAAGCAGCCCCACTGACCGATCTACTTAAGAAAAACCAAGTATGGCATTGGTCCAGCAAGTGTCAGCAAGCTTTCGAAGAACTCAAGCAAGCGGTGTCCGAAGAACCCGTACTAGCCTTGCCGGACCACACAAAAGCTTTTGAGGTACAAACTGACACCTCTGATTTCGCTATTGGAGGAGTGCTCATGCAAGATGGACACCCCATTACCTTTGAGAGCCGGAAACTCAATGAGACGGAAAGACGGTATACAGTGCAAGAAAAGAAAATGACTGCGGTCATACACTGCCTATGAACATGGCGACATTACTTGCCTGGATCACACTTTGTGATCATGACAGATAACATTGCTACAAGTTACTTTCAGACCCAAAAGAAGTTAAGTCCCAAGCAAGATCGATGGCAAGACTTCTTGGCGGAATTTGATTACCGACTTGAGTACAAGCCTGGGAAAGCTAATGTAGTCGCGGATGCCCTAAGTAGGAAGGCATAACTGGCCACTCTGAGTTCTAGTATGCCGAAGTCCGACCTCATCCCTCGGATTAAGGAAGGAGTCCAACAAGACGCCCAACTGAAAGATCTTTTGGACAAAATAAAGCAAGGCAAAACAAGGCGATTTTGGGAGGAAGATGGTATCGTACGCACTATTGGCGATCGGATATTTGTGCCTAAGTGGGGAAAACTTCGAAAGGAGATCATAAAGGAGTGCCACGACACTAAGTGGGCTGGTCATCCAGGAATTAAGGGTACCACTGCGCTTGTACAGGCCTCATACTATTGGCCGCAAATGAGGGACAAAATTGAAGCCTACGTGAAGACTTGTCTTGTGTGCCAGCAAGACAAGAATGAGCAGAATCTGCAGGCAGGATTGTTGGAGCCCCTGCCCATTGCATCAAGGCCCTAGGAGAGTGTGTCTATGGACTTCATCACAACTCTCCCGAAATCAGAAGGATTCGGAAGCATCATGGTGGTGGTGGACCGATACTGTAAGTATGCTACTTTCATTGCCACATCACCCGATTGCAATGCTAATGAAGCTGCCCGTCTATTCTTCAAACATATCATCAAACTTTGGGGGATTCCTTTAAGCATTGTGAGTGATCGAGACCCTCGATTCACTGGACGATTTTGGAGAGAACTATTCGAGCTATTGGGAACCGACCTTAAGTTCTCGACAAGTTTCCATCCCCAAACAGATTGACAGACCGAACGAATCAATGCATTGCTGGAACTATATCTAAGGAACTATGTGAGCGCCCATCAGAAGGACTGGCCAAGATTACTTGATGTGGCTCAGTTCTCTTACAATCTGCAGAAAAGCGAGGCAACAGGTAAGTCCCCTTTCGAAATCATTATGGGTTTTCAGCCACTAACCCCGAATGCTGTAGCCTCGACACATGAAGGGAAGAGTCCCGCAGCTCACCGCATTGCCCGAGAATGGCATGAGGAGGCAGACATTACGCGCGCCTACCTTGATAAGGCCGCCCGGAAGATGAAGAAGTGGGCTGATCCTAAAAGAAGAGACATTAAGTTCCAGGAAGGTGATCAGGTCATGGTCAAACTTTCTACCAACTAATTCAAGGCATTGCGCATAGTACACAAAGGATTGGTGAGGAGGTACGAAGGACCATTTACAATAATCAAACGTGTTGGAAATGTCTCTTATATGTTGCAACTCCCTCCAAGACTTAAAATACATCCGGTCTTCCACGCGAGCCAATTGAAACTCTACCATGCCGACTCGGAAGACCCGCACCGAGGTGAGTCAAATCGTGCACCTACTGCCGTAATCACCTCATTCGACAAGGAGGTGGACTATATTGTGACCGAACGAGTTACTCGGAAGAGAGGCGTGCCTCCCGGCACGGAGTACTTGGTAAAATGGAAAAACCTCCCTGATAGCGAAGCAACATGGGAACGGGAAGACGAACTCTGGCAATTTCAAGATCACATCAAGAGGTTCAGACAAGAGAATGCGCTGAGGACGTCACTGAAATAGGTGGGGGAGGATGTGACGGGTCGGGCGAAAGCGACCCGGATGACCCTAACATGAGTCTCTATGTGTCGGAAGGTTCCGGAAGGTTCTAGAATGATCAAGAAAGACCCAGAGATCTCTACATACTTAGACGACTCTAGAAGCATGTAGAAATGTACTTCTTACACACTTTGTAGAAAGCTCATGTAAATGCCCATGTAAATGTACTACAAGTATCTAGAGTATTCTACCTAGAAATTTCTATCTAGAGAGTTCCACTCCAGAACTCTCCTAGGATGGTATAAAAGGAGGAGGAGCCTCATTTGCTCACTCCATTCGGAAATCCTCAAGCAATGAAGCATTGTAAAGCTCTTTTATACCCAAAGCATTCATCTAATAAAATCCTTTTGTGCCATTGCCCCTTTTCTCGTTACTTTCACGCCTACTTAGCAACTCGACTCAGCTTAGTTGTTTAAGTGCCGCATGGGTTAGCTGCGCAAAACTCCCATCCCGTGACAATACGCTAACTAAATTCTTACTTATTCCGATATATGATACTAGACAGTCCAGTAAGCAACCTATAAATTCATAGCGTACGCTAAACCCATATTCCTTGCGTCCGCTACTTAAAATTTTCCAGTTTCCTATATAAACCCTGAACAGTCCAGTAAGTCAACCATTCCTTCATAATGCACGCAACTTCAGATCCAGCAAGAACCCTAGCAAACCCCGGCTCTCCTTTTTCCGATTTCTTCCATCAAATCTTTCAATTCCTACTCAAAATCATGTCGAGCAAAGGAAGGGTAGCAATGGAAAAGACATACAAAAATGCAAAATGTACCCTCGATCCAGATTTTGATGCTTCTCATTTCGTGTCTTATACCGTATTCAAGGTATTTTCGGAAATCCTCCCTCAAGAACCCTTGACGGATTGCTATTACTTCAATTTCAATAGTCTGGAATGGGCGAACATCGCTATTTCCGAATTCTTTTCTTCAATTAGCATCTCTTGTTTTGTTGAGCATAAGGAACCCATTTTTCCCGAATTGGTTCGTGAATTCTACGCGAATCTACATGTTGCTGAGAGTGAAGGATCTTCATCCTTAGTTCTGGGAAGTCTGGTTGGGGGTACAGTGGTGAAAGTCTCTTCGGAGATTTTGAATCAATTGTTTGGATTATCGTCGGATGGTTTTGCTTGTTTGGGGAAGTCTATTGCTGAAGAATCTGGTGTGACTGAGCTTGATATCAAGGAATTCCTAAGCTCGAAATCCGTCATCGATATCACCGATGAGGTCTTCGAGAATAACGATTTCGGCATTAATATTCGACTCTTATTGGTTGCGCTCACCAAGTGCATCATGCCTAAAGCCAACACACAGAACAAAGTAGTTGGGATCGATAAACATGTGGTATATCGAGTGCTGAATGACGATATGATTGATTTCGCCACCATTGTTACGGGTTGGATGAAAGTCAAAGGCGACCTCTTTCGGTCCAAAAATTACGCCTCAAGGTCCCGCAAGGCTGGAATGCCATATGGCTCCATCCTAACGGCGATTTTCAAGTTTCATAAGGTGGACTTAACGAAAGACAAGGCCGTTCCTGTGCCCAGCGGCCATGAGATTTCCGACTACTCGCTCAAGGCCATGCATTATGTAATAACCGTCAACCGGGGCTGGATTCTCTTTCCGTACCTTAAGGAAGATGATCAAGTGGAGAAAGGGACTAGAATGCCGATGCCGGAAGAACGGATTACTAGTCCAGGGCCGCACACCATTCGAGAAATTCAAACAGGAGACTTTGTGAGGAAGCCTACCTCTAAAGGCAAACGACCGATGAGAGAGTCACTTACTGAGGAAGAGGAGAGTGATCTCATATCCCGGATGCGTAGCATCGAAACTTCACAGCTCGAAATCCGTGAAGATGTTCGTTCTCTCCGTTCGGAAGTTCAAGGAGTCCGTTCGGAAGTTCAAGGAGTTCGTGGGCTGATGGAAGACTTTATTCGATTCACTCATCTATTTTTCCCGCTTCCATCCTCCTCATCCGACCAAGCACCTTAGTTTTTAGGATCTTGATTCTCGATGTAGCAAACTTTATTTCATATACTTTTGATGTCGTGTGCTTTGGTTATTTGTGTGTAATGTCTGAATTATTTCTCATTAATGAAATGCGCATTCCCTTCGATGTTCTTCATACTTATTGGTTTATATGTACTTTAGTTCGTTCATATCTTAGTTATATGTTCTGTTTTGACCTATGTAATTTGATCGGTATTTTGTTGTATATGCAGCATTTCAGGGGGAGTCCTTTTTGTTAATGTCAAAAAGGGGGAGAAACACTTCAAAACCGAACATACTAACATATCGAACAAATTACTTTGATTCGACATTTTTTAAAATGGTTTTGCAGGTATATATTAAATGTTTTGACATCATCAAAAAGGGGGAGATTGTTGACTCAAAAGTATTTTGATGATGATTAGATTCAAAACATTTAACAAAATCTATATCAACGAGCTGTTTCATTGAAGGAAAAACTTGTTCCTAGCGCACGCTACAGGATACATAGTAGCGCACGCTATCGAGGGTACTAAGCAGCCAGACAAGTCACCTGCAGCCAAGTTGGAATCCTACCTAATGGATAGTGCACGCAAAACCTATATTATCAACGCACGCTAAGTTGCCAAACTTATCGCACGCTATTACGTCCAAGGCAGAGAGACAGTGAGGTCTGGATAGAAAAAGAGAAATCATTTGCGCACGCTACGGAAGAATATTTACGCACGCTAATCAGAAGTCTTAGCGCACGTTACATGACAAAACTTGCGCATGCTACCGGAAAACATATTGGAAGTCTAGTAGCCTATGGACTCAAATAAGGAAGCATTTACGTACGTTATACAAGCTAATGTACGTTATCTAGAAAATATGTAGCGCACGCTACAAAACACTTGTTAGCGCAAGCTAAGCGTTCGAATTCCTACCATTAGTCAACTTATCCGTTGGAACGCAGAAGTCAAAAAGGAGATCCGGAAAATATGAAAAGCTAATATTAAATAATACTAGCGCATGTTAAGTATACAGTACTATCGCACGCTAAGTACAATTTTAGAACAATAGAACAAGAAGTCGGAGAGAGGACGTAGGCAAGTTGCCGAACCTCTATATATCTTTGAGTCTTTTACTTTCCGCACAGTTTACCTTATTCGCGAGAAAGTTCGATATTCCACATTACCACTATTCAACCCCCCTTCTAGTGGTGAATTTATCTCTTCAGTTGATGCGCTTGTTGTGGCCGAGAGACCCAGCATAGCTTGTTATGTCACGCATGGACTGTCTGTGCGACTTGCGCGTATTACATGTGCTGGACTCGGTGCTTTCACACTTGATGTCAAG
Organism: Orobanche coerulescens; assembly: GCA_033398695.1. Classification (NCBI taxonomy): domain Eukaryota; kingdom Viridiplantae; phylum Streptophyta; class Magnoliopsida; order Lamiales; family Orobanchaceae; genus Orobanche; species Orobanche coerulescens. The sequence goes on from CM065805.1 coordinate 78,485,854, forward strand.
CGTTGTCTGTCACCTAACGTGGTGGTTTGCAGCTGTTTTTTACTGGAATTCTAAATTTTGGAATTTTGTGTATACAAATATGAATTACAAAATTAAAAATTTCAGATTCATTTTTAAACATAAATAACAAAATTTAAATACTACGAATAATTAAAAATAAATCTAATAATATTAAATCACAATCCAAATGAATCATGCATTCAAAACACATAATTCTCGTGTATACGAGAGCGTTAACCTCACTTTGGTACCACATTTGGATTCGGGCCAATAAAAAATGCAGCGGAAAATAATTAGATTCGCACAATATGAAACGAATAATGATCATATACATGAAGGAATTAAATTTACGAGGGCCGAAAATATACCTTCCTTAAAGAGTGAAAATATGCCCAGTGTAGTGAAGATTATGAACTCATCTTTTGGATCCGAAAGTATGAATGTATCCCAACAACTAATCAAGATGCCTCAACTTCACACGTGTCGAATAGATTGCCCCAAAAAATCCTTCTCTTGCTCGGAGATCTCTTGGCCACGGCTAGATGAGAAGGGGGAGGGAGCTCTCTTTTTTTTTGTCTCTTGGTGGCTAGGAAGTTAAGGATGAGGAGGAGGAGGAGGAGGAGGTAAGGTAGCATTTATACTACTTACCTCAGCTGTTCATGTCTCCTTCTAGAAAACAACACCCTCTACCGAGCCACATAATCTGTGCACCATATGACTCATCTTGGGCTATTATGAGTTTAGCCACTAAGCTCAATTTGGTCTGATATAAAGTAATTCATTTATAACAATTAATCGAATCAATTATATGGACATTATTTCTATTTATTTATTAAATAACAAAAACGAATGACATACTGTAAATTTAGAAATAACAGCTACCTTTTATTAATTAAAAAACTCTCTCATCCTCAGAGTGGCATTAGAGGGCATACAATAACAGTTCTGGCATTAGAATCGGGTGGTCAGGCAAAATGATATGAGGGTCTTGATGACGATCTAGATGGATGAAGGGACATAGTAAAAGGATCATGTCCAAAAGATGAGCTATCATCTAAACGAACTTGATATATTAGGGGCTACTATTGTTATGAAAATGCAGGTCGACATTATCCTAGGTAGCTTGCTTAGAAGCTTTAAGAAGTTACACTTGAACTACATGTATCATATGAAAGCTTCAATATGATGAAGGTCTCTTCAGACAGGGATATCAAGTTCTTATGGCAACTTGTTCTTCGACTTTTAACCCAAGTGGAGAAAGAAGATGAAGCAAGTTGGCCAGAAGCAAGTGGTGCCCCTCAAGATGAAAGAAAGGCTCCTTAGCTTGAGGTTAACAAAAATTCAAACGACAAGTGCTACAAGTGCAGTTTAAAAAGGACATTTTAAAGCGGACTATGCTCTTAAGAAAGGTATATCTTGTGCACCAGTAGCCAAAATATGGCAACTCATTCTACCACTTTGTAAATAGTAGATTCATGCTCCACTGATCATGTTTGTTTCGACTCACGTGGTTTTCAGATAACCAGACAGCTTACTACTGGAGATATTATTATCAATTGGGGCTATTATTTTAATCTTATACTTGTAGCAGTGGGTGTCGTGTGGTTGAAGATTAATGATAAGATTTTAGTTCTTAATAATATATTTTGGTCTTAATTTTAGAGTATCAAGTCACTACGATCTAATCGTGGTGGTAATACCTTAGTGGAGAGTTTTTAGATTTCTTGATGAAAAATGGGATTACGTTCCAACTTACTAATGCCGGATACTTCACAACAAAATGGCTAATAATGTATTGTTGAGGACTACTGCAAAGCATACTTTATGCTTGTATTACCTTATTTCCCTGTATTATCTATGTTTACTGTCTTGATAATTGCCAACATACAGCAACGAAGTTGAAAGAGTCAAAATATCGCCAAGTATGGAAGCTGTCTGGAAACTCCATATAGCCCGTCCATACAAGCCCTGAAGATCTTCTACAGTCCATCCTACAACGCCTACAGCTTATGGCAAAGAGACAATGCATTGGATACAGCATACAGACTGAAGGTGTTTTACTTCAGAAAAGTAAAACACATCGAACAGGACTGATTAAAGAAAGTTTTAAACCGTTGTGAAATACACTTTGTTTATTCATAAAGTATTCACGGTTAAAGAAGCATTTAATGCTAATAGGAGAGCATTTAATACATCCAGAATGAGACAAGTCTGAACGTGCTGAAGAGCATTTAATGCGAAGTCAAAAAGAATATCTGAAGCATTAAATGCGATCTACTTTAATTTAAATATTCAGAAATCCGCCAATCAGAGACGTCAACATCTCACCAACCAGCAATGGCTACATTTTATAACGGACACATTTCCAAGGTTATAAATATCCCCAAGCAATAGGACTTTGCTCACTTGATTCACTCATTCTCGCGCATACACTGACAAAATTCTGACAAACTAGCTATCAAGATCAAGTATATTTCGTGAGCATACAACAAGTATTCAAAGCAAAGAAATATACCAAGTCCCCAACAAAAATAGCACAACCTACTGCTATCGTGTATCAAATATCAAGCTATTGTTTAGAGTGTTCTACCCTTACCGTTGAGATCATCATTCGCCATGTGTGAACTAAAGATCCTTGCGTATTCCGACATGTGTGGGAAGAATAGCATTGTAGACGAAGCTTCAAACTGTGTGTGAAGAAGCCAGTCAAGAAAGAGCTTTAAGCTAATTTGTGTGAACGACGAAAGCTACAGTCCCTATATCAATCTGTGTGAACGATACACAGATAGGTTTAGTTAAAGTCACGTAGTTGTGTACGTAGTGATTTTAATAAACTCGTTACTCCTGTGTGGAGGACAAGTGGAGGTAGAGGGGTTTACCTCGAACCACTTTAAAATGTGTGTTGTTTACCTTCTGTCTTTATTGTTTTCATACTGTGATTTATTTAGTATACACTATCAAACTATGTACGCATCAAGCAAACAGGAGAACACCTAGTTGCTGTATTTACAGCAACTCACTTAATAAACTTCCGCTACTCAATTGACTTCGAAAGTCATACAGCTTATTGTACCTTCACTTTCTAAGTTGTTTATTGTATATTTAGTGGCCAACAAGTGGTATCCGAGTGACTGATTCTAAAAAGAACTAGTCATATATTTAACTGAATCAGATCCACAAATCACTTACTTTTGAAAATAGTCTTATTTTCATCATCTTTTCTATTTTCATATATCGATACCTCAATGATAAACAAGGTTCCTATGTTTTCGATTAATGAGTTTGATGACTGGAGAATCTGGATGGAAGCTCATCTTACTGCCATGCACGAGGAGATGATATTCGTCATACAATAAGGTCCAATAAAGATAAAGAAGGTTAATCCTGCCGCAAGGATAGAAGGACAACCTCATGCAGAAATGCTCGCGAAGGAGCATGAGCAATGGATAATTGACGATCGCAAGCACGCGAACCTCGACATTGCTAAGAATGTGCTGTTTGTCACTCTCGACAAAGACAGATTCTCGAAGGTAAAGAGCTGTAAGATAGCTAAGGAAATCTGGGAGAAATTCAAGCTAATTTTCTAGGGTACTGAGCTCTCGAAAGAAAATAAAATCTCCAAACTTACTCAGCAATTTGAGTCCTTTGAAATGAAATCTTCCGAAACACTTGAGGAGCTTGACTTCAGATTCACTGGCATTGTCGGTGAACTTGAAGCATTAGGTAAAGTGTATACAAAAAAGGAGAAAAATTTGAAAATCTTTAGATCACTCCCTGCCCGATGGGACATTAAGACTACAACTATGCATGTATCCTGTAATCTTGATGATATTTCTACTTTGGCCCTCTTCTCTGACCTCAAATCTTTTGATTATGATATTGACAGGAGAGAAAAGGCCGAATAGTCACCTTCCAAGAGTACAGCACTAGCGGACCTAGCACATCCAAATCCGCCCACAAGACTGCAGACAGTGATGATGATATCCTGTCACAAGATGAAATGGCACTTCTAATGCATAAATTCAAAAAGTTCATCAAACAGTCTGGAAAGACTCTCTTCAGGCTCAAGCCTTTTCACAAGGTAAGTTCTGAATCTCCTTCCTCTGGTGATTCTAACTTATGATACAACTATAGAAAACATGGACACTATGCGAATAAGTGTCCGCACCCAAAAGTGCAAAACTTGCCGGAAGCCGAGCAACAAGAAAAGGACGAAAGAAGGTGTGTCTGGAAAAACAAGATCAAGGCCCTGATTGGTGAATCAGAAGCCTCGCTCACGTCAACCAAGACCGAGGAGTGCCTTCAGACTGTCACTGACAGTGACTCCTCGGACGATGAGATTGAAGATAAAGCATACGTGTGTTTTATGCCAAAGAAATACAGGAAGATGAGGATAGAGATGATGAGGTAAGCTCAACATCAAATATTCCTGTAAATGCATCTCATACTTTTGAAAACATGATTAATGAAAAACATTCAAAAGGCCCATGAGACTTTGAAACGAGAAAACATACAGCTCGAAATTTCGAACTTAGAGCTGAAAGAAAAAAATGACTTGCTGAAAAATAACTATGATAACATGTCTATGGATTGCAAAAACAGCAAGGTCACATTTGAAAAACTCATGGAAAGCAATCATAAACTTGCCAATGATTTAAATGAGACTAAGTCTCGTAATGAAAGTAGGACAAATGATTATGCTTTGCCGGAAGCCAAAGTAAAATCTCTCGAAAAACGAGGAGAATTAGAGACCATCTTGAAATCATTTGAGAAATCATCTAAATGGATGGAAGAAATTCTAAACACCGGGCAACATGATCATGATTGTTGTGCCGAGATTTATTCACCTCGAAAGGCGATCAACTACAAGGCCGAGCGACTGAGTCCACATCCAATCATGATATGGCGAACGTGCCTAAGCAGAGATAACAGTCCATCTTAGAACGTCCCGCGATAGACTCCCAAGGCGATCGCCTTTGGCACCTAGCGACCGTCTCTGATGCCCAACCTAAGACGACCGTCCAGTGCCACGTACAGAGGCCTTCGCCCGTCAAAGTCCGCAAGGACTGGATCTCAAAGCAGCACCCATGTGCAGATCCACGACAGGCGCCGCATTTTATGGATCGCTGACCATAGCCTGTCATCACCTACTCACCTACCGACAAACCCGCCGAAAGGTACAAGGTGGGACCGCCCGTGACAGCGACTCAGATGCGTGGAGGCTTCTCATTGGACCGCACAGCTGGCTGCCAGCAACTCCTGCGGACTTTAAAGGGACCAGCCCATGTGCTAAAAGACGATCGCCCGCTTATTATAATACAGCAAAGGCGATCGCTCAGCATGTCCCTGTCCTATAAATAGAGAACATCCAGCAACTGGAAAAAGGTTCACATTTTAGTTCCCCATTCAACTCAGAAAGAACTCTCAGTTGGCAATCCGTTCCAACTTCATTCACGGAAATACATATAAACATACATATTCTCAGGCTCCCGGGTTCCTCATCGGAATCTACTTCAGGATTTCTCTCTCAGTACCTCTCAACCAAAAGATGGTCGGCAGAGGCAAGAAGTATCTATAGTTCAGATTCACAAGCCCCGGAGCTCAGACATACAGCTTATACACGCCATGAGAGACTATCGATCTCTCACCGCCGTCACAGCTCATCTACGTTGTTACAAGAACTCACAGAACATCACATCTGGTTCTTCCAGAAATATACACTCTCACTAGCTAAGATAACTAGAATCATTACACTCATTGTAATAGTATTCTAACGTTAATACTTGTATCCCCGAATATTTGTATTAATAACATCTCGCGAGAGCATTCATGCCCGGGATTAACAACCCCGGCAAATCTTGTGTTATTTACTTTCTCTATGGAAGTGCTCTCGCACTTTGTTTGTTATCCATCCATTCCAGCAATATCTATCTCCGGATAATATTTTGGGTAGCAACAATTGGCGCTAGAAGAAGGGGGCGCGGCAAAACCTAAACCTTCATTTTTATTCCTACCGTCCCGAAGAACACTCACTGTTCTCGGGGCATATACTTGAAGTGACACTCACTGCGCTTCAAAGAAAGCCTTTAGAATCATGATGTCTGCCACTTCATCGAAGAGAGCCACTCTCCACACCGCCGGACACCAAATCCCGGCTCAATCCGAGCCCCAGCCGACGACAGAGGGAAGTCGCAGGAATGCGAGACTCTCGATCCCGCACCTGAGGGTTGGCCCCAGCCTCTCACTCGATCAGATCCAAACTGCGGAATAGATCGAGGAGGCTATGGCCATCCTAAAGGAGCGACGGAGAGCATGCGCGATGCCCGCTATAACTCCCTCGGCCATCCGCCGCATGGGCAAACAGAAGTTCAAGGGGCTGCTGGGCGAGCAATCGCCAAAAAGCCCCAAGTCGCGAGAAAAGGCTCTCGCAAGGTCGGACGGTTCCGTATTGTAACACCCCCAGAATCACATCGGGAATATTACACGCCGCAGACCCTCTCGATGAGGATCCACCAGGCTAGACATCCAAACAACACAACTCATTACACACCGACGTGATAAAATACCAAATCAACATACTAACTTGGTCTTTCATCACAATCATACAAGTCAAAATGCACATTTCTATCTCGACTCATACCCATGCAAGGGTAAAATACACTCACAAACAAAAATAGGACAGCGGAAAGGACCATACACGAACTCCGACTAACTGCATCCAAAATTGGCCTTCATGTGATTAGTATCATTCGCCTACCATCATCCTTCGCACCGATCCTGTGTTTTGCTCCCAAACCTGCATGTACCTGGATGCAAAAACAGACATCCACCCTCCGAATAATCGGGGGTTAGCAAAACTCCACTGTTTTGCTAGTACAAGTATAAAGTGCAAATACGAGCCATACATAACACATTTGAAGAATACAACAAAAGACTTCCCGAGATATTTTGTTTAATTAAAAATAGTTCTAAGTCTTGAAAGTAGAAACAAAACAAGTAAGCACTTTGCAAACACTTCCAAATCTCGGGAGTTTTGAAAACATTTATGATTGAAAAGTCCTTAATTCTACCAAAGCCACTTAGGGTCACCGCCCCAAAGTTCATTTTCCAAAAATGCAAAACTGATTAACAAAACACGGGGTTCACAACCCAATTCATTCCAGTCACAAAACACAGGGTCCACGACCCAACCATTTCGATCACCAACACAGGGTCCACGACCCATTCATTCACGTCAATTCACTTCCAAAAATACATTACACATAACACATTATTTTTATGCCATTTTAGCCAAACACCAAGACTCGATATATATAATATCTCTCGACCCTGGGCGCCAATCATTGTGATACTCCAGACATATCACAATCAATCACCAATACAAATATTCTGGCAATTATCGCGACCCGGTCCGGCCGACAAGCCACCAAGTCCGTGTGTGCCCCGTCGAGCAATCCCCAAGTGAGAATGCCCACTCGAAGTAACCCTCGTGACCCGCTCCAGCCGCTAAGCCACCAGGTCCCCGTGTGACCCCGTCGAGTCAATCCCCGAGTGAGAGTACCCGAGAACAACCATACAACTCTTATCAATTCACATTTCCAAAACCAAAATCCTCAAGAGTCAATCACAATATATATGTATAGTCGAGGTATTTTTCGAAAATGGCCATGTTATCCAACACATACTCACGACCCAGAATTAATACTATCCACAAAGAAACACACTTATCTCATCAACACCGAATGACAACAACCAATATCACACAACTCATATATCCACCGATAACCACATGACTCCACGCACAATTCATAACAAGAGGATTTAACCATAAATTACCGACGACATATTCACACATATTGGCATCACCCGAAAGTAGGGAGATCCTATACTCAACACTAACACACATAGTCAATAGGCACATTAAGTCCCGAACACAAGAGTCGTCCTTTAAGAAAACTATGATTGTAAATATACCGATTCTTTTAAGAAAACTTTGTAAATATTCATTTAGCACATATCGTCAATTTTCAATCATTATATTCACAAAACACGTAATGTATGGGCAAGATACTTGCCTCGAAATCAATTTGTGAAAACTCCGACGAACGCGGCTCAGCCGAAACAACCCCGAAACAGCCCCGAAAACCGACCACCTTCACGAGAAATCAATAACAACACAATCACTACGAGAATAACATCGCTACGAATCAACAACATTAAACGAAATCCCAATCGACACTAAGAAACTACAAGGGTTCAAGGGTTTGTTCCAAGAAAGCCAAAATCATGTTCCGGGTGATAAAAATCGATAAATGAGTTACAAAATCCGAATATCATGACCAATACAACGGGATTACCATGAACAATTCATCATATCGGACAAAATCAACGAATCACGAAGAAAACCCCCAAAATAGTCGAAATTAGGGTTCTAAGAATTTTACCTTGAATCCGACGGTGGAAGATGAAAGAAGGTTGATAAATCCATGTTAGGAGTTGAAAGGAGTTGATATCTAATGATATCTGGCCGAGATCTCCACCTTCTCACGCCTGGAATTGCCTGGGTCGCCGGAGGGGAAGAAGTGAAATGAAAAATGACGAAAGTTGACCTCTGCAATTCTATTTATATCACAATAGTTAGCGCACGCTAAGGTATGTGTAGCGTGTGCTATCGACTACAAAATGCGATCCGTAACCCTCTGCGAGACTTCGTTAGCGAGCGCTAATAAATGTGTTTAGCGTGCACTAATTATGGACTGTGTAGTCTTTGCTATTTCGGCAATAACTCCTTCGTCCGGACTCCGATTGACTCGCCGTTTGAACCATTGGAAAGATAATTTGATGATCTATCACATTGTAAAGTTTAAGAATTTTTAGACTTAATAAGTGCCGGTGGTGATCTTACAAATTCGACCAAATGCACAACAACGATACTCCTCGACAAAACAATGATTATTCAACATGCAACGAAACACTAACGGACAACACCAACGATCCAAATCGAAAACAAACAAATAACAAAGCGCGACATACTATTAGCTCGACTTACGCAATGATAAGCCGTACCTGACGAACACCACAACACGGTACATCATGTCGTACCCAACATAAGGGAAAACTCAAGTAATCGCCAACAGAGCAAAATAACCGGCACAACCGACAAAAATTCAAAAATAACTGGAAACGAAAATCTCGGGTATTACATTCTACCCTACTAAAAATAAGTTTCGTCCCGAAACTTAAAACAAAAGCAAGGCGACTCTAGATAACACACATTATCTAATATTGACAGGGCATAGGAGCTCCATGCAGTACAGAGCTACTGCGGTCTGATTCCATACGCAAGAATGTTTACAAAAAGCAACGAACATGAACCACTGCGGTTGATAAATCCGAGCAGTACAACAACCAAAACACAAGTCCAACGTTGAACAAGAATGTAATTCCAATAACCTCAGATGTTTGGAAGATCAAATACAAAGACAATTTCCCAACACTTATGGAAATTTCAAAGTGGCCCAGATGTTCAATAATCACGATTTCGAGATCAAACAATAATGATTGGACAACGACGAACGAATAGCAATGATCGAACAACAACGATAACCTCTGAAGTTCATACCTCAAATCAAGACATCAATAACTTGTAAGAACCACGAGGTGTTAGTTTTGAACACAGTTCACAAGAAATCGATCCGAACTTGGAAAGATCACAACGATATGCACATCAATTTGGAACAATATGCGAACTCGCTCGAATGACAAGGGTGAGAACAACACAAGGTCATAAGCATCAACGAACACAATCGAGTCGATATGGTCGAACGAAACGGAAGTGAAAAAATATATGGGTATTACATCATATCACCTTTAAAAGAGGTTTCGTCCCCGAAACCTAAACAACGAGTACGAAGTACTAGAATAGCAGCCTTCCCATCAATATTCTCTTGGTTCCGCATCGGATTTCCATGACCAACTGTACCGCGGTCATGACCGCGTCCTCTGTACGTCGGCACACTAAGAGGATTCTCACTCAATACGATGACACGATTTCGCAAAATATTATACTAAAGTACCAACTCAGCGCGACATATCACATAAGGTAACTAATAATAACTCGATAAGAAAATCTACGAGGTATCCTTTTAACTGATATCATTTGAAAATCCTTGGATTTGTATGCTATTCAAAATAAACTTTAAAAGTACTTTTGGTACCTCGGGTTGTTTCATTAAAACTTGTAAACAAAAGACTTTTAACCGACTCATTTTTAAATCATTTGCAAAGCAGTATTTTCTGTGCAACCGGCATTGTCAAAATCACCACGCCACTACACACCAGTATCACCATTAATAACAAACAAGATAACCACGCAAGGTCATAAAATCATACGTACATACTTTAATCAGTATAGGAAACTTTCCAAATCCGAGTTTGAAGTTTAAATCGAGTAAGATTTTTCATCTTTCACTATATATTAAAAAAAATCGTATTAGTTTTTGAAAAAAAAATTATGTGAAAGATTTTTGAAAATCATGTACTCGAATTATTCGAAAATACAATAGTACGTTAAAAGTCATTTCCGAAAATTCTACCAACACTACACAAAAATCAACGACGGTAACATTTTACAAAATGTTCAAGGTACTTTAAAACAACTCTTTCAATACCGTTGAGGTTTTATTGGAGAATCCTAGGCCGGCTCGCAAATTTCAAACAATTTCAAAGTTCATACAAAGCCGCCGATTTAATCGCAATGTCAAATTAGTTTCAAAATTCGATCCGCAACTTGCAGAAACTTATGAAAGTTTCAGGAAAACATTTTCGAACACACACACAGCAGACATAATTTATCAATTTAATGAACAAAATCAATTATCACTTAGCGCAACGAAAAGTCATGACACACATTCACACAAAACAGTTGTCATCACTAGACAACACATATAGAATATCCTGCATTTGATCGATCGCAGTAAAGTTAATCCTGATGGCTAAAAAAAATGTGGTTCCACATCCTCTGCCAGGCTGATTAGCGCACGTTACAACAACATTAGCGTGCGCTACTCATGCCACATTAGCGCGCGCTAGCCTTGTACTTAGCGTGTGCTAACAGCTCTAATTCAGCAATGCGATTGCGAACATATACACGACTTTACTAGAATCGATGGTCACAAATAAACAACAACACGTTCGAATCTCAAAGTCATTGATTCGGCACTTCATGAGCAACCATCAAAAGACAATTGTTATTCAAAAACCGAAATCTCACCTCTTATTAAAGAGAGCTATCTCAATGTACACAAACTGAACGACTCGGCAATCACATCACAGTTTTAATCTAAAACTGGCTATACTGCCCGAACAACAAGAACATCATCACGTATTTGTCGACTAACAACCATAAAATCGATAAGTTGAAAGCGAGAGTCACGTCTTGTCTACATTTTGGAGACTTCACTTGAGTTTAAAAGTTGTGTTTTGAAAACTTATAATACAAGATGAACATAAAATATCGGTAGTTTGAATTCTCCAAAAATTTCGACCATGAGGTCATCATACGAAAATCAAACTTTTTCCTCCCTTTGGAGGATGTTTTAAAACAAAAATATACGTGTCTCTCCAAAAACATGTAAAGTTTTAAAATATCACATTGATGAATTTTTCTTTGCGTAACCACACGAAGGCCATTACTCTTGTAAAAACGACTTATATCAGGATGTGTGTATATATACATATACGTTGGCACCACTTTCATTCTAACATCATACGAGGATAAAACAACATAGGCCATATAATGACAAATCACCTTTAAACTCCACATCATAACACAAAATCATACAAGCTCGTATATCACAAGGCACAATATAGTAGGGAGACTTACATCCACATGTCGCACGAAGATGATGGCTGCACCTCGATACTAATCACGACCGACATCACAAACGACGCGTCGCGACACGACTTAGACAGACACAATCTGACAGAACAAGACACGACAATACCCGACTGGACCCAACATACTAGGTTTCCGCAACCTAAGCTCCGATACCATAAATGTAACACCCCCAGAATCAAACCGGGAATATTACACGTCGCAGACCCTCTCCATGTGGATCCACCAGGCTAGACATCCAAACAACACAACTCATTAGATACCGACGTGATAAAATACCAAATTAACACACTAACTTAGTCTTTCATCACAAACATACAAGTCAAAATGCACATTTCTATCTCGACTCATACCCATGCAAGGGTAAAATACACTCACAAACAAAAATACGATAGCGGAAAGGACCATACACGAACTCTGACTAACTGCATCCAGAACTGGCCTTCATGTGATTAGTATCATTCGCCTACCATCATCCTTCGCACCGATCCTGTGTTTTGCTCCCAAACCTGCATGTACCTGGATGCAAAAACAGACATCCACCCCCTGAATAATAAGGGGTTAGCAAAACTCCACTATTTTGCTAGTACAAGTATAAAGTGCAAATACGAGCCATACATAACACATTCGGAGAATACAACAAAAGACTTCCCGAGATATTTTGTTTAATTAAAAATAGTTCTAAGTCTTGAAAGTAGAAACAAAACAAGTAAGCACTTTGCAAACACTTCCAAATCTCGGGAGTTCTGAAAACATTTATGATTGAAAAGTCCTTAATTCTACCAAAGCCACTTAGGGTCACCGTCCCAAAGTTCATTTTCCAAAAATGCAAAACCGATTAACAAAACACGGGGTTCACAACCCAATTCATTCCAGTCACAAAACACAGGGTCCACGACCCAACCATTTCGATCACCAACACAGGGTCCACGACCCGTTCATTCACTTCAATTCACTTCCAAAAATACATTACACATAACACATTATTTTTATGCCATTTTAGCCAAACACCAAAACTCGATATATATAATGTCTCTCGACCCTGGGCGCCAATCATTGTGATACTCCGGACATATCACAATTAATCACCAGTACAAATATTCTGGCAATTCTCGTGACCCAGTCCGGCCCACAAGCCACCAAGTCCCTGTGTGCCCCGTCGAGCAATCCCCAGGTGAGAATGCCCACTCGAAGTAACCCTCGTGACCCAGTCCAGCCGCTAAGCCACCAGGTCCCCGTGTGACCCCATCGAGTCAATCCCCGAGTGAGAGTACCCGAGAACAACCATACAACTCTTATCAATTCACATTTCCAAAACCAAAATCCTCAAGAGTCAATCACAATATATATATATAGTCGAGGTATTTTGCTAAAATGGCCATGTTATCTAATATGTACTCACGACCCAGAATTAATACTATCCACAAAGAAACACACTTATCTCATCAACACCGAATGACAACAACCAATATCATACAACTCATATATCCACCGATAACCACATGACTCCACGCACAATTCATAACAAGAGGATTTAACCATAAATTACCGACGACATATTCACACATATTGGCATCACCCGAAAGTAGGGAGATCCTATACTCAACACTAACACACATAGTCAATAAGCACATTAAGTCCCGAACACAAGAGTCGTCCTTTAAGAAAACTATGATTGTAAATATACTGATTCTTTTAAGAAAAGTTTGTAAATATTCATTTAGCACATATCGTCAATTTTCAATCATTATATTCACAAAACACGTAATGTATGGGCAAGATACTTGCCTCGAAATCAATTTGTGAAAACTCCGAAGAACGCGGATCAGCCGAAACAACCCCAAAACATCCCCGAAAACTGACCACCTTCGCGAGAAATAAATAACAACACAATCACTACGAGAATAACATCGCTACAAATCAACAACATTAAACGAAATCCCAATCGACACTAAGAAACTACAAGGGTTCAAGGGTTTGTTCCAAGAAAGCCAAAATCATGTTCCGGGTGATAAAAATCGATAAATGAGTTACAAAATCCGAATATCATGACCAATACAACGGGATTACCATGAACAATTCATCATATCGGACAAAATCAACGAATCACGAAGAAAACCCCCAAAATACTCGAAATTAGGGTTCTAAGAATTTTACCTTGAATCCGACGGTGGAAGATGAAAGAAGGTTGATAAATCCATGTTAGGAGTTGAAAGGAGTTGATATCTAATGATATCTGGCCGAGATCTCCACCTTCTCACGCCTGGAATTGCCTGGGTCGCCGGAGGGGAAGAAGTGAAATGAAAAATGACGAAAGTTGACCTCTGCAGTCCTATTTATACTGTCAATAGTTAGCGCACGCTAAGGTATGTGTAGCGTGTGCTATCGACTACAAAATGCAGTCCAGAACCCTCTGCCAGACTTCGTTAGCGAGCGCTAATAAATGTGTTTAGCGTGCACTAATTATGGACTGTGTAGTCTTTGCTATTTCGGCAATAACTCCTTCGTCCGGACTCCGATTGACTCGCCGTTTGAACCATTGGAAAGATAATTTGATGATCTATCACATTGTAAAGTTTAAGAATTTTTAGACTTAATAAGTGCCGGTGGTGATCTTACAAATTCGACCAAATGCACAACAACGATACTCCTCGACAAAACAATGATTATTCAACATGCAACGAAACACTAACGGACAACACCAACGATCCAAATCGAAAACAAACAAATAACAAAGCGCGACATACTATTAGCTCGACTTACGCAATGATAAGCCGTACCTGACGAACACCACAACACGGTACATCATGCCGTACCCAACATAAGTGAAAACTCAAGTAATCGCCAATAGCGCAAAATAACCGGCACAACCGACAAAAATTAAAAAATAACTGGAAACAAAAATCTCGGCTATTACACGTATTCAGTCGCCTGGGGAGCGAACCATCATGGAGACCGGGGCATTCTGGCCCCAACCACGAGGCGACAGAATCTGAGTCCGTCACCAGGTGTTCGGCCTACCTAACTCCCAGCCGAAGGCAGGTCAGCCTCTTGGCTCCCATTCCGAACGCCAGAGGATCGGTACTTGATCGCCTCGGCTCCCGCTCCGAGAGCCTAGCCGCGAGCAGTCAAGCCACGACGATGGCCGCTATGCAACGCCAGCTCGATGAGATGAAAGCACTCTTGGACACTAGGGCAAGCACCAGCAGAAAGATCATCGGACCGACCGAGCCACTCGCCGCCCACATCGAGCTCGCCCCCGTGCAACCAAAGATCTCTCCTCCCAAAACACCCCTATACGAAGGGAGGTCGGACCCCAAAACCCACCTAAGTAAATTCCGGATCTACATGACCACGTGCGGGGCATCATATGCGACCAAGTGCCGAATCTTCTCGTTAACATTGGGCGAGCTGGCCCATAGGTGGTACGTCTCGCTACCACCACGATCGATCATCTCCTTTGAGAAACTGGCGAATGACTTCACGTCACACTTTGCCGCTAAGGTCGCCAGACCAGAAGGCCCCCACCGCATGATGAAAGTCAGGCAGGGGGAAGACGAATCCGATGCAGACTACATCGACCGAGTGGACAAAATTGTCCTCACCGGCGAGCCCATCAGCGACGAGCTCGCTCTTTATTCAGTCCTGGGGGGATTCTACGGTCACTCACCCATGTTTAGACACCTGACGAAGGACATCCCCCCAACTTACGCGATCTTCCGCACTAAGGCTGCCAACTTTCTGGCCAGGCAGAAGCTGCTCACCCTCCGCCTAGGCGAGGAAACGCCACCTCCTGTCCGAAAGACGGCGATCGCCAAAACCAAGAAGGCGGTCGCCAAGCCACCCGGAGATCGCAAGACCTTCGGGGACATGGAGGCCCATCTCCTCCATACGTTCAACCGAACTCCGGCCCACATTTTCTACGCCGTCAAGGGGCGCGAACCGCTGAACAAGCCAAAGGCGATAAGGGACCACAGTCATCTGGACCACAATCAATATTGTCCCTACCATAAGAGTCCCGGCCACAGCACCAACCAATGCCGCGACCTACTCAAACAACTCTGGAAACTGTTCGAGGAAGGCAAGTTAGACAGCTTATTGGCTTAGCCGGAGCCCCTCCACTCTCCCAACACGGTCTCCCGAGTCAAACGCGAACAGGCTGGAAAGATCATACGAGCCGACCCCTCGATCAACCTAGGCGACCGTATGCTTCAATCAAGAGAAGGGAACCTCGGACGTCTCTCCCCGATTTCCCACCTCATCAAACCAAAGGCTACTGCCTGGACAAACACTTCGAAACCGGAGGACTCATTCGCCATCTACAATTCATCATCTAACATGGTGGACTAAGGCACGAGATCGCCACCCCCGCACAACGTACACCGTCGAAGGTCGGCATCTACATGACGATCCGAGGTAGAAGAGTGCATCCATGGTCCTGGTAGTCGATGGAACTGACTGCTTCGGCCATGCAAGGTCCCTTTGGGCCACGGTCGCCCGCCCTTCGTTTAAATACGAGGCCGGCGTAGTCCGAGGGCCCTCCAAAACTAATCAGTGGACACGCTCGCCCGCCCTAAAAGGTTCATCATATAACGTGGTGGACCCGGACAATGCGACGCATCCCTACCCCCGTATCAACGTACACCGTCGAGGGTCGCCATCTTCATGGCGGGCCGACGTGGAAGCAGAGCTAACAAGCCGCGGAAGTGGAGTTGATTAATCCGACGACGCCCCGCGCAAGGAATCTTCCAGACCAAGACCGCACGCCCTTCGTTTAAATATGAGGCGAGGCGCAGCCTTCGGAGGACCCTACCAATTAAGTGAGTCACGAGAACTTAGCCATCAGACGGAATGTCGCTCGTGCATAAGACACGATCATGGAGGTCGGTCCATCGAACTCCGCGATCGTGCATGGATCCTCAAGACCGAGATGGACAGCTCTTTTCGACGATTCGACAAATTTGAAGACCGCTCACTCAACGATTTATTTTCGTCCCCTTACTTTCGCTAAGTGAACAAAAACAAGGGGGAAAAGAGTGCGGAGCTACCTATGCGACGATCGTCCCTATTCAATTAGAGATCGGCATTATTCAGATGTTTGTGCAGCGATCGAATTTGTTGTAAAAGTTATCTATATGAGTTTATCAATTCACGTAGACCTACACTTGCAACAATCTCTCCTCACACATTTATACAAAGTCAAGCAAAAGACTCAAAATTAGCAATCATTCAAGTGATAAATCGAAGAACCAAACATTCATTTCATTACTTGATATCTCAAAAGTACATACATGGTCGCCCGAAGGCCTAAGTACTACAAAAAGAAAGCTACAGATTATAAGGCAATAAGCTAGAAACAGTAAAGAGAAGTGCCTCAGGCCCCTGCCTGGCCTTCGCCTTCAGCCCCCGGATCTATCTGCGACCCTTCGCCAGCCTGCGGAGCAGCCTCCCCTTCCGCCGCAGCGTCGGGATGAACAAGGTTCGCCGGAGTCGGGTACCAGCTCAGGTCCACACCGATGTCCGCAAGATCCAAGATAGGCATGGAGAAGTCGGGGTGAAGAGGGTGCTCCAACGCGTACGCTTTGAAATTTTCGGCTAGAGGGCCGACCTCCAGTCCTCCTTTCTTAGCGACTCGGAGCGAGTCAGCGAACGCCATATAATAGGCGAACTCACTGACAAACTCCACGTTAAGAAAGGGATTGGCCTCGGTCGCCTCTTGCTTCCCCTTCAGCTCCGCCATCACCAGTTTCACACCCTAGAGCTCGGCCTCCCTTGCAGCTGTCTCTCCCCTCGACTCCGCCAGCTCGCTAGTCAGCCGAGCGATAGTCACCTTCAGTCGATCGGCCTCCTTCTCAGCGGCCTTCTGCGACCGTACGGCATTTGTCATCCGGTCCCGAAATCGATCGACCGTCACCCGGGATAGCTCGGCATCCTTTCTCGCTAGCTCAAGTTCTTGGCTCGCCCGTTTAGCTACGTCCAGGGAATCCTTCTCCATTGCCACAATCCTGTCAGCGAACTCGGCGTTCTCTTTCCGTGCCGCCTCGAGATCCGCCTGCAGGCGAATAGTGGAAGGACGCCCCTCAAACTCTTGCACAGCCTGGGCAGCCATTGTCGCCGCCTGAAGAGAAAGAGCGATAGCAGCCTGCATCGAACTCCCAGATCACTGACGAGCGATCGCATCTAAGTCCGTCGTCCAGGCTTTCGGCAGAGCGGAAACGGCCCGGTTGACGTATAAAGGGATATCACAGGCCTGGCGAGGATATCGGCTCGCTAAGAAATCCACCACCATCGGCGGGCAAGTTGGGTCAGCTCTACGGACCCTGCATCAAAACAACAGGAGTTAGCACATCTCCTACGCGAATGACAAGTTTCAACTCAACAAGCAATGTCTACCTCTCAGCCCTCTCGGGGTCACGACCGAAGTACGGTTTCCCTCGAGGGGTCTCCGCATCGGCGATCGCCATCTCTCGTAAGAAAGCCGCGGAGGGAGTAGGCTCTTTCTCCGGAGGAACAACGGTGATCAGAGGCGTGGCGATTGGCACCTCGTCGGCAGGGGCAGAAGCTGGAGTCTCTTCCGACCTCGGCCATTTGCGGTTCGTCCGAAGCCCCTCCTCAGGAACTTCCTCCTCAGCCACGATCGGCTCCACGCGAGGCACCACCTTCGGAATGATAGGCAACGCAACAGGAGGAGCCCGAGATGACTTCTTGTGGCGGAGACGGCCCAGAAATCCAGGATTCGACATGGCTATCTCCGGTGGGGGCTCCAAGAAGCGAGGAAAGCGGACCTCTACAATAAAGACAGTCGAATAGCAGTTAGACATTTTCCTCAAGTAAGACGATCGCCAAGCAATTGAAGATCGCAGAAACTCATACCTGATACCGAGATATGTCTCGGGAAATGGAATAGCCGAGCCGACAACCAACGACTCTCCTTGTTGATCCGGCTAGCGTCCAAGTCGTTGTCCGACAAGCTCCGTATCCGCTCCCAGACAACCAGGATATCAAAAGGCAGCTCCTCGATCGCCGGAATATGGAAACCTGCAATAACGAAATCAAATTAGATCAGTTCAGAACACATCCGAACAAAGGGAGAGTCTGAACCCTTACCGGGATTCCTCTCCCGAAAACTAGTGGGGATCTCCAGCTCGCCCGTGGGATTGTCGCTCGTAGAAGCCTTCCACGCAGCGGCAACCCAGAACCACTTCGCTGGGTCGCCCCGCGCCTTGTTCGGGACTCCGAGGATCACCCGACCGGATCGGCCTTGAATATGGTAACCTCTAACCGACCCTTTCTGTGCCGTCAGCTTGAACAGGTGGTTCATCTCCGACGGCGAAGGAAGGCGGTATAGTCGGTGACCGCCGAAAAAGGTGAGAGTGCAAATTATCTGGAGCCAAGCATTCGGCGTCAACTGGAGTGGCGCCACGTTCCAGGCAGCCAGCAGATGGGAGACGAAGAACGACAAAGGAAATCGCAGCCCTGCCTCCATGATCACTTCGTTCACGGCGACCATGCCCTCCGGAGGCTGATCGGCCCATTCATTCTCAGTCGGCACAAACAGATCCACGTCCGAAGGGACATGAAACCTCGTTCTCTAGACGGCCAGGTCCTTCCTGGTCGCCGAACTCTTGATTTGGCCGAGAGACCATAGAGATCGCTGCGCAGCCCGGAATAGCGATCGCTTCAGAGGTTGATAAGGATTAGCGATCGAGTACTCCCGATAATTGAACTTAGGAGACGGGCCGGCCAACCTCTCCATAATTTCAGCAAAAGTCATATAGGCCAGGACGAAAGCACTGTGCTGCTCCTAGTGGCCCTAACCGCCAGATCCCTCTCCATCTGCGAGCGCCTCCGCTCGACCGCCGCCTCCTTGGCGACGTCGGCGTCATTAAACAAAGCCTCGATTTCCGCAGGGTCAATTTTGGCCCGGATAGCCTCAGCGGCCGTCTCCAGATGGAAGTCAGCAGAGGATCCTCCTGGCAATGATGCCCTGCCGGAGCTAGTGCCCACTCCGTGTGAAGAAGATGTTCCAGTCATTCTCGAAGAAAGAAAGGAGAAAAGGAGTTTTTCTTACCCAAGGATGGAATCGATCGACGATCGGCAGTCGGATCTCTCAGAAATATTCTTCAGCAAAATCCTTCTTTCTCCAGTAAAAAACGCGAGTTTTAACGCTGCAACCTAACGCCCTTTTATAGAAGGTAGAAAGGACTCCTGTGCAATTAAGGAGAATCTCAGGGGTCGGAAGTGCAAACGTCACAATTAAAGCTCCCTTGAAACCGGGGACGCGTCTTTTCAAGGACACGCCAGACGAGGAGTCACAGCTAACCATCGGTATCCTCCAACAGGAACCCGACACGTACCCCAGAGACTTTTCCACATCCATTACCATTTCCCGCTCAGTTCAGCGACCAACAAGGTCGTCCAAATTCAGAATCAAACCGCTCGATGACGATCGCCAGTTCAGTAAAATGCAAAGTCACTCGTCATAATTCAGCGATTGCCAACAGAACCACCTCACCCCACATTTCCAACATCGGAGCGAGCTGGGGGGCAATTGTTGTGCTGAGATTTATTCACCTCGACAGGCGATCGACTACAAGGCCGAGCGACCGAGTACACATCCAATCATGCTATGGCGAATGCACCTAAGCGGAGATGACAGTCCATCTTAGAACGTCCTGCGATCGACTCCCAAGGCGATCGCCTTTGGCACCTAGTGACCGTCTCTGATGCCAGACCTAAGATGATCGTCCAGTGCCACGTACAGAGGCCTTCGCCCGTCAAAGTCCGCAAGGACTGGATCTCAAAGCAGCACCCATGTGCAGATCCACGACAGGCGCCGCATTTCATGGATAGTTGACCACAACTTGTCATCACCAACTCACCTACCGACAAACCCGCCGAAAGGTACAAGGTGGGACCGCCCGTGCAATGACTCGACGCTGCAAAGCTTCTCATCGACCGCATCTGGCTGCCAGCAACTCCTGCGGACTTTAAAGGGACCAGCCCATGTGCTAAAAGACGATCGCCTGCTTATTATAATACAGCAAAGGCGATCGCTCGGCATGTCCCTGTCCTATAAATAGAGAACATCCAGCAACTGGAAAAAGGTTCACATTTTAGTTCCCCATTCTACTCGGAAAGAACTCTCAGTTGGCAATCCGTTCCAACTTCATTCACGGAAATACATACAAACATACATATTCTCAGGCTCTCGGTTTCCTCATCGGAATCTACTTCAGGATTTCTCTCTCAGTACCTCTCAACCAGAAGACGGTCGGCAGAGGCAAGAAGTCTCCACAGTTCAGATTCACAAGCCCCGGAGCTCAGACATATAGCTTGTACATGCCGTGAGAGACTATTGATCTCTCACCGCCGTCACAGCTCATCTACGTTGTTACAAGAACTCACAGAGCATCACATCTGGTTCTTCCGGCAATCTACTCGCTCACTAGCTAAGATAACTAGAATCATTACACTCATTGTAATAGTATTCTAACATTAACACTTGTATCCCCAAATATTCGTATTAATAACATCTCACGAGAGCATTCAAGCCTGGGACTAACAACCCCGACAAATCTTGTGTTATTTACTTTCTCGACGGAAGTGCTCTCGCACTTTGTTTGTTATCCATCCATTCCAGCAATATCTATCTCCGGATAATATTTTGGGTAGCAACAATTGGCGCTACAAGATGGGGGCGCGGCAAAACCTAAACCTTCATTTTTATTCCTACCGTCCCGAAGAACACTCACTGTTCTCAGGGCATATACTTGAAGTGACACTCACTGCGCTTCAAAGAAAGCCTTCAGAATCATGACGTCCGCCACTTCATCGAAGAGAGCCACTCTCCAAACCACCGGACACCAAATCCTGGCTCAATCCGAGCCCCAGCCGACGGCAGAGGGAAGTCGCAGGAATGCGAGACTCTCGATCCCGCACCTGAGGGTTGGCCCCAGCCTCTCACTCGATCAGATCCAAACTGCAGAACAGATCGAGAAGGCTATGGACATCCTAAAGGAGCGACGGAGAGCATGCGCGACGCCCGCTATAACTCCCTCGGCCATCCGCCGCATGGGCAAACGGAAGTTCAAGGGGCTGCTGGGCGAGCGATCGTCAGAAAGCCCCAAGTCGCGAGAAAAGGCTCTCGCAAGGTCGGACGGTTCCGTATTCAGTCACCTGGGGAGCGATCCATCATGGCGACCGGGGCATTCTGGCCCCAACCACGAGGCGATGGAATCCGAGTCCGTCACCAGGAGTTCGGCCTATCCAACTCGCAGCCGAAGGCAGGTCAGCCTCTTGGCTCCCATTACGAATGCCAGGGGATCAGTACTTGATCGCCTCGGCTCCCGCTCCGAGACAGATAACACGAACACCTTACCATAGACAGTAACACATGTAAAATTCTGAAATACTAATACGTAAGGTCCGAGCAAGATTCACTTGCCTCAAATTCGACGAGAGTTACTTCCTTGATAATATGACGGCTCGAATGACCACACGCGAAAGCCCAAACTATTACATGATTGTCGATTAACATTTTGTTGTAATAATGATGATTAATGACAATCCTCCCCGTCTCGTAAGGATCCTAAACTCGATTGTTCATGTTGCCAAAATTGGAATTCTCTATTTGACCATAATGCATTTTACTAGTTTTCTCGGTTCGCCATTTTACAATTTATCATCTCGTTGATTAATGTTCTAATACAACATCTCTATGTCATGATTATGGTTCAAGGCCATTGTATTTACATCACTAATTTTAGTTTAAATTACTATAATGGAATGATTAAGCACTAATTCCCCAAACTTAACATGTTTGATCACCTATCCGATTTGATCGTCATTAGTTAGTTCATCAAGGGATTATTAACGTTCTTACGATATGGTAATCGGATTATAATTGAAATATACAACAAGATAATTATAAGGTGTTGGTGATTAACACTTCGGTTATGAGTTCCCATTCAATTACGAGTACTACCACTACTCATTCTAGTCACTTAATAAGTTAGGAATCGATTAATAATTGTGATAGTTTTCACCGTTCCGATCATCCTCGAAAGTTCTAAACTACCCAAAGCATTCAAAATTTAGTATAGCTCGTATAACAACACTGAAATGAGTTCAAGATTTGATAGACTTACCTCAGATGACAAAAGAGGAAGGACGGTGAAGAACGAAAGGTTAACACCTTCAAAACCTCCTCCGGAGCTTGATCAACTTACTCCAATCGGATAACACTTAATTAGGGAGGCTAAAAACCGACTTAGAGAGGGTGGAGGATAGTATGAAGAACAAAGAGTGAGTTTTGGGTCGGAAGAAATAAAAGGGAGGGTGTCCTTATATAAAACTGGAATGGCTTTACCTACGTTAGGCCTGAAGTTTTACGTCTGTAAGCCTTGTTACGTACGTTATCATTGAGAGCTTAACATACATAAGTAAAGACTCAGAACTTTCTAGACTATTTTACACACATCGTTACGTAAGTAGCGAGAGTCGGCTAACGTACGTAACATCCGTTGACTTGCCTGTTGCTATCGCGCCGAAAGTTGGTCTGACGATGTATCATCCGGCGAAGATTCCCTATCCGAAGACCAAAAACCACGTTACTTACGTAAGGCATAACCTTAGCGTACGTAATGGCACATACTTAGCGTACGTAATACATAGTTTTTAATGTACGTAAGTTTCAGTTTGTATATTAAGTTATTATCACATTGATTCTTATAACGCGACTCCCTCTCAATCTCATCGAGTAATCTCTCGGGGAACAAGACGTTGGCCACCATCATATTCGCACCGATAATTGCCCAACGACATCAAGGTATGTCACCGACAAATCATCAATCATCATACAATCACGATACTAGAATAACAGACGTGGTCAATCTTTATTCATGTTAAAACAGTACAAACACATCATCCAAAATACGTTTATCATGATGGAGTACATTTATTTATTAAATAGATGAAATAGAAATGATCGCTCAATGTGAAATAGCATGTAATACTGGTGGTATTACATACCACTCCCCTTAAAAATAGTTTCGTCCCGAAACTAACAAAATAACTCGGGATGATTTTCCTTCATGCTCGACTCGGTCGCCCAAGTCGCTTCTTCTATGCCATGGTCCGACCATTGAACCTTTACAAGAGGTGTGGCCTTATTCCTTAGAGTCTTTACGCCTCGATCCAAGATCGCGGTTGGGACTTCTCTAAAGGTAGCATAATTAGAAATCTCCACCTCCTCGAAATTAATCTTGTGGCTTGGGTCATACACGTACTTCCTCAGCTGGGAAACGTGGAAGACGTTATGCACTCCGTCTAATGAAGGTGGCAGTGCGAGTCGATAAGCGAGTTTACCAACTCGGTCCAGTATTTCGAACGGGACAATAAATCTCGGGCTCAATTTGCCCTTCTGACCGAAGCGTCGAACACCCCGCATCGGTGATACTTTGACCCAAACGTGGTCCCCGACCATAAATACCAACGGTCGCTGGCGGTCCGTAGCATATGACTTTTGGCGGCTCTGAGCTGCCAACATGTGTTTTCGAACGACGAGAATCTTCTTAATAGATTCCTGGATCAGATCCAACTCGGTAGCGATGACATCGGACGCATCATCCCAACATAGAGGAGACTTGCACCTTCTACCGTACAAGGGCTCGAAGGGTGCCATGCCTATGCTTGCATGCCAGTTGTTGTATGAAAATTCTGCCAAGCGGAGGTGTTTGGCCCAATCCTTACCCCAATCGAGTACACACGCTCTTAATATATCTTCCAGGGTTTGTATAGTACATTCTGTCTGTCCATCTGTTTGAGGGTGATAGGCCGTGCTGAAATATAACTGATTACCCATAGCCTTGTGGACAGCCTTCCAAAAGCGGGACACATATCTAGTATCTCTATCTGATATAATACCCGAGGGAACGCCATGTAGCCTTACGATTTCTCGGATGAAGATGGTGGCCAGCTTCTCTATCCCGGTGGTCTCCTGAATTGGAAAGAAATGTGCCGACTTCGTCAGTTGGTCTACAATGACCCATCGTGTCCTTTCCTCCCGCTGTCACTGGTAACTTGGTGACAAAATCCATTGATATGCTCTCCCATTTCCATTCCGGAATGGGCAAGGGCTGCATGATTACGGCCGGCCCGCGGTGTTTAATCTTCACCTGTTGACATGTCATGCATCGATAAACAAACCTCGCTACCTCCTGTTTCATGTTCTTTCACCAGAAGCTCTTCCGTAAATCCTTATACATCTTGCTCGCCCTGGGATGCACCGAATAGGGAGTAGAATGAGCTTCCTTGAGTATAGTTTGCTTAATCTCGTCATTTGGTGGAATACAAATTCTGTTCTTAAACCTCACCAAGTTTCCTTGGATCCTGTAGTCTGAAATAAATTCCCCTTCGGCCCTTGCTCCGATCGCACGAAGTTCCGGGTCTTCCATCTGTGCCAGGCATATTTCGTCTAGCAAGGATGAATGAATGTTAATTGAGCATAACTGTCCCTGGCGGCGTTGTATCCATACTTCAATGCCATTTCTCCTTAGATCTTGTTGCAATTCCGATTGCACCGTTAAACCGGATAGTGTCACCTCCTGTGCAGTTTTCCAACTTAGTACATCTGCCACGACGTCGGCCTTCACAGGGTGATATAAAATCTCCACATCGTAATCTTTGATCAGCTCTAGCCAACACCTGTCTCATGTTTAACTCCCTCTGGGTGAAGATGTATTTTAAACTCTTGTGGTCCGTAAAGATTTTACAGGTAACTCCATAAAGGTAGTGTCTCCAAATCTTAAGGGCGTGGACCACCGCAGCCAGCTCCAAATCGTGTGTCAGATAGTTCACCTCATATGGTTTAAGTTTTCGAGAGGCGTATGCAATAACTCTGTTCTTTTGCATGAATACACATCCAAGTCCATGCTTAGATGCATCGGTGTATATTACGAATCCTTCTGTGCCCTGCAGTAGTACCAGTACTGGCGCAGTAGTCAGCTTCCTCTTTAGTTCGTTGAAGCTCTCCTAACAATCCGTTGTCCACACAAACTTGGTATTCTTCCTTAGTACATTCGTCATCGGCCGAGCAATACTAGAAAAAGCTTCGACAAAACGTCGATAATATCCTGCCAATCCCAGAAAACTCCTCACTTCCTTGACATTTCTTGGTGGTTCCCAACTCATGACTGTCTCGATCTTCTGAGGATCTACCTTAACGCCTTCTGCCAAAATCACGTCCCAAGAAGGTCACCTCCGGCATCCAGAACGCGCATTTAGAAAGTTTGGCATAAAGTTGGTGTTGCCTCAAAACGCTCAACACCTGCCTCAAGTGTTCCTCATGCTCCTGTCGGCTCCGGGAATAGATCAAAATGTCGTCGATAAAGACTACCACACATTTGTCGAGAAATTCTATCAGAACCTTGTTCATCAATTCCATAAAAACGGCTGGGGCATTAGTCAATCCAAAAGACACCACCATGTACTCGTAGTGTCCGTACCTCGATCGAAATGCGGTCTTTGGAATATCCTCCTCTCGAATTCTCAATTGGTGATATCCAGAACGTAAATCGATCTTTGAAAACACAGTCGCTCCCTGTAGTTGATCCAATAAATCATCAATTCTTGGAAGTGGGTAACGGTTCTTAATAGTAACTTTATTTAGTTCTCTGTAATCGATACACAAGCGTAGGGAGTTGTCCTTCTTCTTTACAAAAAGGATCGGCGCACCCCATGGCGAAGTGCTCGGACGAACGAGCCCCTTCCTTAGCAATTCCTCGAGTTGTAATGTTAATTACTTCATCTCAGTTGGTGCCATCCTGTAGGGTGCCTTAGAGATAGGTATCGTCCCTGGCTCAAGTTCAATAGAAAGATCGACCTCCCATCGTGGCGGCAATCCTAGTAATTCATCAAGAAAAATGTCCGGAAATTCGCTTACCGTGGGAATATTAGCGACTGACAATTGTGATGTGCCCTCCTGAAGAATATAACATAAATAATATGTTTTCCGTTCGTCACAAGATACTCCTGCCGTAAGGAGACTTAGGGACCCCTTAGTACTAAAGTGTTCTCGGCCTCTAATTATGTGAGTAACACCGTCAGGATTTGTAATGGAAACTATCAGGTGACAGGTGTCTAATACTGTCCTGTGCATTGTCATCCAGTCCATACCCAAAATAACGTCTTCGTTCTGAAGTGGAAAAACCATGAGATTTGCTGTCGAGCCCTGACTATCGATGCGAATCGGGAAGTTTCGAACTACCAAATTACCCCCCACCCTGCTACCCTCGGGTAGCTTAATAGTTACAGATTCACAAGGTACACAAGGAAGATTTAAATGGTTAACACATTCCATGGATATGAACGAATGGGTCTCTCCAGTATCGAACAGTACATGAACAGGCTGGGAATTAATAAGAAGTGTACCTGAGACAGCAGGTGCAGTCTGGTTATCAGTGGCCCTTAGTTCGAACACGCGGGATGGCAGTGTCCCCGAGGATGGTGCAGTGCCTCCCCCATGGCCATGTCCTCTTCCAGCACCATAAGGAGGAGTTTGGTATGGTGGGGATCGATATTCGGACATAGAGGATGCTCTGGATGTCTGAACCGAGCCTTGCTGACTCTGAGGGGCTGAAATTTGTGCAGGTCTGATCCGTGAACAGTAGCGAGACATGTGCCTACCCTTTCCTCATGAAAAACACTTTGTAGACGCCTTACGACACTGACTCATGGTATGCTTTGCTATGCCACAATTAAAACAGCTCCGGCGAGAGGGCCCGTCAGATGCTCCTTTCTGTTGGGACAAAGCTGCTGATCTAGAGGAGAACCC
Source organism: Orobanche coerulescens (assembly GCA_033398695.1). Lineage (NCBI taxonomy): Eukaryota > Viridiplantae > Streptophyta > Magnoliopsida > Lamiales > Orobanchaceae > Orobanche > Orobanche coerulescens. Next base: position 78,513,585 of record CM065805.1, read on the forward strand.
AATTCCCGAGTTCATTCTGCTAGAGCTTCCAGACTGATTAGATGTCTTTTGCTTCTTCTGGTTATGCCCGACATCCGAACTGACAACCGTACCGGCGTATGCTGTGACCACGTCCTCATATGCCCTCAGGGTAGTGCAGTGAAACCCTGCCGCGTAACGTTGGACATCTTCCGGCAATCGTTGAGCAAGATGGCAAATTCGTTGATCTTCCGATGGGACCATCTGTGCGACATAGCTTAGTTCGGTCCTGTAAGCTCGAATGATTTCGGGTACTGGTAAGTCCTGAGATCCTGCACTGAAGAAACTCCGCGCTCGAGCAGTCTGTGCTGACCGAGGGCAGTACTCGTCTCTCAATAGTTTGGAAAACTCAGTCCATCCGACTACCCTGTCCTCCGGCTTATAGGTCCTCCACCATCGGGCTGCGGTGTCGCGGAGCTGGTTGATTCCGAGCGGTACCTTTCGGTTCCCTGGGCAACCGATCACCTCGAAGGCAGTCTCCATCTCGGAGATCCAATCATCCACGTGCTTATCCCCTGATCCATCGAATAATGGCGGTCTGGCCTTCAGCATTTCTCCCAGCCAACGGTCCTTCCCAGCATTCTCTTCTATGTCAATGACCGGGCAGACAAAGGCCGGATCAAATCCCCCGTTGTTCTGATTTTCCGCCTCCTGTTCGTTCTGATTAACGGGTGGTGGCTGATTCCCGACTGGGTTAGTTTCGTCGGTATTCCTATCTTCCTGTTGATTCATAGCAGAACCCTGTGCAGCGTTTACATTCCTTCTAGATCCACGACGTGCCATTAGTGATGATTGTGTTGTTGCCCAAAATATTTATCCGAAGATTAATACTGCTGGAAGACGGACAACAAACAACAATTGCGGGAGAACTTCCGAGAGAAGATAAATAATACAAGATTTGCCGGGTTTGTTAGGCCCGGGCTTGAATGCTCTCGCGAGATGTTATTAATACGAATATTCGTGGATACAAGTATTAATGAGAGAAATCTAAATACAATGAGTGTAAAAAGACTCTGTTAATCCGGCTCTTGAGCGAAGCTTGGTGTTCTTCGTCCCCGCCGATAATCTGCTCGAGGAGATAGGCCGGGAGAAGTAAGACCGAATGATAGCCGTTGCCAAGAGTTGGATATTAGCCAAGTGCTTGATGTTTGCTTCTGTATAGTGTGAAATCCGAAGGGAGTTGAAGAAGATGAAGATGTGTGCCAAAATCTCGGTTCAGTGCAGAAGAGTTTCGGTCCTTGGACAAGTGCTGGGAGCCTTGTTTATATAGGGGCAGCCGGGTCCTGTCATGTAGTGGCCGATCGCCTGCCGGCCATTATAATAATCTGCCGATCGCCTGCCGGCCAATATTATAATGGGGCGATCTCCTGGGCTGTCGGGCTAAAGTCCAAGGAAGATGCTGGCTGTTGGGCTAAAGTCCAAGGAAGGGGCTGGCACAGCTGGGCGGTCCAATAAGGAGCCAACACGCGTCCGGAGTCAGTCAACATGCGGCCCTACTGACAAGCTTTCGGCGGCTTGTCGGCTGGTGGAGAGATTCTGTCAGGCTGTGGTCAATGGCCCGAGATTCGCGGATCTTGTCTCGGATCTTGCACGTGGTGCCAGTCTTGAGGCTTGGTCTTCGCCGACTGGATGGCCATCGGTGCTGATCGACATGAGGCGGTCGTCTCTAGCTGATCATCCGAGGTCGCCATCGGCCAGTGGATGAGGGTCGGCAATGGTCGGTCTCCAAGGGTAGGTCGGCAAGTGCCGAGGGAAGATCGTCTGCTAGACGGTCGCCGAGTACCGAGTGATGGGCGTCTGCTTGTCGATCGCCAAGGGTCGATTGCCGAGTACCGTGAGGCGATCGTCTTGATGTCGATCGCTCGGCACCGGGATTCGTCCTGGGACCTTCGGTTGGCCAGTCTAACATGTCCGCTGGGTTAAGGCTCGGTCGCCAGGTCGCTGATCGGCAGATCTGTCTTGGCCCTTCGGCAGCAAGTCGGTCGCCCGTCCTCCTAGGCGATCGCCGGTTGGAAGGTGTTAATTCTTGACACAACAATTGCCCCCCAGCTTGCTCCTATGTTGAAGACATGGGGCGAGGTGGTTCTTGCTGGTGATCGTGTATGGATGAGGACGGGCGATCTGAGCTGACTTAGGACTCGGACTTGGGCTATCATGGTCGATTGGCTTAGCTATCTTTCGGTCTTGTACCTGCAAAAACAACATTGGCCGATCCCCCTCGGAAACTTGGTGGTTTCGCTTTGTTTGAGGAATCGTGCACAGTCGCGGAGATCGATGGACCGACTCCATGACCGTGTCTTGATGCGCGAAGATAATGAGTGTCTCGTGACTCACTTTATTATGAGGGTCCTCTGTTAGGCTGCGCCTCGCCTCGTATTTAAACGAAGGGCGTGCGGTCTCGGTCTAGAGGAGTCCTTGCGCGGGGCAGCGTCGGATGAATCAACTCCACGCCCGCGGCTTGTTAGCTGTGCTTCCACCTCGGCCAGCCATGGAGATGGCCGACCTCGACGGTGTACGTTGAGACGGGGGTTGTGGCATGTGTCCACTGATTAATGTTGGAGAGCCCTCAGACTACGCCGGCCTCGTATTTAAACGAAGGGCGGGCGATCTCGGCTGAAAGGGACCTTGCATGGCCGAAGCAGCCGGTTCCATCGACTGCCAGGACCATGGCTTTATGATGTGCGGTGGAGGCGATCTTATGCCTTAGTCCGTCATGTTAGATGCTGGACTGTAAATGGCGATCGTGTCCACCGGGTTGCTGATGATGTTGCGATCTAGCCGGAAGACTGGCGATCGTCGCTCGGCGGCCGATCGCTTTATTCATAGGTCGATATTGGCGATCGGGCGGCGGCTAGTCCCTCATTTAAAATGGACTGTAGGCGGGGATCGAGTCCTCCGGCTCTGCTGGGTAGTAGCGATCGGACTGGGAGATTGGAGGTCGTCGTACGGGCGCCGATCGCTCTACTCCTAGGCTGAGAAGAAGCCTTTGCTCAGACAGAAATCGCGGCTCTAGCCCTAAGGCTGCGTGGTCGTCGGTAGGGTCTTCGTGAGATGCTCGAACATAGGCGAGAAGCCCCGAAAACCTCCTAGAACCGCGTGAGGGCGGTCTCATCGCTTACGGGCTCGCCGCTGAGAATGATCACGTCTACCCTGGCCGATGTAGTCCGAGTCGACTCTTCTTCTCCCTGCCCGATTTGCATCATGCGATGGCGACCTTTCGGCCGGCGACCACAGTGTCGAAGTGTTCTCGTGAAGACGTGCGCCACCGTTAAAGGAGCCAATAGACCGAGGTGGCAATGAGGTGTACCACCGGTGGCGAGGTCGTCCAGCGTCGGAGGGAACATTCGGCACCGGTCGCGTCGATGCCCCACACCGGTCATGTAGATGTTGAACTTGTGCAGTGTGTTTGGGGTCCGATCGCCTCGGTACACGGGTCTCCGAGGAGGAGCGATCTTGTGCCGCACCGGACGAGCTCGATGTCGATCGCGAGCGGCTCGCCGGCGCGCGATCGTCTTCATGGCGCCGCCGATTGCGGTGAGCGCCTTCACGCTGCCGATCCGACGCGTTGCATTGGGGCAATCGCCGCGGCTCGGCTGCTTGCGGATCGGCTTTGGGAGCGGGGGCTGAGGCGATCGTGTACCGACCTCCGGACTCCGCTGCTGCCGACCTCGGGAATTTGGCGAGCTGGAGCCAAGCGGCTGGATAGCCTTGTGAGAGCTGGGTAGGCCGAGCTCCTGGTGACGGACACCAACTCGCTGCCTCGTAGCCGGGGCCGACCGCCTTGGCCGCTGTGTCGGGTCAGCCGCCTGTGCGATCGAAGACAGACGTGCCCCGGCTGCCGAGCGCCTCTTCTTGCGGGCGAGAGCCTCCTGGCGATCGCTCGGCCAATAGCGCCTTGAGCTTCCGCTTGGACTTCCGGCGGGAGGCCGAGGGGGCGACGGCAGGAGGCGCGTCGAGAGCACTCCGTCGCTCCTGAAGGACGGCTATGGCCTCTTCGATCTGTTCATTGGTTCGAATCGACGAGCGAGAGGCTCGGGCCGCCATCCCGGACGGGTCGAGCGCCTGCCGCGGCGGCTACCTTCCACCATCGTCTCGCGGCCTCGACCGGGACGGAACAGGGGTTTGGCCGGCCGGGTCGGCTTTCTTCGACGCGAGGCTAAGACATGATTTCTGAAGGATTTCTTTGAAGTGCAGTAAGTGTCACTTCAAGTATCTGCCCCGAGAACAGTGAGTGTTCTTCGGGACGGTAGGTATAAAAATCGAGGGTTGGATGCCCTCCTTCTAGCGCCAATTGTTGTTGCCCAAAATATTTATCCGAAGATTAATACTGCTGGAAGACGGACAACAAACAACAATTGCGGGAGCACTTCCGAGAGAAGATAAATAATACAAGATTTGCCGGGTTTGTTAGGCCCGAGCTTGAATGCTCTCGCGAGATGTTATTAATACGAATATTCGTGGATACAAGTATTAATGAGAGAAATCTAAATACAATGAGTGTAAAAAGACTCTGTTAATCCGGCTCTTGAGCGAAGCTTGGTGTTCTTCGTCCCCGCCGATAATCTGCTCGAGGAGATAGGCCGGGAGAAGTAAGACCGAATGATAGCCGTTGCCAAGAGTTGGATATTAGCCAAGTGCTTGATGTTTGCTTCTGTATAGTGTGAAATCCGAAGGGAGTTGAAGAAGATGAAGATGTGTGCCAAAATCTCGGTTCAGTGCAGAAGAGTTTCGGTCCTTGGACAAGTGCTGGGAGCCTTGTTTATATAGGGGCAGCCGGGTCCTGTCCTGTAGTGGCCGATCGCCTGCCGGACATTATAATAATCTGCCGATCGCCTGCCGGCCAATATTATAATGGGGCGATCTCCTGGGCTGTCGGGCTAAAGTCCAAGGAAGATGCTGGCTGTCGGGCTAAAGTCCAAGGAAGGGGCTGGCACAGCTGGGCGGTCCAATAAGGAGCCAACACGCGTCCGGAGTCAGTCAACATGCGGCCCTACTGACAAGCTTTCGGTGGCTTTTCGGCTGGTGGAGAGATTCTGTCAGGCTGTGGTCAATGGCCCGAGATTCGCGGATCTTGTCTCGGATCTTGCACGTGGTGCCAGTCTTGAGGCTTGGTCTTCGCCGACTGGATGGCCATCGGTGCTGATCGACATGAGGCGGTCGTCTCTAGCTGATCATCCGAGGTCGCCGTCGGCCAGTGGATGAGGGTCGGCAATGGTCGGTCTCCAAGTGTAGGTCGGCAAGTGCCGAGGGAAGATCGTCCGCTACACGGTCGCCGAGTACCGAGTGATGGGCGTCTGCTTGTCGATCGCCAAGGGTCGATTGCCGAGTACCGTGAGGCGATCGTCTTGATGTCGATCGCTCGGCACCTGGATTCGTCCTGGGACCTTCGGTTGGCCAGTCTAACATGTCCGCTGGGTTAGGGCTCGGTCGCCAGGTCGCTGATCGGCAGATCTGCCTTGGCCGTTCGGCAGCAAGTCGGTCGCCCGTCCTCCTAGGCGATCGCCGGTCGGAAGGTGTTAATTCTTGACACAACAGATTGCTCGATCTAAAAGGTTAGTTTAGTACAACAGTCTCTGAATTTTTACTGAATTCAAACATTATACCTAATTTTCACGAGTTTAAGTGTACTTTACCTCGACATTCCTCGATGAGTTACGGTCGCCAGGAGTATTGGACTTTTAAAGGCAAAACGTTTTCAAATAAAATATTTTGATACACTTTCCACGTGAGTTTTCGGCTCTGATACCATTTTCTGTAACGCCCCAAATTAAGTCGGACGTCACAGTGCCGTGAATCCCGGGTGGGACCCACAAGGCGAGTTTTAAAAGAGGTTTCAAAAACAATTTATTTAACAAGTAGTTTGTGGAAATGTCAAATGAAAGTGTTCATACATCCGAAATATAAAAGGTAACGAGGTCCGTTCATATGGTTATTACACAACGTGGATTATTCATATTTAGTTTAAGAAATAACAAGCCTCCTTTCCAACACTGCTCAGACCTAACCGGAACCTTCGGGAATATCCTGCACATATTCAACAAATTTGCCTGACACGACGTATCGTGTCAGTCAAACCAGGTCAGACATTTCGAACAAACTTCAAAGATAGAATCAGATGAATTCAGAAACAAGGTCATCAATGAATATTCAATTTAACATCATTCCTTTTATCAGCACATAAACTCCCAAGGTCGCAACCAAGGGTCACGGAAGTATCTACACAGGAATACTCCGGACGTGGTTACCATTCAGGTTTTATCCCTCAACACAGTCCCGCAGTGTATATCAACATATAAACTCCCAAGGCCGCAGCCAAGGGTCACAGAAGTATCTACACAGGAATACTCCGGACGAGACAGATAAGAAGAACACCTTACCATAGATAGTAACACATGTAAAATTCTGAAATACTAATACGTAAGGTCCGAGCAAGATTCACTTGCCTCAAATCCGACGAGAGTTACTTCCTTGATAACACGACGGCTTGAATGACCACACGCGAAAGCCCAACCTATTACATGATTGTCGATTAACATTTTGTAGTAATAATGATGATTAATGACAATCCTCCCCGTCCCGTAAGGATCCTAAACTTGATTGTTCATGTTGCCAAAACCGGAATTCTCTATTTGACCATAATGCGTTTTACTAGTTTCCTCGGTTCGCCATTTTACAATTTATCATCTCGTTGATTAATGTTCTAATACAACATCTCTATGTCGTGATTATGGTTCAAGGCCATTGTATTTACATCACTAATTTTAGTTTAAATTACTAGAATGGAATGATTAAGCACTAATTCCACGAACTTAACATGTTTGATCACCTATCCAATTTGATCGTCGTTAGTTAATTCATCAAGGGATTATTAACGTTCTTACGATATGGTAATCAGATTATAATTGAAATCTACAACAAGATAATTATAAGGTGTTGGTGATTAACACTTCGGTTATGAGTTCCCATTAAATTACGAGTACTACCACTACTCATTCTAGTCACTTAATAAGTTAGGCATCGATTAATAATTGTGATAGTTTTCACCGTTCCGATCATCCTCGAAAGTTCTAAACTACCCAAAGCATTCAAAATTTAGTATAGCTCGTATAACAACACTGAAATGAGTTCAAGATTGTTAGACATACCTCAGATGACAAAAGAGGATGAAGAACGGCGAAGGACGTCGAAGAACGAAAGGTTAGCACCTTCAAAATCTCCTCCGGAGCTTGATCAACTTACTCCAACAGGATAACACTTAATTAGGGAGGCTAAAAACCGACTTAGAGAGGGTGGAGAATAGTATGAAGAACAAAGAGTGAGTTTTGGGTCGGAAGAAATGAAAGGGAGGGTGTCCTTATATAAAACTGGAATGGCTTTACGTATGTTAGGACTGAAGCTTTACGTACATAAGCCTTGTTACGTATGTTATCATTCAGATCTTAACGTACGTAAGTAAAGACTCAGAACTTGCTGGACTATTTTACACACATCGTTACGTACGTAGCGAGAGTTGGCTAACGTACGTAACACCCGTTGACTTGCCTGTCGCTATCGCGCCGAAAGTTGGTCTGACGATGTATCATCCGGCGAAGATGCCCTATCCGAAGACCGAAAACCACGTTACGTACGTAAGGCATAACCTTTAGCGTACGTAATGGCACATACTTAGCGTACGTAATACGTAGTTTTTCACATACGTAAGTTTCAGTTTATATATTAAGTTATTATCACATTGATTCCTATAACGTGACTCCCTATCAATCTCGTTGAGTAATCTCTCGGGGAACAAGACGTTGGCCACCATCATATTCGCACTGATAATTGCCCAACGACATCGAGGTATGTCACCGACAAATCATTAATCATCATACAATCACGATACCAAAATAACAGGCGTGGACAATCTTTATTCATGTTAAAACAGTACGAACACATCATCCAAAATACGTTTATCATGACGGAGTACATTTATTTATTAAATAGATGAAATAGAAATGATCGCTCAGCGTGAAATAGCATGTAATACTGGTGGTATTACATTCCTGTACCTAAAGAGACCCCGAGTCCTGCAAAGGTAACAGCTATCCCGTACAGCAAAGGCTGCAATTCTGCCACCAAAGTCATATCATCTACAGTGGAACCCTCAGCCTCATAGACCTGTAAGGCATAATCAACAGTATGCTCTCTGAGCATATCAAAAGCACTAGCAACCATTTAGAAAAAAGGTTGTATCTAAATATCAAAGGCCAGCATAATAGTACTTCCAACAGTACAGTGTACCTAGATATTGAATACAGGATCCCGGTTATCCATCTAGAAAGCAAGTCGCCACGAAATATCAACAACGGCTCTGGGAATCCAAATGGAGACCCAGAAGGCAAGCTGTAAATCCGAATAAAATGGCGCCACCTTCAAGTCGGCAATCGTACTGGAATAATAATAATAACCCTATATTTTCGATGCATATTAGTCAAGTTTATAGCGACTACGTGCCTGCCCCACGTAGACACCTCAAGATGGATCAAAAGTAACATACAATAAACCAATTACTATCAGGCAAATTTGGGTACCAAAAGGCACTAACATACAAGGACCCAACAATCAAAGGGTACCTAAATCTACTTAAACTCTCTGGTTACAGGACATCAAATAAAAGCACATCTGGTACTTTGACAGCGGATGTTCTCGACACATGACAGGAGACATCAGCAAGCTGTAGACTATGTAGAAGGTCGTGGTCCAAAGGTGCGATTCGGTGACAAATCTAAAGGAAGAGAAATAGGGAAGGGAACCCTATTTGTAGGAAAGTTCAAAGTCACTCATGTAGCCTATGTTGAAGGATTACAGTACAATCTACTTAGTATTATCCAGTTCTATGATAAACGGTTCTCGGTGAAATTCCATATAGACCACTGTAGGGTGAAGGACATCAAGACCAAAGAGATCGTCCTCATAGAAAGTCGATCAGGTAATATGTATATTGCTGACTGGAAGCCTACGAGGTCCATAATTCCGTGTTTTGTTGCTTCAGGCACTGCAGATCAAAGATGGATATGGCATAAGAGGATGTCTCATATCAACTTCAAGAAGATCAACAAGATCGCCAGACGGGGAATAGTTAGAGGTTTGCCCGATGTGTCATTCCAAAATGACAGTGTCTGTGGACCATGTCAGGAAGCCAAAGAAGTTAAAACCACCCTAAAAGGCAAATCATACCTGTCCACTCACAGAGTTCTGGATATGCTACATATGGACCTCTACGGTCCTGTAGAACTTGTGAGTTTGGGAGGTAAGAAATATTGTCTAGTTATTGTTGATGACTTCTCCAGGTATACTTGGACAATCTTTCTAAGCAAGAAGAAAGAAACCACAAAAAAGTTGCCTGAGTACCTGAGAAAGCTTCAGAATGAGAAAAGATTTAGTATCGCGTCCATTCGTTCCGACAGAGGTACTGAATTCACAAACCGCTTTATAGAGCAATACCATTCAGACAATGGAATACAACATGGATACTCAGCAGCCCGGACTTCTCAGCAAAATGGTATTACCGAGCGAAAGAATAGGACTCTCAAGGAAGCAACAAGAACCATGATTGCCGCAAGCAAGTTGCCGCAGTGTTTCTCGGGCGATGCAACAAATACAGCGTGCTACACACAAAACTGTTGTATCATCAACAAGCATCACAACAAAACAGCCTACGAGGTATGGAACAATAGAACTCCATTAGTTGCATACTTTCATATTATTGGATGCAGATGTTATGTTCTGAACAACGGGAAAGACCAACTCAAAACCTTTGACGAAAAGTCGGATGAAGGAATATTTGTAAGATATTCCAATGTCAGCAAAGCTTTCAGGATATTTAATAAAAGGAAGCTGACAAGAGAGCAATATGTCCATGTAGTGTTCGATGAACCTCATTTTAACCCTATAGGAATATAAAACCTAACTTAGAATATCCAAACACTCACCATTAATGATCCTCAAACTCCAACAGAGCCTATCGTAGACTTAGAGATCAACCCCGCAGCTGCAATAATAGAGGTAGTTGAAGCTGATACTATACAAGCTGAAGCCGAAACTACAGCACCACAATATACAATACAGGATGCAAAACTAGAACTTGACAGGAGATAGCTAAGAGATTGTAATACCCCGTATTAACTAAACGTAGACCTTTCTAGAAGGCGCTGTGCGTCAGGACCGACTTTGATCAATCATCGTAAATCTCGGAAAAAAATTCAAAGATCCTAAAAACTATAGAACATCATAGATTATTGAGTTATATTTCCAATGGAATAAACGGCGAGTCATTCTGAACCCGAACGAACAAGTTATGGCCAAAGCAAGACAGGGGTGTCAGTCAGAGGCACCCGGCGAAGCACCCGGCCTTGTGAGCCCCGTGTTGCGCAGCATGCTGTGACGTGTGTATCGGATTCGGAACACGGCGCAGGCACTGCCGGGTATAGCACCGTGTTGCCCAAACTGCCCGGACAGTTTCCAGCAATTTCCAGGAGCTCTCTGCCGCCTTATGGAAACGGCGCAAGACACGGCACAAGCACCGCCGGGTCTAGCACCGTGTTGATCGAGCAGCCCTATAAATAGGGCAGTTCCCATCATTTTGCAGTGATTTTCCCAACCCCTTTGGCCCTCCTTATAGACAGATGTTCTTGAGTGATTTCTTAGTTGTTAAATATTCCACAATCTTCGGAAGGATCATATAATGAGTGTATAACGAGTGAGTCAGGCTAACTTCGCCAGATTGGAGGTAATCCAACCATGAACCCTAAAACTTGTTTTTCGAGATTTCGGATTTATACTTGTTTAGAACTTGAAAATGTTTATATATCGAATATCCTGGGACTGTTCCTATCGATTCTAGCGGAATGGAAATCAAAACCTTCATTTAAACCCTCGCAATCAGATACCATCTGCAAAGTGTCCGATAAAAGTTCCCTAAGGGATTCAATTAAGGTTTTCGACGTTATTTCGATTAGAATGGACAGTTCTAATGCCGTTAACACAAATTCCCCATTGTAGGCCGTAGATTTCAGAGTTTTCAATCCTAATTACAAACCACTCGAAATGTTTTTATCCTTGAAGTCTCCAGGCAAGTACTTTGATTACGCTTGATGTACTTCGTGTGAATCTGTGGAAAATGTGATTTTATGAAAAGTGGTAATTTTAGAAAATGTGGTTTGTGCCATGTGGTTGAGTGTGTGAACCGAGTTAAAACCAGTGTGGGTCCCCTAGGATCCGTTAGACTTCGAGTATCTGCGGATCACTCGGTGGGGTTGTACAACCAGAGAGGGCCTGACGAGGACTCCCTTGGGTGTGTATCTCGCGTGTGGTACAGGGCTAGTACAGCTCGGGAGGTTGTTTTGTGATGATGATTATGGTATGATATTCCGGAATATATATATGGCACTGTGATTTGATTGTTTATTCACTTGTGGTACATATTCATGAATCGTTGTACTTGCACCGGCTGTTTGCTGACCCCTTTCGGGGTGGATATACTAGTTGTGTATTCAGGCTCAGGTCTTCGTGGAGAGTTGGGACAGAAAGAGCACGAGAATGGCGAGCAACACTGGTATCATGTGTTATTTTGAGTCGGAGGTCGTTTTATCACGGTCAAAGTCATGTTTTGGTTTTGCACTCGCGCGGGTACTGTCATATATGGTTTAATGTGTTGGTGTTAGTTATTATGGATGTTGTTGGATCAGTTGTGAGTTGTTGTATCTGTTGTGATCCAATAAGACCATGTATTGGTATGCTTTGTGATGTTTGTCATTTTGGAGTTGATATTGGGTTTTAAGTGTGGGAATGTTTCGGTCTTGTTGATGTTTAATGTGTTTTATGTTGATCTAAGTCTGGTAGATTCTCCAAAAAGAATTTATGGTGCTGTAATATCTCTGTAAATCACGGGGGTGTTACAGAATTTGGTATCGTAGCTTAGGTTTATAGATACCTAGGCTATTGGTGTTTTGGGTCTGTCAAGGTTGAGTTGGTCATCTGTTTATGATATCACTGGGTTGCTGCCATCTCGTGTGATCTGCACTGTAAGTTTCTCTGAACTGTAATTCCTTCTGCCCAGATTGTTTTAGTCTCTTTCCGAACATGCTTGGATTCTGAGCTCCTCTTGTGAATTGTGTTCCATTGGAGTTGTATCTATTGTTTTCCTTCCGCGGAACTGGTGCATATTGATGTAAGGAGAAGGTAAGTCTTTCGATTATAAGTCCCCTTTTAGTGGTGTGGTGATTGTATGGTGTTGATTCGATCAACCTTGGTCGAGGGGCTAGAACCTGTTGGTGATATTAGGGTTTTGGGATCTACAATGCGTATACGGTCCGTGTGAAAATAGTTACACACTATATTTTGGAAATTTGGGAATATTATCGATTCCTATATTCTTTTAAGAATGAGATTTTAAGTATCAATTTTAACCGCTGCGGAAGCATTATTAAAGTGGTTTTTGAAACTCTTTCAAATGGTGACAACCTACGATTTAATATCGTTATATCAAATGAGTATGTATTTGGTGGAAAAATCTTTTCTTCTTGATTAAACAATTAGTAGAAGAGGAAATATCTTCATTTTTATCTAAATCCCAAGTAAATTTTTGAAACATTTCGGATTATGGATGTCTTCAATTTTTTTTTTAAAATATAAATTGTTTTGTGCATAATTAAAACAATGATTTCAAAATCGACGTGTAAAATAAAATTTCCTCTTCTAAAGTATTCATGAGTTTTGGGCGAAACGTGACTCTCCCCTTATTTGCAAAAGATTGTGTTTCAGACATGGTACTATCATCCCTGTCAGAAGACCAAAAGTTGATTTTGAGCATAATACGCATGTATATATATTCTCACCCTTGTATATAGTATACGTGCCTCCCAAAATTCGACGTTCTAGTGTTGCCTACTATGAGTACTTGAGATCAGACAATACCCTATGAAGCCCCCTCAATAACTGAGTTGACAAGCAGGGCAAGGAGACAAAATACATCTGGAAGATTTTGCGCAATAGTGCTCAAAATTGTGGTCAAGTTGATGGTGTAAACGTTAGGTCGTTCCGTATACCCTCGTGGCAATAACCCTCTTCACCAAGAGATAGGATTCTAGTTTAGTTGTTAATGGTCTTTTGGTGATTGTTTGTGTGGTGTTGTATGCGTATGAACCGATGGTGTTCGTAGTTGCATGTTGCGGTTTATTGGTAACCTTTGGTCCTAGTTCTGTTTGAGATGTGCTCACGACTGTTTTACTGAATCTGAGCAGTTAGCGCACGCTACCTTGTGGATAGCGCTAACGCAAAATGTAGAAACTACTGCATTTGACTGAGGATTCGGCAGTGCACGCAATGCAATTATGTAGCGCGCGCTAAGGTGTAGTAGTTAGCGCATGCTACGGATAGGGTAACGCGCGCTAACTGGTAGTTCGGGGTTAGCGCACGCTAATCTGTCCGGCATATAAACTGGACAGCAATCGTGATTCCTTATTTCTGCTCTTTTCATTTTTCTTCGTGGGTGACACCAAGGTGTGAATCGAAGGTGACTAGGGTTCGTGACCTTGGCTGATTCTGTCCATTCAAAGGTGTTTCGGAGTATAACATTTTCTAATCTATTGTTCCTCATCGGATTGAGGCAATTCCTTGATTTTTCTTGAGTTAACCATTTTGTAGACCTTGTTCTTGGTCTCATTTTCAACCCTATGATTGTATATCCATAATTACGACTTGTTCAACTCGGTTGACGATTCCGAGGATTTTGAGAAACTGTGAACAATTAACGTTTGATCAAATATCCGTGAACCAATCAAAAGATCAAGGGGCGTCTGATATCCCAGACGTTGGCAAGTGATGCTTCCATAATACCCTGGGATTGTTGATGCTTCCGACAATTGTGGCTTTGATTCCCTTTATCCTCTTGCTTCCCACCTCTAACTTGGTAGATCTACGCACTGTAATACCCGCGATTTTCGTTCCGGTCATTTTAGATTTTTTCCTCGGATACTTCTTGGTTACCGAGCGTTGATATTATTTTCTCGACGACTAATTTTGGTGTTTATGGCAGTATGTGGTGGTTTGTTATCCGTTGTTTTCATTTCGGATCGATGATGTTGTCCACAAGTGTTTTGTCGTGTTCGTTCCATGCGATTTCGGATTAACGAGTCGTCGAGTCATGGCGGTTGGGCACTGACCGGACGGGTGCGGGCACTGGCCGGACGGGTGCGGGCACTGGCCGGATGGGTACGGTCACTGACCGGACGGGTGCGGACGCTGGCCGGACAGGTGCGGCAGAAACCGGCATAGCGCACTCTATCCGGCCGACCAACGCACGCTATCGGGCTGGGCAGTGAGGTTCTGAGGTTCTCGGATCAGGAAGGAACGGCAGGTAGCGCACGCTACCGACGGTCATCGCGCGTGCTAATCGACAGATGTAGCGCACGCTATCGGCCGCCCAGCACACGCTACCTGGCCGGGCAGTTTAGTCCAGGAGGTTCTGGACGGGTCGACTAGCGCGTGCAAGCACCCGCGCAGCGCGCACTACCGAGGTCGGACAAGAAGTCTCTGGATTGTGGCTCAGGCCGACAGCGCACATGTCTAGCGCATGATTGCGGGACCCAGCCGAACGTTCTCGACCATGACCGCCCGTTAGCGCACGCTAGCTCGGAAGTCTAGCGCACGCTAGTGCGCCCCAATATAAATATGATCGAGCAGCCCAGTTTCATTCATTTTTCCCATTTCTCCTTTTCCCTTCCGCGGATGGAGCCTTGGGGAACTTAAAGGTGTGGTGTTAAGCAATTAATCCATGAAGTTCCTGAGCCTATATCATCTATTGATCATCCCATAACATCCTTAGATCCAGCGAATCAAGGTTAGTTTTCCTAAAATCATAGTTTTGAGAAAATTGGGGATTTTGTTTGATTTCGTTCGTTCGATCCATGTTAACTTAGATTAGTGATGGATTATTGATTATTAAGTTTTATTCTACCCATTTCATTGTCGTTCCATGGTTCGATTTCTAAAGATCCGTCGTTTTGTTGAGTTCTTAATCGACACCTTGAATGTGTCTGGTAAAATGTCACAAAGGGGATTCGGGCGTTCTACGGTTATTCTTCCTCGTACGATCGTTGATTTTGATGCCATGATGTTAGGGTCAGGTTCCTTGTGAAGAACCCGAGTCGTAACTCTTCCATTTGTCGTTTCCCGATCGATCGAGTTATCGTTGTTTCCGCCCGAAGTATTGTGGGTGTTCGAGGTTTCCCGATTGAGCTGTGTTCGCTGGAGTATCCGATATCAATTATCGAGGCAAGTATCTTTCCTATACATTTCATGTTTCGTAGCTGTAATAGTTGGTAATTGACCATGTGTGCGATCGGAATGTTTTAATGAACGTACAAAATAATTGGAATATTCTCGATAAAAGCCTTCAAAAAGATCTACTTGTGTGTTTGTGAATGAATGTGTTGTTTCGAGAATGTGTATTAGTGTTGTGCATTGGAGTGCCTTGTTTGTGGATGGTGCCGTTGTGTGTGATTTCATTGTTAGTGGACCAAAAGATTATGTCTTTTTGGCAAGAGGTGTGTATGTGTGTGGATATGTGTGTTTACTAATGAGTATGTGATGCTGTATAATATTGGTTGTGAGTATGTGACGGGTTAAGTGGCCATTCGTAGCAAGTACCTTGATTTACATTTGATGTACTTCGGGGGAATGTGTTTTTTGGTAAATGTGATTTGTGCCATTTGTTGATTGAGTGTATGCGAGCCGAGTAAAACCAATGAGGGTCCCCTTGGGTCTGGTAGGTTGCGTTTCCCTACGGATCACTCGGTTGGGTTATACACCAGGAAGGGCCTGACGAGGTGTATATGGGGTGTGTATCTTGCTCGAGAGGTACAGGTCCAGTATAGCTCGGGAGTTTATTTTGTGATAATGATTATAGCATGTTGTTGTTTTCGATAATTGTGATATGTCCGGAATATCAAAACGCTTTTATTCTGAGTGTGAGATACGCCATACGTAAGGTCTTGGTACTTGGATAGAATGGCACCATTATAAATGTCGTATATGATTCGTTTCTTGATTGTGATATTATTTTGGCATAAGGATACGGGCCCTGTGATTGTTTCCGTCCATTGCGATTTGGTTGTGTATCGAGTGTGACCATTGGGTTATTCACTCGAGTTTGTGATGTTGATGATTGGGTCGTGGACCCTATGTTTGTGACCGGATTGGTATTTTTGAGCAAAAAAATTCTTTGGCCCGTCTCCCTATGTGGTTTGTCGAGTCGAAGATTCATTAGTCCAAAAATGTCTTTCTAAAACTCCCGAGAATCTTTAAATGCTTTTCAAAGAGTCTACACGTCTCATTTCAACTTTTACAGTTTGAACTATTTTATCCAATGAAATGTCTCGGGAAGTCTTCG
This sequence comes from Orobanche coerulescens, assembly GCA_033398695.1. NCBI lineage: Eukaryota > Viridiplantae > Streptophyta > Magnoliopsida > Lamiales > Orobanchaceae > Orobanche > Orobanche coerulescens. The sequence continues at coordinate 78,530,032 of CM065805.1, forward strand.
TTGGGTTGAATTGTGCAATTAGTCAAGTTATTACATTCTTCGAGTATGTTGTGTATAGCTCGTATTTGCACTTTATACTTGCACTAGCAAAACAGTGGAGTTTTTCTAACCCCCGAGTATTCGTGGGGTGGATGTCTGTATTGTGTCCAGGTACTTGCAGGTTGCTGGAGAGCGAATCACAAGATCGGTACGAAGGATGATGGAAGACAACGATACTAATCACATGAAGACCAGTGTTGAGTATTTTAGTACAGTCTTGTTGACTTATCTTTCCGTTGTGGTACATTCCCGTCTTATGGGAATGTTGATGTATTCTAACCCCTGCGTGGGTGGAAGTTGTGGGAAGGAGTTATGTATGTTTGATGTTTATGTTGTGGCAAAAGACCAAATAGCTCTAATGATTCATTATTTAGCCTAATCAGCGTGTAATGTGATGTATTGTTTTTGTATTTAGCCTGGTAGGTCCTCACGGAGAGGGTCTGCGGCGCTGTAATATTCTCGAGTGCTTTGGGGGTGTTACAGAATATGGTATCGGAGATTAGGTTGCGGAAACCTAGGCTGTCGGGTCAAGTTGTGTGTTTTTGGGTCTTGTCTTGTCCTGTCTTGTCGGATTTTGACTGACTGAGTCGTGCCGCGACACTCCGTCTAAGGTGTCGGTCGTGATTAGTATCGAGGTGCAACCATCATCTTCGTTCGATATGTGGATGTAAGTCTCTCTACTTTGTTGTGTCTCGTGTTATACGAGTTTATGTGATTTTGTGTTAGTATGTGGAGTTTGAATGTGAATTGTGGATATGTAATCCATGCTTGTTTGATTCTCGTATTGTGCTAGAATGAAAAGTGGTGTCTGTGTATATGTATATTTATACCGTTGCCTAAATTGTTTTTACAAGAGTAATGGCTTTGGTGTAGTTATGCAAGGAAAATTCATCAGTATGGTATTTTAAAGCTTTAAATATTTTGGGAAGTCACGTAAATTTATTTTAGAACATCCTCCAAAGAAAGAAAAGTTTGATTTTCGTGCGACGACCTCAAGGTCGAAATTATTTTTTTTGGAAATTCTAACTACCGATATTTCATTTTCATCTCGTACTATAAGTTTCCAAAACACGATTTTTAAACTCAAATGAGGTTTACAAATGTACTCAAGACGTGACTCTCGTTTCAACTTTTCGGTTTTATGGTTTTTAGTCTAGAAGTACGTGATGATGTTTTTGTTGTTTGGGTAGTAGTGCCAGTTCTATGATTAAAATAGTGATGTGAATACTGAGTCGTTCGGTATGTATAGATTGAGATAGCCCTCTTTAATAAGATGTGAAATTTTGGTTTTGAATGACATTTGTCTTTTGATGATTGCTCACGAGGTGTTGTAATTATGCGAATCGATGGCTTTGAAATTCGTATGTTATTTATGCCCTTCGATTCTAGTAATGTCGTATATATGTTCGCGGTCATGTTGCTGAGTTGGAGCAGCTAGCGAACGCTAAGTATGAGGCTAGCGCACGCTATCGTGGCTCGGGTAGCGCACATCAAATTTTTGTTGTAGTGCGCTTATATCAGCCTCGGCAGAGGCTAGAGAACCGCATTTTTAGCCATTAAGTCAAACTTTTGCAACCAATAACCTGTGACTGTATTCTATGCACGTTGCCTAATGACGATAACTATTGTGTGTGAATATGTGTTATGACTTTTCTTAAGCGCTAGGTTGTAATTGACTGTGTTTGATGAATTGATAAATTTTGTTTACTGCGTGCGTGTATGAAAATGCTTTTCTGATAAATTTGACGATTCGATTAATCGCGGCTCCGTGTGGACTTTGAAAATTATTTGGAATCGGCGAGCCGGCCTAGGATTCTCAAATAAAACCTCGACCGTGTTTGAGAGAGCTGTATTAAAGTACCTTGAATATTTTGTAAAATGTTACCGTCGTTGACTTTTGTGTAGTGTTGGGAGAATTTTCGAAAATGATTATTTTTAACGTATTGTTGTACTTTCAAATAATTCAAGTAAATGATTTTCAAAAAATCTTTCACGCCATAAAATTTTTCTACTTCAAATTCCACTACGATTTTTATTTTCAAAAATATATAGTGAAAGATGAAATTTTTTTTTTACTCGATTTAAACTTCAAATTCGAATTCAGTGCATGTACGAATGGTTTGATGACCTCGAATGGTTACCTTGTTTATTATTAACGGTGATGATGACGCGTAGTGGCATGGTGATTTTGATAATGCCGGTTGCAAGGAAATATTATTTTGCAAATAGTTTCAAAATGAGACAGTTAAAGTCTTGTTTACAAGTTTTGATAAAACAGCCCGAGGTACCAAAAATACTTTAAATTTTTGTTTTGAATAAGCATACAAATTTAAATATTTCCAAATGATACCTCGTGGGTTTTCTTGTCACGCTGCTATTAGTTGTTTTATGTGATATGTCGTGCTCGGTTGGCATTTTAGTACATTATTTTGCAAAGTTGTGTCGTCCTATTGAATAAGTATCCACTTAGTATGTCGAAGGGCAGAGGACGCGGTCGTGACCGCGGTGCATATGGTCATGGAGATCATATATGGGACTAAGAGGATATTGTCGGGAAGGCTGCTCTTCTAGCACTTCGTTCTTGTTGTTTAGGTTTCAAGGAAGAAATTTCTTCTAAGGTGATATGGTGTAATACCCACATTTTTTCGCTCCCGTATTGTTCGACTCTATCGACTCGATTTTGGTCGTTGATTCTCCTGACCTTATGTTATTTCTCGCATTGGTTATTGGCGAGTTCTGATATTGTTCCAAATTGATCTGTATATCATTGTGGCCTTCCCAAGTTCGGATCGATTTCCTGTGAACCATGTGCGAAATTAACACCTCGTGGTTCCTACAATTTTATTGATATCTTGATTTGAGGTGTGAACTTTAGAAATTGATGTTTGATCGTTGTTGTTCAATCATTGTTATTTATTCGTCGTTGTCCGATCATTACTGTTTGATCTCGTAATCGTGATTATTGAGCGTCTAGTCCACTTCATAATTTCCTTAAGTATTGGGAAATTGTCTTGTATTTGACCTTCTAGAATCCTTGAGTTATCGGAGTTTCATACTTTTCAGCGTTGGACTTGTGATTTGATTTTTTTGCTGCTCGGATTTGTCTACCGTAGTGGTTCATGTTCGTTACCTTTCGTAAGCGTTCTTGCGTATTGGATCGGACCACAGTAGCTTCGTACTGCATGAAGCACTCATGTGCTATCAGTATCAGATAACGTATGATATCTAGAGTCGCCTTGCTCTTGTTTTAAGTTTCGGGCCGAAACTTATTTTAAGGGGGGTAGGATGTAATACCCGCGATTTTCGTTCCGGTCATTTTGGATTTTTTCTTCAGATACTTCCCGGTTGCTGAGCGTTGATATTATTTTCTCGACGACTAATTTTGGTGTTTATGGCCGTAGGTAGTGGTTTGTTATCCGTTGTTTTCATTTCGGATCGATGATGTTGTCCACGAGTGTTTTGTCGTGTTCGTTCCGTGCGATTTCGGATTAACGAGTCGTCGAGTCATGGCGGCTGGGCACTGGCCGGACGGGTGCGGGCACTAGCCGTACGGGTGCGGGTACTGGCCGGACCGGTGCGGAAGGAACCGACATAGCGAATGCTCTCCGACCGACGAACGCATGCTATCGGGCTGTGCAGTGAGGTTCTGAGGTTATGGGATCGGGAAGGATCGGTAGGTATTGCACGCTACCAACAGTCATTGCGCACGCTAATCAACCGATGTAGCGCGCGCTAATCAGCAGATGTAGCGAATGCTATCGTCCGCCCAACGCACGCTACCTGGCCCGGCAGTTTAGTCCAGGAGGTTCTGGACGGGTCGACTAGCGCGCGCAAGCACCCGCGTAGTGCGCGCTACTGAGGTCGGATAAGAAGTCTCTGGATTGCAGCTCAGGCCGACAGCGCACATGTCTAGCGCATGATGGTAGCCCCCGGCCGAACGTTCTCGACCATGACCGCCCGTTAGCGCGCGCTAGCTCGGAAGTCTAGCGCACGCTAGTGCGCCCCAGTATAAATATGGTCGAACAACCCAGTTTCATTCATTTTTCCCATTTCTCCTTTTCCCTTCCGCGGCTGGAGCCTTGGGGAACTTAAAGGTGTGATGTTAAACAATTAATCTATGAAGTTCCTGAGCCTATATCATTGATTGATCATCCCATAACATCCTTAGATCCAGCGAATCAAGGTTAGTTTTCCTAAAATCCTAGTTTTGGGAAAATTGGGGATTTTGTTTGATTTCGTTCGTTCGATGCATGTTAACTTAGACCAGTGATGTATTATTGATTATTAAGTTGTATTCTAGCCATTTCATTGTCTTTCCATGGTTCGATTGCTAAAGGTCCGTCGTTTTGTTGAGTTCTTAATCGACGCCTTGAAGGTTTCTAGTAAAATGTCACAAAGGGGATTCGGGCGTTCTACGATTATTCTTCCTCGTACGATCGTTGATTTTGATGTCATGATGTTAGGGTCAGGTTCCTTGTGAAGAACCCGAGTCGGAACACTTCCGTTCGTCGTTTCCCGATCGATCGAGTTAACATTGTTTTCGCCCGAAGTATTGTGGGAGTTCGAGGTTTCTCGATTGAGCCGTGTTCCTCGGAGTATCCGATATCAATTATCGAGGCAAGTATCTTGCCTATACAATTCATGTTTCGTAGCTGTAATAGTTGGTAATTGACTATGTGTGCGATCTGAATGTTTTAATGAACTTACAAAACAATTGGAATATTCTCGATAAAAGCCTTCACAAAGATCTACTTGTATGTTTGTGAATGAATGTGTTGTTTCGAGAATGTGTATTAGTGTTGTGCATTGGAGTGCCTTGTTTGTGGATGGTGCCGTTGTGTGTGATTTCATTGTTAGTGGACCAAAAGATTATGTCTTTTTGGCAAGAGGTGTATGTGTGTGGATATGTGTGTTTACTAATGAGTATGTGATGCTGTATAATATTGGTTGTGAGTATGTGACGGGTTAAGTGGCCATTCCTAGCAAGTACCTTGATTTACATTTGATGTACTTCGGGGGAATGTGTTTTTTGGTAAATGTGATTTGTGCCATTTGTTGATTGAATGTGTGCGAGCCAAGTAAAATCAGAGAGGGTCCCCTGGGGTCCGGTAGGCTGCTTTTCCCTACGGATCACTCGGTTGGTCTATACACCAGGGAGGGCCTGACGAGGTGTCTCTGGGGTGTGTATCTTGCTCGAGAGGTACAGGGCCAGTATAGCTCGGGAGTTTGTTTTGTGATGATGATTCTGGCATGTTGTTGTTTTCGATAATTGTGATATGTCCAGAATATCACAACACTTTTATTCTCGGTGTGAGATATGTCATACGTAAGATCTTGGTACTTGGCTAGAATGGCACCAGTATAAGTGTCGTATATGATTCGTTTCTTGATTGTGATATTATTTTGGCATAAGGATACGGGCCCTGTGATTGTTTCCGTACATTGTGATTTGGTTGTGTATCGAGTTGGCCATTGGGTTATTCACTCGAGTTTGTGATGTGGATGATTGGGTCGTGGACCCTATGTTTGTGACCGGATTGCTATTTTTGAGCAAAAGCAATTTTTTGGCCCGTGTCCCTATGTGGTTTGTCGAGTCGAAGATTCATTAGTCCAAAAATGTCTTTCTAAAACTCCCGAGAATCTTTAAATTCTTTTCAAAGAGTCTACACGTCTCATTTCAACTTTTACAGTTTGAACTATTTTATCCAATGAAATATCTCGGGAAGTCTTCGTTGGGTTGAATTGTGGAATTAATCAAGTTATTACATTCTTCGAGTATGTTGTGTAGAGCTCGTATTTGCACTTTATACTTGCACTAGCAAAACCGTGGAGTTTTGCTAACCCCCGAGTATTCGGGGTGTGGATGTCTGTATTGCGTATAGGTACTTACAGGTTGCTGGGGAGCGAATTACAAGATCGGTACGAAGGATGATGGAAGACAACGATACTAATCACATGAAGACCAGTGTTGAGTATTTTAGTACAGTCTTGTTGTCTTATCTTTCCGTTGTGGTACATTCCTGTCTTATGGGAATGTTGATATATTCTAACCCCTGCGTGGGTAGAAGTTGTGGGAAGGAGTTATGTATGTTTGATGTTTATGTTGTGGCAAAATACCAAATCGGTCTAATGATTCATTATTTAGCCTAATCGGCGTGTAATGTGATGTATTGTTTTTGTATTTAGCATGGTAGGTCCTCACGGAGAGGGTCTGCGGCGCTGTAATATTCCCGAGTGGTTTGGAGGTGTTACACGTACTAAGTACAAGATTCCCTTTGAGGGGGAGAAGAGTATAATAATCGGGATTCCTGCACTTGTATAATTTAGGGCCTTGAACCCTTATGTTTAACTCTGTTGCACTGTAGAACTTGCGAGTTCGATGGTACTATAATGGTTCATTTGATGTCTGAGCTTATCGTAATTGTCGTTTCCGTCATGTACTGGTTTCAAGATCTCATTGTATAACCCCATTGTTGTTAAATATTTGACCATATTTCCTTTGGTAACTCATGATTCTACCCGAGCAAACCATATCTATTGCATTGTGCGTTATTTTGATTTCAACTTGTGCCGTTAACTGAATCGCGTTTCTACCGAGAAATCCTCGTGATGTTAGTAGTCATTCCGCATTCTTCAGAATGCTTAGAGATTTGGTCATCCGACATTTTGAAGTTGCTTGTTACGTTATTACCTTGTTTTCGTTGTTCTAAATTTCGGGGACAAACTTCTTTTATTTAAAATAGATCGTGACACCCGAGTTTTTTTTATTTCTTTTTCCACCCTAACTCGCTTATGTTCGGTGATACCTTCTGAATTTTTTCTGTTCTTCGGTTTTTGTCATTTGAATGAGTTGTGACATTGTTTCAAATGAATCCATTCACAATTGTGACTTTTCCCAAGTTCGGTTCAATTCTTGTGAGTCCTATGCGAAGTAAACGTATTGTAATCCTTACAAGTTTATTTAATGTCTCGGGTTGAGATGTGAACTTCGGAGTTGTTGTTCGATTATTGTCGTCCAGTTGTTGTTGATCAATCAATATTGTTCGATCATTGTGGCTCGATTGTTTTTGCTCGATCTCGCATCGTGATTATCGAGCGTCTGATTTCCTTAGGATTCGCACTCGTCCCAGTAAGTCACCTTCCAAACATTTGAGGTTGTTGGAATTATATATTTGTTCATCATTAAGCCCGTATTTTGACTGGATTATCAACCATAGTGTTTCATGATCATAGCACTTCGTAAACATTCTTGCGTATTGAATCGGACCGCAGCGGCTTTGTATGATGTGGAGTTTTGTGTCCGTTGTGGCTGCAGATAACGTGTGTCATCTAATGTTTTCCTTGCCTTGATTGTTTCATGTCCTAAGTTTTGAGAGAAAATATATTTCAAAAGGAGTGGGACGTAATAATTCTATTTTCCCGTTAGCTCCCTTTTCTTTTGATCGATTTTTGTTCCTTTCGATTCGACGATTGACATCTGAGAGATGGTCATCATGTCTTGACATCAAGTGGGAGTACCGAGAGTCTGTGTTTGCATTTTTCTAGCTTGACCAATATTTTGGTCGTATTCGTACCATTGATTGACTTGATCCCTATCAGGTATCCTTGCAAGTCTATCGCTAAGATTTTATTATTAATATTATCATTATTGTGGCGGCAAGAGATAATTAACACTGGATGACGGCGCCGCCATAATAGCGGCTACTAGAAACAACTGTAGCACCGCTAGGGCCGCGGACTTAAGATCGGTTTGATGTGTATATAAGACCCTGAGAGGTATTTCCATAGTGAACTTAAGATGTTAACCGAGAGAAAACGGTTGAATGATCTTATAAGTATGGATGATCCTACTAAGCATACCCGTTTCTTAGAGCATATCAACTATCTAAAGGTCGTAGCTCAATTTTATCGAGTCACAAGTTTGACTGCGCAGGAAGCAGCTACAAGAGAACGCGAGCATGCTGCGCAGTTAGAAGCTCAGTTGGCTGCAGTACGGCGTACTCTTCGAGGGAGGGAGGCCCAGCACACTCAAGCAAGAGAGGCCCTCCATGATCAGATCCAGCAAGAAAGGGAAATGATATGAGCCAACGCTGAGGAAATCCTTGCTATCCTCCCAGCAGCCCCAATTCCGGTCGCAGAGGCCGAAGAGGATCCTGAGGAAGATCCCGAAGAGGACACGGAAGAAGAGGTCGAAGACAACTCTGTCGTCGTTAACCCATGAGCTATACATAATGGGGCATGCTATGTACCGATGTTTTCTTATAAATATGTACTGGTGTAATGTTTGCGATTTAAGAATAAAAATTTGTATGGATATGATTAGTGACTCGAACATATATTTCAACGACCCTCTTTCTGTTTCAAGTTTCAAGGACGAAACTTCTTTTTAGGGGGATAGGGTGTAATACCCCGTAGTAACTAAACGTAGACCTTTCTAGAAGGCGCTGTGCGTCAGGACCGACTTTGATCAATCATCGTAAATCTCGGAAAACATTTCAAAGATCCTAAAACTATAGAATATCGCAGATTATTGAGTAAGCTTTCCAATAGAACAAACGGCGAGTCATTCTGAACCCGAACGAACAAGTTATGGCCAAAGCAAGACAGAGGTGTCAGTCAGCATCACCCGGCGTAGCACCCGGCGCTGTGAGCGCTGTGTTGCGCGGCACGCTGCGCCGTATGTGTCGGCCGCCTTTCAGAACACAGCGCATAACATGGCGCAGGCACTGCCGGGTATAGCGCCGTGTTGCCCAAACCGCCCGGACAGTTTCCAGCGCTTTCTAGGAGCTCTCGGCCGCCTTATGGTAACGACGCAAGACACGGCGCAGGCACCCCTGGGTCCAGCGCCATGTTGATCGAGCAGCCCTATAAATAGGGCAGTTCCCAGCGTTTTGCAGCAATTTTCCCCAACCCCTTTGGCCCTCCTTATAGAACAGGTGTTCTTGAGTGATTTTTGAGTTGTTAAACATTCCACAATGTTTGGAGGGATCAGATAATGAGTGTATAATGAGCGAATCAGGCCAACTTCGCCAAATTGGAGGTAATCCAACCATGAACCCTAAAACTTATTTTTCGAGATTTCGGATTTATACTTGTTTAGAACTTTAAATGGTTATATATCGAATATCCTGGGACTGTTCTTATCGATTCTAGCGGAACGGAAATCAAGACCTTCGTTTAAACCCTCGCAATCAGATACCGTCCACGAAGTGTCCGATAAAAAGTTCCCTAAGGGATTCAATTAAGGTTTTCGACGTTATTTCGATTAGAATGGACAGTCCTAATGCCGATTAACAAGAATTCCCTGTTGTAGGCCGTTGTATGCCTGTCATATATGGTTTAATAAGTTGGTGTTAGTTATTGTGGATGTTGTTGGATCAGTTGTGAGTTGTTGTATCTGTTGTGATCCAATAGGACCATGTATTGGTATGCTTTGTGATGTTTGTCATTTTGGAGTTGATATTGGGTCTCAGGTTTGGGAATGCTTCGGTGTTGTTGATGTTTAATGTGTTTTATGTTGATCTAAGCCTGTTAGATTCTCCAAAAAGAATCTACGGCGCTGTAATATCTCTGTAAATCATGGGGATGTTACAGAGATCACCCTCAGGAGTTAATTATAGGAGACATTGATGCTGGAGTGTCTGCCCACAGAAGAATACAGAGTATACAAGGAATTGTACTATGTGCGCAAGAAGAAACCGAATCCGATAAATCTCCATTTCCTATATGGAAATCTCAAGGAGAACTTAGAAGACTTGCTATGTCCACCCTAGCTGTATTCTTAGCTCAATTCGAACCTGTTTCAACCAATGAAGCTTTGAATAATTCTCACTGGGTCACTTCAATGGAAGAAGAGCTTAATGTTTTCAAAATAAACAATATATGGTATCTAGTACCCAGACCAGAACATAAAGCTGTAATTGGAAACAAATAGGTATTTAGAAACAAGACGGATGAGAATGGACTAGTAATCAGGAACAAATCCCGTCTAGTCGCAAAAGGCTACAGAGAGGAAGAAGGCATAGATTACGATGAAACATTTGCCCAAGTAGCCAGACTAGAAGCCATTAGGATATTTCTAGCCTTTGCCGCCTATAAGATATTTATGGTATATTAAATGGAGGTTAAAAGCTCATTCCTCAATGGAGATATTGCCAAAAAAGTTTATGTTGAACAACCACCAGGGTTTGTTAACACTGAAGGCGGAGACCTAGTATACAGGCTACGGAAAGATCTGTATGGACTTAAGCAAGCACCTAGAGCATGATACGAGCCCCTGTCCCTATACCTAACCAATAATGGATTTGAGAAAGGTGTTGTGGACAAGACTCTATTTAAGATACAAGAAGTGACAACAAGTTTGTAATGATACTCCAAATCCTCGTCAACTCCCATGAGCACTTCCACGCAAATTAGTGCTGAGGAAGCTGGAAAGCCGGTTGATCAATCACTCTATAGGAAGCTAACAGGCTCACTCCTGTACCTAACAGCTAGCAGACCCGATATCCAGTTGGCTGTAGGAGTGTGTGCTCAGTATCAAGTAGCACCTAAAGAATCACACTTCACAACAGCCAAACAAATCCTTAAGTACGTAAAAGGAACAGTCGATGTAGGATTGTGGTATCCTAATGAAGGAGGATTCGATTTGATTGGCTACAACGACTCGGATCTCGGAGGCTGTAAGTTGGATAGGAAGAGTACAAGTGGTACTTGTCACTTTCTTGAACTTGAACTTGTGTCATGGTTCAGTAAGAAGCAATTAGACAACTCACTTTCTACAGTTGAGTCGGAATATTATGCCGCTGGAAGTTGATGTATGCAGATTCTCTGGGTGCAACAGCAGTTATCAGATTATGGAATCAGTGCTAGAGAGACACCGATCATGTGAGATAGCACGAGTGCAATTGTAATAACGCACAACCATGTATTGCAATCGCGAACTAAGCATATTGATATGAAGCATCATTTCATCGGGAATCATGTTGAGAGTAAGGATGTTCAGATCAAAAAGGTTCATACAGACATTCAGGTAGCCGACATTTTTACAAAACCTCTCAGCACACCTAGATTCTGTATGCTTCGTCAAGAATTGGGAATGCTACAGCCTGACTCCCTGTAAGTTCTTATGCTTTTACTCATATATTGAGGGGGAATGCTGTAAGACCCAAGAATACAGTATCCACCCTTAATTAACTGTACACTAAGAACAGTCAGATCTTACTGTAGGAAAAAGGTTTAAAATCTTCCTACAGCTAACGTGAAACACACCCACACTAACTACCTAACCTAACCTATCTTATATCAAATTAGTTCTTATAAATTACGGTGAAATTTTGGCAAAGTTTCCCCTAAACTAGTACCTATCCCAAACCTGTGACATAAAACCAACACAAGTATCACACAGAGACATCTAGTCTCAATCCGAATCAAACTCATGATATCAATGTCCCCGTAGCTATGACTACAAGAGATTAGTAAACAACAAAACTTCGAGCTTCCCAAATCACTCACTTATTTATTTTACATTTCGATATTAAACAACCTCACAGGTTACACAAACATACTATGTGAACTTAAAGTACCCCTCACACCATCGACGACACTCGAACACATGAGTACATTACTACAATACATATTTATAAAACAAGGTTCAGAAATAAGAACCAAAACATGTTAAGCCCATGGTTAAGCCCGACAGGTCATCATCCATGTACGTCGACCCTCAACAACACTGGAACTCCAACCCATCCGGCGAGGGAACATGCTCAAGCATCAGGATCACCTACAATGCATAAACTACATGAGCTAAAGCCCAATAAGTAGAAATCATGCATGTATCATGTATGATGCAACATATGACATATGATCATCAATGAGAATCTCTCAAAATCATTTTATTATCCTTCGGCCCGTAGAACCACGTACTAAGCACCAGAATGAGCTCAATATCATGTCATATCATAAGGCATGCATCTACCATGCCAGATATATAAGGCATGCATCTACCACACCAAATATATCGTGAGAACATGCATCTACCATGTCCCACACATCATATAAGAACACATCTACCGTGCTAAATATATCATAAAAGCATGCATATACCATGCCTCAGTGCTTTAGCAACGGCCAACAAAACATTTTTCTTTTCTTTCTTTCCATGATCGTACCATGCATGTAGACACTAGCGAGTCTCCTGTTATGCATACATGTAGAGATGATAATGGATGTTATGATCATGTAAGGTGCAAAAAGCATAATACAGATCAATCATACAATACAATAGAATACTCTCAAGATATCATCAAGTTCAACAACTAGTTATACAAACAATACTATGTTTATGCATTGTAGTTGCAGATGGATTTTTACTTACCTTGATCGGGTAGTACCGTTACGTTTATACCAATAGGGGGTGTTTGTGATGATATATATTCAGAAACTATTTCAGGGAATGTGTTTAAAGGATTTATATACCACACGTAAGGTTTAACTCTCTTCATATCAAAAGGGTTTACCACTTCCTATGTAGATGCATAACCGGTGTTCTATGTATTTTATGTCTGTTTATCGATTTATACCAGCCCATTAACCAATCAATTTTGGACTTATAATTCACTAATTAATATATTAGTCTCTGTTTATAAATTCCATTCAACTCTCACAACTTAAAGTTCCATGGGTTTATAACAATACACTTGATTAAGAGAGTTTATCAAAGTCTTGTCATAATCAGATTTTGTTTTGCTTATAACCACTAGAATATAAGTTGGATTTGCACCAATTTTTGAAATAATATCCCTAAGATACTTAAGAACAATTATATTGAAACTCCTTCCCCTGAAACATACGGATCAAGTAACATATACCATTAATTCCAAAAGGTGGCAGAATTGATTCCTTTATTGCCTTAGTGAGTTTTAAGCCTTATAAATCCATATTTAACACAAGGGTTATCCATGGATGAATTCTTAATCTCATTATAACATGTCTAAAAATATATACAAGCTCTCACACCTTCTAAATAGCTATGAAACATATCAAGAACAAGGAAGAAACAAAAGAAACTCACCTTGATTGTTGAAAGAATTGAGGTGTTGATGTTTTGATGATTTCTTCTTGAATTTTTGGTGAATTTTCGAAGTGTGTAGCTTCTTGTTCATGTCCAGACTGTAAATGAGGTTTGAGGGTCCGCTTTATCCATCAACCAAATGTGTTAAGTCGGTTATGAAGGTGAAATATCCAAAATACCCTCGAATGACTACTAGAGACTAGGTGTGAAATAATTGATCGATTCAAGTAGTTATGATCCGGTTCTTGGAGTGTTTAAACCGGTTCCTAGTATATATTGACCTCCTTTAGGGTATGAATGATCTTTCAAATGGTTTAGTAGAAGTTTAGGGTGTATTTTTATTACTTAAACTCGATTACTCATGCGAACAATATTGAAAATGCTAGTGAAGGAGTTTATTGTCAAACTTTCTAAAACTTCACAAATGAGACACTGTAGATAAGAATGGAAGGACTCATTTATTAAAAACATATAAGTAATACAATAAACTAAAAGATAAGTTCAATTCCTACCGCAGTTGGAAAGAATTAGGTATAGACATATCACAGTATTTTACCACCGTTACCACATGCAATCACAGATTGCATCCTATAGGGTATTGACAAGAATCAAGGTACTTGACACGTGTTAGTATATTAAATGATGGTTATTCACTTGAATCATCAATCTAAAGTGAACCAGTACACGCGCCGACTAAAATCTCGAGATAAGCTAGTTAACTTCCGATAGACACGTTAGTGACACCTTTATGACTTATAGACTTACCACGTGTACTTAGAGTTTTATAAAATCTTTACATATATTTTATTTTCGTATTAGAAATACTATGAATAACGTAACTTAGTTCGGTAACATATACCATGATTGTGTTTTAGACTTTAGTTCAAATGTTTAGCACATTTCTATGTAGTGAAATTAACTATAAGATCAACTGAACCATGAAATATCAAGTAATCCAAATAACACATAATTAACAAGTTATGCATGAATCATATTGACCAACTGAGTAGTGTTAGGCTCGGGTATCACATCCTCCCCTCTTTATAAAAATTTCGTCCCCGAAATTTAAATTACTTGAAAAGATCAGGGTATTTAGCCCTCATTTCATCTTCTCTCTCCCAAGTGGCTTCTTCTACAAGTTGGTTTCTCCACAACACTTTGACTAGTTGCACTTCTTTATTTCTGAGTTTCTTTACTTCTCTTAGTAAGATTTGTTCCGGTATCTCCTTGTAACTCAAATCTGCCTCCAACTCAACTGGTTCATTCTTGAGAATGTGGGATGGATTCGCAATGTATTTTCTTAGTAGAGAAACATGAAATACATTGTGTATCTGAGACATTGATGCTGGAAACTCTAGTCGATAAGCCACTTCACCAACCCGCTCAGTAATAGGAAATGGCCCAATGTATCTTGGACTCAGTTTTCCTTTCTTACCAAATCTCATTGGAGAAACTTTTAGGAATATCGATCACCCACGGCAAATCCCAGTGCTCTCCTTCTGGTATCTGCATAACTCTTTTGTCTACTTTGAGCTGTTCTCATTCTTTCTCTGATTAGTGAAACTGCTTCTGTCATTTCTTGAATCATATCAGGACCTAAAACTCTGTCTTCACCAACCTCATCCCAATGTACTGTTGATCGACACTTCTGGCCATACAAAGCTTCATAAGGAGCCATTCCAATTATACTCTGATAACTGTTATTGTAGGAGAATTCAATTAGGGGTAAATGTTTGTTCCACTGGCCTTGAAAGTCCATAAAACATGATATGAGCATATCTTCAAGAGTTTGTATAGATCTTTCTAATTGCCCATCCGAATGTGGATGATAAGCAGTGCTGAAAGACAAGTGGGTACCCAATGCTCTATGCAAGCTCTTCCAAAAAGCTGATACAAATCGTGAATCTCTATCTGATACAATAGATAATGGGACTCCATGTAGCCTAACTATTTCCTGTGTATGTCATACAAACTGGGAGAAAAAGAGCAGATTTTGTCAATCGATCAACTATAACCCAGATAGAATCGTGTCCCTTCACCGTTCTTGGTAAACCTGTCACAAAATCCATCGTAATGTCCTTGAACTTCCATTTTGGAACAAATAAAGGTTGCAAGGTGCCTGCTGGTCTTTTGATGCTCTGCTTTCACCTGTTGACATGTTAGACATTGCTCCACATATTGTGCAATATCTTATTTCATACCTATCCACCAATAGTGTAATTTCAAGTCTCTGTACATTTTGGTTGCTCTTGGATGTACTGAATATGGTGTTAAGTGCACCTCTAGTAATATTTCTTTGCGAACATCTTCAAAATTAGGCACACATAAACGATTTCTAAATCGAATAATACCATCTTCTGACAATTAGAAGTCTGACGAGGTTCCTAATTTAATGTTCTTCTTTATTTTCTCTAACTCTTGATCCTCTTTCTGACCTTGCTGAATTCTATCTATTAAAGTAGGTCGAGGGGTTAGTGCTGACAATTTTTCTTCCAACCATCGATGTTGGATAATTTCTACATCTATATTCATCAAATCGTGTAATTATGGCTTCTGGATCAAGGTCATGGCCGCAATGGATTATGCTGATTTTCTGCTTAGGGCATCTGCTACTACATTAGCTTTACCAGGGTGGTAGTTGATTACACAGTCATAGTCTTTAACAAGTTCTAACCATTTCCGCTGTCTCATATTCAATTCTTTCTGAGAGAAGCAATATTTCAGGCTCTTGTGATCAGTATAAATTTCACAGCGTTCTCCATATAGGTAATGCCTCCATATTTTAAGTGCAAAAACCACCGCAGCAAGTTCCAAATCATGTGTCGGGTAGTTGTTTTCATACTCCTTCAGTTGTCTAAATGCATATGATATTACTTTACCATTCTGCATCAATACACAACCCAAACCATTCTTTGGAGCATCACTGTAGACTTTAAAACCTCCAGTTACCACTGGAATGGTCAAGACCGGTGCCGATGTCAACCGCCTCTTCAGTTATTGAAATCTCTGCTCGCATGATTCTGTCCACTTGAAGGAAACATTCCTTCTAGTCAATTGTGTTAATGGAGAGGCAATCTTGGAGAATCCCTCTACAAATCGACGGTAATATCCAGCTAGACCAAGAAAGCTGCGTACTTCTGTAGAATTTGTGGGTTGTGGCCAGTTATTGATTGCTTCTACTTTGCTTGGGTCTACTGAAATCCCTGATCCAGATATAACATGCCCCAAGAATACCACTCGGTCTAACCAGAATTCACACTTTTTAAACTTAGCATATAACTATTTTTGTTTTAAGACTTCTAAAACTTTCCTTAGATGCACTGTATGGTATTCTTTGGTCTTTGAATATATGATAATATCATCAATAAACACGATAACAAACTTATCCAAGAAGTCTTTAAACACTCTATTCATTAAATCCATAAATGCTGCTGGGGCATTTGTTAGGCCAAATGGCATCACCAAAAACTCATAGTGTCCATACCTCGTACTGAATGCCGTTTTTGGGATGTCTTCTTCCTTTATCCTTAATTGATGGTACCCTGATCGCAGATCAATTTTGGAAAATATAGATGCGTCTTGAAGTTGATCAAACAAGTCATCAATTTAAGGCAAAGGATACTTGTTCTTGATCGTGACTTTGTTGAGCTCTCGATAGTCTATACACATCCTCAAGGAGCCATCCTTCTTACGAACGAACAATATTGGCGCTCCCCATGGTGAATAACTAGGCCTAATGAGGCCTTTATCTAATAGCTCTTGCAACTGGGCCTTTAATTCCTTTAATTCAGTTGGTGCCATTCTGTATGGTGACTTTGATATTGGTACCGTTCCCGGCTGCGAGTTAATTACAAACTCTATTCACGATCTGGTGGCAATCCCAGTAGATCATCAGGAAACACTTCAGGGTATTCTTTCACCACTGGTACTTCATTGACGTTTGATTAATCTTGCTTTTCAATGCTCATTATACTTACTACATAGCCTTCACAACCACTGTTTAATAGACGTTGTGCCTTCATTGCTGAGATTACTGGAAATCTAAAATTCTTACTAACCCCGACAAAATAAAAAGGTTCTTCCCCAGGTGGTTGGAGTGTCATAATGTTTCTCCGACAATTAACAGTAGCATGATATTTTGATAACCAATCGATACCCAAGATTATGTCATAGTCATTCAGGTCTAACACAATTAAATCAGCACAGAGTTCCCTATTTTCAATAGGAATACTACACGCTCGTATGATCTCATTTGTTTGTTTTGGATCTCCAGAGGGGGTTACTACATTATAACCTACCTCAATTTTTTCTGGTACTCCACCCAGCCTTCTCACATACTTGGTAGATGCAAATGAATGTGTAGCACCAGGATCAAATAATACCGATGTTGAAATACCAAAGATAAGAAGGTTACCTGTGATAATAGATGGATTACCTTCAGCATCTTCTCTGGTTATAGTGTAAACTCTAGCTGGTACCCCTTCCGGCGCTTTAGCTTTTATCTTGTTTGGGCAAACGCCATATGTCCAGGTTGTCCATATGAAAAGCATACTTTAGAACCCAATAAGCAAACTCCACTATGTTGTTTTCCACAATTAGGGCATGCCGGTAATGGTACAAAGGGTCTACCCTCTTCAGACTTCATACACTTACTTGGATCTCCTTATTCTTGCCCCTTTTTAGATGGAAAATCAGCCTTTGGATTCTGAGATTGAGGTGGCCTCTTCTTTTCATTCTTAAACCAGCATTAGCCTTGTCGTTGGGCGAATTGCCACCGAACCTCTTGTGCTTGTCGAATCCTCAGTTTTGCCTGTTCTGCGACCAATGCTCTCTCAGCAACTATTGAATAAGTCGTTCCTTGAATTCCTGCCATGCTGACATCTCTATATAGCTCCGGTCTCAAGCCTTCAAGGAACCTCTCCACTTTTAGTGTTTCCGGGCTAACCATATGCTCAACAAACCTGGACAGCATTTCGAATTTACAAATGTAGTCTGAAATCGTCATGCTTCCCTGTTTCAACTATATAAATTCGTTTATATTCATTACACGAACAGGAGCTGTAAAGTACTTATTTCTGAAGAGTTCCTTGAACTTAGCCCAAGTCATTGTTGCCACATTCAATAGCTCTTATCATATCCCACCAATGACCTGCAATGCCCCGTAACATGAAGGATGCACAAAGTACCTTGTTCTCTTCAGAAACCTTACTATATTGAAACATGTTTTCTATAGTCCTTATCCAATCCTATACTTCTGTAAGATCCACTGCGCGCTCAAATGTTGGGGGATTCAACTTCCTGAACCTTCCTCCATCTAATTCAACTTGTTCTACTCGAGGTGGTGGTCGATTCATATCATCTCCCTGCTGTCCTCGCATGTCTCTTTGTTGGATGAGTTGTTGGATTTGTTGAGATTGCCTTTCTACTAGTTCAGTCAATCGACCAATGATCAGATCACGATCAGAACTTGTGGACGTCATATCTGGATCTTGTGTTCTACCCCCATCACTGCCTTCAATTCTTGTTCTCGACATTATTTTATAGTTATGACTGATCCCTATATCATATGGTCAATATAATTCATGAAATATGAGTGCACACAAATAAAACAACATTTACTGGATTTGCTGTGCTCCACATGCTCTAAGCTCGTGTACATGGACAGTCTACAGGGCACAAACCGGGCCCCGATACCACCTGAAACACACCCACACTAACTACCTAACCTAACCTATATTATATCATATTAGTACTTATAAATTACGGTGAAATTTTGGCAAAGTTTCCCCTAAACTAGTACTTATCCCAAACAGGTGACATAAAACTAACACAAATATCACACAGGGACATCTAGTCTCAATCCGAATCAAACTCATGACATCAATGTCCCCGTATCTATGACTACAAGAGATTAGTAAACAACAAAACTTCGAGCTTCCCAAATCACTCACTTATTTATTTTACATTATGATATTAAACAACCTCACAGGTTACACAAACATACTAGGTGAACTTAAAGTACCCCTCACACCATCAACGACACTCGAACACATGAGTACATTACTACAATACATATTTATAAAACAAGGTACAGAAACAAGAACTAAAACATGTTAAGCCCATGGTTAAGCCCGACAGGTCGTCATCCATGAACGTCGACCCTCAGCAACAGTGGAACTCCAACCCATCCAGCGAGGGAACATGCTCAAGCATCAGGATCACCTACAATGCATAAACTACGTGAGCTAAAGCCCAATAAGTAGAAATCATGAATGTATCATGTCTGATGCAACATATGACATATGATCATAAATGAGAATATCTCAAAATCATTTTATTATCCTTGGGCCCGTTGAACCACGTACTAAGCACCGGAATGAGCTCAATATCATGTCATATCATAAGGCATGCATCTACCATGTCAGATATATAAGGCATGCATCTCCCATATCAAATATATCGTGAGAACATGCATCTACCTTGTCCCACACATCATATAAGCACGCATCTACCGTGCTAAATATATCTTAAAAGAATGCATCTACCATGCCTCAGTGTTCTAGCAGCGGCCAACAAAACATTTTTCTTTTCTTTCTTTCCATGATCGTACCATGCATCCAGACACTTGTGAGTCTCCTGTTATGATCATGTAAGGTGCAAAAATCATAATACAGATCAATCATGCAATACAATAGAATACTCTCAAGATATCGTCAAGTTCAACAACTAGTTATACAAACAATACTATGTTTATGCATTGTAGTTGCAAATGGATTTTTACTTACCTTGATCGGGTAATACCCTTACGTTTATACCAATAGGGGGTGATTGTGATGATATATCTTCAGAAACTGTTTCAAGGAATGTGTTTAATGGATTTATATACCACACGCAAGGTTTAACTCTCTTCATATCGAAAGGGTTTACCACTCCCTATGTAGATGCATAACCGGTGTTCTACGTATTTTATATCTATTTATCGATATATACCAACCCATTAACCAATAAATTTTGGACTTATAATTCACTAATTAATCTATTAGTCTCTGTTTATAAAGTCCATTCAACTCTCACAACTTCAAATTCCATGGTTTTATAACAATACACTTGATTAAGAGAGTTTATCAAAGTCTTGTCATAATCAGATTTTGTTTTGCTTATAACCACTAGAATATAAGTTGAATTTGCACCAATTTTTGACATAATATCCCTAAGATACTTAAGAACAAGTACATTGAAACTCCTTCCCATGAAACATACGGATCAAGTAAAATATACCATTAATTCCAAAAGGTGGCAGAATTGATTCCTTTATTGCCTTGGTGAGTTTTAAGCCTTATAAATCCATATTTAACACAAGGGTTAGCCATGGATGAATTCTTAATATCATTATAACATGTCTAAGAATATATACAAGCTCTCACACCTTCGGAATAGCTATGAAACATATCAAGAACAAGGAAGAAACAAAGGAAACTCACCTTGATTGTCAAAAGAATTGAGGTGTTGATGTTTTGGTGATTTCTTATTGAATTTTTCGTGAATTTTAGAAGTGTGGAGCTTCTTGTTCATGTACATACTGTAAATGAGGGTTGAGGGTCGGCTTTATCCATCAACCAAGTGTTTTAAGTCGGTTATGAAGGTGAAATGTCCAAAATACCCTCGAATGAATACTAGAGACTAGGTCTCAAATAATTGATCGATTCAAGTAGTTATGATCCCGTTCTTGGAGTGTTTTAACCGGTTCCTAGTATATCTTGACCTAATTTAGGGTATGGATGATCTTTAAAATGGTTTAGTAGAAGTTTAGGGTGTATTTTTATTGCTTAAACTCGATTACTCATGCGAACAATGTTGAAAATGCTAGTGAAGGAGTTTATTGTCAAACTTTCTAAAACTTCACAAATGCGACACTGTAGATAAGAATGGAAGGACTCATTCATTAAAAACATATAATTAATACAATAAACTAAAGAATAAGTTCAATTTCTACCGCAGTTGGAACGAATTAGGTATAGACATATCACAGTATTTTACCACCGTTACCACATGCAATCACAGTTGCATCCTTTAGGGTATTGACAAGAATCAAGGTACTTGACACGTGTTAGTATATTAAATGATGGTTATTCACTTGAATCATCAATATAAAGTGACCCAGCACACGCGCCGACTAAAATCTCGAGATAAGCTAGTTAACCTCTGATAGACACGTTAGTGACACCTTTATGACTTATAGGCTTACCACGTGTACTTAGAGTTTTATAAAATCTTTACAGATATTTTATTTTCGTATTATAAATACTATGAATAATGTAACTTAGTTCCGTAACATATACCATGATTGTGCTTTAGACTTTAGTTCAAATGTTTAGCACATTTTTATGTAGTGAAATTAACTATAAGATCAACTGAACCATGAAACATCAAGTAATCCAAATAACACATAATTAACAAGTTATGCATCAATCATATTGACCAAGTGAGTAGTGTTAGGCTCGGGTATGACATGATGTGTGCACTAATTAAGGGGGAATACAGTATGACACATGAAAACAGTATAAATCCAAATATTGTTGTAAGAATTAAATCCTATATGTACCTTTTAATGGGGAACGTTGTATTATTCATAAATACAGCGCATACATTGTAGAATATCAGTTAATATTATAAAAATATTTTATTCGTACAGAAAACGTTTTAAGTCCACGTGTCCTATTTTAAAATTGAAACGTTGTATCCTTTAATGCTTTAAAGACACATGGACTTTATTACCTAACACCGCGATATTAATAATTTCAAAACCGTCGTTTCGTGCAATGAGGGAAGATGAAGTGGCAGAAGTGGGACCGATTATCATCACAAAAATAGATGGATAAGATGTACAAGTTACTCTAAATTCATCATGTTCGTTCTTTTAAAAGACGGTTCCCATCCCTTAAATCAGACCGTTCACGATATGTAATCCTTGTTGTTACCCAAAATATTATCCGAAGATAGTATTGCTGGAATGATCGAGTAACAAACAAATGCGAGAACACTTCCGTGAGAAAATAGATAACACAAGATTTGCCAGGGTTGTTAATCCCGGGCTTGAATGCTCTCGAAAGATGTTATTAATAAATATACTGTCGAGTACAAATATTAATGTTAGAATCTATTACAATGAGTGTAAAGACTTCTAGTTATCTAGGTTGTAGAGCGCGTAGATTGCCGGAAGAACCAGATATGTAAATCTGTGAGTTCTTGCTTGGGATGTATGATAAGTGTGTATGAATATCACTATGAATGTATAAGTGGTTGCCATATGAGTCTTTGATTCTCTTTCTGTGTGTATTTTTCACTGCATTTACGGTAAAATCGCGTCCCCCTGGCCACTGCAGTGAGTTCTCTATTTATAGGGGACAAGGTAGTTGGAACCCCTCAGGCGATCGCGGGCGACCACCGTTTTCTATATTATAATAAGATGGTCGATCGTCCCGTCACGTGGGGCTGTTCCCTTAAAGTCTGGGGCCGCTACTGGTGGCCAGCTGTGCGAGCCAATGGGGAGCCAGCACGCGTCATAGGTCGCTATCCGGGGAGGACCCACTTTGTACCTTTCGGCGGCCCTATCGGTAGGTGTGGTAGGTGACAGGCTGGGGTCAAAGGTCCTATCTGTCGGTGCCCTTTGAAGATCCGCATGTGGGCCACCGTCCAAGATTCGGTCTTCGACGACTTTGACGGATGTTGGATCCATACGTGGCACGAGACGATCGCCTGTGGTTCGCTCATTAAAGACGATCGCCAGATATCAAAAGACGATCGCTGGGTACTAAAAGACGGTCGTCGTATTATGCCGATCGCTGGGCGTTTGCCCAGAGTATGTTTTCTATGGTTGGCTTCTCTGATCGTGATGCCGATCGCCTATCGAGGCGTATTAATCGCCGCACAACAATTGCCCCCCAGCTCGCCTCGATGTTGAAAACACGGAGTGAGGTGGCACTGTTGGCGATTGCCGATGTTTAGACGATCAGGCGATCTACTTTCAACTTTGGACGATCTCTTTTTGCGTTGGGAGTAGCGGGAAATGAAGGCGGGCTCTCGAAACATTGCAAGGACACGCGTCGCGCTATTGTTGGGGGAGTCCGACGGTCTGTCAGACTTGTCGCCTGGCGTGGCCTCGAAAAGACGCGTACGCAGGATTCGAGGGCCGCATTTAATGCGTCCCCTCACTGACGGTTGCTATTCAGCCCTCGGACTTCCACCTATTTGCACAGAGGCCCCCGCCTCCATCTATAAAATGGGCTAGGGCTTCTTCATTTTCACCCATCATGCATCCTCGCATTTTTAGCCGAAACTCTGCAGAATTTTCCGGAGCTTTTTGTGCCGATCGTCTTCCTTTCTTTAGGTAAGAAAAATTAATCTTCTTTCTCCCTCTACTTTTTATAATATGTCGCGGCTTCGCCTGACCGGGAGGAGGATCCAAGACCTTCGAGACCGGAAGTTCTTCCGCCGCCGCGGCTTCGCCTGACCGGGAGGAGATTCCCGTTGGAGTTGACATGGAAACGGCCGTTTAGGCCATTCGTGCGGGGATTGCACCCGCAGAACTCGAAGAGCTTTTCAACGAGGCCGCAGAGTCAAGGACGGCGGCGACGGCGGAGCAGGGGGGCTCGCCAGCGGATGAGGACGAACTGGAGCGGCTAACTTGGGAACGGCAGAGTGTATTTGGCCCCGCCTATATGGTTTTTGCCAAGATTATGGAGGGGATCGCCGGACCCTGTCCGGAATTTGACTTCGAAGCCTACTCCGCCGCTCATCCTTATGAACATGTGAAACAGACGGTGTTTCAGGCCGCCGACCCATCTCAGTGGACCCTTGGTAAGATCCGGAGTTCGGCGACCCGGAAAGACGTGAACCGCTGGAGGGCAAAATATCATATTCCCTCTAACGTCTCCCTGCACGTGCCATCGGAAAATGAACGTGCCGATCAACCGCCCGAGGGAATGGTCGCCGTTAGTGAGATGATCATGGAGGCCGGTCTTTGATTCCCTCTCCCATTCGCCGTCTCCTACTTGTTGATCGCCTGGAATTTGGCGCCGCTCCAACTGACGCCGAATGCTTGGCTACAGGTCATCTGCACTTTGACACTGTTTGGCGGTCACCGGTTGTTTCGCCTCCTTTCTGCGATGGAGAGGAACTATCTGTTTAAACTGGCTGCGCAGAATGGGTCGATCGGCGGTAATCATATCCAGGGCCGAATGGGAAGAGTGGTCCTCGGTGTGCCGAACAAATCCCGGGGCAATATTGAGAAATGGTGCTGGGTCGGTGGAGCGTGGCGATCGGCATCGAGTGACAGGCCGGAGGAGGATTTGGATATTCCTACCAATTTTCGGGAGAGGAATCCGAGTAAGGATTTTAACTCTCCCTTTGATCGAGCTTGTCTTGGACTGATCTAATTTCGTTTTCTTTTTGCAGGACCTCTCGTTCCAGCGATCAGCAATCTCCCTTTTGATTTCTTGATCATTTGGGAGCGGATTCGTGCCTTGCTGGATTCCCGTCATAGACGTTCGCTCGCTAGGTAATGAACTTCATCGGTTGGGGGCTCGGTTGTTTCGCTTCCCTCGTCACTTGAGAGCTCCAGGTATAAACTTAAGTGGTGCTTCCTTGCTTGACGATCTTCTCCAGGAGGTCGTAGCGTTTAAGTAGTTGTTTAACTTGTTTGTATTTCTTCTTTGACAGAGATTCACTTTCCCCTCTTTACCGAGCTACCACCAGAGATTGCCATGTCTAACCCAGGACTCATCGGTCGCCTTCACCTGGGTAAGAAGACTGGTCGCGTTCCTGCGATGACGTCTCGCCCTGCTCTGGTGGTGAGGCCCGCTGGGGTGCCGGTCGCCGAGCCGAAAATTCAAGAAGAGGCACAACTCCAGCGCCACAAGAGGCAGAGGTCGGAGGAGTCCCTGCCGTCCACTGAGGCCGACGTGTCTATTTTGGAGCCTCCGGTTCCTGCGGCTCCTATCTCTGCCATTCCGATGGCGGAGGGATTAGGCCCTAGGCCCTCGGCGTCCGGCTCCAGGTCATCGGGCGGCTTTTCAAAGAAGGTGGCGATCGCCGAGGCGAAAACCTCTCGGGGCAAGCCTTATTTTGACCGCGATCCCGAGCTGGTCAACAGGTAAGATTGAATCGAACTTTCCGAGTTAAGCATTTTGGGTGAGATATAGACTAACTCCTTTGTCTCTTTTGTTCGTGCTACAGGATTCGTCTTGCTGACCCTGACGTCGCTCCCATGGTGCTCGACTTCTTGTCGAGTAAGTCTCCACCAAAGTCCCTCGACGTCCCTACCTACGTCCAGAAGGCCATCACCTCACTGCCCAAGGCTTGGACGACCGATCTTGATGCGATCGCTCGTCGTCGATCTGGAGATACCATGCAGGCGACCATTGCCCTGGCTCTCCAGACGGCGACGATGGCCGTCCAAGCCGCCAAGGATTTTGAGGGGCGACCCTCCACTGCTCGTCTCCATAGCGATCTCGAGGCCGCCCGGAACTCAAACATTGAATACGCCAACCGGATCCAGACTATGGAGGTGTACATAGAGACGGCCAAACGGGCTGAAGAGGACGTTGACCGACTGAAGCAAGAGCTGAGCCGCTCCAAGGAGGCTGCCGATCGTTTTTCTGATCAGGAGAAAGAAATTCGCCGGAAGCATGCGGCTTCACAGGAGGAGGCGGCCGGACTGAAGGCAACGGTGGATCGGCTCAGCAGCGAGCTGGAGGCGGCAAAAAGAGAGCTGGAGAAGGCCAAAGGAGAAAACGCCGCCAAGGTGGTCGAGCTGGCGGAAGCTGAGAAAACGACCGTAGAGTTGAGAGGGCAGCTCAGGGCGATCGAGACTGATCCCTACCTCAATGTTGCACTCGTCGGCGAGTTCGCCTATTACATGGCCTACGCCGACGCCGTTCGAGCTGCCAAAAAGGCAGGGATCGAGATCGGTCCCTTGATGAAGAGCTTCAAAGCCTATGCACTCGAGCACCCTCTGCACCCGGAGTTCTCTTTGCCGATCCTTGACCTCATCGACTTCGGGATCGACTTGAGTTGGTATCCTGGTAAACTCATTCATCCTGAGGCAGATGGGGGGGCGCATGCCGATCCGCCTCCTGAGGGCGAAGACCAGCCGGCGGGACCTTGAGAGATGTTTTTGTTTTCCTTGTATCTTGTAATTTTTGCTTTCTCTTTGTATTGCCTTCAGGATTCATGTTGTATGAACTCTTTGTTATGAATAAATATTCCTTTTTCGCACTTTGTGTATTCTCATGTACGATTGCCCTTGAATGTTTGCGTGCAATTTTTACAAGTATGTGTATGATTGCATCCGATGTCTTGTTCATCTGACCGTTTGTTTGAATGTTGAATGTATTGATATGTTTTGAATCGAGATTCTTACTTGTGAACTTTGTCGAACAATATTGATCGTCCGACTTGTGTTTGAACGAAGCCGATCTTGTACGGCTCCTTCTGCCCGATCGCATTTAGGATTAGCTCCCCTATTCACTGCCCCCTTGTTTTTGTTTACTTATCATAAGTAAGGGTACAAAACCAGTTTGTTAGGCGAGCTATCTTCAGTTTTGCCGACTCTGAGGGATCGTGCACGGTCGCGAAGTTCGATGGGCCGATCTCCACAACCGTGTCTTTGTGTGCGAGGGACATTGCCTATCCCGCGACTCACTTTATTGTGAGGGTCCTCTGTTAGGCTGTGCCTGCCTTGTATTTAAACAAAAGGTAGGCAATCTTGGTCTGGAGGAGTCCTTGCACGGGGTGTCGTCGGTTTATTCGACTCCACGTCCGTGGCTTTGTAAGCACCTTTCTACCTCGGGTCGGCACGTTAGGTGACGACCCTCGACGGTATACGTTGTGACAGGGTAGGGACGCGTTGCCTTGTCCGAGTACATCATGTTAGATGATGTAATTTGAGGACGTGCGAACGTGTCCACTGATCATTTTGGAGGGTCCTTTGGCTACGCCGGCCTCGTATTTAAACGAAGGCCGGGCGGTCTCAGCCCGAAGGAACCTTGCATGGGCGAAGCTGTCGGTTCCATCGACCTCTAGGACCATGGCTGCATTGATTCTACCTCGGATCATCATGATCAACGATCGTCGGCGGTATGCGATATGCCTGGTGTGGCGATCGCCAGAATAGATGGGATAAGAAAAAATCTCATTATATTCCTTGTACATTGGGCAGTCGAAATTGAATACAAAATTTTCACTGGTAGTATTTCTTCAGATGCACGGCGTTCCAGGGATATTGGTCCGGGGTACCGTCAGGATGTTCAAGTTCGTAGGCTCCCTTAGTTAGCCATTTAGATATCCTGAAAGGTCCTTCCCAGTTCGGACCAAAAACGCCTGTGTGGATTTGTATCTTCTTGAGGACGAGATCGCCCACTTGAAACCTTCTTTCTTTGACCTTTGAATTGAAGAACTCCTTGGCTCTCCTTTTGTGGATTGTGTTCTTCATTTCTGAGGTCAGCCGTCGTTCTTCGAGCATGTCTAGGTCGATTCGTTGGGCCATATCGTTGTCGGTCGTCATCTTTTGTTCGGTTCGATGGCTGAGGACGGCTATCTCCGAAGGAATCACCGCTTCTGTTCCGAAGGCGAGGGCGAATGGGGTTTCTCCGGTTGAATTACGGGTCGTCGTTCGATAAGACCACAAAATGTCTGGGAGCTCGCTCGCCCATCGCCCTTGCCTAGATTCGAGTCGCGCTTTAATTGTGTGTTTGAGGATCTTGTTCACAGCCTCTACCTGTCCGTTCGTGTGAGGGTGATAGGGTGCTGAAAACAATCTTTTGATTACCCATTTCTCACAGAATTGCATGACTTCTAAGCCCTCGAACTGCTTTCCGTTGTCGGAGATGATGGCCTGGGGCAGACCGAATCGGCATATGATGTTTCTCCAGATAAACTTGATCACTTGTTCTTGGCCGATCTTGTTGAGCGGTTCGGCCTCAGCCCATTTGGTGAAATAGTCGACCCCTACAATGGCGAACTTACAGCCCCCTGGAGCCGTCGGCAAGGGACCTATAAGGTCGATGCCCCATTGCAAAAATGGCCAAGGAGTATACATGGAGGTGAGCTGTTCGGGGGATAGTTTAATGTTGGGGCCCATTATCTGACACCTATGACACGATCTGGCATAGGCGATCGCATCCTTCTGAAGTGATGGCCAGAAAAAACCTTGCCTGGTTGTCTTATGGATGAGAGCTCGCCCGCCCGCATGGTTTCCACAAATTCCGTCATGGATCTCGGCTAAAATGAGCCGACCTTCCTCCGGTGTAATACACTTGAGGAGGGGAAGGCTGAAGGCTCGCTTGTAAAGCCGGTCGTCCAATAGGGTATATCTGGTCTCACGGAGATGGAGTTGGCGAGCTTTAACACGGTCGTCAGGGACCGTTCCATCCTTTAAGTATTTGATGAACGGAGTCATCCAGTTGTCCTTCTTCTTTACAAAAAGGACCGGCGCACCCCATGGCGAAGTGCTCGGACGAACGAGCCCCTTCCTTAGAAATTCCTCGAGTTGTAATGTTAATTCCTTCATCTCAGTTGGTGCCATCCTGTAGGGTGCCTTAGAGATAGGTGTCGTCCCTGGCTCAAGTTCAATACTGAAAATGTTAATAAGGGATTTTATTGTCAAACTTTCTAAACCTTCATACCTACAATGCAGCCTTAATCGCAACACAACGATCATAATCTACGATCAAACATCTTAACCTATTGCAATAATTGTTTAACATACATTCGATAATAATCAACAACTGATATAGCCAACCAATCAAACTCAATGGTTCAACGAAACCTCGATCATATACATAAAACCAAATAATCCAACTCAACAAATACGAACTCATGTCCACAATACAAGCCGTAACTCGATGATCACAAATAACAATCAATAACCGATCAACAAACACAACTGTTCTACAATATCCCGATTAATCACAAATCCGAACAACCAAATCAATCGATCATGAACTCAAAACCACAACACGATCCATAATCCGATAATCATATCAATAATTAAATTAAACCAACAAGGGTCTAACATTATCGACTCCAAATTCAATTTTACATACGTATACGAGTACAAGTTTCCTTGTAAATTCATAATAAAACCCATTTACCGATTATCACCATCAATCTGGATAATCCAATTAGTTCAACATATAGATGATCATATTCTAAGGGTGTCAAATAATTCAATCATTCGATTTGAATACTTGTTCAATACGTGTGAACTTCCAAACTTAAAGGTGAATAATAATCTCATCAAACTCGGAATCATATTCGTATTCCTATACGAATATTGTTCCAAAACACATAATTTAGTTCTAGATATGAATATTCCATATTCATATCCAAAACGCCAACACCTCAAAAACACATTCATCAAATCATATAATCCAAGAGTTACTTAAGAACATGAATTATTCCGAAATCACATTCATCATATCAATGATCAATTCATATCGATATTGAGGATTTCATAACATACTCGATTCCAACTTCAATTCCAAATATGGATCAACAAGACTCCTTCTTGTTCATATTCGTCAATTCATAGAAACAAATACCGGTTATTATCATGAATAATCGTGTTCCAAAATTAACCACAAACTTTATAAGTATCCGTCCACCTCATACGACTCGATAGTATTCCAATCGGATCAAAGGTTCTTATGCCAAGCAAATTTGAATTCATACTTTCAATTCAATCTCATAATCTGGTGATCTCAATAACAGTTGATTCGAGCACGAAGTATGTTTAATCAACATATTCAATTCCGAATTCAAACTTAAATTCAACATGATATGATTATCCTTTGTTCATATATATCAATCTCATGCCAAACTACACTTAAGATACTTAGACTCATATGAACACATATCCTCAAAGAAAGATAATATTCTTGTCAATTTCATAATCACGATTCGTATATCATCAAGATCATACGAAAGATCAAATCACCATTCACATAACTTGTCCCTCAACATCCATAATCATCATCACTTGTTCTAAATATCAATATTCCATGTTCATATCTAAAACATAAACACTTGAAATATATACTCATCATAATCATCATCTTCTTCAATATACAACTCATATATCATCAAGAAGTACAATAATAATACCATATCCATCGTAGTCAAGACATAAACCATCGTATCCTTCAACATATAGTTCATATAGCCTCAAGAATCGTAACTACAAGATCATAATCATCTTCATACGAATCATTCATCAATAATAATCATCAAAATCCGAATTCAATGAGAGGATTATCCAACATACCTCTTAGAAAATGAAATATACAAGCAAACACTTCAAGAATCAACAATAGCTCCATATCTCAAGCTCTAATCCCATGTTTCCAAGCTCATAATCGACTTAGAAGAGCTGAAACTCCCTCTCTCAGTGTTGAAGGCGAAAAAACGAAGTGGAGTTATGAACAAAATGAAATGATGGGCATTCACTTTTATAAACTTCCAGCTCATTACATACGTAACATTCCACAGTTAACGTACGTAACACACTCTTACGTATGCTATCTGACCTTGGTAGCGTATGTAATGACAGTCCAGAGGTCACTGACTGATTTCGTCCAATGCCTTACGTAGATAGCCCTTTCTCCATAGCATACGTAATACGTACGTTGACTTGCTACAGTACAAGCTCATATTACGTATGTAATACATCCTGCATAGCGTACGTAATACGTAGCTGACTTTCCCATGCACGTTCTGCTGAAATCTACCAACATAGGGCCCCACCTGCCGACCATAGCTCAGTCCTGTCCGATTCCCTTTGTTACGTACGTAATGCCTTATGCATAACGTACGTAAAACATAGAATTTAGCGTACGTAAGTCCTTAAGCTTAGCGTACGTAATGACCTTCTATACTTGGCCAAAATCCAACTGTTCATGTCCGTCAAGCCGGACGATCAATATTGTTCGACAAAGTTCACAAGTAAGAATCTCGATTCAAAACATATCAATACATTCAACATTCAAACAAACGGTCAGATGAACAAGACATCGGATGCAATCATACACATACTTGTAAAAATTGCACGCAAACATTCAAGGGCAATCGTACATGAGAAGACACAAAGTGCGAAAAAGGAATATTTATTCATAACAAAGAGTTCGTACAACATGAAGCCCGAAGGCAATACAAAGAGAAAGAAAAAATTACAAGATACAAGGAAAACAAAAACATCTCTCAAGGTCCCGCCGGCTGGTCTTCGCCCTCAGGAGGCGGATCGGCATGCGCCCCCCCATCGGCCTCAGGATGAATGAGTATACCAGGATACCAACTCAAGTCGATCCCGAAGTCGATGAGGTCAAGGATCGGCAAAGAGAACTCCGGGTGCAGAGGGTGCTCGAGTGCATAGGCTTTGAAGCTCTCCATCAAGGGACCGATCTCGATCCCTGCCTTTTTGGCAGCTCGAACGGCGTCGGCGTAGGCCATGTAATAGGCGAACTCACCGACGAGCGCAACATTGAGGTAGGGATCAGTCTCGATCGCCCTGAGCTGCCCTCTCAACTCCACGGTCGTTTTCTCAGCTTTCGCCAGCTCGACCACCTTGGCGGCGTTTTCTCCTTTGGCCTTCTCCAGCTCTCTTTTCGCCGCCTCCAGCTCGCTGCTGAGCCGATCCACCGTCGCCTTCAGTCCGGCCGCCTCCTCCTGCGAAGCCGCATGCTTCCGGCGAATTTCTTTCTCCTGATCACGAAAACGATCGGCAGCCTCCTTGGAGCGGCTCAACTCTTGCTTCAGTCGGTCAACGTCCTGTTTAGCCCGTTTGGCCGTCTCTATGTACTCCTTCTCCATAGTCTGGATCCGGTTGGCGTATTCAATGTTTGAGTTCCGGGCGGCCTCGAGATCGCTATTGAGACGAGCAGTGGAGCGTCGCCCCTCAAAATCCTTGGCGGCTTGGACGGCCATCGTCGCCGTCTGGAGAGCCAGGGCAATGGTCGCCTGCATGGTATCTCCAGATCGCCGACGAGCGATCGCATCAAGATCGGTCGTCCATGCCTTGGGCAGTGAGGTGATGGCCTTCTGGACGTAGGTAGGGACGTCGAGGGACTTTGGTGGAGACTTACTCGACAAGAAGTCGAGCACCATGGGAGCGACGTCAGGGTCAGCAAGACGAATCCTGCAGCACGAACAAAAGAGACAAAGGAGTTAGTCTATATCTCACCCAAAATGCTTAACTCGGAAAGTTCGATTCAATCTTACCTATTGACCAGCTCGGGATCGCGGCCAAAATTAGGCTTGCCCCGAGAGGTTTCCGCCTCGGCGATCGCCACCTTCTTTGAAAAGCTGCCCGATGACCTGGAGCCGGACGCCGAGGGCCTAGGGCCTAATCCCTCCGCCATCGGAATGGCAGAGATAGGAGCCGCAACAACCGGAGGCTCCAAAATAGACACGTCGGCCTCAGTGGACGGCAGGGACTCCTCCGACCTCTGTCTCTTGTGGCGCTGGAGTTGTACCTCTTCTTGAATTTCCGGCTCGGCGACTGGCACCCCAGCGGGCCTCACCACTGGAGCAGGGCGAGACGTCATCGCAGGAACGCGACCAGTCTTCTTACCCAGGTGAAGGCGACCGATGAGTCCTGGGTTAGACATGGCAATCTCTGGTGGTGGCTCGGTAAAGAGGGGAAAGTGAATCTCTGTCAAAGAAGAAATACAAACAAGTTAAACAACTACTTAAACGCTACGACCTCCTGGAGAAGATCGTCAAGCAAGGAAGCACCACTTAAGTTTATACCTGGAGCTCTCAAGTGATGAGGGAAGCGAAACAACCGAGCCCCCAACCGATGAAGTTCATTACCTAGCGAGCGAACGTCTATGAAGGAATCCGGCAAGGCACGAATCCGCTCCCAAACGATCAAGAAATCGAAAGGGAGATTGTTGATCACTGGAACGAGAGGTCCTGCAAAAAGAAAATGAAATTAGATCAGTCCAAGACAAGCTCGATCAAAGGGAGAGTTAAAATCCTTACTCGAATTCCTCTCCTGAAAATTGGTAGGAATATCCAACTCCTCCTCCGGCCTGTCACTCGATGCCGATCGCCACGCTCCACCGACCCAGCACCATTTTGCCAGATCGCCCCGGGATTTGTTCGACACACCGAGGACCACTCTTCCCATTCGGCCCTGGATATGATTACCGCCGATTGACCCTTTCTGCGCAGCCAGTTTAAACAGATAGTTCATCTCCATCGTAGAAAGGAGGCGAAACAACCGGTGACCGCCAAACAGTGTCAAAGTGCAGATGACCTGTAGCCATTCGACGTCAGTTGGAGCGGCGCCAAATTCCAGGCGATCAACAGGTAGGAGACGGCGAATGGGAGAGGGAATCGCAGACCGGCCTCCATGATCATCTCACTAACAGCGACCATTCCCTCGGGCGGTTGATCGGCACGTTCATTTTCCGATGGCACGTGCAGGGAGACGTCAGAGGGAATATGATAGTTTGCCCTCCAGCGGTTCACGTCTTTCCGGGTCACCGAACTCCGGATCTTACCAAGGGTCCACTGAGACGGGTCGGCGGCCTGAAACACCGTCTGTTTCACATGTTCATAAGGATGAGCGGCGGAGTAGGCTTCGAAGTCAAATTCCGGACAGGGTCCGGTGATCCCCTCCATAATCTAGGAAAGAGCCATATAGACGGGGCCAAATACACTCTGTCGTTCCCAAGTTAGCCGCTCCAGTTCGTCCTCATCCTCCGGTGAGCCCCCCTGCTCCGCCGTCGCCGCCGTCCTCGCCTCTGCGGCCTCGTTGAAAAGCTCTTCGAGTTCTGCGGGTGCAATCCCC
The DNA here is from genome assembly GCA_033398695.1 of Orobanche coerulescens. Classification (NCBI taxonomy): domain Eukaryota; kingdom Viridiplantae; phylum Streptophyta; class Magnoliopsida; order Lamiales; family Orobanchaceae; genus Orobanche; species Orobanche coerulescens. The sequence continues at coordinate 78,563,994 of CM065805.1, forward strand.
GCACGAATGGCCTAAACGGCCGTTTCCATGTCAACTCCAATGGGAATCTCCTCCCGGTCAGGCGAAGCCGCGGCGGCGGAAGAACTTCCGGTCTCAAAGGTCTTGGATCCTCCCAACATATTATAAAAAGTAGAGGGAGAAAGAAGATTGATTTTTCTTACCTAAAGAAAGCAAGACGATCGCCACAAGAAGCTCCGGAAAATTCTGCAGAGTTTCGGCTAAAAATGCGAGGATGCGTGAAGGGTGAAAATTAAAAAGCCCTAGCCCATTTTATAGATGGAGGCGGGGGCCTCTGTGCAAATAGGCAGAAGTCCGAGGGCTGAATAGCAACCGTCAGTGAGGGGACGCATTAAATGCGGCCCTCGAATCCCGCGTACGCGTCTTTTCGAGGGCACGCCAGGCGACAAGTCTGACAGACCGTTGGACTCCCCCAACAGTAGCACGACGCGTGTCCTTGCACCGTTTCGAGAGCCCGCCTTCATTTCCCGCTACTCCCAACGCAAAAAGAGATCGTCCAAAGTTGAAAGCAGATCGCCTGATCGTCTAAACATCGGCAATCGCCAACAGTGCCACCTCACTCCGTGTTTTCAACATCTAGGCGAGCTGGGGGGCAATTGTTGTGCGGCGATTAATACGCCTCGATAGGCGATCGGCATCACGATCAGAGAAGCCAACCATAGAAAACATACTATGGGCAAACGCCCAGCGATCGGCATAATATGGCGACCGTCTTTTGGTACCCAGCGATCGTCTTTTGATATCTGGCGATCGTCTTTAATGAGCGAACCAGAGGCGATCATCTCGTGCCACGTATGGATCCAACATCCGTCAAAGTCGTCGAAGACCGAATCTTGGACGGTGGCCCACGTGCAGATCTTCAAAGGGCACCGACAGATAGGACCTTTGACCCCAGCCTGTCACCTACCACACCTACCGATAGGGCCGTCGAAAGGTACAAAGTGGGTCCTCCCCGGACAGAGACCTATGATGCGTGCTGGCTCCCCATTGGGTCGCACAGCTGGCCACCACCAGCGGCCCCATACTTTAAGGGAATAGCCCCACGTGACGGGACGATCGGCCATCTTATTATAATATAGAAAACGGTGGTCGCCCGCGATCGCCTGAGGGGTCCCAACTACCTTGTCCCCTATAAATAGAGAACTCACTGCAGTGGCCAGGGGGACGCGATTTTACCGTAAATGCAGTGAAAAATACACACAGAAAGAGAATCAAAGACTCATCTGGCAACCACTTATACATTCATAGTGATATTCATACACACTTATCATACATCCGAAGCAAGAACTCACAGATTTACATATCTGGTTCTTCCGGCAATCTACGCGCTCTACAGCCTAGATAACTAGAAGTCTTTACACTCATTGTAATAGATTCTAACATTAATATTTGAACTCGACAGTATATTTATTAATAACATCTCGCGAGAGCATTCAAGCCCGGGATTAACAACCCCGGCAAATCTTGTGTTATCTATTTTCTCACGGAAGTGTTCTCGCATTTGTTTGTTACTCGATCATTCCAGCAATACTATCTTCGGATAATATTTTGGGTAACAACAAGGGTTACATATCGTGAACGGTCAGATTTAAGGGATGGGAACCGTCTTTTAAAAGAACGAACATGATGAATTTAGAGTAACTTGTAAATCTTATCCATCTATTTTTGTGATGATAATCGGTCCCACTTCTGCCACTTCATCTTCCCTCATTGCACGAAACGACGGTTTTGAAATTATTAATATCGCAGTGTTAGGTAATAAAGTCCATGTGTCTTTAAAGCATTAAAGGATACAACGTTTGAATTTTAAAATAGGACACATGGACTTAAAAGGTTTTCTGTACGAATAAAATATTATTATAATATTAACTGATATTCTACAATGTATGCACTGTATTTATGAATAATACAACGTTCCCCATTAAAAGGTACATATAGGATTTAATTCTTACAGCAATATTTGGATTTATACTGTATTCATGGGTCATACTGTATTCCCCCTTAATTAATGCACACATCATGTCATACCCGAGCCTAACACTACTCACTTGGTCAATATGATTCATGCATAACTTGTTAATTATGTGTTATTTGGATTACTTGATGTTTCATGGTTCAGTTGATCTTATAGTTAATTTCACTACATAAAAATGTGCTAAACATTTGAACTAAAGTCTAAAACACAATCGTGGTATATGTTACGGAACTAAGTTACATTATTCATAGTATTTATAATACGAAAATAAAATATATTTAAAGATTTTATAAAACTCTAAGTACACGTGGTAAGCCTATAAGTCATAAAGGTGTCACTAACGTGTCTATCGGAGGTTAACTAGCTTATCTCGAGATTTTAGTCGGCGCGTGTACTGGGTCACTTTAGATTGATGATTCAAGTGAATAACCATCATTTAATATACTAACACGTGTCAAGTACCTTGATTCTTGTCAATACCCTAAAGGATGCAACTGTGATTGCATGTGGTAACGGTGGTAAAATACTGTGATATGTCTATACCTAATTCGTTCCAACTGCGGTAGGAATTTAACTTATTCTTTAGTTTATTGTATTAATTATATGTTTTTAATGAATGAGTCCTTCCATTCTTATCTACAGTGTCGCATTTGTGAATTTTTAGAAAGTTTGACAATAAACTCCTTCACTAGCATTTTCAACATTGTTCGCATGAGTAATCGAGTTTAAGCAATAAAAATACACCCTAAACTTCTACTAAACCATTTTAAAGATCATCCATACCCTAAATTAGGTCAATATATACTAGGAACCGGTTAAAACACTCCAAGAACGGGATCATAACTACTTGAATCGATCAATTATTTCAGACCTAGTCTCTAGTAGTCATTCGAGGGTATTTTGGACATTTCACCTTCATAACCGACTTAACACACTTGGTTGATGGATAAAGCCGACCCTCAACCCTCATTTACAGTATTTACATGAACAATAAGCTCCACACTTCTAAAATTCACCAAAAATTCAATAAGAAATCATCAAAACATCAACACCTCAATTCTTTTGACAATCAAGGTGAGTTTCCTTTGTTTCTTCCTTGTTCTTGATATGTTTCATAGCTATTCCGAAGGTGTGAGAGCTTGTATATATTCTTAGACATGTTATAATGATATTAAGAATTCAGCCATGGCTAACCCTTGTGTTAAATATGGATTTATAAGGCTTAAAACTCACCAAGGCAATAAAGGAATCAATTCTGCCACCTTTTGGAATTAATGGTATATTTTACTTGATCCGTATGTTTTAGGGGAAGGAGTTTCAATGCACTTGTTATTAAATATCTTAGGGATATTATGTCAAAAATTGGTGCAAATTCAACTTATATTCTAGTGGTTATAAGCAAAACAAAATCTGATTATGACAAGACTTTGATAAACTCTCTTAATCAAGTGTATTGTTATAAAACCATGGAATTTTAAGTTGTGAGAGTTGAATGGACTTTATAAACAGAGACTGATAGATTAATTAGTGAATTATAAGTCCAAAATTTATTGGTTAATGGGTTGGTATATATCGATAAACAGACATAAAATACGTAGAACACCGGTTATGCATCTACATAGGGAGTGGTAAACCCTTTCGATATGAAGAGAGTTAAACCTTGCGTGTGGTATATAAATCCTTTAAACACATTCCTTGAAACAGTTTCTGAATATATATCATCACAATCACCCCCTATTGGTATAAACGTAAGGGTATTACCCGATCAAGGTAAGTAGAAATCCATTTGCAACTACAATGCATAAACATAGTATTGTTTGTATAACTAGTTGTTGAACTTGATGATATCTTGAGAGTATTCTATTGTATTGCATGATTGATCTGTATTATGATTTTTGCACCTTACATGATCATAACAGGAGACTCACAAGTGTCTGGATGCATGGTACGATCATGGAAAGAAAGAAAAGAAAAATGTTTTGTTGGCCGCTGCTAGAACACTGAGGCATGGTAGATGCATTCTTTTAAGATATTTTTAGCACGGTAGATGCGTGCTTATATGATGTGTGGGACAAGGTAGATGCATGTTCTCACGATATATTTGATATGGTAGATGCATGCCTTACATATCTGACATGGTAGATGCATGCCTTATGATATGACATGATATTGAGCTCATTACGGTGCTTAGTACGTGGTTCAACGGGCCCAAGGATAATAAAATGATTTTGAGAGATTCTCATTTATGATCATATGTCATATGTTGCATCAGACATGATACATGCATGATTTCTACTTATTGGGCTTTAGCTCACGCAGTTTATGCATTGTAGGTGATCCTGATGCTTGAGCATGTTCCCTCGCTGGATAGGTTGGAGTTCCACTGTTGCTGAGGGTCGACGTTCATGGATGATGACCTGTCGGTCTTAACCATGGGCTTAACATGTTTTAGTTCTTGTTTCTGAACCTTGTTTTATAAATATGTATTGTAGTAATGTACTCATGTGTTCGAGTGTCGTTGATGGTGTGAGGGGTACTTTAAGTTCACCTAGTATGTTTGTGTAACCTGTGAGGTTGTTTAATATCATAATGTAAAATAAATAAGTGAGTGATTTGGGAAGCTCGAAGTTTTGTTTTTTACTAATCTCTTGTAGTCATAGATACGGGGACATTGATGTCATGAGTTTGATTCGGATTGAGACTAGATGTCCCTGTGTGATATTTGTGTTAGTTTTATGTCACAGGTTTGGGATAAGTACTAGTTTAGGGGAAACTTTGCCAAAATTTCACCGTAATTTATAAGTACTAATATGATATAATATAGGTTAGGTTAGGTAGTTAGTGTGGGTGTGTTTCAGGTGGTATCGGGGCCCGGTTTGTGTCCTGTAGACTGTCCATGTACACGAGCTTAGAACATGTGGAGCACAGCAAATCCAGTAAGTGTTGTTTTATTTGTGTTCACTCATATTTCATGAATTATATTGACCATATGATATAGGGCTCAGTCATAACTATAAAATAATGTCGAGAACAAGAATTGAAGGCAGTGATGGGGGTAGAACACAAGATCCAGATATGACGTCCACAAGTTCTGATCGTGATCTGATCATTGGTCGATTGACTGAACTAGTAGAAAGGCAATCTCAACAAATCCAACAACTCATCCAACAAAGAGACATGCGAGGACATCAGGGAGATGATATGAATCGACCACCACCTCGAGTAGAACAAGTTGAATTAGATGGAGGAAGGTTCAGGAAATTGAATCCCCCAACATTTGAGAGCGCAGTGGATCCTACAGAAGCATAGGATTGGATAAGGACTATAGAAAACATGTTTCAATATAGTAAGGTTTCTGAAGAGAACAAGGTACTTTGTGCATCCTTCATGTTACGGGGCATTGCAGGTCATTGGTGGGATATGATAAGAGCTATTGAAAATGTGGCAACAATGATTTGGGCTAAGTTCAAGGAACTCTTCAGAAATAAGTACCTTACAGCTCCTGTTCGTGTAATGAATATAAACGAATTTATATAGTTGAAACAGGGAAGCATGACGATTTCAGACTACATTTGTAAATTCGAAATGCTGTCCAGGTTTGTCGAGCATATGGTTAGCCCGGAAACACTAAAAGTGGAGAGGTTCCTTGAAGGCTTGAGACCGGAGCTATATAGAGATGTCAGCATGGCAGGAATTCAAGGAACGACTTATTCAATAGTTGCTGAGAGAGCATTGGTCGCAGAACAGGCATAACTGAGGATTCGACAAGCACAAGAGGTTCGGTGGCAATTCGCCCAACGACAAGGCTAATGCTGGTTTAAGAATGAAAAGAAGAGGCCACCTCAATCTCAGAATATAAAGGCTGATTTTCCATCTAAAAAGGGGTAAGAATAAGGAGATCCAAGTAAGTGTATGAAGTCTGAAGAGGGTAGACCCTTTGTACCATTACCGGCATGCCCTAATTGTGGAAAACAACATAGTGGAGTTTGCTTATTGGGTTCTAAAGTATGATTTTCATATGGACAACCTGGACATATGGCGTTTGCCCAAACAAGATAAAAGATAAAGCGCAGGAAGGGGTACCAGCTAGAGTTTACACTATAACCAGAGAAGATGCTGAAGCTAATCCGTCTATTATCACAGGTAACCTTCTTATCTTTGGTATTTCAATATCGGTATTATTTGATCCTGGTGCTACACATTCATTTGCATCTACCAAGTATGTGAGAAGGCTGGGTGGAGTACCAGAAACAATTGAGGTAGGTTATAATGTAGTAACCCCCTCTAGAGATCCAAAACAAACAAATGAGATCATATGAGCGTGTAGTATTCCTATTGAAAATAGGGAACTCTGTGGTGATTTAATTGTGTTAGACCTGAATGACTATGACATAATCTTGGGTATCGATTGGTTATCAAAATATCATGCTACTGTTAATTGTCGGAGAAAGATTATGACACTCCAACCACCTGGGGAAGAACCTTTTTATTTTGTCGGGGTTAGTAAGAATTTTAGATTTCCAGTAATCTCAGCAATGAAGGCACAACGTCTATTAAACAGTGGTTGTGAAGGCTATGTAGTAAGTATAATGAGCATTGAAAAGCAAGATTAATCAAACGTCAATGAAGTACCAGTGGTGAAAGAATACCCTGAAGTGTTTCCTGATGATCTACCGGGATTGCCACGAGATCGTGAATAGAGTTTGTAATTAACTCGCAACCGGGAACGGTACCAATATCAAAGTCACCATACAGAATGGCACCAGCTGAATTAAAGGAATTAAAGGCCCAGTTGCAAGAGCTATTAGATAAAGGCCTCATTAGGCCTAGTTATTCACCATGGGGAGCGCCAATATTGTTCGTTCGTAAGAAGGATGGCTCCTTGAGGATGTGTATAGACTATCGAGAGCTCAAAAAAGTCACGATCAAGAACAAGTATCCTTTGCCTTAAATTGATGACTTGTTTGATCAACTTCAAGGCGCATCTATATTTTCTAAAATTGATCTGCGATCAGGGTACCATCAATTAAGGGTAAAGGAAGAAGACATCCCAAAAACGGCATTCAGTACGAGGTATGGACACTATGAGTGTTTGGTGATGCCATTTGGCCTAACAAATGCCCCATCAGCATTTATGGATTTAATGAATAGAGTGTTTAAAGACTTCTTGGATAAGTTTGTTATCGTGTTTATTGATGATATTCTCATATATTCAAAGACCAAAGAAGACCATACAGTGCATCTAAGGAAAGTTTTAGAAGTCTTAAAACAGAAACAGTTATATGCTAAGTTTAAAAAGTGCGAATTTTGGTTAGACCGAGTGGTATTCTTGGGGCATGTTATATCTGGATCAGGGATTTCAGTAGACCCAAGCAAAGTAGAAGCAATCAATAACTGGCCACAACCCACAAATTCTACAGAAGTACGCAGCTTTCTTGGTCTAGCTGGATATTACCGTCGATTTGTAGAGGGATTCTCCAAGATTGCCTCTCCATTAACACAATTGACTAGAAGGAATGTTTCCTTCAAGTGGACAGAATCATGCGAGCACAGATTTGAATAACTAAAGAGGCGGTTGACATCGGCACCGGTCTTGACCATTCCAGTGGTAACTAGAGGTTTTAAAGTCTACAGTGATGCTTCAAAGAATGGTTTGGGTTGTGTATTGATGCAGAATGGGAAAGTAATAGCATATGCATTTAGACAACTGAAGGAGTATGAAAACAACTACCCGACACATGATTTGGAACTTGCTGCGGTGGTTTTTGCACTTAAAATATGGAGGCATTACCTATATGGAGAACGCTGTGAAATTTATACTGATCACAAGAGCCTGAAATATTTCTTCTCTCAGAAAGAATTGAATATGAGACAGCGGAGATGGTTAGAACTTGTTAAAGACTATGACTGTGTAATCAACTACCACCCTGGTAAAGCTAATGTAGTAGCAGATGCCCTAAGCAGAAAATCAGCATAATCCATTGCGGCCATGACCTTGATCCAGAAGCCATAATTACACGATTTGATGAATATAGATGTAGAAATTATCAAACATCGATGGTTGGAAGAAAAATTGTCAGCACTAACCCCTCGACCTACTTTAATAGATAGAATTCAGCAAGGTCAGAAAGAGGATCAAGAGTTAGAGAAAATAAAGAAGAAAATTAAATTAGGAACCTCGTCAGACTTCCAATTGTCAGAAGATGGTATTATTCGATTTAGAAATTGTTTATGTGTGCCTAATTTTGAAGATGTTCGCAAAGAAATATTACTAGAGGTGCACTCAACACCATATTCAGTACATCCAAGAGCAACCAAAATGTACAGAGACTTGAAATTAGACTATTGGTGGATAGGTATGAAATAAGATATTGCACAATATGTGGAGCAATGTCTAACATGTCAACAGGTGAAAGCAGAGCATCAAAGACGAGCAGGCACCTTGCAACCTTTATTTGTTCCAAAATGGAAGTGCAAGGACATTACGATGGATTTTGTGACAGGTTTACCAAGAACGGTGAAGGGACACGATTCTATCTGGGTTATAGTTGATTGATTGACAAAATCTGCTCTTTTTCTCCCAGTTTGTATGACATACACAAGAAATAGTTAGGCTACATGGAGTCCCATTATCTATTGTATCAGATAGAGATTCACGATTTGTATCAGCTTTTTGGAAGAGCTTGCATAGAGCATTGGGTACCCACTTGTCTTTCAGCACTGCTTATCATCCACAGTCAGATGGGCAATCAGAAAGATCTATACAAACTCTTGAACATATGCTCAGATCATGTTTTATGGACTTTCAAGGCCAGTGGAACAAACATTTACCGCTAATTGAATTCTCCTACAATAACAGTTATCATAGTACAATTGAAATGGCTCCTTATGAAGCTTTGTATGGCCAGAAGTGTCGATCAACAGTACATTGGGATGAGGTTGGTGAAGACAGAGTTTTAGGTCCTGATATGATTCAAGAAATGACAGAAGCAGTTTCACTAATCAGAGAAAGAATGAGAACAGCTCAAAGTAGACAAAAGAGTTATGCAGATACCAGAAGGAGAGCACTGGGATTTGCCGTGGGTGATCGATATTCCTAAAAGTTTCTCCAATGAGATTTGGTAAGAAAGGAAAACTGAGTCCAAGATACATTGGGCCATTTCCTATTACTGAGCGGGTTGGTGGAGTGGCTTATCGACTAGAGTTGCCAGCATCAATGTCTCAGATACACAATGTATTTCATGTTTCTCTACTAAGAAAATACATTGCGAATCCATCCCACATTCTCAAGAATGACCCAGTTGAGTTGGAGGCAGATTTGAGTTACAAGGAGATACCGGAACAAATCTTACTAAGAGAAGTAAAGAAACTCAGAAATAAAGAAGTGCAACTAGTCAAAGTGTTGTGGAGAAACCAACTTGTAGAAGAAGCCACTTGGGAGAGAGAAGATGAAATGAGGGCTAAATACCCTGATCTTTTCAGGTAATTTAAATTTCGGGGACGAAATTTTTATAAAGAGGGGAGGATGTGATACCCGAGCCTAACACTACTCACTTGGTCAATATGATTCATGCATAACTTGTTAATTATGTGTTATTTGGATTACTTGATATTTCATGGTTCAGTTGATCTTATAGTTAATTTCACTACATAGAAATGTGCTAAGCATTTGAACTAAAGTCTAAAACACAATCATGGTATATGTTACCGAACTAAGTTACGTTATTCATAGTATTTCTAATACGAAAATAAAATATATGTAAAGATTTTATAAAACTCTAAGTACACGTGGTAAGTCTATAAGTCATAAAGGTGTCACTAACGTGTCTATCGGAGGTTAACTAGCTTATCTCGAGATTTTAGTCGGCGCGTGTACTGGTTCACTTTAGATTGATGATTCAAGTGAATAACCATCATTTAATATACTAACACGTGTCAAGTACCTTGATTCTTGTCAATACCCTATAGGATGCAATCTGTGATTGCATGTGGTAACGGTGGTAAAATATTGTGATATGTCTATACCTAATTCTTTCCAACTGCGGTAGGAATTGTACATATCTTTTAGTTTATTGTATTAATTATATGTTTTTAATAAATGAGTCCTTCCAGTCTTATCTACAGTGTCGCATTTGTGAAGTTTTAGAAAGTTTGACAATAAACTCCTTCACTAGCATTTTCAACATTGTTCGCATGAGTAATCGAATTTAAGCAATAAAAATACACCCTAAACTTCTACTAAACCATTTGAAAGATCATTCATACCCTAAAGGAGGTCAATATATACTAGGAACCGGTTCAAACACTCAAAGAACCGGATCATAACTACTTGAATCGATCAATTATTTCACACCTAGTCTCTAGTAGTCATTCGAGGGTATTTTGGATATTTCACCTTCATAACCGACTTAACACATTTGGTTGATGGATAAAGACGACCCTCAACCATCATTTACAGTCTGGACATGAACAAGAAGCTACACACTTCGAAAATTCACCAAAAATTCAAGAAGAAATCATCAAAACACCAACACCTCAATTCTTTTAACTATCAAGGTGAGTTTCTTTTGTTTCTTCCTTGTTCTTGATATGTTTCATAGCTATTTAGAAGGTGTGAGAGCTTCTATATATTTTTATACATGTTATAATGAGATTAAGAATTCATCCATGGATAACCCTTGTGTTAAATATGGATTTATAAGGCTTAAAACTCACTAAGGCAATAAAGGAATCAATTTTGCCACCTTTTGGAATTAATGGTATATGTTACTTGATCCGTATGTTTCAGGGGAAGGAGTTTCAATATACTTGTTCTTAAGTATCTTAGGGATATTATTTCAAAAATTGGTGCAAATCCAACTTATATTCTAGTGGTTATAAGCAAAACAAAATCTGATTATGACAAGACTTTGATAAACTCTCTTAATCAAGTGTATTGTTATAAACCCATGGAATTTTAAGTAGTGAGAGTTGAATGGACTTTATAAACAGAGACTAATATATTAATTAGTGAACTATAAGTCCAAAATTGATTGGTTAATGGGCTGGTATAAATCGATAAACAGACATAAAATACATAGAACACCGATTATGCATCTACATAGGAAGTGGTAAACCCTTTTGATATGAAGAGAGTTAAACCTTGCGTGTGGTATATAAATCCTTTAAACACATTCCCTGAAATAGTTTCTGAAGATATATCATCATAAACACCCCCTATTGGTATAAACGTAAGGGTATTACCCGATCAAGGTAAGTAAAAATCCATCTGCAACTACAATGCATAAACATAGTATTGTTTGTATAACTAGTTGTTGAACTTGATGATATCTTGAGAGTATTCTATTGTATTGTATGATTGATCTGTATTATGCTTTTTGCACCTTACATGATCATAACATCCATTATCATCTCCACATGTATGGATAACAGGAGACTCGCTAGTGTCTACATGCATGGTACGATCATGGAAAGAAAGAAAAGAAAAATGTTTTGTTGGCCGCTGCTAGAGCACTGAGGCATGGTATATGCATGCTTTTATGATATATTTAGCACAGTAGATGTGTTCTTATATGATGTGTGGGACATGGTAGATGCATGTTCTCACGATATATTTGGTGTGGTAGATGCATGCCTTATATATCTGGCATGGTAGATGCATGCCTTATGATATGACATGATATTGAGCTCATTCCGGTGCTTAGTACGTGGTTCTACGGGCGCAAGGATAATAAAATGATTTTGAGAGATTCTCATTGATGATCATATGTCATATGTTGCATCATACATGATACATGCATGATTTCTACTTATTGGGCTTTAGCTCATGTAGTTTATGCATTGTAGGTGATCCTGATGCTTGAGCATGTTCCCTCGCCGGATGGGTTGGAGTTCCAGTGTTGTTGAGGGTCGACATACATGGATGACGACCTGTCGGTCTTAACCATGGGCTTAACATGTTTTGGTTCTTATTTCTGAACCTTGTTTTATAAATATGTATTGTAGTAATGTACTCATGTGTTCGAGTGTCTTCGATGGTGTGAGGGGTACTTTAAGTTCACCTAGTATGTTTGTGTAACCTGTGAGGTTGTTTAATATCGTAATATAAAATAAATAAGTGAGTGATTTGGGAAGCTCGAAGTTTTGTTGTTTACTAATCTCTTGTAGTCATAGCTACGGGGACATTGATATCATGAGTTTGATTCGGATTGAGACTAGATGTCTCTGTGTGATACTTGTGTTGGTTTTATGTCACAGGTTTGGGATAGGTACTAGTTTAGGGGAAACTTTGCCAAAATTTCACCGTAATTTATAAGAACTAATATGATATAAGATAGGTTAGGTTAGGTAGTTAGTGTGGGTGTGTTTCACGTCAGCTGTAGGAAGATTTTAAACCTTTTTCCTACAGTAAGATCTGACTGTTCTTAGTGTACAGTTAATTAAGGGTGGATACTGTATTCTTGGGTCTTACAGCATTCCCCCTCAATTTATGAGTAAAAGCATAAGAACTTACAGGGAGTCAGGCTGTAGCATTCCCAATTCTTGACGAAGCATACAGAATCTAGGTGTGCTGAGAGGTTTTGTAAAAATGTCGGCTAACTAAATGTCTGTATGAACCTTTTTGATCTGAACATCCTTACTCTCAACATGATTCCCGATGAAATGATGCTTCATATCAATATGCTTAGTTCGCGATTGCAATACATGGTTGTGCGTTATTACAATTGCACTCGTGATATCTCACATGATCGGTGTCTCTCTGGCACTAATTCCATAATCTGATAACTGCTGTTGCACCCAGAGAATCTATCAACTTCCAGCGGCATAATATTCCGACTCAACTGTAGAAAGTGAGTTGTCTAATTGCTTCTTACTGAACCATGACACAAGTCCAGGTTCAAGAAAGTGACAAGTACCACTTGTACTCTTCCTATCCAACTTACAGCCTCCGAGATCCGAGTCGTTGTAGCCAATCAAATCGAATCCTCCTTCATTAGGATACCACAATCCTACATCGACTGTTCCTTTTACGTACTTAAGGATTTGTTTGGCTGTTGTGAAGTGTGATTCTTTAGGTGCTACTTGATACTGAGCACACACTCCTACAGCCAACTGGATATCGGGTCTGCTAGCTGTTACGTACAGGAGTGAGCCTGTTAGCTTCCTATAGAGTGAGTGATCAACCGGCTTTCGAGCTTCCTCAGCACTAATTTGCGTGGAAGTGCTCATGGGAGTTGACGAGGATTTGGAGTATCATTACAAACTTGTTGTCACTTCTTGTATCTTAAATAGAGTCTTGTCCACAACACCTTTCTCAAATCCATTATTGGTTAGGTACAGGGACAGGGGCTCGTATCATGCTCTAGGTGCTTGCTTAAGTCCATACAGATCTTTCCGTAGCCTGTATACTAGGTCTCCGCCTTCAGTGTTAACAAACCCTGGTGGTTGTTCAACATAAACTTTTTTGGCGATATCTCCATTGAGGAATGAGCTTTTAACCTCCATTTAATATACCATAAATATCTTATAGGCGGCAAAGGCTAGAAATATCCTAATGGATTCTAGTCTGGCTACTTGGGCAAATGTTCCATCGTAATCTATGCCTTCTTCCTCTCTGTAGCCTTTTGCGACTAGACGGGATTTGTTCCTGATTACTAGTCCATTCTCATCCTTCTTGTTTCTAAATACCCATTTGTTTCCAATTACAGCTTTATGTTCTGGTCTGGGTACTAGATACCATATATTGTTTATTTCGAAAACATTAAGCTCTTCTTCCATAGAAGTGACCCAGTGAGAATTATTCAAAGCTTCATTGGTTGAAACAGGTTCGAATTGAGCTAAGAATACAGCTAGGGTGGACATAGCAAGTCTTCTAAGTTCTCCTTGAGATTTCCATATAGGAAATGGAGATTTATCGGATTCGGTTTCTTCTTGCGCACATAGTACAATTCCTTGTATACTCTGTATTCTTCTGTGGGCACACACTCCAGCATCAATGTCTCCTATAATTAACTCCTGAGGGTGATCTCTGTAACATCCCCATGATTTACAGAGATATTACAGCGCCGTAGATTCTTTTTGGAGAATCTAACAGGCTTAGATCAACATAAAACACATTAAACATCAACAACACCGAAGCATTCCCAAACCTGAGACCCAATATCAACTCCAAAATGACAAACATCACAAAGCATACCAATACATGGTCCTATTGGATCACAACAGATACAACAACTCACAACTGATCCAACAACATCCACAATAACTAACACCAACTTATTAAACCATATATGACAGGCATACAACGGCCTACAACAGGGAATTCTTGTTAATCGGCATTAGGACTGTCCATTCTAATCGAAATAACGTCGAAAACCTTAATTGAATCCCTTAGGGAACTTTTTATCGGACACTTCGTGGACGGTATCTGATTGCGAGGGTTTAAACAAAGGTCTTGATTTCCGTTCTGCTAGAATCGATAAGAACAGTCCCAGGATATTCGATATATAACCATTTAAAGTTCTAAACAAGTATAAATCCAAAAATCTCGAAAAACAAGTTTTAGGGTTCATAGTTGGATTACCTCCAATTTGGCGAAGTTGGCCTGATTCGCTCGTTATACAGTCATTATCTGATCCCTCCAAAGATTGTGGAATGTTTAACAACTCAAAAATCACTCAAGAACACCTGTTCTATAAGGAGGGCCAAAGGGGTTGGGTAAAATCGCTGCAAAACGTTGGGAACTGCCCTATTTATAGGGCTGCTCGATCAACATGGCGCTGGACCCAGGGGTGCCTGCGCCGTGTCTTGCGCCGTTACCATAAGGCGGCCGAGAGCTCCTAGAAAGGGCTGGAAACTGTCCGGGCGGTTTGGGCAACACGGCGCTATACCCGGCAGTGCCTGCGCCATGTTATGCGTTGTGTTCTGAAAGGCGGCCGACACATACGGCGCAGCGTGCCGCGCAACACAACGCTCACAGCGCCGGGTGCTACGCCGGGTGATGCTGACTGACACCTCTGTCTTGCTTTGGACATAACTTGTTCGTTTGGGTTCAAAATGACTCGCCGTTTGTTCTATTGGAAAGCTAACTCAATAATCTGCGGTTTTCTATAGTTTTAGGATCTTTGAAATGTTTTCCGAGATTTACGATGATTGATCAAAGTCGGTCCTGACGCACAGCGCCTTCTAGAAAGGTCTACGTTTAGTTACTACGGGGTATTACACCCTATCCCCCTAAAAAGAAGTTTCGTCCTTGAAACTTGAAACAGAAAGAGGGTCGTTGAAATATATGTTCGAGTCACTAATCATATCCATACAAATTTTTATTCTTAAATCGCAAACATTACACAAGTACATATTTATAAGAAAACATCGGTACATAGCATGCCCCATTATGTATAGCTCATGGGTTAACGACGACAGAGTTGTCTTCGACCTCTTCTTCCGTGTCCTCTTCGGGATCTTCCTCAGGATCCTCTTCGACCTCTGCGACCGGAATTGGGGCTGCTGGGAGGATAGCAAGGGTTTCCTCAGCGTTGGCTCATATCATTTCCCTTTCTTGCTGGATCTGATCATGGAGGGCCTCTCTTGCTTGAGTGTACTGGGCCTCCCTCCCTCGAAGAGTACGCCGTACTGCAGCCAACTGAGCTTCTAACTGCGCAGCATGCTCGCGTTCTCTTGCAGCTGCTTCCTGCGCAGTCAAACTTGCGTCTCGATGAAATTGAGCTACGACCTTTAGATAGTTGATATGCTCTAAGAAACGGGTATGCTTAGTAGGATCATCCATACTTATAAGATCATTCAACCGTTTTATTTCGGTTAACGTCTTAAGTTCACTATGGAAATACCTCTCAGGGTCTTATATACACATCAAACCGATCTTAAGTCCGCGGCCCTAGCGGTGCTACAGTTGTTTCTAGTAGCCGCTATTATGGCGGTGCCGTCATCCAGTGTTAATTATCTCTTGCCGCCACAATAATGATAATATTAATAATAAAATCTTAGCGATAGACTTGCAAGGATACCTGATAGGGATCAAGTCAATCAATGGTACAAAGAACAGAAAAAATTCAGAAGGTATCACCGAACATAAGCGAGTTAGGGTGGAAAAAGAAATAAAAAAACTCGGGTGTCACGATCTATTTTAAATAAAAGAAGTTTGTCCCCGAAATTTAGAACAACGAAAACAAGGTAATAACTTAACAAGCAACTTCAAAATGTCGGATGACCAAATCTCTAAGCATTCTGAAGAATGCGGAATGACTACTAACATCACGAGGATTTCTCGGTAGTAACGCGATTCAGTTAACGGCACAAGTTGAAATCAAAATAACGCACAATGCAATAGATATGGTTTGCTCGGGTAGAATCATGAGTTACCAAAGGAAATATGGTCAAATATTTAACAACAGTGGGGTTATACAATGAGATCTTGAAACCAGTACATGACGGAAACGACAATTACGATAAGCTTAGACATCAAATCAACCATTACAGTACCATCGAACTCGCAAGTTCTGCAGTGCAACAGAGTTAAACATAAGGGTTCAAGGCCCTAAATTATACAAGTGCAGGAATCCCGATTATAATACTTTTCTCCCCCTCAAAGGGAATCTTGTATTTAGTACGTGTAACACCTCCAAACCACTCGGGAATATTACAGCGCCGCAGACCCTCTCCGTGAGGACCTACCAGGCTAAATACAAAAACAATACATCACATTACACGCCGATTCGGTTAAATAATGAATCATTAGACCGATTTGGTATTTTTCCACAACATAAACATCAAACATACATAACTCCTTCCCACAACTTCTACCCACACAGGGGTTAGAATATATCAACATTCCCATAAGACGGGAATGTACCACAACGGAAAGATAAGACAACAAGACTGTACTAAAATACTCAACACTGGTCTTCATGTGATTAGTATCGTTGTCTTCCATCATCCTTCGTACCGATCTTGTAATTCTCTCCCCAGCAACCTGCAAGTACCTATACGCAATACAGACATCCACCCCCCGAATACTCGGGGGTTAGCAAAACTCCACTGTTTTGCTAGTGCAAGTATAAAGTGCAAATACGAGCTATACACAACATACTCGAAGAATGTAATAACTTGATTAATTCCACAATTCAACCCAACGAAGACTTCCCGAGATATTTCATTGGATAAAATAGTTCAAACTGTAAAAGTTGAAATGAGACGTGTAGACTCTTTGAAAAGAATTTAAAGATTCTCGGGAGTTTTAGAAAGACATTTTTGGACTAATGAATCTTCGACTCGACAAACCACATAGGGACACGGGCCAAAAAATTGCTTTTGCTCAAAAATAGCAATCCGGTCACAAACATAGGATCCACGACCCAATCATCCACATCACAAACTCGAGTGAATAACCCAATGGCCAACTCGATACACAACCAAATCACAATGTACGGAAACAATCACAGGGCCCGTATCCTTATGCCAAAATAATATCACAATCAAGAAACGAATCATATACGACACTTATACTGGTGCCATTCTAGCCAGGTACCAAGATCTTACGTATGACATATCTCACACCGAGAATAAAAGTGTTGTGATATTCTGGACATATCACAATTATCGAAAAAAACAACATGCCAGAATCATCATCACAAAACAAACTCCCGAGCTATACTGGCCCTGTACCTCTCGAGCAAGATACACACCCCAGAGACACCTCGTCAGGCCCTCCCTGGTGTATAGACCAACCGAGTGATCCGTAGGGAAACGCAGCCTACCGGACCCCAGGGGACCCTCACTGGTTTTACTTGGCTCGCACAGATTCAATCAACAAATGGCACAAATCACATTTACCAAAAAACACATTCCCCCGAAGTACATCAAATGTAAATCAAGGTACTTGCTAGGAATGGCCACTTAACCCGTCACATACTCACAACCAATATTATACAGCATCACATACTCATTAGTAAACACACATATCCACACACATACACACCTCTTGCCAAAAAGACATAATCTTTTGGTCCACTAACAATGAAATCACACACAACGGCACCATCCACAAACAAGGCACTCCAATGCACAATACTAATACACATTCTCGAAACAACACATTCATTCACAAACATACAAGTAGATCTTTGTGAAGGCTTTTATCGAGAATATTCCAATTGTTTTCTAAGTTCATTAAAACATTCCGATCGCACACATAGTCAATTACCAACTATTACAGCAACCAAACATGAATTGTATAGGCAAGATACTTGCCTCGATAATTGATATCGGATACTCCGACGAACACGGCTCAATCGAGAAACCTCGAACTCCCACAATACTTCGGGCGAAAACAACGTTAACTCGATCGATCGGGAAATGACGAATGGAAGTGTTCCGACTCGAGTTCTTCACAAGGAACCTGACCCTAACATCATGACATCAAAATCAACGATCGTACGAGGAAGAATAATCGTAGAACGCCCGAATCCCCTTTGTGACATTTTACTAGAAACCTTCAAGGCGTCGATTAAGAACTCAACAAAACGACGGACCTTTAGAAATCGAACCATGGAAAGAAAATGAAATGGGTAGAATACAACTTAATAATCAATAATACATCACTGGTCTAAGTTAACATGCATCGAACAAACGAAATCAAACAAAATCCCCAATTTTCCCAAAACTAGGATTTTAGGAAAACTAATCTTGATTCGCTGGATCTAAGGATGTTATGGGATGATCAATCGATGATATAGGCTCAGGAACTTCATAGATTAATTGTTTAACATCACACCTTTAAGTTCCCCAATGCTCCAGCCGCGGAAGGGAAAAGGAGAAATGGGAAAAATGAATGAAACTGGGTTGTTCGACCATATTTATACTGGGGCGCACTAGCGTGCGCTAGACTTCCGAGCTAGCGCGCGCTAACGGACGGTCATGGTCGAGAACGTTCGGCCGGGGGCTACCATCATGCGCTAGACATGTGCGTTGTCGGCCTGAGCTGTAATCCATAGACTTCTTATCCGACCTCAGTAGCGTGCACTACGCATGTGCTTGCGCGCGCTAGTCGACCCGTCCAGAACCTCCTGGACTAAACTGCCCGGCCAGGTAGCGTGCGTTGGGAGGACGATAGCATTCGCTACATCTGCTGATTAGCGCGCGCTACATCGGCTGATTAGCGTGCGCAATGACCGTTGGTAGCGTGCACTACCTACCGATCCTTCCCGATCCCATAACCTCAGAACCTCACCGCACAGCCCGATAGCGTGCGTTCGTCGGCCGGAGAGCGTGCGCTATGTCGGTTCCTTCTGCACCGGTCCGGCCAGTACCCGCACCCGTACGGCTATTGCCCGCACCCGTCCGGGCAGTGCCCAGCCGCCATGACTCGACGACTCATTAATCCGAAATCGCACGGAACGAACACGACAAAACACTCGTGGACAACATCATCGATCCGAAATGAAAACAACGGATAACAAACCACTACATACGGCCATAAACACCAAAATTAGTCGTCGAGAAAATAATATCAACGCTCGGAAACCGGGAAGTATCTGAAGAAAAAATCCAAAATGACCGGAACGAAAATCGCGGGTATTACATCCTACCCCCCTTAAAATAAGTTTCGGCCCGAAACTTAAAACAAGAGCAAGGCGACTCTAGATATCATACGTTATCTGATACTGATAGCACATGAGTGCTTCATGCAGTACGAAGCTACTGTGGTCCGATCCAATACGCAAGAACGCTTACGAAAGGTAACGAACATGAACCACTATGGTAGACAAATCCGAGCAGCAAAAAAATCAAATCACGAGTCCAACGCTGAAAAGTATGAAACTCCGATAACTCAAGGATTCTAGAAGGTCAAATACAAGACAATTTCCCAATACTTAAGGAAATTATGAAGTGGACCAGACGCTCAATAATCACGATTACGAGATCAAACAGTAATGATCGGACAACGACGAATAAATAACAATGATTGAACAACAATGATCAAACATCAATTTCTAAAGTTCACACCTCAAATCAAGATATCAATAAAATTTTAGGAACCACGAGGTGTTAATTTCGCACACGGTTCACAGGAAATCGATCCGAACTTGGGAAGGCCACAATGATATACAGATCAATTTGGAACAATATCAGAACTCGCCAATAACCAATGCGAGAAATAACATAAGGTCAGGAGCATCAACGAGCAAAATCGAGTCGATAGAGTCGAACAATACGGGAGCGAAAAAATGTGGGTATTACACCATATCACCTTAGAAGAAATTTCTTCCTTGAAACCTAAACAACGAGAACGAAGTGCTAGAAGAGCAACCTTCCCGACAATATCCTCTTAGTCCCATATATGATCTCCATGACCATATGCACCGCGGTCACGACCGCGTCCTCTGCCCTTCGACATACTAAGTGGATACTTATTCAATACGACGACACAACTTCGCAAAATAATGTACTAAAATGCCAACCGAGCACGACATATCACATAAAACAACTAATAGCAGCGTGACAAGAAAACCCACGAGGTATCATTTGGAAATCTTTAAATTTGTATGCTTATTCAAAACAAAACTTTAAAGTATTTTTGGTACCTCGGGCCGTTTTATCAAAACTTGTAAACAAGACTTTAACTGTCTCATTTTGAAACTATTTGCAAAATAATATTTCCTTGCAACCGGCATTATCAAAATCACCATGCCACTACGCGTCATCATCACCGTTAATAATAAACAAGGTAACCATTCGAGGTCATCAAACCATTCGTACATGCACTGAATTTGAATTTGAAGTTTAAATCAAGTAAAAAAAAATTTCATCTTTCACTATATATTTTTGAAAATAAAAATCGTAGTGGAATTTGAAGTAGAAAAATTTTATGGCGTGAAAGATATTTTGAAAATCATTTACTTGAATTATTTGAAAGTACAACAATACGTTAAAAATAATCATTTTCGAAAATTCTCCCAACACTACACAAAAGTCAACGACGGTAACATTTTACAAAATATTCAAGGTACTTTAAAACAGCTCTCTCAAACACGGTCGAGGTTTTATCTGAGAATCCTAGGCCGGCTCGCCGATTCCAAATAATTTTCAAAGTCCACACGGAGCCGCGATTAATCGAATCGTCAAATTAATCAGAAAAGCATTTTCATACACGCACGCAGTAAACAAAATTTATCAATTCATCAAACACAGTCAATTACAACCTAGCGCTTACGAAAAGTCGTAACACATATTCACACACAATAGTTATCGTCATAAGCCAACGTGCATAGAATACAGTCACAGGTTATTGGTTGCAAAAGTTTGACTTAACGGCTAAAAATGCGGTTCTCTAGCCTCTGCCCAGGCTGATTTACGCGCACTACAACAAAAATTTGATGTGCGCTACCCGAGCCACGATAGCGTGCGCTAGCCTCATACATAGCGTTCGCTAGCTGCTCCAACTCAGCAACATGACCGCGAACATATATACGACATTACTAGAATCGAAGGGCATAAATAACATACGAATTTCAAAGCCATCGATTCGCATAATTACAACACCTCGTGAGCAATCATCAAAAGACAAATGTCATTCAAAACCAAAATTTCACATCTTATTAAAGAGGGCTATCTCAATGTATACATACCGAACGACTCAGTATTCACATCACTATTTTAATCATAGAACTGGCACTACTGCCCAAACAACAAAAACATCATCACGTACTTCTAGACTAAAAACCATAAAACCGAAAAGTTGAAACGAGAGTCACGTCTTGAGTACATTTGTAGACCTCATTTGAGTTTAAAAATCGTGTTTTGGAAACTTATAGTACGAGATGAAAATGAAATATCGGTAGTTAGAATTCCCCAAAAAAATAATTTCGACCTTGAGGTCGTCGCACGAAAATCAAACTTTTCTTTCTTTGGAGGATGTTCTAAAATAAAATTACGTGACTCCCCAAAATATTTAAAGCTTTAAAATACCATACTGATGAATTTTCCTTGCGTAACTACACCAAAACCATTACTCTTGTAAAAACAATTTAGTCAACGGTATAAATATACATATACACAGACACCAGTTTTCATTCTAGCACAATACGAGAATCAAACAAGCATGGATTACATATCCACAATTCACATTCAAACTCCACATACTAACACAAAATCACATAAACTCGTATAACATGAGACACAACAAAGTAGAGAGACTTACATCCACATATCGAACGAAGATGATGGTTGCACCTCGATACTAATCACGACCGACACCTTAGACGGAGCGTCGCGGCACGACTCAGTCAGTCAAAATCCGACAAGACAGGACAAGACAAGACCCGAAAACACACAACTTGACCCGACAGCCTAGGTTTCCGCAACCTAATCTCCGATACCATATTCTGTAACACCCCCAAACCACTCGGGAATATTACAGTGCCGCAGACCCTCTCCGTGAGGACCTACCAGGCTAAATACAAAAACAATACATTACATTACACGCTGATTAGGCTAAATAATGAATCATTAGACCTATTTGGTCTTTTGCCACAACATAAACATCAAACATACATAACTCCTTCCCACAACTTCTACCCACGCAGGGGTTAGAATACATCAACATTCCCATAAGACGGGAATGTACCACAACGGAAAGATAAGTCAACAAGACTGTACTAAAATACTCAACACTGGTCTTCATGTGATTAGTATCGTTGTCTTCCATCATCCTTCGTACTGATCTTGTGATTCGCTCTCCAGCAACCTGCAAGTACCTGGACGCAATACAGACATCCACCCCACGAATACTCGGGGGTTAGCAAAACTCCACTGTTTTGCTAGTGCAAGTATAAAGTGCAAATACGAGCTATACACAACATACTCGAAGAATGTAATAACTTGACTAATTGCACAATTCAACCCAACGAAGACTTCCCGAGACATTTCATTGGATAAAATAGTTCAAACTGTAAAAGTTGAAATGAGACGTGTAGACTCTTTGAAAAGCATTTAAAGATTCTCGGGAGTTTTAGAAAGACATTTTTGGACTAATGAATCTTCGACTCGACAAACCACATAGGGACACGGGCCAAAGAATTTTTTTGCTCAAAAATACCAATCCGGTCACAAACATAGGGTCAACGACCCAATCATCCACATCACAAACTCGAGTGAATAACCCAATGGTCACACTCGATACACAACCAAATCGCAATGGACGGAAACAATCACAGGGCCCGTATCCTTATGCCAAAATAATATCACAATCAAGAAACGAATCATATACGACACTTATAATGGTGCCATTCTATCCAAGTACCAAGACCTTACGTATGACGTATCTCACACTGAAAATAAAAGCGTTTTGATATTCCGGACATATCACAATTATCGAAAACAACAACATGCCATAATCATTATCACAAAACAAACTCCCGAGCTATACTGGCCCTGTACCTCTCGAGCAAGATACACACCCCATATACACCTCTTCAGGCCCTTCCTGGTGTATAACCCAACCGAGTGATCCGTAGGGAAACGCAACCTACCAGACCCAAGGGGACCCTCATTGGTTTTACTCGGCTCGCATACACTCAATCAACAAATGGCACAAATCACATTTACCAAAAAAAACATTCCCACGAAGTACATCAAATGTAAATCAAGGTACTTGCTAGGAATGGCCACTTAACCCGTCACATACTCACAACCAATATTATACAGCATCACATACTCATTAGTAAACACACATATCCACACACATACACACCTCTTGCCAGAAAGACATAATCTTTTGGTCCACTAACAATGAAATCACACACAACGGCACCATCCACAAACAAGGCACTCCAATGCACAACACTAATACACATTCTCGAAACAACACATTCATTCACAAACACACAAGTAGATCTTTGTGAAGGCTTTTATCGAGAATATTCCAATTATTTTGTACGTTCATTAAAACATTCCGATCGCACACATGGTCAATTACCAACTATTACAGCTACGAAACATGAAATGTATAGGAAAGATACTTGCCTCGATAATTGATATCGGATACTCCAGCGAACACGGCTCAATCGGGAAACCTCGAACACCCACAATACTTCGGGCGGAAACAACGATAACTCGATCGATCGGGAAACGACAAATGGAAGAGTTACGACTCGGGTTCTTCACAAGGAACCTGACCCTAACATTATGGCATCAAAATCAACAATCGTACGAGGAAGAATAACCGTAGAACGCCCGAATCCCCTTTGTGACATTTTACCAGACACATTCAAGGTGTCGATTAAGAACTCAACAAAACGACGGATCTTTAGAAATCGAACCATGGAACGACAATGAAATGGGTAGAATAAAACTTAATAATCAATAATCCATCACTAATCTATGTTAACATGGATCGAACGAACGAAATCAAACAAAATCCCCAATTTTCCCAAAACTATGATTTTAGGAAAACTAACCTTGATTCGCTGGATCTAAGGATGTTATGGGATGATCAATAGATGATATAGGCACAGGAACTTCATGGATTAATTGCTTAACACCACACCTTTAAGTTCCCCAAGGCTCCATCCGCGGAAGGGAAAAGGAGAAATGGGAAAAATGAATGAAACTGGGCTGCTCGATCATATTTATACTGGGGCGCACTAGCGTGCGCTAGACTTCCGAGCTAGCATGCGCTAACGGGCGGTCATGGTCGAGAACGTTCGGCTGGGTCCCGCCATCATGCGCTAGACATGTGTGCTGTCGTCCTGAGCCACAATCCAGAGACTTCTTGTCCGACCTCGGTAGTGCGCGCTGCGCGGGTGCTTGCGCACGCTAGTCGACCCGTCCAGAACCTCCTGGACTAAACTGCCCGGCCAGGTAGCGTGTGCTGGGCGGCCGATAGCGTGCGCTACATCTGTCGATTAGCACGCGCAATGACCGTCGGTAGCGTGCGCTACCTGCCGATCCTTCCTGATCCGAGAACCTCAGAACCTCACTGCCCAGCCCGATAACGTGCGTTGGTCGGCCGGATAGAGTGCGCTATGCCGGTTTCTGCCGCACCTGTCCGGCCAGCGTCTGCACCCGTCCGGTCAGTGACCGCACCTGTCCGGCCAGTGCCCGCACCCGTCCGGCCAGTGCCCGCACCCGTCCGGCCAGTGCCCGCACCCATCCGGTCAGTGCCCAACCGCCATGACTCGACGACTCGTTAATCCGAAATCGCATGGAACGAACACGACAAAACACTCGTGGTCAACATCATCGATCCGAAATGAAAACAACGGATAACAAACCACCACATACTGCCATAAACACCAAAATTAGTCGTCGAGAAAATAATATCAATGCTCGGTAACCAAGAAGTATCCGAAGAAAAAATCCAAAATGACCGGAACGAAAATCGCGGGTATTACAGTGCGTAGATCTACCAAGTTAGAGGTGGGAAGCAAGAGGATAAAGGGAATCAAAGCCACAATTGTCGGAAGCATCAACAATCCCAGGGTATTATGGAAGCATCACTTGCCAACGTCTGGGATATCGGACGCCCCTTGATCTTTTGATTGGTTCACGGATATTTGATCAAACGTTAATTGTTCACAGTTCCTCAAAATCCTCGGAATCGTAAACCGAGTTGAAAAAGTCGTAATTATGGATATACAATCATAGGGTTGAAAATGAGACCAAGAACAAGGTCTACAAAATGGTTAACTCAAGAAAAATCAAGGAATTGCCTCAATCCGATGAGGAACAATAGATTAGAAAATGTTATACTCCGAAACACCTTTGAACGGACAGAATCAGCCAAGGTCACGAACCCTAGTCACCTTCGATTCACACCTTGGTGTCACCCACGAAGAAAAATGAAAAGAGCAGAAATAAGGAATCACGATTGCTATCCAGTTTATATGCCGGACAGATTAGCGTGCGCTAACCCCGAACTACCAGTTAGAACGCGTTACCCTATCCGTAGCATGCGCTAACTACTACACCTTAGCGCGCGCTACATAATTGCATAGCGTGCACTGCCGAATCCTCAGTTAAATGCAGTAGTTTCTACATTTCGCGTTAGCGCTATCCACAAGGTAGCGTGCGCTAACTGCTCAGATTCAGTAAAACAGTCGTGAGCACATCTCAAACAGAACTAGGACCAAAGGTTACCAATAAACCGCAACATGCAACTACGAACACCATCGGTTCATACGTATACAACACCACACAAACAATCACCAAAAGACCATTAACAACTAAACTGGAATCCTATCTCTTGGTGAAGAGGGTTATTGCCACGAGGGTATACGGAATGACCTAACGTTTACACCATCAACTTGACCATAATTTTGAGCACTATTGCGCAAAATCTTCCAGATGTATTTTGTCTCCTTGCCCTGCTTGTCAACTCAGTTATTGAGGGGGCTTCATAGGGTATTGTCTGATCTCAAGTACTCATAGTAGGCAACACTAGAACGTCAAATTTTGGGAGGCACATATACTATATACAAGGGTGAGAATATATATACATGCGTATTATGCTTAAAATCAACTTTTGGTCTTCTGACAGGGATGATAGTACCATGTCTGAAACACAATCTTTTGCAAATAAGGGGAGAGTCACGTTTCGCCCAAAACTCATGAATACTTTAGAAGAGGAAATTTTATTTTACACGTCGATTTTGAAATCATTATTTTAATTATGCACAAAACAATTTATATTTTTAAAAAAAAAAATTGAAGACATCCATAATCCGAAATGTTTCAAAAATTTACTTGGGATTTAGATAAAAATGAAGATATTTCCTCTTCTACTAATTGTTTAATCAAGAAGAAAAGATTTTTCCACCAAATACATACTCATTTGATATAACGATATTAAATCGTAGGTTGTCACCATTTGAAAGAGTTTCAAAAACCACTTTAATAATGCTTCCGCAGCGGTTAAAATTGATACTTAAAATCTCATTCTTAAAAAGAATATAGGAATCGATAATATTCCCAAATTTCCAAAATATACTGTGTAACTATTTTCACACGGACTGTATACGCATTGTAGATCCCAAAACCCTAATATCACCAACAGGTTCTAGCCCCTCGACCAAGGTTGATCGAATCAACACCACACAATCACCACACCACTAAGAGGGGACTTATAATCGAAAGACTTACCTTCTCCTTACATCAATATGCACTAGTTCCGCGGAAGGAAAACAATAGATACAACTCCAATGGAACACAATTCACAAGAGGAGCTCAGAATCCAAGCATGTTCGGAAAGAGACTAAAACAATCTGGGCAGAAGGAATTACAGTTCAGAGAAACTTACAGTGCAGATCACACGAGATGGCAGCAACCCAGTGATATCATAAACAGATGACCAACTCAACCTTGACAGACCCAAAACACCAACAGCCTAGGTATCCATAAACCTAAGCTACGATACCAAATTCTGTAACACCCCCGTGATTTACAGAGATATTACAGCACCATAAATTCTTTTTGGAGAATCTACCAGACTTAGATCAACATAAAACACATTAAACATCAACAAGACCGAAACATTCCCACACTTAAAACCCAATATCAACTCCAAAATGACAAACATCACAAAGCATACCAATACATGGTCTTATTGGATCACAACAGATACAACAACTCACAACTGATCCAACAACATCCACAATAACTAACACCAACACATTAAACCATATATGACAGTACCCGCGCGAGTGCAAAACCAAAACATGACTTTGACCGTGATAAAACGACCTCCGACTCAAAATAACACATGATACCAGTGTTGCTCGCCATTCTCGTGCTCTTTCTGTCCCATGTCTCCACGAAGACCTGATCCTGAATACACAACTAGTATATACACCCCGAAAGGGGTCAGCAAACAGCCGGTGCAAGTACAACGATTCATGAATATGTACCACAAGTGAATAAACAATCAAATCACAGTGCCATATATATATTCTGGAATATCATACCATAATCATCATCACAAAACAACCGCCCGAGCTGTACTAGCCCTGTACCACACGCGAGATACACACCCCAGGGAGTCCTCGTCAGGCCCTCTCTGGTTGTACAACCCCACCGAGTGATCCGCAGATACTCGAAGTCTAACGGATCCTAGGGGACCCACACTGGTTTTAACTCGGTTCACACACTCAACCACATGGCACAAACCACATTTTCTAAAATTACCACTTTTCATAAAATCACATTTTCCACAGATTCACACGAAGTACATCAAACGTAATCAAAGTACTTGCCTGGCGACTTCAAGGATAAAAACATTTCGAGCCGTTTGTAATTAGGATTGAAAACTCTGAAATCTACGGCCTACAACGGGGAATTTGTGTTAACCGGCATTAGGACTGTCCATTCTAATCGAAATAACGTCGAAAACCTTAATTGAATCCCTTAGGGAACTTTTATCGGACACTTTGCGGATGGTATCTGATTGCGAGGGTTTAAATGAAGGTTTTGATTTCCATTCCGCTAGATTCGATAAGAACAGTCCCAGGATATTCGATATATAAACATTTTAAAGTTCTAAACAAGTATAAATCCGAAATCTCGAAAAACAAGTTTTAGGGTTCATGGTTGGATTACCTCCAATCTGGCGAAGTTAGCCTGACTCGCTCGTTATACACTCATTATATGATCCTTCCGAAGATTGTGGAATATTTAACAACTAAAAAATCACTCAAGAACACCTGTCTATAAGGAGGGCCAAAGGGGTTGGGAAAATCACTGCAAAATGTTGGGAACTGCCCTATTTATAGGGCTGCTCGATCAACACGGCGCTGGACCCGGCGGTGCCTGTGCCGTGTCTTGTGCCGTTTCCATAAGGCAGCAGAGAGCTCTTGGAAATTGCTGGAAACTGTCCGGGCAGTTTGGGAAACACGTTGCTATACCCGGCAGTGCCTGCGCCGTGTTCCGAAAGGCGGTCGACACACACGTCACAGCATGCTGCGCAGCACGGCGCTCACAGCGCCGGGTGCTTCGCCGGGTGCCTCTGACTGACACCCCTGTCTTTCTTTGGCCATAACTTGTTCGTTCGGGTTCAGAATGACTCGCCGTTTATTCCATTAGAAATATAACTCAATAATCTATGATGTTCTATAGTTTTTAGGATCTTTGAATTTTTTTCCGAGATTTACGATGATTGATCAAAGTCGGTTCTGACGCACAGCGCCTTCTAGAAAGGTCTACGTTTAGTTAATATGGGGTATTACAATCTCTTAGCTATCTCATGTCAGGTTCTAGTTTTGCATCCCGTATTGTATATTTCGGTGCTGTAGTTTCGGCTTCAGCTTGTACAGTATCATCTTCAACTACCTCTATTATTACAGCTGCGGGGTTGATCTCTAAGTCTACGATAGGCTCTGTTGGAGTTTGAGGATCATTAATGGTGAGTGTTTGGATATTCTAAGTTAGGTTTTATACTCCTATAGGGTTAAAATGAGGTTCATCAAACACTACATGGACATATTCCTCTCTTGTCAGCTTCCTTTTATTAAAGATCCTGAAAGCTTTGCTGACATTGGAATATCCTACAAATATTCCTTCATCCGACTTTTCGTCAAAGGTTTTGAGTTGGTCTTTCCCGTTGTTCAGAACATAACATCTGCATCCAATAATATGAAAGTATGCAACTAATGGAGTTCTATTGTTCCATACCTCATAGGCTGTTTTGTTGTGATGCTTGTTGATGATACAGCAGTTTTGTGTGTAGCACGCTGTATTTGTTGCTTCTCCCGAGAAACGCTGCGGCAACTTGCTTGCGGCAATCATGGTTCTTGTTGCTTCCTTGAGAGTCCTATTCTTTCGCTCGGTAATACCATTTTTCCGAGAAGTCCGGGCTGCTGAGTATCCATGTTGTATTCCATTGTCTGAATGGTATTGCTCTATAAAGCGGTTTGTGAATTCAGTACCTCTATCGGAACGAATGGACGCGATACTAAATCTTTTCTCATTCTGAAGCTTTCTCAGGTACTCAGGCAACTTTTTTGTGGTTTCTTTCTTCTTGCTTAGAAAGATTGTCCAAGTATACCTGGAGAAGTCATCAACAATAACTAGACAATATTTCTTACCTCCTAAACTCACAAGTTCTACAGGACCGTAGAGGTCCATATGTAGCATATCCAGAACTCTGTGAGTGGACAAGTATGATTTGCCTTTTAGGGTGGTTTTAACTTCTTTGGCTTCCTGACATGGTCCACAGACACTGTCATTTTGGAATGACACATCGGGCAAACCTCTAACTATTCCCCGTCTGGCGATCTTGTTGATCTTCTTGAAGTTGATATGATACATCCTCTTGTGCCATATCCATCTTTGATCTGCAGTGCCTTTAGAAACAAAACACGGAATTATGGACCTCGTAGGCTTCCAGTCAGCAATATACATATTACCTGATCGACTTTCTATGAGGACGATCTCTTTGGTCTTGTCCTTCACCCTACAGTGGTCTATATGGAATTTCACCGAGAACCGTTTATCATAGAACTGGATAATACTAAGTAGATTGTACTGTAATCCTTCAACATAGGCTACGTCAGTGACTTTGAACTTCCCTACAAACAGGGTTCCCTTCCCTATTTCTCTTCCTTTAGATTGGTCACCGAATCGCACCTTTGGACCACGACCTTCTACATAGTCTACAGCTTGCTGACGTCTCCTGTCATGTGTCGAGAACATCCGCTGTCAAAGTACCAGATGTGCTTTTCTTTGATGTCCTGTAACCAGAGAGTTTAAGTAGATTTAGGTACCCTTTGATTGTTGGGTCCTTATATGTTAGTGCCTTTTGGTACCCAAATTTGCCTGACAGTAATTGGTTTGTTGTAGGTTACTTTTGATCCATCTTGAGGTGTCTACGTGGGGCAGGCACGTAGTCGCTATAAACTTGACTAATATGCATCGAAAATATAGGGTTATTATTATTATTATTATTCCAGTACGATTGCCGACTTGAAGGTGGCGCCATTTTATTCAGATTTACAGCTTGCCTTCTGGGTCTCCATTTGGATTCCCAGAGCCGTTGTTGATATTTCGTGGCGACTTGCTTTCTAGATCGATAACCGGGATCTGTATTCAATATCTAGGCACACTGTACTGTTGGAAGTACTATTATGCTGGCCTTTGATATTTAGATACAACCTTTTTTCTAAATGGTTGCTAGTGCTTTTGATATGCTCAGAGATCATACTGTTGATTATGCCTTACAGGTCTATGAGGCTGAGGGTTCCACTGTAGATGATATGACTTTGGTGGCAGAATTGCAGCCTTTGTCAGACGGGATAGTCAAGTACCTTTGCAGGACTCGGGGTCTCTTTAGGTACAGGAATGTAATACCACCAGTATTACATGCTATTTCACGTTGAGCGATCATTTATATTTCATCTATTTAATAAATAAATGTACTCCGTCATGATAAACGTATTTTGGATGATGTGTTCGTACTGTTTTAACATGAATAAAGATTGTCCACGCCTGTTATTCTGGTATCGTGATTGTATGATAATTGATGATTTGTCGGTGACATACCTCGATGTCGTTGG
The DNA here is from genome assembly GCA_033398695.1 of Orobanche coerulescens. Classification (NCBI taxonomy): domain Eukaryota; kingdom Viridiplantae; phylum Streptophyta; class Magnoliopsida; order Lamiales; family Orobanchaceae; genus Orobanche; species Orobanche coerulescens. The sequence goes on from CM065805.1 coordinate 78,595,545, forward strand.
GCAATTATCAGTGCGAATATGATGGTGGCTAATGTCTTGTTCCCCCATAGATTACTCAACGAGATTGATAGAGAGTCACGTTATAGGAATCAATGTGATACTAACTTAATATATAAACTGAAACTTACGTATGTTAAAAACTACGTATTACGTACGCTAAGTATGTGCCATTACGTACGCTAAAGGTTATGCCTTACGTACGTAACGTGGTTTTCGGTCTTCGGATAGGGAATCTTCGCCGGATGATACATCGTCAGACCAACTTTCGGCGCGATAGCGACAGGCAAGTCAACGGGTGTTACGTACGTTAGCCAACTCTCGCTACGTACGTAACGATGTGTGTAAAATAGTCCAGCAAGTTCTGAGTCTTTACTTACGTATGTTAAGCTCTCAATGATAACATACGTAACAAGGCTTATGTACGTAAAGCTTCAGGCCTAACGTACGTAAAGCCATTCCAGTTTTATATAAGGACACCCTCCCTTTCATTTCTTCCGACCCAAAACTCACTCTTTGTTCTTCATACTATCCTCCACCCTCTCTAAGTCGGTTTTTAGCCTCCCTAATTAAGTGTTATCCTGTTGGAGTAAGTTGATCAAGCTCCGGAGGAGGTTTTGAAGGTGCTAACCTTTCGTTCTTCGTCGTCCTTCGCCGTTCTTCATCCTCTTTTGTCATCTGAGGTATGTCTATCAAATCTTGAACTCATTTCAGTGTTGTTATACGAGCTATACTAAATTTTGAATGCTTTGGGTAGTTTAGAACTTTCGAGGATGATCGGAACGGTGAAAACTATCACAATTATTAATCGATGCCTAACTTATTAAGTGACTAGAATGAGTAGTGGTAGTACTCGTAATTGAATGGGAACTCATAACCGAAGTGTTAATCACCAACACCTTATAATTATCTTGTTGTAGATTTCAATTATAATCTGATTACCATATCGTAAGAACGTTAATAATCCCTTGATGAATTAACTAACGACGATCAAATCGGATAGGTGATCAAACATGTTAAGTTCGGGGAATTAGTGATTAATCATTCCATTCTAGTAATTTAAACTAAAATTAGTGATGTAAATACAATGGCCTTGAACCATAATCACGACATAGAGATGTTGTATTAGAACATTAATCAACGAGATGATAAATTGTAAAATGAGGAACCGAGGAAACTAGTAAAACGCATTATGGTCAAATAGAGAATTCCGTTTTTGGCAACATGAACAATCAAGTTTAGGATCCTTACGGGACGGGGAGGATTGTCATTAATCATCATTATTACTACAAAATGTTAATCGATAATCATGTAATAGGTTGGGCTTTCGTGTGTGGTCATTCAAGCCGTCGTGTTATCAAGGAAGTAACTCTCGTCGGATTTGAGGCAAGTGAATCTTGCTCGGACCTTACGTATTAGTATTTCAGAATTTTACATGTGTTACTGTCTATGGTAAGGTGTTTTTCTTATCTGTCTCGTCCGGAGTATTCCTGTGTAGATACTTCCGTGACCCTTGGCTGCGGCCTTGGGAGTTTATATGTTGATATACACTGCGGGACTGTGTTGAGGGATAATACCTAAATGGTAACCACGTCCGGAGTATTCCTGTGTAGATACTTCCGTGACCCTTGGTTGGACCTTGGGAGTTTATGTGCTGATAAAAGGAATGACGTTAAATTGAATATTCGGTGATGACCTTGTTTCTGAATTCATCTGATTGTATCTTTGAAGTTTGTTCGAAATGTCCGACCTGGTTTGACTGACACGATACGTCGTGTCAGGAAAATTTGTTGAATATGTGCAGGATATTCCTGAAGGTTCCGGTTAGGCCTGAGCAGTGTTGGAAAGGAGGCTTGTTATTTCTTAAACTAAATATGAATAATCCACGTTGTGTAATAACCATATGAACGGACCTCGTTACCTTTTATATTTCGGATGTATGAACACTTTCATTTGACATTTCCACAAACTACTTGTTAAATAAATTGTTTTTGAAACCTCTTTTAAAACTCGCCTTGTGGGTCCCACCCAGGATTCACGGCACTGTGACGTCCGACTTAATTTGGGGCGTTACAGAAAATGGTATCAGAGCCGAAAACTCACGTGGAAAGTGTATCAAAATATTTTATTTGAAAAGGTTTTGCCTTCAAAAGTCCAACACTCCTGGCGACCGTAACTCATCGAGGAATGTCGAGGTAAAGTACACTTAAACTCGTGAAAATCAGGTATAATGTTTGAATTCAGTAAAAATTCAGAGACTATTGTACTAAACTAACCTTTTAGATCGAGCAATCATCACTAATGGCACGTCGTGGAGCTAGAAGGAATGTAAATGCTGCACAGGGTTCCGATATGAATCAACAGGAAGACAGGAATACCGGCGAAACTAACCCAGTCGGGAATCAGCCACCACTCGTTAATCAGAACGAACAGGAGGCGGAAAATCAGAACAACGGGGGATTTGATCCAGCCTTTGTCTGCCCGGTCATTGACATAGAAGATAATGCTGGGAAGGACCGTTGGCTGGGAGAAATGCTGAAGGCCAGACCGCCATTATTCGATGGATCAGGGGATAAGCACGTGGATGATTGGATCTCCGAGATGGAGACTGCCTTCGAGGTGATCGGTTGCCCAGGGAACCGAAAGGTACCGCCCGGAATCAACCAGCTCCGCGACACCGCAGCCCGATGGTGGAGGACCTATAAGCCGGAGGACAGAGTAGTCGGATGGACTGAGTTTTCCAAACTATTGAGAGACGAGTACTGCCCTCGGTCAGCACAGACTGCTCGAGCGCGGAGTTTCTTCAGTGCAGGATCTCAGGACTTACCAGTACCCGAAATCATTCGAGCTTACAGGACCGAACTAAGCTATGTCGCACAGATGGTCCCATCGGAAGATCAACGAATTTGCCATCTTGCTCAACGATTGCCGGAAGATGTCCAACGTTACGCGGCAGGGTTTCACTGCACCACCCTGAGGGCATATGAGGACGTGGTCACAGCATACGCCGGTACGGTTGTCAGTTCGGATGCCGGGCATAACCAGAAGAAGCAAAATACATCTAATCAGTCTGGAAGCTCTAGCAGAATGAACTCGGGAATTGGGTTCTCCTCTAAATCAGCAGCTTTGTCCCAACAGAAAGGGGCATCTGACGGGCCCTCTCGCCGGAGCTGTTTTAATTGTGGCATAGCGGGGCATACCATGACTCAGTGTCATAAGGCGTCTACAAAGTGTTTTTCATGAGGAAAGGGTAGGCACATGTCTCGCTACTGTTCACGGATCAGACCTGCACAAATTTCAGCCCCTCAGAGTCAGCAAGGCTCGGTTCAGACATCCAGAGCATCCTCCATGTCCGAATATCGATCCCCACCATACCAAACTCCTCCTTATGGTGCTGGAAGAGGACATGGCCATGGGGGAGGCACTGCACCCTCCTCGGGGACACTGCCATCCCGCGTGTTCGAACTTAGGGCCACTGATAACCAGACTGCACCTGCTGTCTCAGGTACACTTCTTATTAATTCCCAGCCTGTTCATGTACTGTTCGATACTGGAGAGACCCATTCGTTCATATCCGTGGAATGTGTTAACCATTTAAATCTTCCTTGTGTACCTTGTGAATCTGTTACTGTTAAGCTACCCGAGGGTAGCAGGGTGGGGGTAATTTGGTAGTTCGAAACTTCCCGATTCGCGTCGATAGTCAGGGCTGGACAGCAAATCTCATGGTTTTTCCACTTCAGAACGAAGACGTTATTTTGGGTATGGACTGGATGACAATGCATAGGACAGTATTAGACACCTATCACCTGACAGTTTCCATTACAACTCCTGGCGGTGTTACTCACATAATCAGAGGCTGAGAACACTTTAGTACTAAGGGGTCCCTCAGTCTCCTTACGGCAAGAGTTTCTTGTGACGAACTGTACCCCAACTGAGAACGAATGGTTGGGATCATTCAAGAACCATTCTGTCGTGTATACCAGTAAGCGTATATACCCTTGTTTCACATGTCCCGATCAAGTTATAGGGTCACAGTCAGTCAAACCCTATCTGTACTTGACGGTATGCATGTGTTAATGCAAATCGAGATCATTGAGATCTCGTGTATCTATTACAACTAGCTCCAATGCTTTTGCCAAAGACTTATGATCTCATCTGCCAATAACCGCATAGGACATATAACCCGCTCACTAATGGGAGAAATAATTTTATCTTGGTATTCAGTATGACCTACTACTTGCCCATCAAGATGCACGTCGAGGTTGACCCCCGCCTTCCGGTTTACAGGGTCGAACTACTCTAATAAAAATCTTGACGTCACAAGCACATCCCTACTAAATCCTCAAGTAGAAGGTTCACAAATACCTATCACAACCTTTTGATTCCATCATTGATTGTCCCGGAGTGAAATCCGTGTGACGAATTGAGGGCGAGTCGGTTCGAGTATACTAATCCAATTAGCATACCTATTACTTGTGCTCCCACTAACCATTAGTGTTTGACAGGCACTCTCCATGTCAAAGAACACGTCATACAAGTCTTCACATATACTTAAAGCCAAGTCAAGTTTCATCAACTTGCGAACGATTAAGTATTTGAGCTATAAACCTTTCCAGTGCCGACCCCCTTATCCAATAAAGAGTGGAACGTTTTGCTCTCAAATACACAGACAAGTTTCTATATGAATATTTATGAGTTAGGAATGCAGTAACTACCAGTAAATAAAGAAACATCAATTTGCCTTATGATAATGATTTACATAATTACAAGTACAATGCCCCCACTCAACATCCTCTGTGTGGCATTTGAGGGCATACTCCTGACAATAGTATTCCTGGTTTTATTCTGGGGGTGTTACATTTATAGTATCGGAGCTTAGGTTGCGGAAACCTAAGTTGTCGTGTCCAGCCTGGTATTGTCGTGTCTTGTTCTGTCCGACTGTGTCGGCCTAAGTCGTGTCGCGACGCGTCGTCTGAGATGTCGGCTGTGATTAGTATCAAGGTGCAGCCATCATCTTCGTGCGACCTGTGAATGTAAGTCTCCCTACTATATTGTGCCTTGTGCTATACGAGCTTGTATGATTTTGTGTTATGACGTGGAATTTAAAGGTGATTTGTATTATGTGCTAGAATGAAAGTGGTGCCAGCGTATAAAGGTGATTTGTGATTATGTGCTTGTATGATTTTGTGTTATGCTTGTTTGGTCGTCGTATTGTGCTAGAATGAAAGTGGTGCCAGCGTATATGTATATATATATATATATATACACATCTTGATATAAGTCGTTTTTACAAGAGTAATGGCCTTGGTATGGTTACTCAAGGAAAATTCATCAGTGTGGTATTTTAAAACTTTAAATGTTTCGGGGAGTCGCGTAATTTTATTTTAAAACATCCTCCAAAGGAGGAAAAAGTTTGATTTTTGTATGATGACCTCAAGGTTGAAATTCTTTTGGGAATTCAAACTATCGATATTTCATTTTCGTCTGGTATCATAAGTTTTCATAACACGGTTTTTAAACTCGAATGAGGCCTACAAAATGTACTCAAGACGTGACTCGCTTTCAACCTTTCAGTTTCATGGTTGTTAGTCAAGAAGTACATAATGATGTTCTCATTGTTTAGGCAGTGGTGCCAGTTTTATGATTAATATAGTGATGTAGATGATGGGTCGATCGGTATGTATACATTGAGATAGCCCTCTTTATTGAGAGGTGATATTTCGATTTGAATGACAATTGCCTTTTGATGGTTGCTCGTGCGGTGTTGTAATTATGTGAATCGATGGCATTTAGGTTCGTATGTTGCCGTTGTTCATTTGTAACCTTCGGTTCTAGTAATGTCATATATATGTTTGCAATCATGTAGCTGAATTAGAGCAGTTAGCGCACGCTAAGTACGAGGCTAGCGCACGCTAATGTGGCATGAGTGGCGCATGTTAATGTTGTTGTAATGCACGCTAATCAGCCATGGTAGAGGATGTGGAACCGCATTTTTAGCCGTTAGGTTTAACTTTCTACAGTCAATCACCTGTGACTGTATTTTAGGTGTGTTGTCTAGTGCTGACAACTGTTGGGTGTGAATGTGTTATGACTTTTCTTTGTGCTAGGTAATAATTGATTATGTTTGATGAATTGATAAATTGTGTCTGCTGTGTAGGTGTTCGAAAACGCTTTCCTGAAAATTTCATAAAGTTTTGACAGTTCGATTAATCGGCGGCTTTATATGGACATTGAAAATTATTTGGAACTGGCGAGCCGGCCTTGGATTCTCAAATAAAAACATGACGGTATTGAAAACAGTCGTTTTAAAGTACCTTTGGACATTTTTGTAAAATGCTATCGTCGTTGATTTTCCGTAGTGCTGAGAGGATTTTCGAAAATGGTTTTAACGTATTGTTTTATTTTCAAATAATCCGAGTACATGATTTTCAAAAATCTTTGACACCATAAAATTTTCTTTTAAACCCAATACGACTTTTATTTTTCAAAAATATATAGTGAAAGATGGAAAATCTTACTTGATTTAAATTTCAAAATCGGATTTGGAAATGTTAGTGTATGTACGAATGGTTTGATGATCTTGCATGTTTACCTTGTTTGTTATCAACAGTGATGATGATGCGTAGTGGCATGATGATTTTGATGATGCCGGTTACAAGGAAATACTAGTTTGCAAATGATTTCAAAATGAGACGGTTAAAGTCTGTTGTTTACAAGTTTTGATAAAACAGCCCGAGGTACCAAAAATTCTTTCAAAGTTTTATTTTGAATAACATGCAAATCCGAATATTTTCAAATGATATCATCTAAAAGGATACCTTGTGGATCTTTTTATCGAGTTGTTATTAGTTGTCTTATGTGATATGTCGTGCTGAGTTGGCACTTTAGCACATTATTTTTTGCAAAGTTGTGCCATCGTATTGAGTGAGAATTCGCTTAGTATGTCGAGGGACAGAGGATGCGGTCGTGACCGCGGTCCAGTTGGTCATTGAGATCAGATGCAGGACCAAGAGGACATGGCCGGGAGGTTTGCTATTCCAGCACTTCATTCTCGTTGTTTAGGTTTCGGGGACGAAACCTCTTTTAAAGGTGATATAATGCAATACCCACATTTTTTTTTCGCTTCTGTTTTGCTCAACTCTATAGACTCGATGTTATTCGTTGATGTTTCTTACCTTGTGTTGTTTCTCGCCTTTGTCATTTGATCAAGTTCGCATATTATTCCAAATTGATTTGTATATCGTTGTGACATTCCCAAATTCGGACCGACTTCCTGTGAACCGTGTACGAAATTAACACCTCGTGGTTCCTACAAGTTTATTGATGTCTTGATTTGAGGTGTGAACTTCATATTTGACCATTGATTATTCGATCATTGCTATTTGTTTGTCGTTGTGCAGTCATTATTGTTCGATCTCGTAATCGTTATTATTGAACATCTGGGCCACTTCGTAATTTCCGTAAGTGTTGGGAAATTGTCTTCGCATTTGATCTTCCAAATCTTTGAGTTACTGGAATTTTATACCTTTCAGCGTTAGATTCGTGATTTGATTTTTGTACTGCTCGGTTTTATCAACCGCAGTGATTCATACTCGTTGCTTTTCGCAAGCGTTCTTGCGTATTGAATAGGACCGCAATAGCTTTGTACTGCATGAAGCTCTTGTGTGCTGACAGTAGCAGATAACGTGTGTTATCTAGAGTCTCCTTGCTCTTGTTTTAAGTTTCGGGACGAAACTTATTTTTAGGGGGGGTAGAATGTAATGCCCACAATTTTTGTTCCGGTTATTTTGGATTTTTTCGGATATTTTCCAGTTGTCGAGTGTCGGTATTATTTTCTCGACAACTGATTTTGGTGTGTATGGCCGTATGTGATGATTTGTTATCTGTTGTTTCCATTCTGGATCGATGATGTTGTCCCCGAGCATTTTGTCGTGTTCATTCCGTGCGATTTCGGAAAATCAAGTCGTCGAGTCATGGCGGCGGGGCACTGGTCGGATGGGTGCGAGCACTATCCAGACAGGTGCGGTAGGAATCGGCATAGCGCACGCTACGGCCGGAAGGCTGCGCACGCTAGTCGTCCGAAGCAGCAGGGGCATAGAGGTTTATGGACGGACAAACAGGTAGCGCACGCCACTATCGGACACTGCGCGCGCTAATCGGCAGGCGTAGCACACGCTGCGGCCGGAAGGCTGCACATGCTATCTAGCCGAGCAAATTAGTCCAGCAAGTCTATGGATTGCATCACAGGCCGACATCGCACATGTCCAGCGTATGATGGCGGGCCCCGGCCGAACATTCTCGACCATGACCGCCCGTTAGCGCACGCTAGGCTGCACCAGTAGAAATATGGTCGAGCAGTCCACTCTCATTCATTTTTCCCATACCTCTTTTTCTCTTCCGCAGCTGGAGCCTTAAGGAACTTGAAGGCATGACATTAAACAATGAATCCACGAAGTTTCTGAGCCCATATCATCAATTAATCATTCCAAAACATCCTTCGATCCACCGAATCAAGGTTAGTTTTCCTAAAATCCTAGTTTTGGGAAGATTGTGGGTTTTGCTTGATTTCATCCATTTAATCCGTAATAACTTAGATTGGTGACGTATTAATGATTATTAAGCTGTATTCTATCATTTTCCTTGTTGTTCCATGGTTTAATTTCCAATGATTCGTCGTTTTGTTCAACTTCTAATCGACGTCTTCAAGGTGTCCGGTAAAAGTTCTTAGAGGGGGTTTTGGGTGTTCTACGATTATTCCTCCTCGTATGATCGTTGATTATTGATGACATGATGTTAAGGTTAGGTTTCTTGCGAAGAACTCGAGTCGGAACTCTTCCGTTCGTCGTCTCCCGATCAGTTATGTTTACGTTGTTTCCGCCGGAGAATTATAGGTTTTCGAGGTTACCCAGTTGAGCCGTGTTCGTCGGAGTATCCGGTATCGATTATCGAGGCATGTATCTTGCCCATACATTTTATTTTTGTGGATATAATGGTTGGTAATCGATGATATGTGCTAAATGAATGTTTACAACCATTTTTCAAAAGAATCGGTATCTTTACAATCATGGTTTTCTTAAAAGATGACTCTTGTGTTCGGGAATTAATGTGCTAAATTGACTATGTGTGTTAGTGTCGAGTATAGGATCGCCTTACTTTTGGGTGATGCCATTATGTGTGATTATGTCGTTGGTAAATTGAAAGATCAATCCTTTTGGTAAGATGTGTGCGTGGAGTCTTGTGATTATCGATGAATATGTGAGTTGTGTGATATTGGTTGTGCCGTTCGGTGCTGTTTATATGGTGTGCTTCTTTGTTGATTGTATTAGCTTTGGGTCATGAGTATGTGTTGGATAATTTGGCCATTCTAGCAAAATACCTCGACTATATATATTGTGATTGACTCTTGAGATTTGTGGTTTGGAAATGTGAATTGATGAGAGTTGTAAGGTTGTTCTCGGGTACTCTCACTCGGGGTTGACTCGACGGGGTCATACGGGGACCTGGTGGCTTAGCGGCTGGATCAGGTCGCGAGAGTTACTTTGAGTGGGCATTCTCACTTGGGGTCACTCAACGGGGCACACAGGCACTTGGTGGCTTGACGGCGGGACCAGCGGCTGGACTGGGTCGCGAGAATTGCCAGAGTATTTGTACTGACGATTAATTGTGATATGTCTGGAGTATTACAATGCTTGGTGATCGGGGTCGAGAGACATTATATATCAAGTGTTGGTGTTTGGCTAAAATGGCATAAGAATAACGTATTATGTGTAATGTGTACTTGAAAGTGAATTGAAGTGGATGATCGGGTCGTGGACCCCGTGTTCTGTTAACAGATTTGCATTTTGTAAAATGAACTTTGGTCATGAAAACAAGAAATGTTCAAACAATTAACACCAGACAATGATATAAATGAGTGTGTAGCCCCTGTATCGAACAAAACACTAACTGGTTGTGAAAGGATCTAAACGGTACCTGATGCGACAACTGCATTCTGATTGTCTTCCCTCCTCATCTCATAAAGGTGTGGAGGAGCGGATCCGACATCCGAGACTCCCTTTTGGTCGAACTGCCATCTGCCTTTTCCTCGACCAAAACTCTGGGGTGGTTGGACACTCTGCTGTGTCTGCGGGACACTCACCTTTTTCTGGGCCGGCTACGAAGTACGAGCTCCAAATAATTTAGTGGCATCCTTGTAGAACATTGCTCGATGTCCTTCCTGTCTTCATTCGTAGCATGTCACCAGAGGATGAAAATAGTCACGCCACAGGTGTCCTGTGCGACCACAATTAAAGGCTGGTAAAGGCTGGTACATATTTGGGGATTCTTCTACTTTTGGATGTGCGGAGGCCTCTAAGTGGCTTTCGAGGAATTAAGAACTTTTCAATCACAAATGTTTTCAATACTCCCGAGATTTGGAAGTGTTTACAAAGTGCTTACTTGTTTCATTTCTACTTTAAATACTTGAACTATTTGAATTAAACAAAATATCTCGGGAAGTCTTTCGTTGTATTCTCGGAATGTGTTGTGTATGGATCGTATTTGTATTTTATACTTGTACTAGCAAAACAGTGGAGTTTTGCTAACCCCCGAGTATTCGGGGGTGGATGTCTATTTTGCGTCCAGGTACATGTTGCTTTGGGAGCAAAATACAGGATCGGCATGAAGGATGATGGAAGACGAATGATACTAATTACACGGAGGCCATTTTTGGGTGCAGTCAGTCGGAGTTCGTTGTATGGTCTCTTCCGCTGTCGTACTTTTGTTTATGAGTGTATTTTACCCTTGCATGGGCATAAGTCAAGGGAGAAATGTGTATTTTTTACTTATACATTAGTGATGAAAGACCAAATCGGTCTATTGGCTCGTTATTCTGTTATGTCGGTATGTAATGTAATGTGCTGTTTCGATGACTAGCCTGGTGGATCCTCACGGAGAGGGTCTGCTGCGTGTAATATTCCCGGTTTGATTCTAGGGGTGTTACAATAGGTCTTTCCCAAGCCCTCTATATAGATAAGATCGTAAAGCGATTTAAGATGGATGATTCTAAAAGAGGGTTCCTACCGATACGACATGGAATAAAAATCTCCTTGAAGATGTGTCCTCAAAGTGAGGAACAATGAAAGGAAATGAGCAATATACCATATGCTTCTGCCGTGGGTAGCCTTATGTATGAAATGTTGTGTACAAGACCGGACATTGTGCACGCTGTGAGCGTGGTGAGTAGGTTTCAGGCAAACCTAGGTAGGGAACATTGGACTGTTGTAAAGAACGTTCTCAAGTACTTAATTAGGACTAGAGATCTGGTTCTTATGTATGGCGGTGGAGAACTTAATGTGATGGGCTTCACTGATTCAGACTTCCTAGGACAGTAAGACGATTCGATATCTACTTCTGGCTACATATTTACTCTTAATGGAGGAGCAGTATCTTGGCGTAGCACCAAGCAAAGCACGACTGCTGATTCCACCAGTTAGGCTGAGTATCAAGCAGCCTCAGAGGCTTCTAAGGAAGGGTTTTGGATTAAGAAGTTTCTGGGAGAACTTCAAGTGATACCATGTGCTGAGTTGCCTCCTCCACTTTTCTGTGTCAACGACTGAGCTGTAACGCAGGCCAAGGAGCCTAGGTTTCACAACAGTACCAAACACATTGAGAGGAAGTATCATCTCATGAGAGAATTTGTTCGCAAGGGACACATTGTGCTGCATAGAGTAGACTCAGCCGACAACGTCGCTGATCTACTGACCAAGCCACTTTCTCAAATTAGCTTGGAGCGTCATATGGAGAACATGGGTATTAGATACCATAGTGTGTGGCATTGAGTGAAAGTGGGAGATTGTTAGGAGTATGCCCTCGAATGCCACTCAGGGGATGTTAAAGTGAGGGCATTGTACTTGTTATTATGTAAACCATTATCAGAAGGCAATTGTATGTTTCTTTATTTACTGGTAGTCACTGGCATTCCTGACTCGTATATATATATATAAATATATATATATAAATATATATATATATATATATATATAGAGATATATATAGAGAGAGAGAGAGAGAGAGAGAGAGAGAGAAACCAGTCCGTGTACTTGAGAGCAAAACATTTCACTCCTTATTGGATAAGGGGATCAGCACTGGAAAGGTTTATGGCTCAAATACTTAATCATTCGCAAGTCGAAACTTGACTGGGCGTTAGGTTTATGTGAAGACTTGTACGACGTGTTCTTTGACTTAGAGAGTGCCCGTCGAACACTAGTGGTTGGTGGGAGTACACGTTATAGGTATGCTAATGAGATTAGTAAACTCGAACTGACTCACCCTCGATTCGTCACACGGATTAACTCCGGGATAGTCAATGACAGAATCGTAAGGTTGTGATAGGTATTTGTGAACCTTCGACTTGAGGATTTAGTAGGGATGTGCTTGTGATGTTTAGATTTTCATTAGTGTAGTTCGACCTAGAAAACCGGAAGGCGGGGGTCAACCTCGACGTGCGTCCTGACGAGCAAGTAGCAGGTTCTACTAAATACCAAGATAGAATTCTTGCTCCTGTTAGTGAACGGTTATATGTCCTATGCGGTTATTGGCAGATGAGATCATAAGTCTTTGGCCAAAGCATTGGAGCTAGTTGTATTGGATACACGAGAGCTCGATGATCTCAGTTTGCATTAACTCATGCATAGACTCAAGTATAGATGGGGTTTGACTGACCGTGACCCTATAACTTGATCGGGATATTTGAAACTTTGGGTTTATACGTATACCGTTATTCATGACAGAAAGGTTTTTGAATGATCCCCGTCATTCGTTCTTAGTTAGGGTACAGTGTAGGCCGCCAGGCTGGCTAGGTGGTGCTACTACTCCTTGGTTCATCCCATTGCTAACTGAGACGGACCTACCTAGTCGCGCAATAGGATTGACGACGGAATGAATCGAGCTTATTCTACCTTTATAAATATTAGATATTGGATATCTAATTTATTAGACATTAGATGTCTAAATTAATTTATTGGATAAATTAATTTACGGCATAATTAATTAAATATAATACTGGGTGATTAATTTAATTCATGAATATAATTATTTCTTGGAGAAATTAATTATATTATTTTGTATTTGATATGTTTAATTCATTGGATTAACAAATTGATATAAATACATCGGAACGGAATGGAGTTTATCTGCTTGGACTCACGGGAGTCCGAAATGAAACAAACTCGTCCCGGTTCTTTTAAATGGCCTCCCCACTTTCCACTCACCTTCCTTGATCTTTGTCTCCACCTTAATTGGTGGAAGACATGAGACATTAAGGGGACATATCTCATTTTATAATGAGGTTGGTGATATTGTCTTGCGATCGTATATACGATATTAGCATTTGGAATGCTTGATTGAATGTTCTTATGATTTGGAATCATAATTGGATTAATCGTTGATTTCCAATTGTTCATATAAAATTATTTTTTCATGATCTTATGTTACAATATAAATCTATTTTTCTTTTGAAAAACTGATTTAAATATGTAATATAAAGATTAGAAAAATATTATTTTTGGAGGAATCGGAGCGAAAAACGAGCCGAAAATGTGAACGGACTCGACAGCTTAGAGCTGGCCGGGCGCTGCCTTGCGGTCCGAGGTAGCGGATCGCGTTCCGGCCTTGCGGTCCGGCCTTGATCGGCAGCCTGTCGGGCGCTGCCAGGCAGTGGATCGCGATATGGCCATGCGGTCCGGCCCTGCTCGGCAGCCTGCTGGCCAGCTTGCTGGGCAGTGCCCCGGACTTGGCCCGGCCATGTTTTTCGACTCCATTTTATATTTCATTCGGTAATTAATTTCCCACAAATTAAATTGGATTTAATTTGACTAAGATATAATTATTGTAATTTTATTCTTAGGGGAATTAATTTAATGAAATATTTTATCATCCAGAACAAGTTAAAATTAACGGTTGTGTGAATTAATACAGTTAATTCGTTTGGATGGATTAATTTATATTGACTGGATCAATATTTAGATTAATTATGAATGCCATTATTTTAATGTGATTCTTGCATTAATTTTGAATGGAGATGTAGTTCATGGACCTAGTTTTGAATCGTTAGGGTTTATTCGATTGGGTTGTAAAGGCCATTTTGAGCCTATTTATTTTACTAGAAATATTTGTATTTAGGATGTAATTTTTCAATGTAAAATTTATATATAATGACGAAGACCGGAGGAAGATCCATTCGAGAAGACAAAGATTCAAGACCGAAGACTTGTAATTGGATTACGACATTTTTGTTCTAGGAACAATCCATGAACTACATGTTGGTAGCAGCTAGGTTGTGAATATTTATTCATATGGTATGAATGCTACAAACACGCTTAAAAGAATTAATATGCAAAATGTAACATTAATCGCGAAAATTATCCCACGACAAATTATTAAGTTTAAAAGGTTCGAAGGTTTCCTTCCCTCCATCGAGCTTTTGGAAAATTGAGATCCAAACCGGATGTGCAATGCTTCTGAGTTATTGGGATAGTCGTTCGGAGAGGGTCGATAAATTCCGAGAGTGCATTGGATGCCTTCAGTTGGGGCAAACTTTGTCCCTAGAAACTGATTAGCGTCGATGGTATAAACTTAACTTGTTCACGAACTATAGAAATAGTATAGATTGAGGGGAGTGAACAAGGGGAAAAAGAAGATTAAATCATCCATTAGATCGGTTGTTGTTGGACACCACTTTATGATTATTAATAGACTAGAATCCTATTCGGTTGCCCTCTATTAAAATTTCTAAAGAACTCGATTACCACTATGAAGTAATACGAACAATACTTCCAGATTTCACATGGGAGTGTGTTATTCCGATAAAAATAGTGGGAGCTGGGTTAAAAGAATAGAAAACACCCTTAATTCTATACTCTGATCATAATTGAACTAGTCACTAATAAATATGTCGTACTTAATGCAGACAAACAAATCTCTCAATATGACAATGAACCCACTCACTATAGTACTCGAAAAGAACACCTTAATTGGCCCTAACTTTGTGGATTGACTCTGCAACCTGATGATAGTCCTCAGTATAGAGGCACTGGGATATGTCTTGGAGGTGTGCATTCCGGTGCCTCCGGTGCGGACTAGAGCCAATTAGGAAGAAGTTTAAAACCACGAAAAGTGGGTTAAGGATGACATAAAAGTCCGTTCCTATATGATGGATTCTATGTCTAATGATGAGCTTCAGAGAGCTCATGAGAAAATGACTTGTGCTAGGTAGATTTTATCTCACTTAAACGAGCTTTATGTGAGCACAATGGAACTGCTAGATATGAGATATCTAAAGAGCTTTTCAGTGCCAGGATGAAGGAAGGTGAGAAAGTTGGGGATCATGTCCTCAAAATGATCTCAATGATCGAGAGATTGGAGGCTCTTCATTTTAGGATGCATGATTCTCTTCAAATCGACCTCATCCTACAATCTCTTCCTGATTCTTTCTCACCCTTTGTTGTGAATTTCAACTGCAATGAGATTGCCTGTAATTTAGCAGGGTTGATGCACAAACTGGTAACCGCTCAGTCTCAGATGAAGACTCCACAAGTGAAGGAGTCTGCCCTTGTGATTTCTTCTGGACTTCGGAGGTCTAAGAATAAGAAGAAAAAGACCAAGAAGCAGACGGTACCACAAATCAAGGACCTTAAGGGTAAGGGCAAGGCCCCGATGGTTCCAAAAGGCAACAAGAAGAAGGACGCATGTCCCAAATGCGTTGAGCTGGGCCACTGGGCTAGAGACTGCCCAATTTTTCATGGCACTTCAGGTACAGAATGTTAGTTTTGGAAACAAATTATTCTGCTACTGTATTTTCTACTTCTTGGATACTGGATTCAGGTGCTAGTTCTCACATTTGTACAGTGAATCAGGATCTGGAACAAAGTAGGAGATTGGAGCTGGGGAAGTGATGATTACTATCGGAAGCGGGCATAGTGTTGAAGCAACTGACATAGGATCACTTCTTTTGGATTTGGAATCCGGCTTTGTTTTAACATTAGATGATGTACTTGTTTTGCCCAAGGGGTATAAAAACATTGTATCCAATTCTGGTCATGGATCGGAAAGGCTTTTCATTTTTCATTGGTGATTTTTCCTGCAAAATTTATTTTAGAAATAAACTAGTAGGCACTGCTACTTTGTTAAATGGACTGTATCATCTAAACCTAAGTAACAAAGTCGTTGTGAATACTATGACTAGGAAGCGTGATAGGTATGAAACTAATTCAGTTTTGAAATGGCATCTTAGACTTGGTCATGTTGGTCAGACCAAGGTTCACAAAATGGAAAAGGATGGACTTATGGGCCCATTGGTATCGGATCCCTTTCCAACTTGTGAATCTTGCCTTAAAGGCAAAATGACTAAGTCTCCCTTCACAAGGACTTTTGAAAGAGCTGCTGATAAACTTGGATTACTCCACACCGATGTATGTGGTGATTTAGAAGCAGCACATGACGGATATCAGTATTTCATTACGTTTACGAATGATCATACTAGGTATGGTTATGTATACTTAATGAAACATAAATCCAAGGCATTCGAGAAATTCCAGGAATTTAAGGCCCTAGTCGAAAAACAAACTGGTAATCATATCAAAGCACTTCATTTGGACCGAGGTGGGGAGTATATGAGTATAGAGTTTGATGAGTTCCTTAAGGAGCATAGAATAGTATCACAACTAACACCTCCAGGAACTCCTCAGTTAAATGGTGTGTCAGAAAGAAGGAACCGAACCTTGATAAACATGGTCCGTTCTATGCTTAGCTACACTGACTTACCAATTTACCTGTGGGGGTATGCACTCCTGACTGCTGCTTATATATTGAACATATGTCCTTCCAAATCCGTTCCTAAAACTCCACATGAGATGTGGGAGAGCAGGAAACTAAGTCTTAATCACATTAGGATTTGGGGATGTCCCGCCTATGTCAAGAAGACTAAGGTGGAGAAATTGGAAGCAAGGTCCGTGAAGGGACGTTTCATTGGATTCCCATCTAGGACCATGGGTTATCTATTCTACATGCCCGAAGATCGAAAGATCATTGTTGCTTTGCAAGCACACTTCCTGGAAGATGAGTTCATGTAGAAAGGCGGATCTGGTAGAAGTATTTCTTTGGAAGAATACAATGAAACTCCTCAGGAGACACCTATACAAGAAATTGGAACCGAACCTACTGAAACACAAGTACAACCACCTCGTAGGTCTAGTAGGATGTCTCATTTACCTGAGAAATATGGCCTAGTGCACCTGGAGGAGATGGGTCTCCATGAGGTTCTAGGTGATAGCTAAGAGACCGACCCCATGACCTATGACCAAGCGATGGTGCATGTAGACTCCGCGAAATGGCGGGAAGCCATGGAAGCTGAGATAGACTCGATGCATGTCAATCAGGTCTGGACTCAAGTATACCGCCTTAAGGGCATAGTGCCTATTGTAAATAAGTGGATCTATAAGAGAAAGACTGATGGGGATGGCAAGGTTGAAACCTATAAGGCCAGGCTTGTGGCAAAGGGTTATACCAAGAAAGAAGGGATCGATTACCACGATACCTTCTCGCCCGTAGCTATGATCAAGTCTATTCGCATGATGCTTGCTATAGCTGCCTACCACGATTATGAGATATGGCAGATGGATGTAAAGACGGCTTTCCTTAATGGAATACTCGAGGAGGAAGGAGCAGCCTAAAGGCTTTGTGTCCGAGGTCGATATTCATAAGGTGTGCAAACTTCAGCATTCCATTTATGGATTGAAGCAAGCTTCACGTAGTTGGAACCTTCGTTTTGACGAGGCAGTCAAAGAGTTTGACTTCGTGCAAAATGAAGAGGAACCTTGTGTATACAAGAGGGTTAGTGGGAGCAAGATCGCATTCTTAGTACTATATATAGATAACATTCTACTAATATGAAATGATGTGGGAATGCTCAGTTCTGTAAATGCTTGTTTTTCGAGTAGGTTCTCCATGAAAGACTTGGGAGAAGCTACCTATATTCTTGGAATTCGGCTCTACCGGGATAAAGCGAAGAGAATGATAGGTCTTTCCCAAGCTCTATATATAGATAAGATCTTAAAGCGATTTAATATGGATGATTCTAAAAGAGGGTTCCTACCGATGCGACATGGAATAAAACTCTCCTCGAAGATGTGTCCTCAAAGTGAGGAATAAAGAAAGTAAATGAGTAATATACCATATGCTTCGGCCATGGGTATCCTTATGTATGCAATATTATGTACGAGACCTGACATTGTGCACGCTGTAAGCGTGGTAAGTAGGTTTCAATCAAACCCAGGTAGGGAACATTGGACTGTTGTAAAGAACGTTCTCAAGTACTTAAGAAGGACTAGAGATCTGGTTCTTATATATGGTAGTGGAGAACTTAATGTGATGGGCTTCACTGATTCAGACTTCCAAGGACATAAAGATGATTCGATGTCTACTTCAGGCTACATATTTACTCTTAATGGAGGAGCAGTATCTTGGCGTAACGCCAAACAAAGCGCGACTGCTGATTCCACCAGTTAGGCTGAGTATCAAGCAGTCTCGGAGGCTTCTAAGGAAGGGTTTTGGATTAAGAAGTTTCTGGGAGAACTTCAAGTGATACCATGTGCTGAGCTGCCTGTTCTGCTTTTCTACATCAACGACGGAGCTGTAGCGCAGGCCAAGGAGACGAGGTTTCACAATATTACCAAACACATTGAGAGGAAGTATCATCTCGTGAGAGAATTTGTTCGCAAGGGATACATTGTGCTGCATAGAGTAGACTCAGCCGACAACGTCGCTGATCGACTGACCAAGCCACTTTCTCAAATTAGCTTGGAGCGTCATCTGGAGATCATGGGTATTAGATACCATAGTATGTGGCATTTAGTGCAAGTGGGAGATTGTTAGGAGTATGCCCTCGAATGCCACTCAGGGGATGTTAGAGTGAGGGCATTGTACTTGTTATTATGTAAACCATTATCAGAAGGCAATTGTATATTTCTTTATTCACTGGTAGTCACTGGCATTCTTGACTCGTAAATATATATATATATATATATATATATATATATATAGTATTTTCTCTCTTTTATTTAATGCAGAATATATATATAAAAAACCAGTACGTGTATTTGAGAGCAAAACATTCCACTCCTTATTGGATAAGGGCATCGGCACTGGAAAGGTTTATGACTCAAATACTTAATCGTTCTCAAGTCAATGAAACTTGACTGGGCGTTAAGTTTATGTGAAGACTTGTATGACGTGTTCTTTGACTTAGAGAGTGTCTGTCGAACACTAATGGTTAGTGGGAGCACACATTATAGGTATGCTAATGAGATTAGTATACTCGAACCGACTCACCCTCGATTCGTCACACAGATTCACTCCAGGACATTCAATGAGAGAATCGTAAGGTTGTGATAGGTATTCGTCAACCTTCGACTTGAGGATTTAGTAGGGATGTGCTTGTGCTTGCCATTCTAAGTTGACGGGCAAGTAGCAGGTCCTACTAAATACAAGGATAGAATTATTTCTCCTATTAGTGAACGGGTTATATGTCCTATGCGGTTATTGGCAGATGAGATCACAAGTCTTTGGCCAAAGCATTGGAGCTAGTTGTATTGGATACACGAGAGCTCGATGATCTCGATTTGCATTAACTCATGCATAGTGTCAAGTACAGATGGGGTTTGAATGACTGTGACCCTATAACTTGATCGCGACATTTGAAAAAAAGGTTTATATGTATACCGGTATTCACGACAGAAAGGATTTTCAATGATCCCATTTTGTAATGAGGTTGGTGATATTCTCAAGACATGAGACATTAAGGGGATATATCTCATTTTATAATGAGGTTGGTGATATTGTCTTGAAAGTGAACAAGAATAAAAGAGGTGAAGACTTCACTCCTTGAAAACACTTTGGGCATCTCACGTTTTTTTGCAAGGAAAAGAGAGAAATTTTCTCCAAGTCTTAATCTTCTTCCTACTTGAGTTTTTTCTTGGAGAAAAGTCGAGAGATCATTGAGAGATACTGAGTTATACAATTAGAGTGTTATAATCACATTTGAAAGCCTCTATCACTTTGTTCTAGCCGTATTCTTGGAGGATAACAAGGTGAAGTTGTTCCGATCGTTTCTACGGCGTGTGGCAAGTAGAGGCGCGGTGTTTTTGGCATTGGATCATCCAAAAGATTGACGAATAAGATTCGTGGGAAGATCACCTAAAGCTTGGGAAATCGCTTACGTGGAGTACACCATTTAATCAACGGACTACGAGGGTATGATTTCGAATCTTCCTTAGTTTCATTTTTATATTTGTATATACGTAGCTTGATCGATCCTCTTAAGGGACTCGGATCGAATTATATTCATATTGTTTCAGCCGCGCCTTCATTTTAGGCAACAATTCCCAACACCTTGTACAACTGGGAGGATTGGAAGGAGTAAAAAATGTTTGTGCTGGAGGTCACTCACACCCAAAATGTCGAGGTCCTGATCATATGGGATGATCCCTTTTGCCACGAGATGATCACCAAATATTACGTGGAAAAGTAGAAGGCATGACTCAAGGGGAAGAAACCGTCCGAAGATGGTAGTCGGAGCTCAAGTCACCACTCCAATCCAGACTCTGATGGAAATGATGATGCCTTAAAAGCTAGAATGCAGAAAATCTGTGAAGAGGCCCGAGAGAAGGACTTTGCCAAGTTACAGGCTGTGAAGGTCCTTGGGACATCATTTGAAAAACCTAAGTTCCCCACCCCTCGAAATGAAGCAGACGGAATTGATAACTTACCGGAGGAATCAGTATCTCCTTTAACTGATGAAGTTACTGCACCTACCACGTAGTCGAAGTAAAAAGAATCTCCCGCCAAGAAGGAATTGGTCCCTCCGAAAAAGGAGGATGCATCCCATGCCATCCGATAGGAGGATTCAATCCCTCCTAAGGAACAGGCGGAAGCTGAGAGCCAACATGAGGAATCAGTCCCTCCTGTGCAACAGGCTACAGACAACCCAACAAGGTAGGAGGAATCAGTCCCTTCTCTCTCCCAGACAACAGCACCGGCTGAACCGACAGAGGTTCCAGCCACCGAGTAGGAATCATCTCCTATCCCTACAGGTTCACCAACTGAACCAGATGAGGACTTCCTATCTGAAAACAGCCCTAAAAAGCCAAAACATAACACCGACATCGAATAGCTAGGAGATCCCTCTGATAAAGAATTGCTCATCCCACTCCCCTCGAACCAAATCAAGAATCGAGCAACTGCAACAATTCGGTCGCGTAAGCTGTCTTATTACAGGATGCTATCAAAGCATTGTACAATGTCGGAGCAAATTGATTAGATGAGAGGAACCGCACTTGATGAATTTACCGGACTGAAGAGAGTTGACCAAGATGTTGAAGAAGCATTCAGACTCATGCCCCATTCTTTATGGCAGGCCATGAACCAGCTCAAACAGTACCAGGATCAGATCCTCAAGCACGATCAAGAAAATATGAGGGTTGCAGTACCTAAAACAGTCACATACCTAGAGTATACCAGGTCCAGACTATCTCAGATGATAAATTTTGGAATCTTATAGTCTGTTGAGTTAATATTTATGATTTTGTTTTACTTGACTGCCGTCTGAGGAAAGTGTAATACCCGGTTGTAATTCAGTAATTATCACTCAGTAATTATCATTCGATATTTATCGTTCATTAATTTCACTCATTATTGATCATTTGTCACTCATATTCAGTCATTGTATTCATCATTCAGAGTGATTATATCGTGTATCAATCGTCATTCATCATTAATCTAATTGGAGTTTCGTGCCGTGTTTATCATCATTGTCATTTTCGTTGTGGGCTGTGCGTGAGGAGTAGCGCACGCTATGTACTCTTTTAGCGCGCGCTAATTGAGTACAGGTGGCGCACGCTACCACTCAGCATTAGCGCACGCTAATGTTACCCTGGCTGCAGTCCAGAAGGTACTGGACTGCAGGTGAGTTATAAGTAGCGCACGCTACGAATGGTAAGTAGCGCGCGGTAGTGGGTTGTAGTAGCGCACGCTAATAGTTGGTGTAGCGCACGCTAAGGATGGATTAGGTTGAGTCCAGTGGCTACTGGACTGTGCTGGATTAATTCGTAGCGCACGCTATGAGTTGTTTTTAGCGTACGCAATCGATATTATAGCGCACGCTAAATATTGGTTGTAACGCACGCTACCGAGGTCAGAGCAGAGGGCAGACAGTTTTCTGGATTCCAGTACTGGGCATCAAATAATTCGTTAGCGCACGCTAAGAATGGGTTTTAACGCACGCTAGTGGTATGTCCGTACCGCACGCTACAAAAAGGTACGTAGCGCGCGCTACCATTTTCGGACAGTGGGTACTGGACTACCCAAATTACCCATTAGCGCACGCTATGCATAAGGGCTAGCGCACGCTAACCTGGAGTGACTATATATTGGACAGTCAGCTTGAGTTCGTCATTTATCATTCTATTCTCACTCTCTCGTCGGTTCTAGGCGATTTGGGCGATTTAGAGAGTATTCTTCAAGGTGTAATCATCAATCATTATCTTCAAGTCTTTGAGTTGGATTAATCATCACTTCATCATTTCCAAAACATCGAATCAAGGGTATTAATCTCTTGGATCTAGAATTTCAGATTTTTGGGTTTTTCCTTCCGATTTCTTCGTGTAAGCTTGGATTATCATTGGAATATGTTAAATATGGATTATCTACCTTGGATCAATATATTCTTACGGATTTAATGGCTATTTTCGGAATTATTTCAAGAACTCTTGGGGTTGACCTCGGTTAATTGGGGATTTTCCGATTGTTGTTGTTGTAAACTTGAATTGTGGAATCCTATGGGATTATTGATATCATTGGAAGTGTTTTGATGGTTTGTAATACTCATTTTGGCGTTGGTTTCGACATATTCGGGATTGGATATTTTCGTAGTTGTGTGGTTGGTTATGTATCCATTAGAATGCCCCTATGAGTTTGATTATCGTTGTTTCGACCTTTGGGTTCGTCGTGTTTTATTGCTTGATACGTGTATTGAGCGGTTGTTGGTAATTATTGTTATTCAAGGTTGTTCGAGCGACCGGTATCTTGGTTAGGATGTTGTTCGTGGACGGACATTCTTCATCGTTGCTGTGTAAGTTAATTCTTACTCGGTTAAGAGGATACTCATTCCTTTTGTTGTTGATTGCTCATAATTATAATTCATTCATCATAATATTAATCATTTTGAGACTTGTAATTGTCGAATAATCATTTCATTCACGAGAAACGACGGTTCCAAATCATTTTATTGGGTTATCAATCACGTCACTATTACTTTCATATCGGTGAGTCATCTTGGCCTTGTCTAATTATTATTCATTGATATTCATTATGGTCATTCTCGTTCATGTGACCTTCTAGGTTCATATTGCGTGGCCGGGTGTGGCTGTGTGGAATTTTTAGTCGGGCACACGATGGTCATGTATTGGGTTCACCGATACATCGGACCGTGCACACGGTAACGCTTACCTCTGTGAGACTAATTAGGTACAAGGACGGGTGTGTCCGGTCATTCGTCTTGTACACTTGCACAGAACATTACGGGCGTACTATGATACTCCTCTTCAGCGTAATTCATAATTAAGAATATTTCATAACTTCAGTTAATTCATGATTGTGTAATTTCAACTCTTGAGGATTGTTGTTCTGGTAACTGACCCCGTTGGGGGATTTTGTTTTCAGGTCACGGCAAGGCAAAGGCACGGGAAGAGCATCTTGTGGCGAGAGTCGATGATACTAGTAGGGGGCCCCAGTCATTTCGTTTATTTCAGTCATTTCAGTCATTTCAGTTATTCCGTCATTTGTATTTTCCGCTGCAAAATTCTGTTTGAGATGTTTAATTGTTCAGGGTTGTGTATTTTATCTCCTTATAAAATATACTAGTATTCGGTTTAGTCCTGGTGTGTTGTACTTAAACTCCTCATCGGAGTAATTGGTAATATAATGTGGTTCGGTACTACAATTATATTATTTAATTCATCATTTTCATTTGCCTGGTGGGTCCCAGTCGGGGATTCACGGCACTGTAATATCCGCCTAATTTGGGGTTTTACAGAGTTGGTATCGGAGCGTGGTTTTGAATACTACCCTCCAAGTCATGTCTCATTTGAAATCATCGTCATCGGACTAGTATCATTGGACTTTCGCGTCACGTGTGACCTGTGCAAATGCCGAGCCAATCAGACCAAGAACTGTAAGATTTCTAATGCCATTGTATAATTTCTGGCAAGAATCATTCATTCATAATTCATCAGTTAACAATCCTCAACCATCATTTTCATTTGACCAGGACGGTCATGTTGACTCGTTAATCACTCAATTCACTTCATTGTTCAGTTGTTGATCAGGAAGATCAAATCATTAATCATGTTAACTTGTTCAAGATAATCATGTCACCTCAGTTAATCATTCATGTAATCACTGTGTTAGAGCGCGTATGCTCATTTTCATCATCTCATGTCATAATCATAACGTGATATTCATGCGGGAAATATAATCATCATGTGACTTTCCTACTTCAGTATGGAGAGGGCAAGAAGAGGACGTGGAGGACGAGGCCGTGGAGCGGGCCGAATCCCGAGAGCTCGTGTGAATACACGTGAAAACGCAAGGAATAATGCTAATTCATCGAGCAGCGACGCTGCCACTCATTCACCTGGACGCGATCATTCACTATCGTTGAGTCGCACCCGGGACACGGCTCAGTCATAAGGTGTCCAGGTTGACCCACTCGCTTTTATGCAGGGCATGATGGCCCAAATGACCCAGATGGCACAACTGATGGAGACGATGCATAACTCCGTCAATCAAAATCAGCAGGCTCCTCCGCCGCCACCTCAGAGGCAAGAGAGGAATGTGAGCAATATCATCGGCGACATCTCTCGCCAGAGGCCACCTACTTTTGAGGGCTCGTCTGAGCCGGCGGATATTATTCATTGGCTCGAACATTTCGAGAAGTTGTTTGCTATGGTAGAGTGTCCCGAAGGACACAAAGTTTCTGTTGCAGCTTACTACCTGGGAAAGAGCGCACATTCTTGGTGGTTGTCGTTGAATCCCACCGAAGGAACATGTACTTGGGATCAGTTCAAGACTCTCATAATGGAGAGGTATTATCCGGCCCCACTCAGAGAGGCCAAGCTGTCAGAATTACTCACTCCCGACCCCTCAGCAGACGAGGATGTTCTCGCCATTGCCGAGAAATTTCAGGAACTCCTTCCGTTTGCCTCATCTGTCATTCATTTTGAGGCAGATAAGATCAAGTATTTCAGCAAGAGGCTGAAACCCCGTATGAGACTTCAGTTGCTTAATCATAATTGCACCACGTTGGCCGAATTCTTCGAGAAAGCTCTCACTTATGAGCTTACTGCTAAGGAAATTACTAAGCAGCAACCTTCGTCTGCTAGCAAGAAATCGAAGAATCGTAATCAGTCTGAAGGCGGTTAGACAACCTTCAAGAAAACCCGTGTGGGCTCTGCTTTTTCTGAGCGACCTCCTGTGTCGTCTAAACCCGCGGAATCTCAGTCTCGAGCGGCGCCGGCCATCACCGCTTTAATCGTGGGGATCTTGGTCATCTCGGTACCAAGTGTCCGAGATGACTATCACATGTCATAATTGTGGGATTGCCGGGCATAAGGCCTGTTTTGCCGTAGGGACTCCAAACCTACTCGGACGTCATCTCAGCCCCTAAGCGCCACTGCTCGTAATCGAGCCACTCAATCGGCGTCGTTTAAAACGACAGAGCGACTAAAGGTGGAGCTTTTAGCCATCGACGGAGCGTCGTGCCGGGACTAGCAAGCCCCGGATTTATGAGGTGAAGAAGACCGATGATCCAGAGGCCCGAATGATCTCAGGTACACTCGATATTCTATCTCAACCTGTGTGTACCCTTTTTGATACTGGTGCATCGCATTCATTCATTTCCGAGTCATGTCTGAGTAGACTACGTCTGGGTAGTGCTACTAGTTGTGAGCCTTATGTCATTGGCCTACCTGATGGTAGATGAATTATCGGTAATCGTGAGATTCAGAATTGTCCGATCTGGCCATGGTCGTGTATGGCCAGCGGACCTAATCGTAGTAGATTTGCCGAGGGACGACGTCATCTTGGGTATTGATTGGATGGATCGTCATGATGCCATCATTAGTGTCCGCAAGCGTATGATCACTATCATTTCAGACGGTGGGGTTGAATGTGTTTTTCAGGGAGGTAATCCCGGCTGTTCTGGTAAGGTCATTAATTTGATGAAAGTAGTGAGATTACTCAATCAGGGGTGTGTTGGTTATTGGTGCTATATGACCAAAACCGAGAAATCATCAGTAATGTTGACGGATATTCCGGTGGTGAGGGAATATTCCTATGTTTTTCCAGACGAGTTACCTGGTTTGCCTCCACAGAGGGATGTGGAATTGATGATTGAGTTGGAGCCTGGTACGTCCCCGATATCGAAGGCACCGTACCGGATGGCCCCGACCGAAATGCAGGAATTAAAGAACCAACTTGAGAAGTTATTAGAGAAGGGTTATATCCGACCAAGTGCGTCTCCGTGGGGAGCACCAGTGTTGTTTGTTAAGAAGAAGGATGGTTCATTTCGTTTGTGTATTGATTATCGGGAGTTGAACAGGGTGACAATCAAGAATAAGTATCCCTTACCCCGTATTGATGATCTCTTAGATCAACTTCGTGGAGCTTGATTTTCCAAGATCGACTTAAGATCTGGATATCACCAGTTGCGGATTCGAGAGTCGGATATCGCGAGGACGGCGTTTCGAAAACGCTATGGTCATTATGAGTTTGTGGTTATGCCGTTTGGATTGACTAATGCACCTGCGGTATTCATGGAGTTAATGAATCGGGTTTTCATCGACTTTTTGGATCAGTTTCTTGTTGTCTTCATCGATGACATTTTGATTTATTCTCGTGACCGAGAGGAACACGAGGTTCATCTTCATCAGGTTCTCGACGTGTTGAGACGAGAGCAACTTTTTGGAAAATTTTCCAAATGTGAGTTCTGGATGTCCGAAGTGACTTTTCTCGGACATGTAATTTCATCAGACGGAGTTCGTGTCGACCCTCAGAAGACGGAGGCTATCCGAGATTGGTTACCTCCGAAGAATGTTAAGGAAATCCGAAGTTTTCTCGGATTAGCGGGTTATTATGGGCGATTTGTGGAGGGATTTTCTAAAATCGCTTAACCCTTGACAAACCTTTTGAGAAAGGATAAGAAATACACGTGGTCTGAGGCGTGTCAACGGAGTTTTGAGGAACTCAAGAGCCGGTTAGTGTCAGCACCTGTACTTTCCTTGCCGCAGGGGACGGAAGGATTTGTGGTTTATAGTGATGCGTCCGGACAGGGTCTCGGATGTGTGCTCATGCAGAATGGAAAGGTTATTGCCTATGCTTCACGGAAATTGAGACCTTACGAGGTTAATTATCCGACACACGACCTGGAGCTAGCAGCCGTGGTGTTCGCTTTGAAGATTTGGCGTCATTATCTTTATGGCGTTACCTGTCAGATATTCACCGATCATAAGAGTTTAAAGTATATATTTACTCAGAAGGAGTTAAATATGCGACAGAGACGGTGGTTGGAATTAATCAAAGATTATGATATCGAAATCCTTTACCAACCGGGTAAGGCGAACGTTGTCGCCGACGCCTTGAGTCGTAAGTCCGTTTAGGAGCAGATGCTTGCTCGTTTAAAAATCCAGAAGGAACTTCAGCAGGAATTCCTTAGACCCGAGATCGAGGTCTGGCTTCAGCGAGTTCAGGGACAGCTTTGTATGTTAGAGATTTCATCGTCACTCGAGGAGGCAATTCGAGAGAATCAGGGTTCGGACCCATCATTGTTGCGTATCCGTGAGGATGTGGCTCAGGGGAAAGCCCCTGGATTTGTGGTCCACGAGGATGGACTTTTGAGGTTTAAGAATCGGTTGTGCGTACCGGCGAATGACGAGTTGAAAAACTCGATTTTGAGAGAAGCTCATGCTACCCCTTATTCTGTTCATCCGGGTCCAAAGAAGATGTACAAGGACTTGAAACAAAATTACTGGTGGAGTAATATGAAGCGAGAAGTCGCAGAATTTGTTTCGAGATGCTTAACCTGTCAACAAGTCAAGATTGAACATCAGCGACCGGCGGGTATGCTGAAACCTCTTCCTATCCCCGAATGGAAGTGGGAAGACATTTCTATGGATTTCATCACGAGTTTGCCGACGAGTCGTCGTGGCATGAATACGATCTGGGTGATCGTGGACCGCTTAACTAAATCAGCTCATTTCCTTGAGATCAAGGAGACGTGGGGTCCCGAGAGACTTGCTCAACTGTTCATGAAAGAGATAGTCAGACTGCACGGTACTCCTAAAAGTATCGTTTCCGATCGTGACGGAGGGTTTGTGTCTCATTTTTGGAAATCAGTTCATCGTGCTATGGGAACTCAGCTTAATCTCAGTACCGCTTTTCATCCTCAGTCCGACGGGCAATCAGAGAGGACCATTCAGACATTAGAGGACATGTTGAGGGCATGCGTCCTCGATTGGAGAGACGATTGGGAAGCCCAACTACCATTGATCGAGTTCACGTATAATAATAGTTGGCATGCTTCGATTAAGATGGCACCTTACGAGGCCTTGTACGGTCGTCGTTGTCGATCTCCTTTATGTTGGGACGACTGATCAGAATCAATCGGCACCGAGCCCGATATGCTTATAGCCGCCCGTGAGAAGGTAGCTTTGATCAGGAGTCGTTTGTTGACCGCTCAGAGTCGACAGAAATCATATGCAGATAACCGTCGTCGACCATTAGAGTTCGAGGATGGTTACCATGTGTTGGTCAAGGTATCCCCGAGTCGTGGTATCCTCCGTTTTGGGAAGAGGGGAAAGTTGAGTCCGAGATTCATTGGACCGTTCGAGATTTTGGATCGAGTAGGCGAGTTAGCTTATCGATTGGCTCTACCTCCGGCGTTGAGCCGAATTCATAATGTGTTTCATGTCTCTCAGTTGCGGAAGTATGTTACCGACCCGAGTCACATACTTCAGTTCGACGAAATCGAGATCGCCAACGATCATTCATATGAGGAGCGTCCTATACGAGTTTTAGAGCGGCAAACCAAACAGTTGAGGAATAAGACGATTCCTTTGGTTAAAATTCAGTGGTCTATATACGGAGTCGAAGAGGCTACGTGGGAAACCGAGGATAGTATGCGGGAGAGTTATCCCGAGTTGTTTGACCCTTAGTTTCGGGGACGAAACTCTTTTAAGGGGGGTGTATGTAATACCCGGTTGTAATTCAGTAATTATCAATCAGTAATTATCATTCGGTATTTATCATTCAGTAATTTCACTCATTATTGATCATTTGTCACTCATATTCAGTCATTGTATTCATCATTCAGAGTGATTGTATCGTGTATCAATCGTCATTCATCATTAATCTAATTGGAGTTTCGTGCCGTATTTATCATCATTGTCATTTTCATTGTGGGCTCTGCGTGAGGAGTAGCGCACGTTACGTACTCTTTTAGCGCGCGCTAATTGAGTACAGGTAGCGCACGCTACCACTCAGCATTAGCGCACGCTAATGTTACCCTGGCTGCAGTCCAGAAGGTACTGGACTGCAGGTGAGTTATAAATAGCGCACGCTACGAATAGTAAGTAGCGCGCGCTAGTGGGTTGTAGTAGCGCACGCTAATAGTTGGTGTAGCGTGCGCTAAGGACGGATTAGGTTGAGTCCAGTGGCTACTGGACTGCACTGGATTAATTCGTAGCGCACGCTATGAGTTGTTTTTAGTGTACGCAATCGATATTATAGCGCACGCTAAATATTGGTTGTAGCGCACGCTACCGAGGTCAGAGCAGAGGGCAGACAGTTTTCTGGATTCCAGTACTGGGCATCAAATAATTTGTTAGCGCACGCTAACAATGGGTTTTAACGCACGCTAGTGGTATGGCCGTAGCGCACGCTACAAAAAGGTATGTAGCGCGCGCTACCGTTTTCGGACAGTGGGTACTGGACTACCCAAATTACCCGTTAGCGCACGCTATGCATAAGGGCTAGCGCACGCTAACCTGGAGTGACTATATATTGGACAGTCAGCTTGAGTTCTTCATTTATCATTCTATTCTCATTCTCTCGTCGGTTCTAGGCGATTTGGGCGATTTAGAGAGTATTCTTCAAGGTGTAATCATCAATCATCATCTTCAAGTCTTTGAGTTGGATTAATCATCACTTCATCATCTCCAAAACATCGAATCAAAGGTATTAATCTCTTGGATCTAGAATTTCGGATTTTTGGGTTTTTCCTTCCGATTTCTTTGTGTAAGCTTGGATTATCATTGGAATATGTTAAATATGGATTATCTACCTTGGATAAATATATTCTTACGGATTTAATGGCTATTTTCGGAATTATTTCAAGAACCCTTGGGGTTGACCTCGGTTAATTGGGGATTTTCCAATTGTTGTTGTTGTAAACTTGAATTGTGGAATCCTATGGGATTATTGATATCATTGGAAGTGTTTTGATGGTTTGTAATACTCATTTTGGCGTTGGTTTCGACATATTCGGGATTGGATATTTTCGTAGTTGTGTGGTTGGTTATGTATCCGTTAGAATGCCCCTATGAGTTTGATTATCGTTGTTTCGACCTTTGGGTTCGTCGTGTTTTATTGCTTGATACGTGTATTGAGCGGTTGTTGATAATTGTTGTTATTCAAGGTTGTTCGAGCGATCGGTATCTTGGTTAGGACGTTGTTCGTGGACGGACATTCTTCATCGTTGCTGTGTAAGTTAATTCTTACTCGGTTAAAAGGATACTCATTCCTTTTGTTGTTGATTGCTCATAATTATAATTCATTCATCATAATATTAATCATTTTGAGACTTGTAATTGTCGAATAATCATTTCATTCACGAGGAACGACGGTTCCAAATCATTTCATTGGGTTATGAATCGCGTCACTATTACTTTCATATCGGTGAGTCATCTTGGCCTTGTCTAATTATTATTCATTGATATTCATTATGGTCATTCTCGTTCATGTGACCTTCTGGTTTCATATTACGTGGCCGAGTGTGGCTTGTGGAATTTTTAGTCGGGCACAGGATGTGTAACACCCCCAAAACCAACCGGGAGTATTACACGCCGTGGGCCCCGCGCCGGAACCCACCAGGCTAAAAACCAATTACAAGAACGACAAGAAAGGCCGATGACAGTAGTATTTTTTAAAACTCACAAAATCATATGAAAACACCAACTACCGTCAAGACAAACAAGGCCAAAAACTCGGTTTAGGGAATCGGTTTTCGAAATCAAACACAGTTGGCATAAAGCCGAAAGCCATTTGAAAGAACTCACGCAGCGGATAAAAATACAGTTCAAGATACATATACATCAATAATGATATACACAAACAGAATACACGATTCCCCAACAATATGCCATAGCCAGTATCGTCCGGAATCCTCGCTTCACGACCGCTACCATCAAAGTTCTCAATACCTGAAAAATAAGTCCCACAACGGGGTCAGCAATAATGCCCGACAAATAACCGCAAGTACATAAACATAAATATTCACATGCCATGCATCATGA
This sequence comes from Orobanche coerulescens, assembly GCA_033398695.1. NCBI lineage: Eukaryota > Viridiplantae > Streptophyta > Magnoliopsida > Lamiales > Orobanchaceae > Orobanche > Orobanche coerulescens. Next base: position 78,627,200 of record CM065805.1, read on the forward strand.
GAATAATAACCTCAACGATAAACTTACCACTTCCGGTAATCCAACGATTCTCATCAAAATCCCAATATCACGATAATACCACATAATACCTCAATACCGAATACCTTCCCGTACACAATCTTCTATGTACGATTACCACAAAACATACCTCTATCCGGACTTCCTTCCGAAATGTATACCATAGACCAAGAATATCCAAAATGACATCAACAATATCCGAATACTACAATCTTCCCAAGATTGTCCAAGTATCTCAACAATCATCAACTGTGCATTCTAATCCTTTTAGAACATCACTGAACATTCGTCAATATGCAATACAACATAAAATACTTATGAAATGTAAATGGAATTACTCATCAAAACATTACAACCGAACAAGTAAACACTTGCCTGGATACCAACACGACAAAACCAACATCGAACTCATCGCCTCGTCTACGAGCTCTTCACCCGATCGACGGAATCTACGGCCTTTCACCGCGGCAAAACGATTATACCTATTGGTTAATCAACCTAGAACAATAATCATGTCAATAATCGAACCAACTTGGTAACAATGATCATAACATATTCAATCCGGAATTCAACCTCATATCAAGATTCATCTCATCTAAATCAACCACTATCATCACTATGATTTAGAATACCATCTTAAATCGGTTAAACGAATCATCAAATCATCATAGTCATCATATGGCCTCAAGAACATCAAGAACTCTATGATTCCATAATCATGATCAACGTATTCAAAGCATATCATTATCTTCCTTCAACATAAACCTCATATATCCTCAAGAATCGCAATAACAACATCATAATCATCTTCATACGAATCATTCATCAACTATAACATCAAAATTCCGAAATAAAAAGGAGAAATATCCAACATACCTCATAGAATATGGATAACACAAGAAATCACTTCAAGAATCAACAATAGTTCCATAACCAAGCTCTAATTCCATGATTCCAAGCTCACAATCATGTTAGAAGTGTTTAGAACACTCTTAGAAGTGAAGAGGGACGAGCTGGGGTGGGAGAAATGAGTTTCCTTTCGTGAACAAATGAAAGACCAGCTCTTAATATATAAACTGCGCATCTCGTTACGTACGTAAGTGTCCTTACTTAACGTATGTAACAACCTTAACGTACGTAATCCGGAATCCATAGAGACGTAACAAACTCACTGTCTCATTCCGTGAAGTCCATTACGTACGTAACCCATACCATATAACGTACGTAATATACCAGTTGACTTGCTACAGTACAATGGTCGTGTTACGTACGTAACACGTCCTGTATAACGTACGTAACACGTACGTTGACTCACCTGTCAACATCCTCCGCCGAAAGTTGCCGACACAGGGTCCCACCTGCCGACCAGGACTCGGTCCTGTCCGATGCCTTCGTTACGTACGTAATACCTTAGCCTTAACGTACGTAACCATGCCAATATTACGTACGTAAGCTCACCTTGTTAACGTACGTAACAATTCCATACTTAGCCAATTTCAGCAATTCCTGTCCAAAGTCACGACATACCGAATACGAACATACGGCAAAATCAATACATATACTCAATTCAATAACATTATCAAACGTTCACAACGTCCTCGAGCATAATTAACCATCCACGATATCCAATATATAAACGAAAAATATATCCGAAAAATCAGGGTATTACACGATGGTCATGTATTGGGTTCACCGATACATCGGACCGTGCACACGGTAACGCTTACCTCCGTGAGACTAATTAGGTACAAGGACGGGTGTGTCCGGTCATTCGTCTTGTACACTTGCACAGAACATTACGGGCGTAATATGATACTCCTCTTCAGCGTAATTCATAATTAAGAATATTTCATAACTTCAGTTAATTCATGATTGTGTAATTTCAACTCTTGAGTATTGTTGTTCTGTGTAACTGACCCCGTTGGGGGATTTTGTTTTCAGGTCACGGCAAGACAAAGGCACGGGAAGAGCATGCTGACGGCGAGGAGTCCCAGTGATACTAGTAGGGGCCCCAGTCATTTCGTTTGTTTCAGTCATTTCAGTCATTTCAGTTATTCCGTCATTTGTATTTTCCGCTGCAAAATTCCGTTTGAGATGTTTAATTGTTCAGGGTGGTGTATTTTATCTCCATATAAAATATACTAGTATTCGGTTTAGTCCTGGTGTGTTGTACTTAAACTCCTCATCGGAGTAATTGGTAATATAATGTGGTTCGGTACTACAATTATATTATTTAATTCATCATTTTCATTTGCCTGGTGGGTCCCAGTCGGGGATTCACGGCACTGTAATATCCGCCTAATTTGGGGTGTTACAGAAAGTTTGGACATTGTAGACATAAGGGGAACAATCTCTCTAGTAGAGGAGGAGCATATGATTTTCTCAAGAAAACATGATACAGTTGGAAATGTAACTTGTTCTTTAACTCGGTTCCCTCTTCCATCTCAATAAGGATTCCAGAGAGTGAAAATTTGCAACGTCATAATCTCTTTCCAACCAAAAAAGACCTAATTGAAAAACTTTAGTTATTGGAAGTGAAGTATCATTTTGAATTCAAGGTGGTAAAATCAACTAAGACCTTATACAAGGTTACGTGTGCTGAAACAAATAGAACTGATGTTTGATAGGACCGAAGATCAAATGTAGTGAATTGTTTGAAAGTACGGGAGTATGTTGGTCATCACACTTGCTCCGTGAGTGTACATCATAAATATCACAAGCATGCAATATATACACTAATTGGAAAGTACATATTTGGAAGTTATAAACATGCCAATAGGGCTTATAGACCAAAGGACATTCTTAGTGACATTAGTCAGAAGTTTGGGATAACTATAAGCTACACAAAGGCATTTATGGAGAAGCATTGTGGGTATGGTTTGATTTGAGGATGGGCTGAAGAAAGTTACGAAAAACTCCAACAATATTATTTTGTGCTAGAGGAAACCAATACAGGGACATTAACATTCATTAAAACAAGCTTAGACGGATATCTCGAGTATTTTTACCATGGCTTTGGAATTGTACATTCGTATATTCTGCTCTTCAGTTAGAAAATAATTTCTGTTGATGGGTCATTCTTAACAGTGAGGTAATGAGGTACTCTACATATTGTAATCAAGATGAAAATTTTTTAACGTATCCGCTGGCATGGATAGTAGTAGACTTTGAGAATAGTGCTTCCTGGAATTTTCTTCCAGAAGTTGAGTAAGATTATTAATGATACTTCAGATCTAGTTATTGTTTCTGATAGGCGCACCAGTATTCCAGGAGGTTCTAAAGAGGTATTTCAACATGCACATCACGGATATTATGATTATCACTTGTTAAGAAACTTTAAAACCTAGTTTCTAAGGCTCAAATTGGATAATTTATATTGGGCAAACAACAAAAACTTATTCAATGCCTCATTTTGAAACCATCATGGCAGTATTATGTAGTAGACACGAGGTATTTGAGAATATATACAGAGCACTGGTTTAATTAGTAGGCTAGATCACATTTCGAAGCAACTTGTTTAAATATAATAAAGAACAAATAATGTCGAACCAATGAACACTATAAGAATAAACGTCAAAGACTTCGGATAATATCTGAAGTAAAAACATTATAATTACCGAAGTCTATGTTCGTGTAGTAAAAGGTATACTTTAGACTTCGCTTTTTATGCGATGTCTAATATCCTAATAACCGAAGTCTATCTCGGTTTTTTTTTCTAATTATGATCCAAATATGGGGGTAAGTGAAGTAAAAGAATGCCTTTAACTATAGTTATTTTATAATTGGCGTAGTAAAAAAGGATTTTTAACTTCAGTTATTGTATAATATATATTATTATTTTCTGCAGTAATACATATTAGTATTTTACATTTTAATTTAAAATTCATTGCCAAAATCTACATTCATCTATAACTAACCATCAACCACAAGAGCTCAATAATATAAGAACCAATAATTTCATATCATCCCATCTAAGAAAAATAACATGCGTTCCAACCAATTCAAAACCAGATACATATCATAACAAAGACAGAATGTGTAATACATGAACACCACAAATAGGACAAAAAGGAATAAAAAAGATCATATACTTCGAAACGACCAAGTCTCTATTCAGCACATCATTGCGTTTCATCAGACGATCATACTTATCAATTTTCTTCTTCAAATCTTCAACATCGGCCCGTGTAGCAAACAAATTCACATAAACCATGCCTGTGGAATACTTATCTGAGCAATACTAAGCAGTTGATACAAGAAGGGGTCACTGTCATACCTCTAGCTATGGTTAATTAATCCATGCCTAAAACAATTTACAACTCAAGAATACAAGGTCAGAAACCAAAATGTAGCAAACGATCTTAGTGAAGCTTTTATTATATCATCAAAGGTAACAATAAACTACCATCATCATCATCATCAACAGCACCTTAATCCCAACTATATTGGGGTCGGTGGCATGAAGATTATAGTGTCGTTTAATTGTCTAAAATTAGTTAACACCATAACTCATGCAAATAACAAAGTGGCAAAGTTTTACGCCGGATGCCCTTCCTGTCGCAACCTTCATATGAAGGAGAAATAGAACGAAATTCCAAAACCGTCAACATCATAGGTTTTTCCATTTATATGGAAAATATCATGAGACGGCGATGAGTTTGAGATAATTGCTATTGTCATGTCACAATACGTGATTGATATTGTAAAATCAACACATACATCATGGAACATGACTCGTAACAATAAACTACCAAACTCTAAAATTTAAACAGGATGATTTTTTTTAATTACAAGGGGGCTCACAAGCCTCAATTAGATAGAGATAAAAAGCGTGGAAGCAGCTCTAAAATATCTGCTCCTAAGATTTCCTTAAGTCTCTGTGGGGATTCTGAAAGTATCAACAGACACGGCACTATGTTATTATGAGGCAATTATTTCTACCATGTTATAGGGAGGTAAAAAAAGGACAGCAGGAAATGAAATATGAATTCTCATTTGGAAGTTGCAAATACTAATCTTTATATAAACCATTTCAGTAAGATGAAAGTTGAAAAAAAAATGAGATAAAAGAGAAAAGCTTATGACCAAACAGACTGAATAATTGCCTAAGATCCTTTTGAGTTGCCTCAAAAGCTACATTCCTCACAATCAATTTGGTTAAACTCCTGTCATTTTCAATTTTATTAGGTAATACGTCATCCTTTTTAGCATGACAAATTTGCAATACGAGGGTATGCCCATCCAGAACACTTTCAGTAAATCCTTGCAAACATTCATTGTTGTATTAACACAATCGAACTCTACGAAACTAAATCCCGATGATACAGTTTTCCCATTCTTTATATGCTTCTTCACCTACAATAGAGAGAAATAATGGAATAAAAGAGCCAGATAGAGAACATAGCAAGTATTATGGTGCAAAACAGATAAGAGACGAGAAAAATACCCTGACACTAAGAATCTTTCCTCCCTTCACGTGCTCTGAAAAATGCCATTTCACACTCTGATCAGATGTTTTGAAGTTTAGGTTCGTGACATACAACGAGCGTGACTGTATCACAGAGCAAATAAAAAAATCAAACCCCAAGCCAAAACACGAACTTAAAGCACCTGAAATGAAGCACAAATTGATCCCATCTGAATTATGTCAGAAACATCTACAGAATGCTAGATTGAGTGTCTGCATTTACATTTTTCCTCTCTACAAATCAACATTTCCATGATGTACACATTAAATTTAAAATATTGATCATGTAATGGGACATGATTATAGCACTTACCTCAGCTCATCCCATCTAATAATATTTTCCATGATGATGATGGTTTTGGTATTTCATCTCATTTTTCTTTCGCTGAAGGTTGTGACGCGAAAGTCACCCAGTGTAAAACTTTCCACTGTGATATTTGAATGAATTTATAGTGTTGACTAACTTTAGACAATTAACTGACACTATAAACCTTACGCCACAATCACAGACCCAACATAGTTAGGATGAAGGTGCAGTTGATGATGATGATAGCAGAATAGTATTAATTCGATATTAACCTGCAGCTTTAAAGCAATTGAAACATAATGCAATAGTAGCAATCCTCAACCAAGAACTTAGATTAAAGTTGCGACCACTCCTCCAAGATCAACCTCCCACCCCCACCCCAAGTAAAAGGAAAAACAAAGGAAAAGGTGATCATATATTCGGGGTAAGATTACCCCAGAAGTTATGCATGATTACAAGCCACCAAGTATTAATATAATTAAAAATCTTAGTGATACATGCATAGATCACCAGAACAAGACGATCAAAAAGCCTCACAATTTCAATTTTAAAGTGTAGAAGAATATAATTGGGTTCAAATAAAACCTCAATTCTACCACGGTCAACATCTGTATCTGTTGTATCTTCAACTTGCCGCTCTAGCAAAGCTCCCTTCACAACAAGTTCACCAATTTTATTATCACCAACATTTGAAGTTTGACTCAGAATATTACCAGGTGCCCATTCCAAATACAGAGGAGCATCTTTGTCGCAATAGGCGATAATTAATTTACTTCACCAACTAATTCCAAGCTAGCAACTATTGATAATCAATAAGGCTCCATTTGGATCAATGGATTTAAAAATAAGGGATTCCAAAACATATAGATTCCAATTACCTTGGATTTGAAATCCATCCATAGCTCCTCACCAAACGGATGTCCATCCTGTTGGTAAATAGGATCGGTATTTCTTGCATTTCGACAAAACTTATTAGCAGGCAAAAAATGATCAATTTCAAAAGGATAGAACTAGAGAATACGCACAAAAGGTAAATTTCGACCTAGAATACGTACAACAGTTAAATACGTACAAAATATGATCATTTTCGACAAAACTTATCTTCACACCGGAATACGTACAACAGGTAAATTTATCTTCCTTCGATTTCAAACACATCATCCTCATTTCTACATCAATATCACATTCCTCGGTTGAAGCCCTTCGCCCGCTAAATTCTTCTGTTCCCAGCCATATCAGTTCCATCTTAATCACTACACCAGAAATCACACACACACACACACACACTCATACACACTAGTTTCAGAAGAACAAAACCTAATTTCAGAAATTCCATTTTTAGAACCCAAAATCCAAATCAGAACAACAGAAAACAGTAAGGTTCAGATTTAAACAATCAAACCTATGACTTCTTCGGCCATGATAACTTCAAATTTCACCATCGCCATCGCTGCTAAATTCCACCAACTCCAAAAACAGGGCTCCTTTTTCCGTCTGTCGCGGGAGTCAGTTATGAGTCTTGGGGAGCCTGAACGGAATTGTTGAGTCACGGAGTACAGCAACCACTCCGATTGGGGGCATGGTCACCGCTGGTGTTCTGTCGGCAGTGTCTTGTGGGTCGCGGGCAGGATTTTTCAGAACCCAGGCGAGAACATTGAGGCGAGCTGGGCAGGAGAGAGGGAGAGAGAGAGAAGATGATTTAATCTCTTTTCCCTGATAATGTGTGTACGAGTGTGTAAGTGTGTGAGTTTTTCAGAGTGAAAGATAAGGAGAAGAGAGCATAAGAGAGGGGGAGAGGAGGAGCCGAGATCGGAGGTCAGAGAGTGAGAGAAGAAACGAGAGATTTGAGGAGATGTGCTAAAAAAAGTTAATTTGTACAGAGTAAGACTAAGACGATAAATGGCTACAAAATTCAAAAATTAATCAACACATTAATTGACTAGAATAGGAGAATTTAAATTCTTAAAATTAAATTAAAGCAAGATGAAGCAAAATATTTCAAATTTTGAAATACCATTTATTAATGTAACGTTTTGATTTCCATAAAAAAAATTGAGTTAAGTGCTTTTTGAGCCCAAATGAAAAAAATTGAACCTCAAAATATTAATTCCCGGTCTCAAGACATACACTTTGCTATTGTAAAAATTTTTAGTAAAAAATAAAATTTCACACTTTTTACTTCAGTAATTATCAAATTAGCGAAGTCTTTGTAACTTAAAATTTCTAACTAGCTTCTGTTTTTCTGTTTGGTACAATTTACTGAAGTCTACGTGGGTTTTTTTTACTTCAGTAAATTGAAAAGCGAAGATGTTGTTTGTTTTTACTTTGCTAATATACATTACCGAAGTGAGACGTACTGAAGTCTTTGATGTTTATTCTACTAGTGGAACTTTGTGCTAAAGAATGCAAGAGATTTTGCAGTTATTGGTTTTATTAAGCGTATTAGAGAGACAATGCAATGGTGGTTCCATGAAATACACGTTCAGGCAGAACAAAGCAGCTTCCTTCACCGCTAGAGGAGATGACGCACATCAATTACAATGATTCAAATGGCTTGGAAGTGAGTCATGTCACCCCGACTTTTTGCATGTTGATGGACATTTCAAGAATCATGTGGTCTACCTAGAGGAAGAGATATGTACATGTAGGAAACTTGAAATGGACCAATTTCCAAGTGCATATGTTATTGCTGTGATAATATTTTTAAATGATAATTTATATAAGTTTTGCTCTAGATTTTATACCAGTTCTTGAGTGAAAGATGCATAGTTAGAACCATACACCCTTTGCCAAGCGAGAAAATTTGGATAGTTCCAGATGTTGTCAAGTCAAGAATTATGTTGCCTCCATTGTCTAGACGTTTGAATGTTTGACCCACAAGAGAAAGAAAGAAATCAACTGGTGAGCCTCGAATATAATCAGCTAACGTGTAAGTGCTTGCAGGTTGGACATAATCCTGGTAGGTGTAAAGAGGATCCACCACAATGAAGTGAGTTGTCAAGTTATAAATGGATAGCGACTACTCAATCGTTATCAAAGCCTAGAATAAATCAACATTTGTTATCTTGTTTTGAGTCATATCACGTCTTGTTGTGCTTATGATCCATCAATATTGATACAATTGGAGCAATGTATTTGATGTAGTGTAATCTATGGATGTATACATTTTGTTGTGATGCATTTTGCTTTGTTTCACTTGTGTAGTAATAGTCTGACTTTTGTTTCTAAAGGGATAATGACTGTTCATTTGTTATCACAACCTAGAATGAATGAACATTTGTTATCTTGTTTCCAGGGATTTCATGTTTTGTTGTGCTTCCGATGCATCGATATTCAAATGACTTGAGTAATATTTGGATAAGTATATTTTGTTGTGATTTTTTTTGCTTTGATTCACTTGTGTAGTAGAAGTCTAAGCATAGTTTATAAAAGTATAACAAATGTTCATCAACTAATGACAACCCAAAATGAATGTTCATTCGATTTCCCATGGACAAACGAAAGATTAAGCATAATTTGGAGTAGTTTTTGTTGAGATACCATAAAATCTCCCAGATATACTTACTATATAGTGTTGGTGGAAATTTGGTAGGCCAATTATCAGATGGTAGTAGTTTATACGCACAACGATACATGAATCTTATAACGATAGTTTTTTTGATATTCATATTTTAAGTGATTTTAGAGTTTATTTCTCCATGAACATCCTCGTTGTACTTGTATCATTTAATATACCATAAAGTCATGATTCAAAACCATTTAAATGTGGAATTAGAAGACTCAACTCAATATTTAATGTTAATATGTTAATTTTATTTCTCTTCGAACATCATATTTGACTTGTATCATTTCATATATAAATGAAGTCACGATTAAAACTATCTAAATGTGGACTTATAACATTCAACTCAATGTTTCGCAATAACGACTATTCTCTCGTAATAATATCTATTGTGTTGTGATTGTAATATCTGGAATTTTTACTACTAGTGTTTAAGGTTATTTTATCCGAATTATGTCGTACAATGTGGAATCTGTACAGTATGGATAAAACAATTGAAGGACTGAGACAGCTGTATTGGTATAATTATCGTACTTGGTCGATAATTACATTTGAGGATAGTGTGTATCATATGACAATATTATTGGAAGGAGTATGTGTATTTAGTATACATATCTAGTATGTTGAGACGTTGGACAAGGATAGCTGAAAATGGTTAAGTATAGCCTTATTAGAACACGCTAATATTCAACCACAGCGCACGCTATCGTGCAAGTTTAGCGCACGCTAAAAGCGAAAGTTAGCGCACGCTAGTGCAGAACGGATCAGAAGGAATCTACGTGTGGACCCGGCCATTTTCGGCGCATATTCCGATAAGGTCAACGGATGTTTGCTACGAAGGATTAGCGCATGCTAATGCATATTGTTAGCGCACGCTAATATCAGATAGGTCCAAAGGGAATCTTATCCTTGTCAGATGCTTTCCGCGTGTGGACCCATCTTTGGAGCATACAGACAAACGAGTCAACTATGAGTAGTGCACGCTATGGTCAGACACTTGCGTACACTAAATAGAGGCATTTACGTACGCTATTGCATGGGCATTGCATACGTAAATCATTGTACGAAGCAAGGCATTAGCCTCTGGACTGCGATAGCGCACGCTATTTTGTGAAGGTAGCGCACGCTAATAACAGTCAATATATATATGATTGCAGATGTGAATTATGTTTATTAGGCCATTCTTTCCCTTATTTCGATAGAGAGAGTTTTTAGAGAGAATTTTGAGGTTCCAAACACTGAGAGATGATCGTTCTTAAAAATATTAAGATGGAGAGCATGGATTAAAGCCTTGTTCTTGAAGATTATTGATGATTCTTGGAATGGAGTCCGATTGTTCTTCTTCATGGTTTGTCTACAAGGTAATTTTCGTATCCCTTTGTTAGTGTTCATTTTTAAAGGATGATTACCTAGGAGGGAGTATGTTGGATTATCATGTGAGGATGTTATATAAGGTTTAATGGATATATATGACTTGGATTATGAATCGGATGGTTATTTACATGTTAAAGGATATAGGATTATGTTTTTTTGATGACTATGAACATGGTTTCGAATCACATGGTGTTCTTGAAGAACTTATTAATTAGTATACCATATCAAGACAATTGTATGTTGAATTATCGGTGTTTTAGATATGAATATGAAATGTTCATATCTATCATTAAGTCATGTTGATTGGTGATTGATTAATGGTATATATCATGTGATTATGATAAAGAGATTGAATCTGGAAAGATTGTAATTGATCTTGGAGTATGATTTCTTTTACACTCGTATTCGTAATCGCCATATGTTGATCGGTACCTGAAATGCATGCAACTGCATGTCATTAGCGCACGCTAGTGTTACTGTCTAGCGCACGCTAACGGAAGCGACTTAGCACATGCTACGTTAAGTGATTAACATGCGCTATGTCAACAGACAGTGTACATAATTGTATTACAGTGGCGAGTTCGTAATGGATTGAGTTGGATTGTTCGGACTAGTGGTTAATCGAGATATTGTTGATCCGGTGGGTTTGTGAATTGGTTATATCGATTGTTGATTGTTATCGAACTTGTTGTTTATCGATTATTGTAATAGGTTGAGATTATCGGTGATTAGAACCATGCTTTGCGGTCATGTTCGAGAATGTTCGTAGATTGCTTTGACCGGGGCTGAGGAGCTCGTAGACGATGGCAAGGAATTGGTAACGGCTTCATCGGTATCGAGGCAAGTTATTACTTGCACAGTTTATAATATTTATTTAATGGTTTCAGTTTCATTCATATATAATTCGTATAGCAATGATTATAATTGTGAACATTGGAGATTTGGGATTGTACGTTGTTTTCAGATTTTTGGAATGTATATGATTTACTTTTGTTATTAGTATACTTGAGTATCGAGGATACCTTGTGTTATAGCCAAAGACATGAATTATCTACCGTCCGTGACAGTGTGGACCGTCGAATATTGAGGATAATTGTTGGTGATGGTTTTGACATCGAGATTGCTCTCGAAGGACTCGGGGCAAGTAATATATCATTTTTGTCATTTTGTATCGATCATGTTGTGATGCATTTGTGTATTGTTGTTGCCGTGCATTGTGTATTGTTGTTTTGTGCAGTTGTGCATTATTGTCATATGTCCACCATGCGTTGGTCCGACGGGATCATCATGGGAATCAATAGCTGTGTGCATTGGATCGCTGGACAGGTAATTCCACCATGCGTTGGTCCGACGGGATCATCATGGGAATCTATAGCTGTGTGCGCTGGATCGTAGAATTACCATGTGTTGTTGTTGTGCATATGTATATTATGGGTTATCCATAAGTATACATTGTTGTTCTTGATGTGAGCATATTGACGTTGCCATATGAGCATGCATCCGTAGGTCTTGCGTTAGGCCCATGTCCATATGTTGTATTGATCAGATCTCGGATTAAACTAATATGATTGTCGTGGTATTATGCATCTCGAGGTATGTTCCGTACTTCCTTTGGTAGTTGTCTTTTGATGGACAATCGATTATCATGTTGAGATGTGATGAGGTTACCCAATGGATTGGGTTGGACAGAGTTAGTAGATTTCGTAACAGTGAGTTATGATAATATTTTGAGAACCTTGGGTATTGTTGAGATACAATACAGATATTTCGGTATGATCTTATTGTGTTGTTAAGGATACAAATCGTGGATTTTCGTAAAGTTATGGCGGTAAGATTACATCGGTAGTATTCTTACTTAGTATCTCATTGATATGTAATTATTGAGGTGATGTGATGGTTATCATTGTTGGATATTATGGCTGACCCCCTCGTGGGCTTTATCTCTAGGTTATTTGGATATCGAGCTTGTAGCATTCGTGAAAATATGAGCTTCCCGGAGGATACTGGCTATGGCATGTATTTGTGTATTGGGTCTCCTGGTCAGATGTTGTAATTCCGCTGCTAGAGTATTTTTAATTGTTTGTCTTTTCCGCTGCATGAGTATTTTTATATGGCCTTTTGGTATCTTGTAACTTAGGTTACTTTTCTAAACTATTTTATAGGTATGTGTAAGCGATAGCTTAACGTATGTTTTTAAACTGTTGAGTCTTGGCATTTCGGGCCTTGTGGTTTCAAATGAGATTTTACGACGGTTTTGATAAACGGATTTTATTAAGTCTTCGAATGTTTTTAAAAAATAGTACTGTCGTTCGCCTATTAGGCGTTTGTAAATGTTTGTAAATATTTCTTTCATCCTTGTGGATTCCGTCTCAGGGCCTACGACACTGTAATATTCCTGGATGGCTCTAGGGGTGTTACAGAATATGGTATCAGAGCTTAGGTTGTGAAAACCTAGGCAGTCAGGTTGAGTTGGGTCGTGTTTTGTCGCATCATTCGAGTTCTCGATTAACTAATACTAGAGACCTAGATTTTTGTTGTTCACTTGAGCTTGTGTGTTATGTGATTTACCAGTGTGGTACTGGGGTTGTTGTAAACTTTTCTAGCTGTGTTGTGTTCTCGAGTTGAACTGCGTTTACAAAATGTCTATTTTGTAACTATCTGTGTCGAGTATTTTCTTGGGTCGACACATGTGCCAGTATCACGGGGAATCGTCGGCTTCACGATCTATAAGTATTTGGATTCTTGAATTGCATTGAGATTTATTGCCGTTCTAAGTGGATATGCTTTGAGATTCAGCAGAATATTATGCGTTACAGTATAAGGTGACAGGGTGGGGACAGGATTGATGATCTTGAGAAGTTATGATTTTTGGAAATCAATATGTCGATTAAATTTTGGAAACAGAGTTGTGTATTCGGTAGGAGGACTGTGGATTGTTGAGAAGAACATGTAGTTATGTTAGTTCATTTTGAGATATATGGAACTGGTTTTGAGCATTTGAAAATGATACCTTTCGAAATGAATGATTTACGGATGTTTTACGGAAAATGATTTTGGGCCGAGACCCAATCGATTTTGAAATAGTTTTATAACTCAGGACTTGGGGTCCAAAAGGGCTTTCTACTTTTAAACATCCTGTAATATGGAACGAGATACGGGTTGAGACCCTAATGTTTCAAAAGGCTTTTCTTTTTTCTAAAACTCCCGAGATTTGTAAAATACTTTACCAATCATTTATCTATTTTATTACTACCTTTCGTGGTTTTGATTTATTTGTTCAAATGAGACTTCTCGGGTAGTCTTTCGTTGTGATTGATTTATTGATTATTCAATGTTTTGTCATAGCATGGTTGAGGTGATCCAGGATGGGATAATGCTCGACGTTGCGAGCCATATGTGGAAAAAGGAGTTTTTATCGGAATTTATACATTAAGATTTTGGAACTCTATCATGTTGTTTTCCGATGGGATGTCAGTGGATTGGGTGACAAGCCTAAATGGTATACAGCGGTATGGATGTGGGCAATCATTTGCATAATTTCATTTTCGTGTGTATTCGAAAAGAATTGTCATCGAGAACTTGACAACAGCGAGCCGATTTAATTTTTCGAAAATTGATTGCGTGGTCCTACGAAAATTTATGTTTTGAGTTTTGAAATTCTTGAAAGAACTTTCGAAAATTTGTCTTCTTGACAAGACCATATGATTTCAAACTGTTTTTGAAAATGTGACTGACATACATACGCATTTGGTGCATAGTGCATATCATGGTTAACTTAAAAATGTGACTCACAAACTGGATAACACATCAGTATGGTACGATGAAAGGAGATTCGAAATTCAGTATGGTAGTTTGGTTATCTAGGGATGACCGGTTGGTTGAGCCGATAAGAGAAATATGCCACGTGATGTAGATTCGGTACAGAATATGATTTTTGAACTTCAGGTTTTGTGAAACCAGGGCATATGTGCTATGTGATTCCATTAGTATGGTAGTAGTACGATTTTACCATAGTGATTTTTGAATGATTCCTTAGTAAGTGTATAATTGAGGGTGGTGACCCCAGGATGATTGTTTTGCATATTGATTGGTAATTCCCACTCCATGTATGATTTGGTATGTTCGCCGATTTGCGATTGGTTGTTCGTATGTCGAGGGGTATGTTCACCAGTCGGTTGTGTTTCATTGAGATCCAGTGTATGTGATTTGTTTAACATTTTGAGAATTTTGTTCTTTAGTATATCGATTTCTGTAGTTTTGTATTGATCGTGTTGGAGCTTACCATGCGATGGTATTCTCGGTTCTTATTGATACTTCATCGGTAGTATTGAAGTCTATCATGTTGATGATATTCTCGATTGTGTTTTGACCTCTGGCTGGTCATATTGGAGTTTATCACATTGATGATATTCTCGGTTAATTTGTTGGATGCTCGTTGTTAATGACCGTATGAGCGTTCGAATTTTGTATCGATGTTTCGGGATTTGTGTCGTTGTTTTGGGCAGTTGTTTCACAGATGTATCGTGTATTATTCGTTTTATTGGAAGTGGGACTTGATTGTGCAATCAGGCAGACAGGATTTGACACGGATAGATTATTTCATCCGAAGATGATATATTTTGTTGAGACTCATGGAATTGTGATTGTAAACGTATTGAGGCTTTACAATGAAGTCACTAGCTAGTATCTCAGGAGATCGTCGACTTTGCGCATTTGTAAGTGTACTGTTTTGGTTATTCGTTAACGATGATGATTAATCGTTGTCATGATGGTTTCGGAATATTTTGGTTGAACGGTTCGTTTGTTTTGTCTATGACGGATTACAAGTTTTGAGGACAAAACTTATTTTAAGTGGTGTAGTATGTAATATCTGGAATTTCTACTTCTAGTGTTTAATGTTATTTTATCCGAGTTATGTTGTACAGCGTGGAATCTGTACAGTATGGATAAAAACATTGAAGGACTGAGACATATGTATTTGTATAATTGTCGTACTTGGTCGACAATTGTATTTGAGGATAGTGTGTATCATATGAGAATATTATTGGAAGGAGTATGTGTATTCAGTATATCATGTATACGTATCTAGTATGTTGAGATGTTGGACAAGGATATATCAAAATGGCTAAGTATAGCCTTATTAGCGCACGCTAATATTCAACCATAGCGCACGCCATCGTGCAAGTTTAGCGCACGCTAAAAGCGAAAGTTAGCGCACGCTAGTGCAGAACAGATCACAAGGAATCTACGTGTGGACCTGGCCACTTTCAGTGCATGTTCCGATAAGGTCAATGGATGTTTGCTACGAAGGATTAGTGCACGTTAATGCATATTGTTAGCGCACGCTAATATCAGATCGGTCAAAAGGTAATCTTATCCTTGTCATATGCTTTCGGCGTGTGGACCTGTCTTTGGAGCATACAGACAAACGAGTCAACTATGCGTAGCGCACGCTATGGTCAGACACTTGCGTACGCTAAATAGAGCCATTTACGTACACTATTGCATGGGCATTTCATACGTAAATAATTGTACGAAGCAAGGCAGTAGCCTCTGGACTGCGATAGCGCACACTATTTTGTGAAGGTAGCGCACGCTAATAACAGTAAGTATATATATGATTGTAGATGTGAATTATGTTTATTCGGCCATTCTTTCCCTTATTTCGATAGAGAGAGTTCTTAGAGAGAAGTTTGAGGTTCCAAACACTGAGAGATGATCATTCTTAACAATAATAAGATGTAAAGCATGGATTAAAGCCTTGTTCTTGAAGATTATTGATGATTCTTGGAATGGAGTTCGATTGTTCTTCTTCATGGTTCGTCTACAAGGTAATTTTCGTATCCCTTTGTTAGTGTTCGTTTTTAAAGGATGATTACCTGGGAGGAAGTATGTTGGATTATCAAGAGAGGATGTTATATATGGTTTAATAGATATACATGACTTGGATTATGAATCAGATGATTATTTACATGTTAAAAGATATCGGATTATGTTGTTTTGATGACTATGAACATGGTTTCGAATCACTTGGTGTTCTTGAAGAACTTATTGATGAATATACGATAGCAAGATGATTGTATGTTGAATTATCGGTGTTTTAGATACGAAGATGAAATGTTCATATCTAGGATTAAGTCATGTTGATTGGTGATTGGTTAATGGTATATATATCATGTGAGTATGATAAAGAGATTGAATCTGGAAAGATTGTGATTGATCTTGGAGTATGATTTTCTTTACACTCCTATTCGTAATCGCCATATGTTGATCGGTACCTGAAATGCATGCAACTGCATGTCATTAGCACATGCTAGTGTTACTGTCTAGCGCACTCTAACGGAAGAGACTTAGCGCACGCTACGTTAAGTGATTAACGTGCGCTATGTCAACAGACAATGTACATAATTGTATTACAGTTGCAAGTTTGGAATGGATTGAGTTGGATTGTTTGGACTAGTGGTTAATCGAGATATTGTTGAGCCATTGGGTTTGTGAATTGGTTATATCGATTGTTGATTGTTATCGAACTTGTTGTTTATCGATTATTGTAATAGGTTGAGATTATTGATCGGTGATTAGAACCATGCTTTGCGGTCGTGTTCGAGAATGTTCGTAGATTACTTTGGCCGGGGTTGAGGAGCTCGTAGACGACGACAAGGAATTGGTAACAGCTTCATCGGTATCGAGGCAAGTTATTACTTGCACAGTTTATAATATTTAATTAATGGTTTCAGTTTCATTCATTTATAATTCGTATAGCAATGATTATAATTGTGAACACTGGAGATTTGGGATTGTATGTTGTTTTCAGATTTTGGGAATTTAAATCATAATATATGATTTACTTTTGTTATTGGTATACTTGGGTATCGAGGATACATTGTGTTATAGCCGAAGACATGAATTATCTACCGTCCGTGATATTTTGGACTGTCAGAATATTGAGGATAATTGTCGGTGATGATTTTGACATAGAGATTGCTCTCGAAGGACTCGTGGCAAGTAATATATCATTTTTGTCATTTTGTGTCGATCATGTTGTGATGCATTTGTGTATTGTTGTTGTCGTGCATTGTGTATTGTTGTTTTGTGCAGTTGTGCATTGTTGTCATATGTCCACCATGCGTTGGTCCGACGGGATCATCATGGGAATCTATAGTTGTGTGCGCTAGATCGTTGGATTACCATGTGTTGTTGTTGTGCATATGTATATTATGGGTTATCCATAAGTAAACATTGTTGTTCTTGATGTGAGCATATTGACGTTGTCATATGAGCATACATTCGTAGGTCTTGCATTAGGACCATGTCCGTATGTTGTATTGATCTGATCTCGGATTAGACTGACATGATTGTCGTGGGATTGTGGATCTCGAGGTATGTTCCGTATTTCCTTTGGTAGTTGTCTTTTGATGGACAATCGATTATCATGTTGAGATGTGATGAGGTTACCCAATGGATTGGGTTGGACAGAGATAGTAGATTTCGTAACAGTGGGTTATGATAATGTTTTGAGAACCTTGAGTATTGTTGAGATACAATACAGATATTTCGGTATGAGCTTATTGTGTTGTTAAGGATACCAATCGTGGATTTTTGTAAAGTTATGGCAGTAAGATTACATCGGTAGTATTCTTACTTAGTATCTCATTGGTATGTAATTATTGACGTGATGTGATGGTTCCCATTGTTAGATATTATGGTTGACCCCGCCGTGGGCTTTCTTTTTAGGTTCTTTGGATATCGAGCTTGTAGTGGTCGTGAAGAGATGATCTTCCCCGAGGATACTGACTATGGCGTTTATTTATGTATTGGGTCTGTTGATCAGTTGTTGTAATTCCACTGCCAGAGTATTTTTAATTATTTGTCTTTTCCGCTGCGTGAGTATTTTTAAATGGCCTTTTGGTATCTGGTAACTTAGGTTACTTTGGAAATCATTTTCTAAACTATTTTATCGGTATGTGTAAGCGATAGCTTAACGTATGTTTTTAAACTGTTGAGTCTTGGCATTTTGGGACTTGTGGTTTCAAATGAGATTTTACGACGATTTTGATAAACGGATTTTATTAAGTCTTCGAATGTTTTTGAAAGACAGTACCATCGTTCACCTCTTAGGCATTTGTAAATGTTTGTAAATCTTTCTTTCAGCCTTGTGGATTTCGTCTCGGGCCCCACAGCGCTGTAATATTCCTGGATGGCTCTGGGGTGCTACAGAATATGGTATCAGAGCTTAGGTTGTGAAAACCTAGGCAGTAGGGTTGAGTTGGGTCGTGTTTTGTCGCATCATTCGAGTTGTCGATTAACTAATACTAGAGCCCTAGATTTTTATTATTCACTTGGGCTTGTGTGTTATGTGATTTACCAGTGTGGTACTGGGGTTGTTGTAAACTTTTCCAAATGATACTAACGTGTTTCTTCAGATAGAGCTGTGTTGTGTTCTCGAGTTGAACTGAGTTTACAAAATGTGTGTTTTGTAAATATCTGTGTTGAGTATTTTCTTGAGTCGAGACATGTGCCAGTATCACGGGGAATTGTCGGCTTCACGATCTGTAAGTATTTGGATTCTTCAATTGCATTGAGATTTATTGCCGTTCTAAGTTGATATGCTTTGAGATTCAGCAGAATATTATGCATTACAGTATAAGGTGACAGAGTTGGGACAGGATTGCTGATATTGAGAAGTTATGATTTTTGGAAATTAATATGTCGGTTAAATTTTGGAAACGGAGTTGTGTATTCGGGAGGAGGACTGTGGATTGTTGAGAAGAACATGTAGTCATGTTAGTTCATTTTGAGATATATGGAATTTTTTTTGAGCATTTGAAAATGATACCTTTCGAAATGAATGTTTTACGTATGTTTTACAGAAAATGAGCCGAGACCCAATCGATTTTGAAATAGTTTCATAACTCAGGACTTGGGGTCCAAAATGGGTTTCTACTTTTAAACTTCGTGTAATATGGAACGAGATACGGGCTGAGACCCTAATGTTTCAAAAGGCTTTTCTTTTTTCTAAAACTCCCGAGATTTGTAAAACACTTTACCAATCATTTATCTATTTTATTACTACCTTTTGGGGTTTTGATTTACTTGTTCAAATGAGACTTCTCGGGTAGTCTTTCGTTGTGTTTGATTTATTTATTATTCAATGTTTTGTCATAGCATGGTTGACGTGATCCAGGATGGGATAATGATCGATGTTGCAAGCCATATGTGGAAAAAAGAGTTTTTATCAGAATTTATACATTAAGATTTTGGAACTCAATCATGTGGTTTTCCGATGGGATGTCAGTAGATTGGGTGAAGAGCCTAAATGGTATATAGGGGTACGGATGTGGGCAATCATTTGCATAATTTCATTTTCCTATGTATTCGAAAAGAATTGTCATCGAGAACTTGACACCAGCGAGCCGATTTAATTTTACGAAAATTGATTTTGTGGTCCTACGAAAATTTATGTTTTGAGTTTTGAAATTCTTGAAAGAACATTAGAAAATTTGTCTTCTTGACAATATCATATGATTTCAAACTGGTTTTGAAAATGTGACTGACATACATACGCATTTAGTGCATAGTGCATATCATGGTGCACTTAAAAATGTGACTCACAAACTGGATAACACATCAGTATGGTATAATGAAAAGAGATTCGAAATTCAGTATGGTAGTTTGGTTATCCATGGATGACCAGTTGGTTGAGCCGATAAGAGAAATAGGCCACGTGATGTAGATTCAGTACGGAATATGATTCTGGAACTTCGGGTTTTGTGAAACCAGGGCATATGTGCTATGTGATTCCATTGGTATGGTAGTAGTACGATTTTACCATATTGATTTTTGAATAATTCCTTAGTAAGTGTAGAATTGAGGGTGGTGACCCCAGGATGATTGTTTTGGATATTGATTGGTCATTCCCACTCCATGTATGATTTGGTATGTTCGCCGATTTGCGATTGGTTGTTCGTATGCCGAGGGTTATGTTCACCAGTTGGTTGTGTTTCGTTGAGATCCATTGTATGTGATTTGTTTAACGTTTTGAGAATATTGTTCTTTCATATATCGGTTTTTGTGGTTCTGTATTGATCGTGTTGGAGCTTACCATGCGATGGTATTCTCGGTTCTTGTTGATCCTTCGTCGGTAGTATTGAAGTCTATCATGTTGATGATATTCTCTATTGTGTTTTGACCTCTGGCTGGTCATATTGGAGTTTATCACGTTGATGATATTCTCGATTTATTTGTTGGTTGATCATTATTAATGATCGTATGACCGTTCGAATTTTGTGTTGATGTTTCGGGATTTGTGTCGTTGTTTTGGGCAGTTGTTTCACAGATGTATCGTGTATTATTCGTTTTATCGGAATTGGGACTTGATTGTGCGATTAGGCAGACAGGATTTGACACGGATAGATTATTTCATCTGAAGATGATATATTTTGTTGAGACTCAAGGAAATGTGATTGTAAACGTATTGAGGGTGTACATTGAAGTCACTAGATAGTATCTCAGGAGATCGTCGACTTTGTGCATTTGTAAGTGTACTGTTTTGGTTATTCGTTAATGATGATGATTGATCGTTATCATGATGGTTTCGGAATATTTTGGTTGAACGGTTCGTTTGTTTTATCTATGATGGATTACAATTTTCGAGGACGAAACTTATTTTAAGTGGTGTAGTATGTAATATTTAGAATTTCTACTACTTGTGTTTAATGTTATTTTATCCGAGTTATGTTGTACAGCGTGGAATCTGTACAGTATGAATAAAACAATTGAAGGACTGAGATATCTATATTGGTATAATTGTCGTCCTTGGTCGACAATTGCATTTGAGGATAGTGCGTATCATATGAGAATATTATTGGAAGGAGTATGTGTATTCAGTATGTCGTGTATACGTATCTAGAATGTTGAGACGTTGGACAAGGATAGCTGAAAATGGATAAGTATAGCCTTATTAGGGCACGCTAATATTCAACCATAGCGCACGCTATCATGCAAGTTTAGCGCATGCTAAAAGCGAAAGTTAGCGCACGCTAGTGCAGAACAGATCAGAAAGAATCTATGTGTGGACCCGACCACTTTCGCCGCATGTTCCGATAAGGTCAACAAATGTTTGCTACGAAGGATTAGTGCATTCTAATGCATATTGTTAGCGCACGCTAATATCAGATCGGTCCAAAGGGAATCTTATCCTTGTCATATGCTTTCGGCGTGTGGACCCGTCTTCAGAGCATACAGACAAACGAGTCAACTATTAGTAGCGCACGCTATGGTCAGACACTTGCGTATGCTAAATAGAAGCATTTACGTACACTATTGCATGGGCATTTCATACGTAAATAATTGTACGAAGCAAGGCAATAACCTCTGGACTGCGGTAGCGCACACTATTTTGTGAAGCTAGCGCACGCTAATAACAGTAAGTATATATATGATTGCAGATGTGAATTATGTTTATTCGGCCATTCTTTCCCTTATTTCGATAGAGAGAGTTCTTAGAGAGAAGTTTGAGGTACCAAACACTGAGAGATGATCATTCTTAACAATAATAAGATGTAAAGCATGGATTAAAGCCTTGTTCTTGAAGATTATTGATGATTCTTGGAATGGAGTTCAATTGTTCTTCTTCATGGTTCGTCTACAAGGTAATTTTCATATACCATTGTTAATGTTCCTTTTTAAAGGATGATTACCTGGGAGAGAGTATGTTGGATTATCACGTGAGGATGTTATATAAGGTTTAATGGATATATATGAGTTGGATTATGAATCGGATGATTATTTACATGTTAAAGGATATCGTTATGTTGTTTTGATGACTATGAACATGGTTTCGAATCACTTGGTGTTCTTGAAGAACTTATTGATGAATATGCCATAGCAAGACGATTGTATATTGAATTATCGGTGTTTTAGATATGAAGATGAAATGTTCATATCTAGGATTAAGTCATGTTGATTGGAGATTGATTAATGGTATATATCACGTGAGTATGATAAAGAGATTGAATATGGATTGATTGTGATTGATATTGGAGTATGATTTCCTTTGCACTCGTATTCGTAATCGCCATATGTTGATCGGTACCTGAAATGCATGCAAATGCATGTCATTAGCGCACACTAGTGTTATTGTATAGCGCACGATAACGGAAGTGACTTAGTGCACGCTACGTTAAGTGATTAACGTGCGCTATGTCAACAGACAGTGTACATAATTGTATTACGGTTTCGAGTTCGTAATGGATTGAGTTAGATTGTTCGGACTAGTGGTTAATCAAGATATTGTTGAGCCGTTGGGTTTGTGAATTGGTTATATCGATTGTTGATTGTTATCGAACTTGTTGTTTATCGATTATTGTAATAGGTTGAGATTATTGATCGGTGAATAGAACCATGCTTTGCGGTTATGTTCGAGAATGTTCGTAGATTGCTTTGGCCGGGGATGAGGAGCTCGTAGACGATGGCAAGGAATTGGTAATGGCTTCATCGGTATGGAGGCAATTTATTATGTAACACCCCCTAACCTAGCAGCTGAACCGCAAAGGGGTCTGTGCTACTAAGTTGGGGAATATCACACTTTTAAACTTTGAAACCAATAAAAAGTAGCTTTGGTAATGTGAGTACTCAAGGAAATAATGCAAACCGGTATTATTTATTCAAATCTTTACACAACCTTAAGTTTAATATATAACGAAACCATAACAGAGTGATCTTATTCAAAACAAAACATAGTCTTCCAGCGTAGGGGCGAAATAGCTGGGGAATGGCATATGGACAAGTCCCCGACTGTCAACATTGAAGAAGATATTCAACTCCTAAACATGAGCAACATCACCTGTATAATAAGAATCTAATGAGATAATGGCTCAATAAGATGAGACTTCTGTAATAGCAAAGTATCACGTATCACATTTATCAACAAATAACTACTATATATATAGTCATGTTCTTGTAAAATCCTTTCTTCGGGTACCCTTGAAGTGTGATACTCGACTGATAGTGATAGGCCATGGTTTTCGGAACCTGTTCATGTAATTGGCCAATAAAATATGTATATGGGGGTTCCCATAGTGGTTTTTCAACCAATGGTGTTAGCCATATTCAACCTTTTTCATTCAGTGTGGGTTTCCTTGACCGACTTTTAGCCAAAAGTATTTGCCACCATGTTTTGGGTCCACCGGTCCCCCGCGTCCCGTGCCTACCTGCCATCAATCAAGTACCATACCTCCTGTTCTTCAACATTCTTTCACACACATATTATGCATGATCGTTCAATAACAGTCACATATGCAAATGTCAATCAATATATGATCCTTATGATACAGCAAGGAAAAGCCTCATCTTACCTCACGTCTTGTGCCTGTTGATGTGAAAAGATCAATTTCTATAGATGGATGTGCTAAAATCGTTGAAGAAAAATCCGAAACCTCTTTGGGTACTTTTATCAAACACCATTGAAAAATTATCAGATTTGAGCTATCTGTTTGATCGGGATTTTTGTGGCTTTTATAATTTTTGAAATGGAAATATCTTATGGGCGTTTTAAAGTAGAGGTTCACAGCTTCAAATGATATATTATTTGTTGGAACATACTTACATATACATATATTTATAGGAGTCCAAAGTCGACTGAAAATCAACCTTACTCGGACAGCTGGAGGCCTTATCCGGACAGTTAGCCGAGAAGATTCTGTCGGTCGTGACCGACCTTATCCGGACAGCTGGACAACCTTATTCGGATATGGCCGAGAAGCTTCTATCGGTCGTGACCGACCTTATCCGGACAGCTGGATAGCCTTATCCGGATAGTGGCCGAGAAGCTTCTATCGGCCATGACCGGCAGTTGTCAGTCGGCGTGTCCGGCGGTGACCGGCAAATGTCCGTCAACTTGGCTCAGCCGGTTCGACCCCTTCCCGATGTCCAAACTCGATTTTCCAACCTGTTCCAGACTCGTATGAGTTAAATATTTGATATGCTCACAACAGATTTTCGATAATAATGAAATAAGAATTTAATATTACTTTTTGCAGTATAAGTTTTATGTAATGAAAATTTTATCGTATCAAATTGTCAAAAAATTTTCGAAATTACTTTCATAAATTCTAAAATAATCCTTATAATTTATTTTGAAATTTTTTCTTTTTAAATCCTTCATTTTATGTTAGGAACATATCAGTCCAAGTATTGGACAACTTGTAAATATCGAAATCCATGATCATTATCAAAATAAATAGCATTTAAATAAGCCTTTGAATTTTCTAGGGTATTACAATTATTATTTTATAATCGTTTAGCACATCAATCTCGAGAAACTGAGCTCCTCACTGCAACAAAACATCTCACAATGACTTTTGTCATGTTAGAGGAGATAATTAGCATGTCGTATAAAATGTAATGCGAATGGACATAGCAGCTATTTATGCTCATGAAATGTCTACTTGTGTGCCATTCTTCCATAATGCATATTATGTAAATGCATTTAGGTATTAAATGGTTATTGGCTTAGGGGATAACCGGGCAATACAGTCCTCCCCTCTTATAAAATTTCGTCCTCAAAATTGACATACCGAACAGTTCTAGATATTTGCTTTGCATTTCCTCCTCTCTTTCCCATGTAGGCTCTTCAACAGCATGATTCCTCCACAAAATCTTTACCAAATGAATTTCCTTGTTCCTTAGTTTCTTTATTTTCTTATCAAGAACCTGTACCGGCTTCTCTTCATAGGACAAATCACTGGATATTCTTCGGGATATTCATAATTGAACACATGTGAGGGGTTGGAAATGTACTTCTTTAACATGGACACATGGAAGACGTTGTGTACACCAGATAGCGAAGGAGGTAAGGCTATTTTATAAGCTTTGTCACCAACTCTCTCAAGGATTTCAAATGGGCCAACATATCTCGGGCTAAGTTTTCCTTTCTTCCCAAATCTCATTATGCTTTTCATTGGGGATACTTTCAAGAAGACATGGTCTTCAACTGCAAATTCTAAATCTCTTCTGTGATTATCTGCATAACTCTTCTGTCTACTTTGTGCAATTTTCATTCGTTCTCTTATCTTTTCTACCACCATAGCAGTCTGTTGTATCATTTCTGGGCCCAGTAGGCTTCTTTCTCCAAGTTCATCCCAGTGTATGGGAGATCTACATTTTCTCCCATATAGTGCTTCATAAGGTGCCATCCCAATTGTAGATTGGTAATTGTTGTTATAGGTGAACTCTAGTAATGGAAGCGTTGTATCCCAATTGCCCTTGAAATCTAGTATGCATGCTCTCAACATATCTTCGAGTATTTGAATAACTCTTTCTGACTGCCCATCGCTTTGTGGATGAAATGCAGTGCTGAAAGAAAGCTTCGTACCCATTGCATTATGTAAACTTTTCCAAAATGCAGATGTGAATTTAGGGTCCCTGTCAGATACTATAGATACTGGCACCTCATGTAGCCGGACTATCTCTTTAATATATTCCTGTGCATATCGATCCATACTATATGTGGATTTTACTTGAAGGAAATGAGCAGACTTGGTCAATCTATCAACAATCACCCATATGGAATTATACCGACTTTGAGTCCTTGGTTGCCCAAGCACAAAATACATTGTAATGTGTTCCCATTTCCATTCCGGAATTAGTAAAGGCTTCAATAATCCTGCTGGTCTCTGATGTTCAGTTTTGATCTGCTGGCAAGTTAGACATTCTGCCACGAATTTTGCAATATCTTTCTTCATGTTAGGCCACCAATAATGTTGTTGCAAGTCTTTATACATTTTTGTGCTACCTGGATGTATTGAATAAGGACTGGAATGAGCCTCCTTCAGAATGTCCCCTATGATGGTTGCGTCAGCTGGCACACACAATCTCCCTTTATATCGCAATATTTTAGCACTAGAGACTGAGAAGTTTGGTAATTTGCCTTCATCAACTTTTTCCCTCAATTTGCCAATGTACTGATCCGCCTTATGGGTTTCTTTGATTATATCTTGAAGTGCAGGTTTCAAATGAGTGTTGATAACGAACAAATCTTCCTTTTGGGCAAGATTTCCAGTTCTAATTTTTGCAAGTCTAATAATAATGGATTCTGTGTGATTAGAAAGGAAGACATAGACTTTCTACTTAATGCGTCTGCAACCACATTTGCCTTACCAGGATGATAATTGATCTCACACTCGTAGTCTTTCACCAATTCAAACCATCTCCGTTGTCGCATATTCAGCTCCTTCTGTGTGAAAAAGTACTTCAAACTTTTGTGGTCTGTATAGATTTTGCACTTTTCGCCATATAGGTAATGCCTCCAAATTTTTAGTGCAAAGACAACAGCAGCCAATTCTAGATCATGTGTTGGATAATTCTTTTCATACTCTTTTAATTGCCTGGAGGCATAGGCTATTACCTTTCCATGTTGCATTAATACAGCACCCAAACCATTCTTAGAAGCATCAGTGTAAACTACAAAGCCACCTGTTCCTATAAGAGTGTCTAGGACAGGAGCTGTAGTTAATCTACGCTTCAATTCTTGGAAACTCTCCTCGCAAGCATCAGTCCAAACTGTAATACCCCCAATCCGCTCAGGGATATTACACGCCGTAGAACCTTTCCTCAAGGATCTACCAGGCTGGTAACAACATCGAACATCTCAACAATGCCTTTAAGGCTAAAATGACTCAGTAGACCGATTTGGTCTTTCAATAAATACATACAACTCAAACACATTACATTCCCACGCAGGGGTCGAATACAACACACTCCCGTACAACGGAAAAGAATACTGCATCGGAAATAAAATACAACTAAACCAATGACATTGTACGGATCCTCATGTGATTAGTATCGTTCATCTTTCATCATCCTTCATGCCGACCCTGTGCTATGCTCCAAAACCTGAATGTAATACAGACATCCCCCCCCCCCCCCCCCCCGAATACTCGGGGGTTAGCAAAACTCCATTGTTTTGCTAGTGCAAGAACAAGTGCAAAAATACGAGCCATACAATACAAGTTCCAAGAACAATAATAATCAGGAATCCTCAAAGATTTAAACATAACAAAAATATTTCCCGAGGCAAGAGTTTAGGTAAAGCTTTCCAAATCCGAAAGATCACAAATAACGAGAACGGTTTGCAAAATGGTTTAAAATACCCTCGGGAGTTTTAATAGAAAACAATTTAGGATTATCAAATCCTTCTCTTTCCAAAATCAACAGGGTCACAGCCCAAAGGTTTTTGTTTTCACAAATATAAAACCACTAACAATTCACAGGGTCAGAACCCATATCACGTGTCCTCGACGGACATAACATCAACACAACGTAATCATGCACAAGCATCGCCTAGGACCGGGACGAAGCTACAAATCCCACTCGAGGCCTATAAGGACCCTCCCGAGCTGGCCACAATCATAAAACAAATCACGCACATGCATCGCCTAGGACCGGGACGAAGCCACAAATCCCACTTGAGGCCTCTAAGGACCCTCCCGAGCTGGTTAGCTAAACAAATCACACACCATATCTCACGGTTGGATCAATCACTTGTTGCATCCTGACCACATGATCACAAGCCATGTGTCACTATAGATTATCTCAGGCTCTCACAGTTGGATCAATCGCTTGTTGCATCCTGACCACATGATCACATGCCATGTGTCACCGTAGACCTTCAACCATATCCACACATTCACACAAATAACATATCACATCAATAATATCCAAGTAATTCACTCAATGGCAACAAACACAATGCACGACGCATATATCAAATCACAACGCACCGATATGATATAATACATATACATATATATTATCAAAGCACAACGACAACACCAAGTGTATTCATAGTAATTCACGTAACCATCCACGAACACAATGTCCTCAAAACTCACGCGTTTTGAAAGAGGGCCTTTAACAAGGCTAACCGAGTCTTTGAAAGTGAAATTCAAACGATTAAATAAACACAAGGAGACGATCACTAATTATCATATCCATAAAACAAGAATTGTATAGACAAGTTACTTGCCTCGAATAACCACACCGCGATGAATCGACCGAAGTAGGTTGGTACGAACCGAGTACAAACTCGCCGACTCCACCGAACGACAACCCGCAACAATAAACTACGAACGACAACAATAACAAAGAAAATAAATTCCAAAGTACGACCCAAAGCTGCTGAATTCAAGGAACTAACGACGAAAGTTCAAGGGTTTCCCCCGAAACGGCCAAGAACACGAATCGACCCGACAAAACATGAAAATGGACTTCCCAACCGAAATATGGATATTCAATCCATAGAATATGTTTACAACCATCATTTTACAACAATTGGTTCATCAAAAACGGATGGAAAACGAAATCAAGAACAAATACCCCCAAAAAGTCAACTCGAAGGAAATCAAGAAATATACCTTGATTCGACGAAGAACAATGGATTAAATGATGTTAAACATAAGAATACTACTAAGATTAATCATACCCATCAAGGATTAATCAATAATACGGAACGAATCGGACAAAAACGCAAAACCCCAAAATTTCTCAAAATAGGGTTCTAGGAAATCTCACCTTGATTCGCTGGATCAAAGGATGATATAGGATGATAAATCAATGATATGAACTCAAGAACTTCGTGGATTTGTTGTTCAACAACATGGCTTCAAGATCCCCAAGGCCCCAGCCGCGGAAGAGAAAGAGAGAAATGGGAAAAATGACCGAAACTGGAGTGCTCTGTCACATTTATACTGGTGCAGCCTCGCGTGCGCTAGGCTGCCGAGCTAGCGTGCGCTATCGGCCCGGGCCGCAATCCAGAGACTTCCTGGACTAGACTGCTCGGCCAGGTAGCGTGCGTAGCCTTCCGGTCGTAGCGCGCGCTACCTGTCGGTCGTAGCGTGCGCAGTGCCCGAAAGTAGCGTGCGCTACCTGCCGATCCACCCGAGTCCAGAACCTCTCTGCCCCTACTGTCTCGGCCGACTAGCACGCGCAGCTAACCGGCCGTAGTGTGCGCTGCCTCCCGGCCGTAGCGCGCGCTACCTTCCGGCCGTAGCGTGCGCTACACCGGTTCCTGCCGCACCCGTCCGGCCAGTGACCACAACCATCCGGCCAGTACCCATAATTATCCGGCCAGTGCCCGCAACCGTTCGGCCAGTACCCGCAATCGTCCGGCTAGTGCCCGACCACCAGGACTCGACGACTCGATTATCCGAAATCGCACGGAACGAACACGACAAAATGCTCGTGGGCAACATCATCGACCCGAAATGAAATACCATGCAACAATTAATCACACGCGACCATGAAAAGGGTCAAGACAACAAATACGAATGCGGATACCCACAACTTTGGGTAAATTACAAAATGGCCCAAAACGCCCGAAAATCACGATACGTGATCGAATAACCGAACCGAAGTTCATAACACGTCTAACAAAGTTAAACGGACTTACGGGAAACTCGAAACAGCAGTTTCGAACGAGATTCGCAAGAATCGAACTCAAGTGCAGAAAAGTCGCTAAAAAGCACGGAACTCAACAAAACGACACCGAAACGAACTCGGATATCGAAAAGTGCAGAATTAAACATTCTCAAAATAACGAAAAGGTCACAAGAGAGCCGTTAAAACATACTCTCGCCAAAAAAAGAAAATTACCGGAAATCGAATTTGCGGATATTACATACTACAGTCCTTGAAAGAAGTTTCGTCCCGAAACATAAAACAAGTAGGGAGAAGCAATATCCCGCCAGGAAAATTCAATGAGATACACAAGAAACGCGTAACTTACGCCCTACGGCGAAACGTTACAAGCCACGCAAGGGATATACGGCATGAAAACGCGCTCCACGATGACCAACACAACGCCACCGGTAGAAACATAATAAAACCAACAAGTGACAAGCATCATCAAACAGCTAATACATTCAAGTCGATTATCCGAACAATCCCAAAACACAAAGCAGCTATCACAAGGAAACACACATAGTCAAGAAAACAGAAATAAACACAAAACGATCCACAAGGACAATCACAAACAATTCGGACTACGCCGAAATCCTCAAAACCACAATAGGCATCTACGTGTCCTTTCGGAGCAGGGACGCAACCGCGATCCCCCAAATCTCTCAGTTACCTTCTCGCATTGCACGGCTCGGTGACCCATCTGGCCACACCTGAAACAACAAACTAACGGTGAACGACGATTCTTCGAGGTACGAGATCAGGCAACAACAGTCAGACAACCCCGATCGAACAACAACGATCGATCAACAACGACTGAACAAAAACGATCGAACAATAACGATCAGATAATAATGATCGAACAACAACGGTCGAAAAATAACTCCGAAGTTCACAATTCAACACAAGACATTAAAAGAGGTGGTAGAAACTAGAAGATGTTACTTTCGAACAAGGTTCACAAGAATCGAACCGAACTCATAAAAGTCACAACGATAAGTAGATCGATCCGAAATAAGGTCACAATCCGTTCAAACGATGAAACCGAAATACAGAACAAGTTCAGAAAGTATCAACGAACACGAGCGAGTCGGTAGACTTGAGAAAGAGGAATGCAGGAGTCCAAAGATAATACGGGTATTACATTCGACCTCTTATAAAAGAAGGTCGTCCCCGGAACTCCCAATAACGGAAACAAGGCAACAACACAAAAGCAGTCGACGGAAACATTTCCCATGGGCCTCTTAGAGCCGATCCTGATATCTGTACTGAAGTTCGCGCCCCGAAAGACTCGAAACCCAACTCGCAAAACTGGATCTTGTGTCTCTCGGGTCCACACATGAAACGCGTTACCGATGAGAAGGACAATTGTACGTACATGCCCCCGGCACACCACGGTTGAAACACCTCGGCTCGGCGTACCAAATATACAAATGCTAGATACAATGGACCATAACATCACAAAACAACAAACCGGAGATGCCAACTTGGCATAACATATCAACACATACTAAAATCACATCAACCACGGCATCGTTCGACGATTTCAACGGCCCGAACGATAACCAGCACATAATCCCAAAACCGCATGAAACAATCATGCATTTACACAAACGTGCAGACTCAAGTTCCAACAGCTCGTACTGGTGCGATAACACACAAATCATCACAAAGCGACAACATTCAATACTAACATCTCACCTCTCACAGAGGGCTAATCACAACA
This sequence comes from Orobanche coerulescens, assembly GCA_033398695.1. Taxonomy (NCBI): domain Eukaryota; kingdom Viridiplantae; phylum Streptophyta; class Magnoliopsida; order Lamiales; family Orobanchaceae; genus Orobanche; species Orobanche coerulescens. The sequence goes on from CM065805.1 coordinate 78,659,109, forward strand.
AATGCGTGGAAAATAACTCAACGTTCACGCCACCGGTTCCATCATACTCTAGAGCTAACATTCTAATGATGCGAATATCACATATACATTCCCGGACCGCAAACAGGAATGATAGGTTTTTTAAAAAAAAAACAAAAACCACCTTTTGAAAACAGTTTGGAAACACCAGTTGATCCTGAGTATCACATTTTCAACAAGTTGTATAAATACCATTATTGAGACTTTGAAAACCATCTTGCGTTGAACAAAAATGAGGACACTCTTCTTTTAAATTGAAACTTTCAGAAATATTCGACCCTCGGGTCTAAGCAAAGTATTTCTAAATAATTGAAAATATCTCAAAATATTTTGGTCCCCAATTGGAATAATTTGAAATATATTGCGGCACTAGAAAGCACTTTGAAAGTACCGCGAGAAAATAATTCATTTTAAAGGCACGTCTCGAAATTTATTTTCTAGGATACTCAAGGATTTCAAAAATCTATTAGGCTAAAATGCCTAAAAACTCACATGATCATTTATCAAACCGTCATAAAACATTCAGGGCCAAAATGCCAAAACTCGATTTAGGGAGTCGGTTTTATGAAGTAAAACTCAGTTAGCAAAATACTGAAAGTCATTTTGACATCGTACGGTTCCTCGTGTGATTAGTATCGTTCATCTTTCATCATCCTTCATGCTGACCCTGTGCTATGCTCCAAAACCTGAATGCAATACACACATCCACCCCCCAAATACTCGGGGGATAGCAAAACTCCACTGTTTTGCTAGTGCAAGAACAAGTGCAAAAATACGAGCCATACAATACAAGTTCCAAGAACAATAATAATCAAGAATCCTCAAAGATTTAAACATAACGAAAATACTTCCCGAGGCAAGAGTTTAGGTAAAGCTATCCAAATCCGAAAGATCACAAATAATGAGAACGATTGGCAAAATGTTTTAAAATACACTCGGGAGTTTTAAAAGAAAACAATTTAGGATTATCAAATCCTTCTCTTTCCAAAATGAACAGGGTCACAGCCCAAATGTTTTTGTTTTCGCAAATAGAAAAACACTAACGATTCACAGGGTCAGAACCCATATCACGTGTCTTCAACGGACATAACATCAACACAACATAATCATACACAAGCATCGCCTAGGACCGGGACGAAGCCACAAATCCCACTCGAGGCCTCTGAGGACTCTCCCGAGCTGGCCACAATCATAAAATAAATCACGCACATGCATCGCCTAGGACCGGGACGAAGCCACAAACCCCACTCGAGGCCTCTAAGGACCCTCCCGAGCTGGCTAGCTAAACAAATCACACACCATATCTCACGGTTGGATCAATCACCTGTTGCATCCTCACCACATGATCACAAGCCATGTGTCACCGTAGATTATCTCAGGCTCTTATGGTTGGATCAATCGCATGTTGCATCTTGACCACATGATCACATGCCATGTGTCACCGTAGACCTTCAACCATATCCACACATTCACACAAATAACATATCACATCAATAATATCCAAGTATTTCACTCAATGGCAACAAACACAATGCACGACGCAAAGGTCAAATCACAACGCACTGATATGAAATAATATATATGTTGGGATTCCACAGAAAATAAACGCAACGGAAGAATAAACGGAATCCCTAAGAGGATCGATCAAGTAACGTATATACAAAAAGAAAAATACGAAGATCAAGGAATCAAAATCCCATACCTATGATGTCTCTGAAAAACCTTCGTATGATGATGATGATGATGAAGAGCCCTTCGTTCCAAGCACCTAAAGCAAGATGCCTCTACTTCACACGCCGGAACTTGATGGAAAAATCGACAAGCTTCCTTTCTTCAAGAATGCAGCTAGGGAAGCTTGTAGGAATTTTCTCTCTCAATGTATTCTTCTTATATCTTGTCTCTAAGATCAAGATGAAGTTTTCTACCTTACTCTCTCTCTCAAATTTGTGATTATGAGTTAAAGCAAGAAGAAGTAGTCATAACTCCTTTTTAAAGACTTTTATTTATAAAAAGAAAATGAAAGTCTACCTTTAACACATGATTGAGGGTATCAAATACACCTCACATATGTCACCTAGTGACATAAAATAAGTATATAAGAGACAAGAGATGGAGGGGGGGTGGCCTTAAGGGAAATTTCCAAGAAGACGGGTCGAATTTACTCGGCTCGTAATCGATGTTCACAAAACGAATCCTCGTGTACCGGTGTTCACAAACGAATCCATTTTATTTCCAATGTGTTTGGACTAATTAATTAATCCAATTAATTAATTATATCAAACACAAATATATATTTCTCTAAGAAATATAATTTATGAATTAAAGTAATCACCCAAAGAACTACTTACAATTCATTAGACCGCTATTTGATTTATCCGATAAATCAAAATTAGATATCTAATATCTAATATTATAAGAGAGATTATTAATTCACATTTATCCATCAATGATCCTATTGCGCGACTCCGTAGGTTCGTCTCAGCCGGCATTGGGAGGAACCAATGAGTGCGGGCAACACTTAGCCAGCCTAGCGGGCCGCACTGTAAACCCCGACTGAGAACGAATGAACGAATCATTCCTTATCCATTATGTCGTGAATACTATATACGTATAGACCCTTCATCAGATGTCCCGGTCAAGTCTTAGGGTCACGGTAAAGTCAAACCCTACGGTTGACTAAACTCTATACATGTGTTAATGCAAATCAAGACCGACTGATTAATAGCGTATCTAATACGACTATATCAGAATGCTTTGGCCAAAGACTTATGATCTTATTTGCCATTAACCGTATAGGACATTCGCCCGCTCACTAACAGAGATAAAATTCTTTCTTGGCGTACAGAAAGATCGCTACCTGCCCGTATAGTCCGCACTTCGAGGTCGACTCGGAATTAAGCAAATGAGTCTAACTACTCTAATGACAAACTAAACGTCACAGACACATCTTCTACTGAACCCTCAAGTCAAAGGTCCACGTATACTATCACAACCTTTCGATTCGTCATCGACTCTTCGAGAGTGAATACCGTGTGACTGAATCGAGTATGAGTCGTGTTCGAGTATCTGTCCCACCAATATACTTATAACTATGCTATCAAGACGTGCACACGTCCTAGCATCAGTTATACAAGTCTTATTAAAACTTAATGTCCTGTTAAGTTTTATCGACTTGCGAACTAGTTAAGCATTCGAGCTCTAAACACTTCTAGTGCCTATCTCCTTATCTCTATAAGGAGTAGAATGTTCACTCTCAAATGCAAGGACTACTATTCTATATACCAAATCACAATGCAGTGATATAAAATAATATAGAAATAATAATTGCCTTATTAAATATAATATTCATAATTACATTACAATTGCTCTCACTCTCTCATCCTCCGAGTGGCATTCGAGGGCATATTCCTAACAATCTCCCACTTGCACTCAATGCCACAAACTATGGTATCTAATACCCATACTCTCCAGATGTCTCTCTAAGACCTTCGAGATAGTGGCTTGGTAAGCGGATCGAACGTTATTTGTTGTGTCTACTCTCTGCATGTAACATTCCCATCCCGAACCATTTCTCTAACAAAATGATATTTTCTCGGAATATGTTTGTTGTTGTGGTGAGCCCTAGGCTCCTTAGCTTCGTGCAAGCTCCGTCGTTGTCACAAAACAATTGTCACGGGCTTCTCTGCGTTAGGAACCACTTGAAGTTCCTCGGTGAACTTCTTTATCCAAAAGCTTCTTTAGCGACCTCGGCCGCCACGATATTCGGCTTGACATGTGGAGATAGCAATCGAACTTTGCTTGGCACTTCTCCAAGAAATCGCCCCACCATTCGAGTAAAGATATACCCCGATGTGGACATCTCGAGCATCCATGTCCCCCGAAAAATCTGAGTCTCAGATAACCCATCACTCTTAGTTCTCCACCGCCGTATGTAAGAACCAAGTCTTTAGTCCTCCTAAGGTACTTAAGAATGTTCTTTACAAAGATCAATGTTCCCGCCCGGATTTGATCAAACCGACTTACTACGCTCACAAAGATAGGCAATGTCTGTCTAGTGCAAATCATTGCATACATAAGGCTACCTATCATGAAGCATAAGGTACCTTGCTCATTTCCTTTCTATCTTCCTCACTTTGAGGACACATCTCTAAGGAAAGTTTTGCACCATGTTGCATAGGTAGAAACCCTCTTTAGAATCTTCCATCCTAAATCGCTCAGATCTTTTCTATGTAGAGGGCTTGGGAAAGACCTAACATTCTTTTCGCTCTATCCCTAGAGAGACGAATACCTGCAATATAGGTAGCTTCTCCCAAGTCTTTCATTGAGAACTCTTTAGAAAGCCAAGCTTTCACGTAATCGAGCATTCCTACGTCGTTTCCTATAAATAGAATGTCATCTACATATAGTATTAAGAACACAATTTTTCTCCCACTAACCTTCTTGTAAATACAGGCTCTTCTTCGCTTGGACAAAATCAAACTCTTTGACTGCCTCGTTAAAACGAAGATTCCAACTCCGTGAAGCTTGCTTCATCCATAAATGGCACTGAAGTTTGCATACTTTATGAATATTGGTTTGAGATATGAATCCCTTAGTCGCTCCATATAAATCTCCTCCTCGAGGAATCCATTTAGGAATGCCGTTTTCACATCCATTTGCCATATTTCATAATCTAAGTGGGCTGCTATAGCAAGCATCATGCGAATAGACTTAATCATAGCTACAGGTGAGAAGGTCTCGAAGTAATCGATTCCTTCTCTTTGGGAATAACCCTTTGCGACAAGCCTGGCCTTATAGGTATCAACCTTGCCATCTCCATCAGTCTTTCTCTTATAGATCCATTTGTTTCCAATAGGCACTATGCCTTTAGGACGATCTACTAAAGTCCAGACCTGATTAGCATGCATTGAGTCTATCTCAGCTTCCATAGCTTCTTGCCACTTGGTGGAGTCAACGTCTACCATCGCTTGGTCGTATGTAGAAGGATCTTTCTCTTGACTATTTTCTGTCATCTCATGGACACCCAGTTCCTCTTGATGCAGATAGCCATACCTCTCAGGTAATTGAGAAATTCTACTAGACTTTCGAGGTTGTATTTGTATTTCAGAAGGTTCGGTTCTTGTATTTTGCATAGGTGTCTCATTTGGTGTTTCTTTTATTTCTTCCAAAGAAATATTTCTACCTGCCCCTCCTTCCTGAATAAACTGATCTTCCAGGAAGTGTGCTTGTATAGCAACGATGATCCTATGATCTTCGTGCATGTAGAATAGATATCCCATGGAATCCCCTGGATATCCTATGAAACGACCTTTCACAGACCTAGTTTCCAATTTCTCTACTTTAGTCTTCTTGACATAAGCAGGGCATCCCCAAATCCTAATGTGATTAAGACTTGGTTTCATACCTCTCCACATCTCATGGGGAGTCTTAGGAACGGATTTGGAAGGACATCTGCTCAAGATATGCACAGCAAAGAAGGAGCGCGTAACCCACCGTATAATCGGTAGATCAAGATAGTTAAGCATGGAGCGAACCATGTCCAACAAGGTTCGGTTCCTTCTTTCGATACACCATTTAATTGTGGAGTAGCCGGAGGAGTGAATTGTGACACTATTCCTAGTTCTTTTAAGAACTCATCAAATTCTACTCACCACCCCTTGGCGACCAAGAGTTTTAACACGGTTACACTGCTTGATTTTCAACTAGGGCTTTAAATTCCTTGAATTTATCAAAAGCTTCGACTTATGTTTCATTAAGTACACGAATCCATACCGTATGGTCATCGGTGAATGTAATGAAATCGAAGCCGTCTCGTGCCACTTCAAAAGGGCCACAGACGTCGGTATGGATCAATCCAAGTTTTTCAGACTCTTTCAAAAGTCCTGCGAAGGGTAACTTAGTCATTTTGCCTTGAAGGCAAGATTCACAAGTTGGATAGGGATCTGATCCCAATGGACCCGTAAGCCCATCTTTCTCCATTTTATGAACCTTGGTCCGACCGATATGACCAAGTCTAAGATGCCATTTAAGTGCTTGGTTCGTTTCATCCCTACCACGCTTCCTAGTTATAGTGTTCACAGTTGTCTTATTCTTTAAATTTAAATGGTATAAACCATTTAATAATGTAGCAAAGACAACCAATTTATTTCAAATAAATACGACAGACCCATCTCCAATAAAGAAGTGAAATCCCTTTCGGTCCATGACCGGAATTGATACAATATTCTTGTGCCCCTTGGGCAAAACAAGTACATCTTCTAAAGTGAGAATAAAACCAGATTCTAAATCCAACATAAGGGATCCGATATCAGAAGCCTCGACACTATGCCCACTTCCGACGGTGACCATCACCTCCCGAATCCAGACTTCCTACTGCTCCAGATCCCGATTCATTGTACAAATATGAGAACTCGCACCGAATCAAGTATCCAAGAAGTAGAATATACGATTCTGAGAACAATTTGTTTCTAAAACCAATAGTTCCGCACTGAAGGCGCATTACGGTCAAGCTTTGGACAATACCTCTTCCAGTGGCCTAGCTCACCGCAGTTGAGGCATACATCCGTTTTCTTGTCCCCTTTGCTCTTTTGAACCATTGGGGCCTTGCCCCTTCCCTTGTCGATCTTGGCTATCGGACCTAACTGCTTCTTGTTCTTTTTCTTCTTATTTTTGGACTTCCAAGTCTTAGAAGAAATCACAAGTGCGACTTCCTTTCCTTTGTCTTCATCCGAGACCGGCAATGTCGTTTGTTCATTAGCCCACTAAGTTACATGCAATCTCATTGCTTGAAGTTCATGACAAATTGGGAAAAGGAGTCAGGAAGTGACTGCAGGATAAGGTCAGTTTTGGAGAGATGCATGCATCTGAAAATCAAGAGCTTCCAATCTCTCAATCATCGAGATCATCTTGAGGACATGGTCCCCAACCTTCTCTCCTTCCTTCATCCTGGCGCCGAATAATTGCTTTGATATCTCATATCTAGCAGTTCGGCTATGCTCTCCATAGAGCTCAGCCAGGTGCACTAAGATGGCTCGTGAAGACGTCATCTTTTCATGGGCACATTGAAGCTCATTGGTCATTGAGCCTAACATGTACCCTCGCACTCTTATGTCGTCTTTTACCCATTTCTCATGGGCATCGACATCTTCCTGATTGGCTCGGGTTCTTGCAGGAGCCGCTGGGATGTCCGCCTCCAAGACGTATCCCAGCATTTCCATAGTTAGGACAATCCTCAAGTTCCGAAGCCAGTCCACATAGTTCGGACAGTCAGGACGTTCTTTTCAAGTAGTATAGCGAGTGGGTTCATTGTCATATTGAGAGTTTTGTTAACTGCAGAGAATAATTTGAGATTCGTTAGTAATTGTTTAATTATGATCCGAGTAAAGAATTTAAGGACTTTCTTTATTCATAACTCGGCTCCCACTATTTTATCGGCATTTACACACTCCCCTGTTAAATCCGGAAGTCTTGGGTGACTTCATAGTGGTGATCGATTTCTTTACAAAGTTTAATAGAGGGCAACCCATACGGTTTATATTCTATTATTCTTTATAAAGTGGTGTCTAATACCAACCCATCTAATAGATGATTCGATCTTCTTTTACCCCTAGTTCACTTGCCCTCAACCCATTCGGTTTCTATGGCTCGCTGAACTATCTAAGTTTAAACCGTCAACTCCTATTAGTCTGACAATTGAATCTTACCCGGCAACCCATACGGTTTATAGGGGTTTGATTTGTCACAACCAAAGGCATCTAATGCACTCTAGGAATTTATCAACTTTCCCCAAAAATATTACCCCGACATACTCGGAAGAATAATATTCCGGTTTAGATTTCAATTTTCCATGAGTTTGACGGAGGGTAGGAAACCTCGTAACCTTTATAACTTAGTGTTTGTAAGTGGTAGTATTAACGCGATTATATGTTACACTTTGCACATTAATCCGTTTATAAGCGCGGTTTGTGGTTTGTCAATCATTCAAAATGAAAAACAATAAATAGCAACCTAGTTACTACCAACATATAGCTCATGGACTTTTCCTAAGTATTGGGCCAAGCCAAATAACGAAAAGAAAAATACGGTATTGATTCTTCGCCTTCCGATGGTCGTCTTCGGTCTTCGTCATAGCCATATGAATAATTACATCATTGAACAATACGTCCTTTTATACATATTTTCTAGTAAAAATAAATAGGCTCAAAATGGCCTTTACAACCATATCGAATCGAACAAATCAACAACTAAGTCCACGAGCTATATCACCATCACATAAGGCATTCCATACAACATGTAACGGTAAATGAAATTAAATAATCAATTAATATATTAATCCAATTAATATAAAAATTAATTTATTTAATTTCTACAATATTAATCAAATTAATATTTATAATCGTCATTTTAATCCGTTCAAAGTAATCCGGCCAAAACAATATTCTCGTTAAATAATTACAAGTTTCCTCCTTGTATATTCGTAATAAAACCAATTACCGATTATCATCATCAATCCGGACAATCCGATTAATTATAGATAATCATATTCCAAGAGTTCCACAACTTATTCCGAAATCACATTCAAAGTCCCCAAACGGCATAATCCGATGTGTTCTAACATCTAAACAATCCTTATTCACAATTCAAGGGGTATGTAATCATGTTCTTCAACATATACACTTCTCATAACATCATGGATTTCAACAAACTATCAAGAACATTGAGATTACTACGATTCCACAATCATAACGACATAATCAAGGTATTTGATCAATCAAGTAACGTATATACGAAAAGAAATACGAAGATCAAGGAATCAAAGTCCTATACATTAGATGTCTCTGAAAAACCTTCGTATGATGATGATGATGATGATGAGCCCTTCGTTCCAAACACCAAAAGCACGGTGCCTCTACTTCACACGCCGTAACTTGACGGAAAAATCAGCAAACTTCCTTTCTCTAAGAATGCGGCTAGGGAAGCTTGTAGGATTTTTTTCTCTCGATCTTTTCTACTAATAACTTGTCTCTAAGATCAAGTATATGCTGTAGAAAATTTTTCTCACTCTTGAAACTCTATAAAAAATGAAAAATACACTTGGGGAAGGAAGAAGGAGACTTTATAATTGAAAGGACTTTCTTATTCACAATCAATGAAGCCTCACATGTAGAAGATGCTTTTAAAAGCATCTCTACACCTCAAATGACCCCACAAGTGTATAATATAATGAGAGAGAGACAAAGTAGATAGGATGGGGGGCCTTATAGGGAATCTTCCAAGAAACGGGTCGAGTTAATTCGGCTCGTGTATTGGATGTTCGTCAAATGAATCCCTCGTGAATCGGATGTCCGTCAAACGAATCCGTTTTATTTCCAATGTGTTTATACTAATTAATTAATCCAATTAATTAGTTATATCAAACACAAATATACATTTCTCCAAGAAATATAATTTATGAATTAAAGTAATCACCTAGTAACCTACTTACAATTCATAAGACCGCTATTTGATTTATCCGATAAATCACTAATATCTAATATTATAAGAGAGATTATTAATTCATATTTATCCGTCAATGATACTGTTGCGCGACTCCGTAGGTTCGTCTCAGCCGGTATTGGGAGGAATCAATGAGTGCGGGCAGCACTTAGCCAGCCTAGCGGGCCGCACTGTAAATTCCGACTGAGAACGAATGAACGAATCATTCCAGAACCATTATGTCATGAATACCATATACGTATAGACCCTTCATCAGATGTCCCGGTCAAATCTTCGGGTCACGGTAAAGTCAAACCCTACTGTTGACTAGACTCTATACATGTGTTAATGCAAATCAAGACCGATTGATTAATAGTGTATCCAATACGACTATATCAGAATGCTTTGGCCAAAGACTTATGATCTTATTCGCCATTAACCGTATAGGACATTCGCCTGCTCACTAACAGGAGATAGAATCTTTTTTTGGCTTACAGTAAAGACTGCTACCTGCCCGTATAGTCCGCACTTCGAGGTCGACTCAGCAATTAAGCAAATGAGTCTAACTACTCTAATGACAAACTAACCGTCATAGGCACATCTTCTACTGAACCCTCAAGTCAAAGGTCCACGTATACTATCACAACCTTTCGATTCGTCATCGACTCTCCGAGAGTGAATACCGTGTGACTGAATCAAGTATGAGTCGTATTCGAGTATACTGGTCCCACCAATATACTTATAACTATGCTATCAAGACGCGCATACGTCCTAGCATCAGTTATACAAGTCTTATTAAAACTTAATGTCCTGTTAAGTTTTATCGACTTGCGAACTAGTTAAGCATTCGAGCTCTAAACACTTATAGTTCCTATCTCCTTATCTCCATAAGGAGTAGATAAGGAATTTCAACGACAACGATGGGCCTACATGGCCAAGAGTAAAATACAACATCCACAAGCATCTACTCGGGTAATACAAAATGACAATGACTGACAAACTGGAGAACACTCCAACCGACTGACCAACATGAACAACTCGAACTAGTATCGCTAGAATGCCTCGTTGCCATCATCATGCCCCTGTGTCTCAACTCTCTCCTCGCAAGCACCTAAAACATGAAAAACATGTTCCGCCCCCACGGGGTCAGTCATCCAGATAATGAACATCAAATACATGTATAACATGATATGGATCCAAAGGCAGAATGAAACGGTACAATGATGATAATACTACGAGATGCTCACAAACCAAGGTAAGAACCGAGCATTCGTGAAATACTATACCCACGACATACTATTAATACCTGTTCGACAGGTTAGAACATAAATGCCCAACGGCGAATCATAATCACAGAATACCACAATGAATTAAACGACGTGAACCAAACCAGAACTGAATTTAATATGAATCATAATGCCCAAAGGCTCCAACGAAAATACCAAGACATTACAAAAGGCCTGAAAGTCGTTCAGCGGAAATTAACAAATATCATAAACACCTGAAGTCAAAACAGCCCGAAGCTGTATCAATGAGGGCCGAAGCCACGGCACGAAGCCGTATCACAATGAGGGCCGAAGCCACGGCATCCAGCCGTATCACAATTAGGGCCGAAGCCACGGCATCCAGCCGTATCACAATTAGGGCCGAAGCCACGGCATCCAGCCGTATCACAATTAGGGCCGAAGCCACGGCATCCAGCCGTATCACAATTAGGGCCGAAGCCACGGCATCCAGCCGTATCACAATGAGTGATGTTGTACTGCCTTGAGTCGGCCAACACGATGATAGTAACACACGGATAGACACCGTCCTTGACAGTCCCAAATTAACACCTCGATTGCCTTAGAACGGCCAACCGACAACAATGATGCAGCGGATGATTGAACACTTCGATTTGCCTGAGAACGGCCAATCGATAACAATGACACGATGAATGAGTGAATACCTCGATTGCCTTAGAAAGGTCAATCGATAACAATGATACAGTGAATGATTGAACATTTAGATTTGCCTGAGAACGGCCAATCGATGACAATGATACGAAGGATGCCTCGGCACCTTTAATCGATTCTGACGACGAAGGTGAGAAATGAATAAGCCAATGCCTTTAATCGCCTGTACGCTTTTAATGACGATCCAAACAGGAATAACAATAATCTCAGCGATGTCTTAAATTGACATCTATATTAACAACAATCGATACATCGATACCGCGAACCGGCTATCGACAATGACATTAATAGTGAGTATTACAAGGCCTTGAATCGGCCGTGAACGAACAACAATAAACATTTGGCAAAATTGCCGGAAGGTATCGTATCGAACGATCTCTTGATATCAATGAATTCATGAAGAGACTAAGTCTCGGAATGATACAACACATTCATACACATACATGATGACATTAGCTCATTGACTAGTACAAGTATAAAACTTGCCTCAAACCGAAGGCGAGAAGGTACTTCCACGATCAACGTCCTTAATGAAATTACCGGCCTCTCGAACAACCTTAAACAACACAAAAACCAACAATTCTCTTAATACACGAATCAAGCATGATCACCACCAACTCAAAAGTCGATACAACAATACCCGAAACTCATTGGGGCATTTAAAACAAACGCGTTGTAAACAATCTCCAATTGTTTACAACCAAAACTCATTTACATCCGAAACCAACTCCCAATGAATGATTCAATCCCACAAAAACTCATGGATACTATCAATAATCCAATAGGAATGCTTAGAACGGTATTTCAACAACATTTAGTCGAAAACCCCCAAAATTCCAAAGTCAACCCGTAAGGGTTCTTGAACAATTCCTCAATTATTCACAAATTCCGAAAATTACACCAATGAATCCGTAGAAATACATGTATCCAAGATAGATAATCCATATCTAACATATTCCAACATAACATCGATTTACACGAAGAGATCGAAAGCAAAACACCCAAGATCCGAAATTCTAGATCCAAGAATCATTACCTTGATTTGGAGTGATGAAACTGATTTAGATGATGATTTATCCAACTTAGGAGCTTGAAGATGATGCTAGATGATTGCAGCTCGAAAAGACTTTTCCGAATCGCCCGAGCTCGTCCGAAATGATTGAGAAATGAAGAAATGACAAAGGTTGGACCGAACTGTCCTATTTATACTGTCCTAGCTTAGCGCGCGCTAACTCCTGATGTTAGCGTGCGCTAACGCGTGTACCGGTAGTCCAGTACCCCCTGACTGAATCGTTAGCGTACGCTAAGTACCTTTGGTAGCGTGCGCTAACAACCTGTTCTTAGCGTACGTTAACCTTATGTTAGCGTGCGCTACCTGATAGTTGATATCCAAAATCCTGAAGTCCAGAACCTACTGTCCCCTGTTCTGAGCGCGCTAGCATGCGCTACTCTGAAGTTTTAGCGTGCGTTACCAGCATAGTTAGCGTACGCTACTTACCACTCGTAGCGTACGCTACGAATTTCCCAAATCAGCCCAGTACCTTCTGGACTGTCTGCCTTACTTGCGCTAGCGTGCGCTAATACTGAATCATTGCCTGCGTTACATGCACCTCATTAGCGCGCGCTAACTAAAATGTGTAGCGTGCGCTACCTCTCAAACTGCAAATAAAAACATGATGATGATGACAACAACAATCTCGGCTCGATCTCAAACAGTGATGATCCCAAAATACGCCGAATGGTGAACATAGTTGACTGAATATGAATGATGAATGATTATTACTGAGTGAAAAAAATTGAGTGACAAGCATCGAATGATAATAAATGAATTCACAACCGGGTATTACATACTCCCCCCCTTAAAAAGAGTTTCGTCCTCGAAACTGAGGGTAAATAACTCGGGATATGAACTATCCATCACGATCTAAAAACAATAACTCCCAAATAGTCCTCGGGACCAAATCAACCGCAAGCCCAAGTCCCCAAGACTTGACGTCTCGAAATACAGTGAACGATTTCTCAAATTATCACGAAATCTCGAGCACAACGCCGGAGGGATGAACTCCCAACAAATGACCCAAATCTCAAGATTCTCAAATATGATCATAATAAGATAGATCAACAATAAATGATCCACAGTCACGATATAGTATTACGGATAGATTTACACAGTCATCCCAAAACAAGGTTACATCTTAAATGTACCCAACATCGATATCCTCCCATATCATCGATTTAAGGTATATCCGACGATGAACTCACCGCTAACTAAGACCTCAGAAGGTCACGAGAATGAAAGTGACAAAAATGAATGATGAATGATAAATGACTACAAATCCGACAAGGATTTGGAATGACTCACCAAGGTGAATTAATAACGTCATGAGTGATAGTTCCCTGAAGTGATTGGAACCGCCGTTCCTCGTGAATTGAATGATTAATCGATAATTATGTGTCCCAACATGATTGATATATGTGATGAATGAATTATATGAATGAATGAACGACAATGAAATGAATGATTATCCTCCTACCGAGCAAGAATTAACTTGCTCAAAACTGATGATGAATGTCCTTACCTCGGGCTCTCGAAGCCTGATAGGGCCCCTTGAATGAAGTACGGGCTGGAGTAACAAAATCCCTCGAGGCTCTTGAGCTCCCTTGAGATTTACTGGCGCTAGAACCCCTGCAGTATTTCTGCCGGTGTCCATGCCTCCCACACAGAAAACAAACAATAGCTGGCACCGTACACCGGGTACTAACGTGACCTGCTGAATCACAGTTAAAGCAAACAACAGTCGAACTCGTCGCCTGAGAGGAAGATGCTGTCCCAGCACGATGACGACTAGAAAACGACCCCTTGGACGTCGGAGCCCGACGTCCCTCTGAACGAGCCGGCATTCTAGTCCTCTCACCTGAAGAAACTGAAGGATGCTTCTGAGTAAGCTCCTTGATTAAAAGCTCTGCTCCAAGAGCCTTCCCGATGAACTCACTAAGTGAATTACAATTGTGATTGAACAACTGCATCCTCAGCTGCGGATTTAGCCTCTTGCTAAAATACTTAATTTTATCCGCCTCAGTACGGATAATTGACGAAGCAAACTGAAGTAGTCCCTGAAACTTCTCAGCAATGACAATAACACCCTCGTCCTCGACGGACTCGGGGTTCAAAACTTCTGAGAACTTGGCTTCACGAAGTGGAGCTGGATAATACCTCTCTAACATGAGAGTCTTGAACTCGCTCCAAATACAATCACGATCGAAGGGTTTCACAGAAAGCCACCACGAATAAGCGCCCTTACTCAAGTAATAAGCCGCTACTGCCACTTTACTCTCTTCCGGACACTGAACCATGTCGAAGAGTTTATCAAAATGCTCGAGCCAATGAACAATATCAGCTGGTTCCGACGAACCCTCAAAAGTAGGCGGCATCTGACGAGAGATATCGCCAACAATCTGATTCACTCCTCCAGTCTGTCCATGAAATGGCACCTGGTATCCCTGTTGCGGTGGACCACAAACCATCGAGGTCTGCATGGTCTCCACTATCCGCGTCATCTGAGTCATCTGGGCCATCATGCCCTGCATAAATATGAATGGATCAACCCGAACACCTTCCGAGTGAGATGCTTCTCGGGTATGACTCCCTGACAGTGAATGATTATCTGCTGATGAATGAGTAGCCTCGCTATTTGATGAATTAATGATATCCCTCGCGTTCGTGTGGGCATGCACACGAGATCCCGGGTTCTGGCCCGCACCGCGGCCTCTTCCCCTGCGTCCTCTGACAGCTCTATCCATACTGAAGTAGGAAAGTCACATGATGATTATAGATTCCGCATGAATATCGCATTATGATTACGTTACAGAGTGACAATAATGAGCATACACGCTCTAACACAATGAATGCATTAATGATTTAATGAAATGATCGTCGACATTACGTCAGAGTATGATAAGACCGTATGAAACATCAAGTGAGGTAACATGATTGCCTGATGAAGTTCCTGAAATGATTACCTTGAACAAGTTAACAAGGTTGAAAATTCGATCCTCAAGATCAACAACTGAACCGTGAGATGGGCTGAATGATTAATGAATTAACTGAACAATGAGATTAACTGAATGAGGAATGAATTAACTGAGCAATGAGATTGACTGAGTGACGAGTGAATTAGCTAAACGATGAGATTAATTGAGTGATGAATGAATTAGCTGAACGATGAGGTTAATCGAGTGATGAATGAATTAGCTGAACGATGAGGTTAATCGAGTGATGAATGAATTAGCTGAACGATGAGGTTAATTGAGTGATGAACGAAGCAACTGAGTAATGATATTGACTGAATGATGAATGAATTAACTGAGTGATGAATGAGTTAACTGAGTGATGAATTAACTGAGTAATGATATTGACTGAGTGATGAATGAATTAACATGATCGACAAGATCAGAATGATGATTGAGGATTATTAACTGATGAATGAGTTGATCCTTAATGCTTACACAAGCCACACGAGTCCCAAAACAATTAGTCATGAATCAATCATAACACTAATATCGCATATAGGTTTCAACAAGGCATGAACAATTAATGACATGATGAATGTATGAACATAAAGAGAATCGAGTCCTTACACAGGTCATACGAAGCTTCGAGGTCTCGCGATACTAGTCTTCACTGACGATGACTCGATGAATGAATGACTCGTGCAGTCGCACTAATATTACGACTCACAAAACCTGACTGACTAGATTGTCATAACCTGACAATCCCACTACTACTGCGTCAGTAGGACCACATAACTCACATCTCAGGGTATTTCACAACCCAAATCTCTGATACCATTTCTGTAACACCCCCAAATCCTATTGGGTTATTACAGTGCCGTGGACCCCACGCCAGGAGATCCACCAGGCGAACATGACTAAAATACATTAAATTAAACAACAAGGGAAAATCATAGTCCCTACCATGATATCCGACACAATATTCCGATAAGGAATTTCAACGACAACGATGGGCCTTCATGGACAAGAGTAAAATACAACATCCACAAGCATCTACTCGGGTAATACAAAATGACAATGACTGACAAACTGGAGAACACTCCAACCGACTGACCAACATGAACAACTCGAACTAGTATCGCTAGAATACCTCGTTGCCATCATCATGCCCCTGTGTCTCAACTCTCTCCTCGCAAGCACCTAAAACATGAAAAATATGTTCCGCCCCCACGGGGTCAGTCATCCAGATAATGAACATCAAATACATGTATAACATGATATGTATCCAAAGGCAGAATGAAACGGTACAATGATGATAATACTACGAGATGCTCACAAACCAAGGTAAGAACCGAGCATTCGTGAAATACTATACCCACGACATACTATTAATACCTGTTCGACAGGTTAGAACATAAATGCCCAACGGCGAATCATAATCACAGAATACCACAATGAATTAAACGACGTGAACCAAACCAGAACTGAGTTTAATATGAATCATAATGCCCAAAGGCTCCAATGAAAATACCAAGACATTACAAAAGGCCTGAAAGTCGTTCAGCGGAAATTAACAAATATCATAAACACTGTCAAAAGTCAAAACGGCTGTATCAATGAGGGCCGAAGCCACGGCACGAAGCCGTATCACAATGAGGGCCGAAGCCACGACATCCAGCCGTATCAAAATTAGGGCCGAAGCCACGGCATCCAGCCGTATCACAATTAGGGCCGAAGCCACGGCATCCAGCCGTATCACAATTAGGGCCGAAGCCACGGCATCCAGCCGTATCACAATGAGTGATGTTGGACTGCCTTGAGTCGGCCAACACGATGATAGTAACACACGGATAGACACCGTCCTTGACAGTCCCAAATTAACACCTCGATTGCCTTAGAACGGCCAACCGACAACAATGATGCAGCGGATGATTGAACACTTCGATTTGCCTGAGAACGGCCAATCGATAACAATGACACGATGAATGAGTGAATACCTCGATTGCCTTAGAAAGGTCAATCGATAACAATGATACAGTGAATGATTGAACATTTAGATTTGCCTGAGAACGGCCAATCGATGACAATGATACGAAGGATGCCTCGGCACCTTTAATCGGTTACCGACGACGAAGGTGAGAAATGAATAAGCCAATGCCTTTAATCGGCCTGTATAGTTTTAATGGCGATCCAAACAGGAATAACAATAATCTCAACGATGTCTTAAATTGACATCTATATTAACAACAATCGATACATCGATACCGCGAACCGGCTATCGACAATGACATTAATAGTGAGTATTACAAGGCCTTGAACCGGCCGTTAACGAACAACAATAAACATTTGGCAAAATTGCCGGAAGGTATCGTATCGAACGATCTCTTGATATCAATGAATTCATGAAGAGACTAAGTCTCGGAATGATACAACACATTCATACACATACATGATGACATTAGCTCATTGACTAGTACAAGTATAAAACTTGCCTCAAACCGAAGCCGAGAAGGTACTTCCACGATCAACGTCCTTAATGAAATTACCGGCCGCTCGAACAACCTTAAACAACACAAAAACCAACAATTCTCTTAATACACGAATCAAGCATGATCACCACCAACTCAAAAGTCGATACAACAATACCCGAAACTCATTGGGGCATTTAAAACAAACGCGTTGTAAACAATCTCCAATTGTTTACAACCAAAACTCATTTACATCCGAAACCAACTCCCAATGAATGATTCAATCCCACAAAAACTCATGGATACTATCAATAATCCAATAGGAATGCTTAGAACGGTATTTCAACAACATTTAGTCGAAAACCCCCAAAATTCCAAAGTCAACCCGTAAGGGTTCCTGAACAATTCCTCAATTATTCACAAATTCCGAAAATTACACCAATGAATCCGTAGAAATACATGTATCCAAGATAGATAATCCATATCTAACATATTCCAACATAACATCGATTTACACGAAGAGATCGAAAGCAAAACACCCAAGATCCGAAATTCTAGATCCAAGAATCATTACCTTGATTTGGAGTGATGAAACTAATTTAGATGATGATTAATCCAACTTAGGAGCTTGAAGATGATGCTAGATGATTGCAGCTCGAAAAGACTTTTCCGAATCGCCCGAGCTCGTCCGAAATGATTGAGAAATGAAGAAATGACAAAGGTTGGACCGAACTGTCCTATTTATATCTGCCTTAGCGCACGCTAACTCCCGATGTTAGCGTGCGCTAACGCTGTACCGGTAGTCCAAGACTTCGATCAATCGTTAGCGTACGCTAAGTACCTTTGGTAGCGTGCGCTAACAACCTGTTCTTAGCGTACGTTAACCTTATGTTAGCGTGCGCTACCTGATAGTTGATATCCAAAATCCTGAAGTCCAGAACCTACTGTCCCCTGTTCTGAGCGCGCTAGCGTGCGCTACTCTGAAGTTTTAGCGTGCGTTACAAAGATAGTTAGCGTATGCTATTACCACCACTCGTAGCGCACGCTACGAATTTCCCAAATCAGCCCGGTACCTTCGGACTGCGCTTTACTTGCGCTAGCGTGCGCTAATACTGAATCATTGCCTGCGTTACATGCACCTCATTAGCGCGCGCTAACTAAAATGTGTAGCGTGCGCTACCTCTAAAACTGCAAATAAAAACATGATGATGATGACGACAACAATCTCGGCTCGATCTCAAACAGTGATGATCCCAAAATACGCCGAATGGTGAACATAGTTGACTGAATATGAATGATGAATGATTATTACTGAGTGAAAAAAAATTCTGAGTGACAGTTACTTAATGATAATAAATGAATTCACAACCGGGTATTACATACTCCCCCCCTTAAAAAGAGTTTTGTCCTCGAAACTGAGGGTAAACAACTCGGGATATGAACTATCCATCACGATCTAAAAACAATAACTCCCAAATAGTCCTCGGGACCAAATCAACCGCAAGCCCAAGTCCCCAAGACTTGACGTCTCGAAATACAGTGAACGATTTCTCAAATTATCACGAAATCTCGAGCACAACGCCGGAGGGATGAACTCCCAACAAATGACCCAAATCTCAAGATTCTCAAATATGATCATAATAAGATAGATCAACAATAAATGATCTACAGTCACGATACATTATTACGGATAGATTTACACAGTCATCCAAAAACAAGGTTACATCTCAAATGTACCCAACATCGATATCCTCCCATATCATCGATTTAAGGTATATCCGACGATGAACTCACCGCTAACTAAGACCTCAGAAGGTCACGAGAATGAAAGTGACAAAAATGAATGATGAATGATAAATGACTACAAATCCGACAAGGATTTGGAATGACTCACCAAGGTGAATTAATAACGTCATGAGTGATAGTTCCCTGAAGTGATTGGAACCGCCGTTCCTCGTGAATTGAATGATTAATCGATAATTATGTGTCCCAACATGATTGATATATGTGATGAATGAATTATATGAATGAATGAACGACAATGAAATGAATGATTATCCTCCTACCGAGCAAGAATTAACTTGCTCAAAACTGATGATGAATGTCCTTACCTCGGGCTCTCGAAGCCTGATAGGGCCCCTTGAATGAAGTACGGGCTGGAGTAACAAAATCCCTCGAGGCTCTTGAGATCCCTTGAGATTTACTGGCACTAGAACCCCTGTAGTATTTCTGCCGGTGTCCATGCCTCCCACACAGAAAACAAACAATAGCTGGCACCGTACACCGGGTACTAACGTGACCTGCTGAATCACAGTTAAAGCAAACAACAGTCGAACTCGTCGCCTGAGAGGAAGATGCTGTCCCAGCACGATGACGACTAGAAAACGACCCCTTGGACGTCGGAGCCCGACGTCCCTCTGAACGAGCCGGCATTCTAGTCCTCTCACCTGAAGAAACTGAAGGATGCTTCTGAGTAAGCTCCTTGATTAAAAGCTCTGCTCCAAGAGCCTTCCCGATGAACTCACTAAGTGAATTACAATTGTGATTGAACAACTGCATCCTCAGCTGCGGATTTAGCCTCTTGCTAAAATACTTAATTTTATCCGCCTCAGTACGGATAATTGACGAAGCAAACTGAATTAGTCCCTGAAACTTCTCAGCAATGACAATAACACCCTCGTCCTCGATGGACTCGGGGTTCAAAACTTCTGACAACTTGGCTTCACGAAGTGGAGCCGGATAATACCTCTCTAACATGAGAGTCTTGAACTCGCTCCAAATACAATCACGATCGAAGGGTTTTACAGAAAGCCACCACGAATAAGCGCCCTTACTCAAGTAATAAGCCGCTACTGCCACTTTACTCTCTTCCGGACACTGAACCATGTCGAAGAGTTTATCAAAATGCTCGAGCCAATGAACAATATCAGCTGGTTCCGACGAACCCTCAAAAGTAGGCGGCATCTGACGAGAGATATCGCCAACAATCTGATTCACTCCTCCAGTCTGTCCATGAAATGGCACCTGGTATCCCTGTTGCGGTGGACCACAAACCATCGAGGTCTGCATGGTCTCCACTATCCGCGTCATCTGAGTCATCCGCCATCATGCCCCCGCATAAATATGAATAGATCAACCCGAACACCTTCCGAGTGAGATGCCTCTCGGGTATGACTCCTGACAGGTGAATGATTATCTGGCGATGAATGAGTAGCCTCGCTATTTGATGAATTAATGATATCCTCGCGTTCGTGTGGGCATGCACACGAGATCCCGGTTCCGGCCCGCACCGCGCCTCTTCCCCTGCGTCCTCCTGACTCTATCCATACTTGAAGTAGGAAAGTCACATGATGATTATAGATTCCGCATGAATATCGCATTATGATTACGTTACAGAGTGACAATAATGAGCATACACGCTCTAACACAATGAATGCATTAATGATTTAATGAAATGATCGTCGACATTACGTCAGAGTATGATAACACCGTATGAAACATCAAGTGAGGTAACATGATTGCCTGATGAAGTTCCTGAAATGATTACCTTGAACAAGTTAACAAGGTTGAAAATTCGATCCTCAAGATCAACAACTGAACCGTGAGATGGGCTGAATGATTAATGAATTAACTGAACAATGAGATTAACTGAATGAGGAATGAATTAACTGAGCAATGAGATTGACTGAGTGACGAGTGAATTAGCTAAACGATGAGATTAATTGAGTGATGAATGAATTAGCTGAACGATGAGGTTAATCGAGTGATGAATGAATTAGATGAACGATGAGGTTAATCGAGTGATGAATGAATTAGCTGAATGATGAGGTTAATTGAGTGATGAACGAAGCAAGTGAGTAATGATATTGACTGAATGATGAATGAATTAACTGAGTGATGAATGAGTTAACTGAGTGATGAATTAACTGAGTAATAATATTGACTGAGTGATGAATGAATTAACATGATCGACAAGATCAGAATGATGATTGAGGATTATTTACTGATGAATGAGTTGATCCTTAATGCTTACACAAGCCACACGTGTCCCAAAACAATTAGTCATGAATCAATCATAACACTAATATCGCATATAGGTTTCAACAAGGCATGAACAATTAATGACATGATGAATGTATGAACATAAAGAGAATCGAGTCCTTACACAGGTCATACGAAGCTTCGAGGTCTCGCGATACTAGTCTTCACTGACGACGACTCGATGAATGAATGACTCGTGCAGTCGCACTAATATTACGACTCACAAAACCTGACTGACTAGATTGTCATAACCTGACAATCCCACTACTACCGCGTTGGTAGGACCACATAACTCACATCTCAGGGTATTTCACAACCCAAATCTCTGATACCATTTCTGTAACACCCCCAAATCCTATTGGGTTATTACAGTGCCGTGGACCCCACGCCAGGAGATCCACCAGGCGAACATGACTAAAATACATTAAATTAAACAACAAGGAAAAATCATAGTCCCTACCATGATATCCGACACAATATTCCGATAAGGAATTTCAACGACAACGATGGGCCTACATGGCCAAGAGTAAAATACAACATCCACAAGCATCTACTCGGGTAATACAAAATGACAATGACTGACAAACTGGAGAACACTCCAACCGACTGACCAACATGAACAACTCGAACTAGTATCGCTAGAATGCCTCGTTGCCATCATCATGCCCCTGTGTCTCAACTCTCTCCTCGCAAGCACCTAAAACATGAAAAACATGTTCCGCCCCCACGGGGTCAGTCATCCAGATAGTGAACATCAAATACATGTATAACATGATATGCATCCAAAGGCAGAATGAAACGGTACAATGATGATAATAATACGAGATGCTCACAAACCAAGGTAAGAACCGAGCATTCGTGAAATACTATACCCACGACATACTATTAATACCTGTTCGACAGGTTAGAACATAAATGCCCAACGGCGAATCATAATCACAGAATACCACAATGAATTAAACGACGTTAACCAAACCAGAACTGAATTTAATATGAATCATAATGCCCAAAGGCTCCAATGAAAATACCAAGACATTACAAAAGGCCTGAAAGTCGTTCAGTGGAAATTAACAAATATCATAAACACCTGAAGTCAAAACAGCCCGAAGCTGTATCAATGAGGGCCGAAGCCACGGCACGAAGCCGTATCACAATGAGGGCCGAAGCCACGGCATCCAGCCGTATCACAATTAGGGCCGAATCCATGACATCCAGCCGTATCACAATTAGGGCCGAAGCCACGGCATCCAGCCGTATCACAATTAGGGCCGAAGCCACGACATCCAGCCGTATCACAATTAGGGCCGAAGCTGTAATACCCGGTTGTAATTCATTCATTTTCATTCAGTAATTATCAGTCTGTAATTGTCACTCAGTGTATTTTCACTCAATTACAATCATTCATCAATCATGTTCGTTCGCCGTGTTCACCGTTCGGATAAACTTCGAGTTGTGTATCATTATTGTTCATTGTTTCAACTTTCCTCATATGAGTTCGACTTTGTTAGATCACCATTAATTTTTGGTAACTCCAAAAATTCTAAATCTTTGCAATATTATAGAGCATCGAGTTAGCTTTCCAATGGTTCAAACGGTGAGTCAATCGGAGTCCGGACGAGAGAGTTATGGTCGTTTTAGCTCAACCGCTCATTTTTCAGTATTGGCCGATCACTGCCGAACGAACTCGGCCGTGTCGTCCGACACGGCCCGTGCCGCACTCTTCCGGAAAATGCCGAAGTGTCTGCCTCAGGACCCGACCGTGTCGTCTGGCACGGCCGAGTCGAACTCTTCCGGATAAGCCAGAACCGACTGCCCAGCACGCCCGACCGTGTCGTTTGGCACGGTCGAGTCATGCCGAGTCGCTGTCGGACGGGTCACTGTCGGAAGGCCCTCCGCGCCGCGACCGTGTCAAGCAGGACACGGTCGAGTCACTGTCGGCCAGCTGTGCGACACGACCATGCCGATCGGCACGGGCCGTGTCCGGCAGGGTAGTCAACCCATATAAATTGGTTTTTTGAGCATTTTCAGCTCATTTTTTTCCATCTTTTCCACCTTCTTACGAGAGATATAAGCTTGAGGGAGAGTTTTCTTCATCAATTATCATTTGAGTGTGTATTTTTCATCACCTTCAATCATTTGGGAAGCTTGGATACTCGATTAAACTCGTGTTCTTCGGATCGAAGTGATTGGATATTCAAGAGGTAATTTCTTCGACACCTTGGACTTCGATTTTGTGTTGAGATATGATGTTTTGGACGTTATAATCATGTTATATGAAGGGATATGTATATGATTATGAGTTTGTATAAGGATTCATTGGATTATTGAGGGATTATTCAAGAACACTTTGTATATCGAGTTGAAATTGGGGGTTTTCGATTAATTGTCGTTATAATCACGTTTTCGGATATTCATTTCGGATTATTGATCATTTGGAAGATGTTTTGTTGGTTTGAAACACTTCTTCGGGGATTTGATATTGGTTTTTGAGGTTTGATTGTAAACAATCGGAGTTTGGACGCAACGTGTTTGATTTAATACCTCAATGAACTTGGTTTATTCGTATCGACGTTTTGAGTTCGTTATATTCGTGTTTGATTCGTATTTTGAACGGGTTGTTGAATATTGTATAATTCAAGGTTTTTCGAGCGATCGATATCTCAATTAGGACGTCGTTCGTGGAAGTATTATTGTCACCGGTATTGAGTAAGTTAATTCTTACTCGGTTAAAAGGATATTCATCCCTTTTATTGTTGTTCATTCATAATCATAACTCATTCATCATTGTATTAACCGTATCAAAACTTGTTATTGTCAATTAATCACTTCAGTCATAAGGAACGACGGTTCCAATCATTTCATTGAGCTGTCATTTACTTCACTATTATTTTCATCTCGGTGAGTCATTCTTGACCTTGTCGAATTATTATTCATTGATATTCAGTGTGGTCATTCTCGTTCATATGACCTTCTGGGTTCATATTGCGTGGCCGGGTGTGGCTGTGTGGAATTTTTAGTCGGGCACACGATGGTTATGTATTGGGTTCACCGATACATTAGACCGTGCACACGGGAAAGCGTTACACCGTGAGACTAATTAGGTACACGGACGGGTGTTGTACACTTGCACAGAACATTACAGGCGTACTATGATACTCCTCTTCAGCGTATTTCATAACTAAGAATATTTCATAACTTCAGTTAATCATGATTGTGTATTTTCAACCCTTGAGGATTGTTGTTCTGTGTAACTGACCCTGTTTGGGGATTTTGTTTTTCAGGTCATGGCAAGGCAAAGGCACGGGGAGAACATGCTGATGTCGAGGAGTCCCAGTGATACTAGAAAGGGGCCCCAGTCTGTTCAGTCACTTATTCAGTCATTTATGTTTCCTTTATTTATTCCGCTGCAGACATTCCTTTTGAATACTCGTTTCATTCAGTGTTGTGTATTTTATCGTCACATAAGATACACATGTATTCTATTTTATCCTGGGTGTGTTGTATGAAACTCCTAATCGGAGTAATTGATGTTGTAATGTGGTTCGGTACTACATTTACCCTGTGTAATTCATCCATTTTCATTCGCCTGGTGGGTCCCAGTTGGGGATCTACGGCACTGTAATATCCGCCTAGTTTGGGGTGTTACAGAGTTGGTATCGGAGCGTGGTTTTGAATACTACCCTCCAAGTCATGTCTCATTTGAAATCATCGTCATCGGACTAGTATCATTGGACTTTCGCGTCACGTGTGACCTGTGCAGATGCCGAGCCAATCAGACCGAAAGAACTGTAAGACTTCTAACGCCATGGTATAATTTCTGGCAATAGTCATTCATTCATCATTCATCATTTAACAATCCTCAAACATCATCATTCATTATGATCGGGACGATCATATTAACTCATCAATCACTTAATTCATTTCATTACTCAGTTAATAATCAGGACGATCATGTTAACTCGTTAATTACTCAATTCATTTCATTACTCAGTTGTCAATCTGGATGATCATATTATCAATCTTGTTAAGTTATTCAAGATAATCATTTCAAGAATTTCATCATATAATCATGTAACTTCAGTAAATCATTCATATAATCACTAAGTTAGAGCATGTATACTCATTTTCATCATCTCATGACATAATCATAACGTGCTAATCATGCGGGAAATATAATCATTATGCGACCTTCCTACTTCAGTATGGAGAGAGCTGTCAGGATGCACGGGAGAGAAGGCGCGGATCGAAACCCGAGAAATAATCACTGCCGCCGGGAAATCGTGCCCAGGACTCGGCTCGATCAGAAGATGTTAGGGTTGATCCACTCACTTTTATGCAGGCCATGATGACCCATGTGCAGTTGCTCAATCATCATTGCGCCACTCTGACCGGATTAATCGAGAGAACTCTCCCGTATGAGACGGCTGCTAAGGAAAGTGCTGAACAACAACCTTCATCTTTCAGCAAGAAATCAACGAAGCGTAATCAACCCAAAGGCGGTCAGTCAACCTTCAAGAAGCCTCGTGTGAGCCCTATCGTTTCTGAGCGACCTTCTACGGCGCATAATCATGCGGGATCTCATTCCCGAGCGGCCAGTTCGGCCATCACCTGTTTCAATTGTGGAACGCCGGGTCATTTCAGCACTGAGTGTCTGAAACCGTCTATCACGTGCTATAATTGTGGGAATTTTGGTCATAAGGCCCGTTTTTGCCGAAAGGACTCCAAGTCGGCTCCGGCGGCATCCCAAGCCCCGAAGCAACCAGCGTTTCAGAATCAGACTGCTTTGTCATCGTCGTTTAAGACAATGGAAGCAAATAGAGTTGGAGCTCGTATTTATCAGACGGGAGCGTCCGGTTCGGGGACCGGCCAGTCCCAGATTCATATGATGAGGAGGATCGACGATCCGGTGGCCCGAATGATTTCAGGTATACTCGTAATTTTATTTCAACTTGTGTGTACCTTTTGATGCTTGTACACCGCATTCATTCATTTTCGAATCATGCTTGAATAGACTTATTTCGGGATAGTCCTATTGCTTTTGGACCTCATACCATCGGTCTACCTGACGATGGAAGAATTTTCGGAATCATACCTAAGTAAGCTTAGTAACCGCGATTGGTTGGTGGACCTAATCGTGGTGAATTTATCTTAGGACGATGTAATTTCGGTATTAGTTGGTTTAACCGTCTTGATACTATCCTCAGTATTTGTTAGCGTTTGGTCGCTATCTTTCCGTCGTTGGTTGTCGAATGTGTGCTTCAGGGAAGTAATCCCCGTTGTTCCAAAGAGAATTTCTATTATGACGAAAGCAGAGAAATTCCGCAATCGAACTATTCAATCATTCATTGTATCATTTCCATCGATTGGCTTTTCTAAGACAATCGAGTCATTCAATCATTCATTGTATCATTTTCATCGATTGGCCTTTCTAAGGCAATCGAGTTATTCAATAATTCATTGTATCATTTTCATCGATTGGCCTTTCTAAGGCAATCGAGTTATTCAATCATTCCTTGTATCATTTCCATCGATTGGCCTTTCTAAGGCAATCGAGTTATTCAATCATTCCTTGTATCATTTCCATCGATTGGCCTTTCTAAGGCAATCGAGTTATTCAATCATTCCTTGTATCATTTCCATCGATTGGACTTTCTAAGGCAATCGAGTTATTCAATCATTCCTTGTATCATTTCCATCGATTGGCCTTTCTAAGGAAATCGAGTTATTCAATCATTCTTTGTATCATTTCCATCGATTGGCCTTTCTAAGGCACTCGAGTTATTCAATCATTCATTGTATCATTTTCATCGATTGGCCTTTCTAGGGCAATCGAGTTATTCAAACATTCATTGTATCATCTTCATCGATTGGCCTTTCTAAGGCAATCGAGTTGTTCAATCATTATTGGTATCTCTTTTTATCGATTGACCATTATAGGGCAATCGAAATGTTCAATCATTCATGATATCATTGTCATCGATTGACGATGTATTTCCGCATTTGTTATCTAGTTGCCTTCACAAAGAGTAGGGAATTCGGGAGTGAGTTGGAGCCGCACGTCCCCTTTATCGAAGGCACCGTATCGGATGACCCCGACTGCACGCAGGAGTTGAAGATTCAACTTGAGGAATAGTTCGAGAAAGGTTATCTCCGACCGATTGCGTCCCCGTGAGGAGCACCAGTGTGATCTGTCAAGGAGAAGGATGGCTCGTCTCGTGTGTGTATTAATTACCAGGAGTTGGTCAGGGTGATGATCAAGAGTATTATCCCTTACCCCGTATTGATGATCTTTTAGATCAACTTCAGGGAGCCTCAGTATTTTCCAGGATCGACTTAAGATCTGGATATCACCAGTTGCGGATTCGAGAGTCGGATATCGCGAGGACAGCGTTTCATACACGCTATGGTCATTATGAGTTCGTAGTTATGCCGTTCGGGCTAACTATTGCACCTGCGGTATTCAGGGAGTTAATGAATCGGGTTTTCATCGATTTTTTTGGATCAGTTTGTTGTTGTCTTCATCGAAGACATTTTGATTTATTCTCTTAGCCGAGAGGAACACGAGGTTCATCTTCATCAGGTTCTCGACGTGTTGAGACGAGAACAACTTTATGGAAAGTTTTCCAAATGTGAGTTCTGGAGGTCCGAAGTGACTTTCTCGGGCATGTAATTTCATCTGACAAAGTTCGTGTCGACCCTCAGAAGACGGAGACTATCCGAGATTGGCAACCTCCGAAAGATATTAAGTAAATCCTATGTTTCCTCGGATTAGTTGGTCAATTATCCAACCCACGACCTGGAGCTTGCTTCCGTGTTTTTCGCGTTGGTGTTTTGGCGTCGTTACCTTTATGGCGTCACCTTTCAGTTATTCACCAATCACAAGAGTTGAAGGATATATTTACTCACAAGGAGTTAAATATGCGACAGAGGCGGTGGTTGGAACTAATCAAAGATTTTGATATCGAGATCCTTTACCACCCGGGCAAGGCGAACGTTGTCGCCGACGCTTTGAGTCGTAAGTCCGTTCAAGAGCAGATGCTTGCTCGTTTAATGATTCGAAGGAGCTTCATAGAATTCCTTAGACCCGAGATCGAGGTCCGGCTTCACGAGTTCGAGACGGCTTTGTATGTTAGAGATTTCATCGTCACTTGAGGAGGTAATCGAGAGAATCGAGTTCGACCCTTCATTGTTGCGCATCCGTGACGATGTGGCTCAGGGGAAAGCCCCTGGATTCGTGATCCACGAGGATGGATTTTGAGGTTTAAGAACCGGTTGTGCGTACCGGCGAATGACGAGTTGAAAAACTCTATTTTGAGAGAAGCTCATGCTACCCCTTATTTTGTTCATCCGGGGTCCAGCAAGATGTACAAGGACTTGAAACAAAATTACTGGTGGAGTAATATAAAGCGAGAAGTCGCAGAATTTGTTTCGAGATGCTTAACCTGTCAACAAGTTAAGATTGAACATCAGCGACCGGAGGTTATGCTGAAAACCTCTCCCTATTCCGGAATGGAAGTGGGAAGACATTTCTATGGATTTCATCACGAGTTTGACGACGAGTCGTCGTGGCATGAATGCGATCTGGGTGATTGTGGACCGCTCAACTAAATCAGCTCATTTCCTTGAGATCAAGGATTTGTGGAGTCCCAAGAGACTGGCCCAGTTGTTCATCAAGGAGATAGTGAGACTGCACGGTACTCCTAAGAGTATCGTTTCCGATCGTGACGGACGATTAGTATCCCATTTTTGGAAATCAGTTCATCGTGCTATGGGAACTCAGCTTAATCTCGATCGCTTTCATCCTCAGTCCGACGGACAATCAGAGAGAACTATTCAGACATTAGAGGACATGTTGAGAGCTTGCGTCCTCGATTGGAAGGACGATTGGGAAGCCCAATTACTGTTGTTTGAGTCCACGTACAATTTAGTTGGCATGCTGCGATGAAGATAGCACCTTACGAGGCCTGGTACGGTCGTCGTTGTCGATCTCCCTTGTGTTGGGATGACTTGTCAGAATCAATCGGCACCGAGCCCGATATGCTTATAGCCGCCCGGGAGAAGGTAGCTTTGATCAAGAGTCGTATGTTGACAACTCGAGTCGGCAAATCATATGCGTATAATCGTCGACCACTAGAGTTCGAGACGGGTGACCATGTTTTGGTCAAGGTATTCCAGAGTCGAGGTATTTTCCGTTTCGGAAAACGGGGGAAGTTGAGTCCGAGATTCATTGGACCGTTTGAAATTTTGGATCGAGTAGGCGAGTTAGCTTATCGATTGGCTTTACCTCCGGCTTTGAGCCGAATTCATAATGTGTTTCATGTCTCTCAGTTGCGGAAGTTTGTTGCCGACCCGAGTCACATACTTCAGTTCGACGAAATCGAGATCGCGGATGAGCATTCGTACGAGGAGCGTCCTGTACGAGTGTTGGAGCGGCGAATCAAACAGTTGAGGGATAAGTCGATTCCTTTGGTCAAGATTCAGTGGTCTAGACACGAAGTCGAAGAGGCTACTTGGGAACCGAGGATAGTATGCGGGAGGGTTATCCCGAGTTGTTTGACCCTTAAAAGGTTCCACATTCAGTTCCCAATTCGTTCACTTACATTCCGAATTCACTCACGGAAATACAGAAGAACATACATGCTCCCAAGCTCCTAGCTTCCTCCCCAGAATTTATCTTAGGATTTCTCTCTCAGTACCTCTCAACCAGAAGACGGTCGGCAGAGGCAAGAAGTCTCCACAGTGCAGATTCAAAGAGATTCACAAGCCCAGGAGCTCAAGCATACAGCTAATACACGCCGTGAGAGACTGTAGATCTCTCACCGCCGTCACGGTTCATCTACGTTGTTACAAGAACTCACAGAGCATCATATCTGGTTCTTCCGGCAATCTACACGCTCACTAGCTAAGATAACAAGAATCTTTACACTCATTGTAATTGTATTCTTACATTAATACTTGTATCCCCGAATATTTATATTAATAATATCTCGCGAGAGCATTCAAGCCCGGGACTAACAACCCCGGCAATTCTTGTGTTATTTACTTTTCCCACGGAAGTGTTCTTGCATTTGTTTGCTATCTCCGGATAATATTTTGGGTAGCAACAATCGGCGCTAGAAGAAGGGGCGGGCGAATCTAACCCTCATTTTTACTCCTACCATCTCGAAGAACACCCACTGTTCTCCGGGTCGTATACCTGAAGAAACACTCACTGTTCTTCAGAGAAAGCTTTCAGAATCATGTCTTCTGCCTCCGCATCGAAGAAAGCCGCTGGCCGATCCACCAGACACCTCCTTCCATCTCAGTCTGAGCCACAGCCGATGGCGGAGGGTAGCCGCCGCGGTCCGAGACTCTCAATCCCGCCCCTGAGGGACGGCCCAAGCCTCTCGCTCGATCAATTCTAAACTGCGGAACAGATCAAGGAGGCCATGGCCATCCTACAGGAGCGACGGAGTGCTCTCGACGCGCCGCCCGCTATCACCCCCTCGGCCGTCCGCCGCATGACCAAACGGAAGTACAAGGCGTTACTGACCAAGCGATCGCCAGGAGGCTCCCATTCACAAGAAGAAGCGCTCGCCAACCGGGGCACCTCTGTTTTCGATCTTCTAGGCAGCGAGCCATCTTGGCGACCAGGGCAGTCCGGCCCTAGCCACGAGATGACGGAGCTCGAGTCCATCACCAGGAGTTCGGTGTATCCAACTCCCAGAAGGTAGGCCAGCCATCTGGATCCCCCTCGCCAAAGAGCTGGGGTCGGTAGCAGCGGAGTCAGGAGATCGGTACACGATCGCCTCGGCTCCCGCTCCAAAAGCCGATCCACGAGCAACCAAGCTACAGCGATGGATGCGATGCAACGCCATCTCGACGACATAAAGGCGCTCCTGGAATCTGGGGCAGGCGCCAAGAACAAGATCGCCGGGCCGAGCGAGGCGCTCGCGGTCCACATCGGACTCGCCCCCATACAGCATAAGATCGCTCCTCCGCAAACACCTCTGTACGAGGGAAGATCAGGCCCCGAAACTCACCTGAACAAGTTCCACATCTACATGACCGGGTGTGGGGCATCAGACGCGACCAGATGCCGAATGTTCCCTCTGATGCTGGACGACCGTGCCCACAGGTGGTACACCTCATTGCCGCCTCGATCCACCGGTTCTTTTAATCAACTGGCGAACGACTTCACAACATACTTCGCCACCAAGGTCGCTTGGCCAGAAGGTCCCCATCGCATGATGCAGATCAGGCAAGGGGAAGAAGAGTCCGACTCGGACTACATTGGCCGGGGAGACGAGGTCATCCTCAACGGCGAGCCCGTAAGCGATGAGATCTCCGTGCGAGCCCGTAATCAATTTTTTTTTATTTTCACCACTTTATCCAAAGAGCTAAAGGACAAACGAGTCGGATGGCATCATGTGTGCCAAACTTTGTGTGCCACATCCAAAACTATGTAGTTTTAACTCTTTCCTATTTTACGGTATATGTCCCATCAAACAGTAATTTTACTCCAACCATTTACACTAAATCCAAACCTATTTTACTGTATATGTCCCATCAAACAGTAATTTTACTCCAACAATTTACAGCAAACTCAAACCCAAAAGAATATTCCCGATATATTCTTTATTACACAATTTTTTATACCTTTTCATTTATACCTATATATTTCTTTTAAATTATACATTGGCCCATACTTTTCAATAACTAATTTCATATAAATATAAAAATTGTTCGGATCTTTAATATAAAAAAATAAATTTTACTAAATAAGATCAACATTCCACAATTAACTTCAAGTTTATCCTTAACTAAATTAAATAAGATCAATATTCCACAATTAATATAATAAAATTACATTAACACATTTAATCAAATTAATATTTCACATATTTCAAAAAAATTAACATTCCTTTAAGAAAATTAAGCTCCATTTCAGATTACCTCAAAACAAAAATTTATTAAAATTAAGTGAAATTAAGTCTAAATAAAATTAATTAAGGAGGGCACTTTATTAAATTAAATCAATCAAAACAAGGCCATTTTAATATTTTTTTGAAATTTAAAATTAATATTTTTTTACGATTTCAACTGTATTAATTTATAGAAGTTCTATCGTAGTAGATTTGAGTAATCAAGTCTCACAATTGAATTGCAATTTTACTGTGAACTTCTAAAAGTCTATGTTGGAGACTTGAACGGATTTAACGGATGTCTGTAGGTGAATGTTCCACATATTTACTTTCTTTTTTCTTTTTCAAACTTTTCAAAATTTTGGATTCACTATCAGCAAGAGGCTGAAAATAGAATTAGACTAAAATAATAGAAATACAAAAAGTATATTTCAGACTAGGTATCTCAGAACTCTCTCGCGTCTCTCTCTATTTCTCACTGACCGCCGACTGTCTCTCTCTCTCTCTCTTGATATCTCTATTTCTTGCGATACCTCTATCACACACACAAAGAAGAATTAACACATACACACTACACACACTCAAAAACACGCACACATAAAAAAAAATTCAGCACACACACACACACAATACACCGCTCAGACCACGGGAGGACAAAAAGAGAGTGAAGGGAAGGCGGCGACGCTGGGGTCGGAGGATGAAGCGGCGCGGGTAGCAGGTAAGTGGCGGTACTGGTTCGATTTGGGATGAACAGGTCTAATTAGTTTCTGCCATTTTACTGCAAATTTTTGGAATTTCATCCTAGCCCAATTGAAATTAATTATTAATATATTAAAACAACCCTAAATCTATCATCTTCTCCATCATACAGACGCGCCGCTATCAACTTCTCCATCTTCTCTGCAACTTTTTTTCTTTCTTTCGATCCAACACTTCAAATCTTCCACAAAGCCTCCGAAATTTGAAGGAGTCAAATGCAATATTCAAGTATTTATGCATTTTGAACAGTAAAAACGCAAATCCCTGCGTTCCGATTTATCTTTGATATTCAGGTATGGTTGACTCCCTTCATCCCCCGTGCTCTAGTTTATCAAAAGGATTAATGACTTTTGTGCTATAAAATCATATTTTTAGTTACTTTCTATGTTTTAGGACCAAAGTCATGGATAGTGAGTAAAGTACCCTTTTTGTCCTTGAACTTTTTAAGTTTTTACCTTTTCGTCCTTGAACTATTTTTTTTACTTATTCGTCCTTAAACTAACCTATTTGAGGATTAATTCGTCCTTCTGTTACACCACCGTTTAGGTTACCGTTAAGTAAAATACCTTTTTCGTCCTTGAACTTTTTATGTTTTTACCTTTTCGTCCTTGAACTATTTTTTTTACCTCTTCATCCTTAAACTAACCTATTTGAGGATTAATTCGTCCTTCTGTTACACCATGTGGCATAATGATGTGGCTTTTTTTTGTATATGTGGAACCACATGTAGGAAGACTTTGTTGTTGTGTAAGTTTAGGGGTTAAAATTGAAAATAAAAAAACTTGAAGAACCTATATATAAATATATATATATATATATATATATATATATATATATATATATATAGCCTGTGGAGACTGGATAATTTTCCTAAAGAACCTGGAATTTTACCTTTTAGCTGATTGTGAGATAGATTTAAACATTCCAGCTTTACTAGGTTTCCGATGGATGAAGGGATTTCGCCAGATAAATTATTGAAACTCAGGTCTAAAACGACCTGTAATTCGCTGAGTGTGCCTATTTCGGGTGGGACTCGGCCGGTTAGAGTACTTTTTTCGTTCTTGAACTTTTTAACTTTTTATCTTTTCCTCCTTCAACTATTTTTTTACCTTTTCGTTCTTAAACTAACCTATTTGAGGCTTAATTCGTCCTTCTGTTATACCACTGTTTAGGTTGCCGTTAAACCCGCTGATGTGGCATAATGACGTGAAAATTTTTTGCATCAAAAACTCTAGTTTCAGACAGATCTCTCTGCCTCAAAATCAAATATCTAGTGATTTTCCAGTTGATATATTAAATTGCTCATAACTGGAAATGTTAGACCTCTCTGGAAACAACATTGGCGGGTTTTTGCCAACGGACATCGACAAACTGCACGAGCTTGTCCGAAATTGATCTCTCCGGAAACCAGTTTTCAGGATTTATTCCTCCAGAAATTGGGAAACTCAAGAATCTTGGTATCCTTCTACTGAGGCAAAAGCTTAGTTACCTTCTACTTAGCAATAATCAGTTCTACGGGAATATTCCTATATGGTTAGGCAAAATGCAAGAACTAGGTGAGCTAGACCTTTCATCGAATAGATTTAGTGCATGTATACCTGCAGAAATTGGAAACTACTCAAGTTTGTTCACACTTTCCCTCCACAACAACAGATTGTCCGGTCCAATCCCACCGGAAATCGGCAATCTCAACTTCTTAAACGTCTATATATATATATATATATATATATATATATATATAGGTTCTACAAGTTTTTTTATTTTCAATTTTAACCCCTAAACTTCCACAACAACAAAGTCTTTCTACATGGGGTTCCACATATACAAAAAAAGGCCACATCATTATGCCACATGGTGTAACAGAAGGACGAATTAATCCTCAAATATGTTAGTTTAAGGACAAAAAGGTAAAAAAAATAGTTCAAGGATGAAAAGGTAAAAACTTAAAAAGTTCAAGGACGAAAAAGGTACTTTACTTAACGGTAACCTAAATGGTGGTGTAACAGAAGGACGAATTAATCCTCAAACAGGTTAGTTTAAGGACGAAAAAGTAAAAAAAAATAGTTCAAGGACAAAAAGGTAAAAACTTAAAAAGTTTAAGGATGAAAAAGGTACTTTACTCCATGGATAGTGGATACACATCTTCTCGTTGTTTGGATTTTGAAAACGTTGATGAAGGATATCAGGTTCAGAAATATATTGGTTGCTGTTTATACTTGTTATTTAATGTCTACTTCTAGGATATCAGGTTCAGAAATTTGTATGTTAATTTTCCTTCTATAATGCAGTCTCTTATCACTGCAGGATCTGGAAGTAACTTCGACTGTGAAAGAAGACGCCTTCTTGAAGCGAATATCAGTTGCCCTGCAATCTCAGAGCTACGGTAAATGACACTGTTTCTTCTTAGCTCTATGACGTGTTTCTTCTTAGCTTTAAGGATTTTGGGTGGTTAGCTTAATTTTCGTGTATTTCAGGGAATTTGGAGCAGCATGATCGCCCTGGCACTTCAAACTTGTTTGAGTATTCCTGCTACTTTATAAGACCAACTGGAACAAGGAAGGGAAACTGCAAGAAACGAAAATTGCTGGCTGAGAAGACAGCAGTATGTTGCGAACTTCACTCAGATAAGATTTATTTTTGCATTAGACTTTGTATTGTTTTTGCCTCTTACTGTAAACACTTTGGTGGTTCAGGCTGCTTTCATTTTCCGTTAGCTTTAAATTCAACTGAAGTTAACAAAAAAATTACTTTGGCTAGATGGACTCCACTCATGACCTTCAATTTAATGAAGGTCCTTGGATTTTAGCATGCATGGATTTACACTTTGATTCAGGGATATAAAATGGGTTTTTACTTTTGGATTCTTGTTAGGCTCGTGAATATTCCATATGTTTCTGGCCTTGCCTCTTGTCGTGGTGAGTCATACAAATAATTTCAATACACTTATTCTAGCTTGACTAGTCATTGATTTTTTTCTTTATGCTAGATAGATATATTTTTTTCTTTGTGTTAAGGTTGCGACATGAAGGGCAAACTTCGGCATTTTTTTTTGAATGAATTTATAGTATTAACTAATTTTATACAGTTCATTGACACTATAATTTTCATGCTACTAACCCTAACGTAGTTGGGACTAAGGTGTAATTGATGATGGTGATGGATTATTGCAACAAGCCTTCAACCTTTTATTTTTTACTTTTTATATCATAGAAAGATGTTAAAAAAGTAGAAGTAAGATAACTTTGTCTTGGTCATTACCATTTTGTACTATTAAATGTACAGATGACTTATTTGGACATGAGATTCTTCAAAAATTATCTTTTATTGCTTCATAAAGTGATTGCTTTTTGTTACATTGTCTAAAAGGGAATTTTGGTGTATAAAATTACATTGATCCTCGTGTTAATTGGGGGATATATTATTTTCCTCCTGAGATTGCCGGTGTCCTTTTAAAGTGAAACATTGATCATATTGATTATGGTTTTACATTCATTTGTTTATTTCTTCATATGGTATCTTGATGGTATATGGTATCTTGATGGTGCAGATTATGGAAAATCATATTACGACGTTGTTAAAAGTGCAGAGCACGTAGTCGAGAATTTCAAATCAGATCAGATTTCAGAGCCTTCTAATTTCAAATATAGGATTGCACTCAAAAAGCAGGTCAACTGGGGGAATCCCACGAACTGGTGTTATTGCAGAGTTTTAAAAAGGTCATATATTTTTCTCGACAAATAGTCTTCAAAATTAAATTCTTTTGGATTTTACTTATTTTTTGTAACTAAACTTCTGTGAGGTCTACATTTGTTTTGTTAATTTTGTTCGTTGCAGCTGACTTGACTTTAACTATGTTGCATCTGCCGAGTCTTCTGCAAGGTGACCACCAAGCTATACTTGATTTTCTTGTAAAGGTAAGATTAATTTAAAGTATATCATGAATCATATTTTTGTTACTTTTGTTTGCGTTTGCTGGATATTCCCCTTATATAGATGTATTTGTTTCCTCCCTCTCTCTCCCTCCCCCCCTCCCTCCCTCTCTCTCTCTCAGAAAAAGGAACCAAAGTCGAAGTCTTTAGCATCACCATCTGTTTAAGTTGCTGATCAGTACGTGGCGGACCTAACTGCTGAGATCAGGGCCCAACTTCAACAAGAGATGGATGAAAAACTTGACAAAAACGTTCGAGAAATGATGAAAATATCGGTTGAGAAGAATCCAGATTTGAACTTAAAGATTGATGACTCTCAGAAGTCAGGCGAGGAGTCCTATGGGGATTACAATGTCACTCCTTGACTAGTTTCATCATTTTATTTATGCTAGCTAAGTGACTCAAGTAGTTTTGTTATATATATGGATTGTGATGGTAACTTGTTCTTAGCTATTAAATAGTACTTAAGCTAATTGTTGAATGACATTTTAAGTTATATCTTGGATGTTGGGTTATGTAAGTGCATTTGGTTGTTTGATTATGGATCGAATATTTGGCAGTCATGTATTTTGGATATTGGTATGGTTGGCAGTGTTTTAATAGTATTAACTGTTTTATGGTAATATCTATTTTCCAATATAACATGTTGCTTTTTATCACGAAAAATCTTGGTAAAAATCTGTAAAAATATAGTCATAGACTAATTTATAATTTTTTCTGTTGGCAAAATATAAAAATTGTGTTGGCAATAGTTAGAACTGTTCATATATAAGTGTAGCCATAATATTAAAATTGTTGGTAAAGATGTCAAAGTGTTTCACAATTTAATGTTACATTAGACCTCATGAGTGTTGGTATAAGTCTACAGCTACACAAATATTTGTGTCACTAAATATATAAAAGTGTGGCCCTAAGTCTATAGCAACACAAAATTTAATGTAGGTACAGACAAGAAAAGTGTTGGCATAGGGGTCTACTGTTACACTTTTTTCACATGTTACTAAAAACAAGAAAAGTATTACCTTAGACCCCTATGGTTGCGGCCGTTTTTGTAACACATTCAAATTTGGTCAAAGTGTAGCCGTAGCCTGTTTTTTTGCTTTCAACAACACTTTCTGGACTTTTGAACACAGTTTTTCAGGTGTTGCTGAAACCCATATATGGTGTAGTGATATAAGCTTTAAGACCTTACGTACGTTACATGACCATCTTAACGAACGTAGCATCCTTTACGTATGTTATCGGACGTCGATAGCGTAACGTTACTCCAGAACCCACTGCCTCATTTCGTGTCCTGTATTACGTCCGTAACACCTATGCCATATCATACGTAACAAAGAGTTGACTTGTTACAGTATATACCCATTTAACGTATGTAATGTACCACTCATAACGTACGTTATCTCAGAGTTGACTTGCCTTTTCGCACGCCAGCCGAAAGTTGCCGACCATGGGACCCACTTGTCGGTCATAGCCTGATCCTGTCCGATTCTCTTCATAACGTACGTTATATACTAAACGTAACGTACGTTACGTATATGCCTTAACGTACGTAAGCTCATACGCTTAACGTACGCTACGCTTGTATTTTGACAAAGTCCTCTGATCAGACGACCGCGTCCCACCTGATGCTATAATGTACGGAATGCATGATACATAACGTACGTTATACTTAACAACTTAATGAACGTAAGCTCCTCATCTTAGCGTACGTAATGGCTTCTGCACTTAGCCAATTCCAACAGTTCCTGTCCATCTTGACATACTGGTTATGTATACACATATACTGAATACATATACTCGTCCCAATAACATTCTCATACGATACACCCGATATCAGAATTAAAACAACCTGATACACGATGTCTTCAAATGCATTTTTAGACCAAGTACGACGATTATATAAATACATATGTCTCAGCCCTTCAATTATTTTATCCATATTGTACAGATACCACACTGTACAACATAACTCGAATAAAGTAACATTAAACAACCATAGTAGAAATTTAGGATATTACAAATATATATGTGGCACTCAAGCATATCAATAATCAACATAAACCATATACCTTATGATTTAACTCCAAAATCCGAAAGACAACATACTATCCACATCTCCATTGTTATACTCATTGCTATATGAATTATAAACGAAATGAAATCGAAACCAGTCATTAAATATTATAAACTGGACAAGTAATAACTTGACTTAAATAGCCGAGTTGGTAAAGCAGATCCGTTTAGGTCTCCGAGGTCTGGTTTCCACGCCTAAACAAGGTATTGATATTTTGATATCAAGAACATTTTACTGCATTATACTACGGCGTACACTTATTAAATTCCTTATTAATTATGATAACATCATATTATATCTCCTCAATTAATTCGGGAACATCATAGACATCTCAAACATGATCTCTAATGCTCAAATTACAATAATCAATATATAAATCAAATTTCTAACTTAATAATCACTTAAATCAATACTATCTCAATATTGATTATCATCACTTAGTAATCAAATATATATATATAAGGTTCTCTATTTATAGGACTTGGACCTGCTGGGCGATCGCCTTTGCTGTATTATAATAAGCGGGCGATTGTCTTTTAGCACATGGGCTTGTCTCCTTAAAGTGTGCAGGAGTTGATGGCAGTCAGTTGCGCGGTCCAATGAGAAGCCTGCACGCGTCTGAGTCGCTGTCACGGGCGGTCCCACCTTGTGCCTTTCAGCGTGCTTGTCGGTAGGTAAAGCCGCCCTTGTTAGAGAAAGCTGTTGGTGGTCAATGATCCGTGAAATGCGGATCTTGTCTTGGATCTGCGCATGGGTGCTGCTTTGAGATCTATTCTTCGTGGACTTTGACGGACGATGGTCCCAGCTCGTGGTGCAGGATGATCGTCCTTAGCCGGGCAGTGGAGTCAATCGCCAGGTTCCAAAGGGCGATCGCCTTGGGAGTCGATCGCTAGGTACTTGATGGTGGTCTGGTATCTTCGCTTAGGCGAGTTCGCCATAGCATGATTGGTTGTGGACTCGGTCGCTCGGCCTTGTAGTCGATCGCCTGTCGAGGTGAATAAATCTCGACACAACACAAGGAAATTACGAAGAAATCTAAACGTTCAAAATTTTTGATACAAGACCTACAAGACTGGACAACAAGCGATCGAACCACAAAGATCGAGACACATCGGTCGAACGATCATATTCGAATCACGACGAACAATAATACTCGAACAACAACCCCAAAGTTCACATCTCGACTCGAGATAATATACGATCCGGTGAAGACAACAAGATGTGCATTCACATAAGATCCACAGGAAATGGAATAGCAATTGGAAAGTCACAACGACAAACGGGTTATTCTGAAAAAATACCACAACTCGTTCGATCAACAAAAGCACAAGACAGGACAAGTTCATAAAATATCAACGAACATAAATGATTCGACAGAGTCGAAAGTACAGAGTTCAAAATCCGATCCACTTCAAATAAAATAAGTTAATCTCCGAAATTCAAAACAACAAAACAAGGGACATAACTCAAGATACAACTGGTAGACCACGCCCCCCCGGGACTACTCGGAGTCGATCGTGATATCAGCGCTCAAGTCCGTGCCTCGGAAGGCTCGGTGCCGAACTCGCAAAACTGAACCCAGTGTCCCTCGAGTCCGCACCTGTAACACGTTACTGGCGGAGAAGGACAATGTGCACGAACATGTCCCTCCACATTACAGTTAAAACATCTCCTGGCTTTACCAGGAGTCAGAGCAGATGACTTAGAACTCTCAGTTCCACGCATCGAGTGATGGAGCTTCACAGCGAAAAGGCTACGACATTGAAAACTAGAGATACCAACTCCTGCACTATCCACACGGTCATCGGACTTCCTCTGCTTCTTCGACTCGGGCACACGCTCCGACGATAACGAAGATAGTTCACGGGCTAATGCTCGATCTTGATAGTCCCTCAACGAAGTGCAATTGAATCCCGACATATACACGCGAATATCCGAATTTATCCATCTGTCTTCCTTGGTTCTCACCCGATCTCGCACATAACTGAGTTGTTTGCTATAATCGATGATAGCTTGCGACACCGATATATCTTGCGGTTCTGCCAAGTAGAATCGCGAATCCTCTGCTCTCTAATTGGTTTCGGACAGAACTCAGCTTCCATAAATGCTTGGAACTCCGCCCATGTGACATCACGATCACGAGGTTTAATAGCTTCCCACCAATTAGCGGCATCTTTGTCAAGAAGGTATTGAGCGATAGGTACTTTCCTCTCTTCAGGACATCCGACAGCCTCGAAAATCTTTCCCAACTGTAAAATCAACCATCCCAGCCCAATACATCTGCAGCACCGGCGAATCGAGGGGGATTCATACGAACTACCTTGTGAATCCATTGATTTACATCGACGTTCTGACTCGCGTCAATGCTACGTTGGACCACCTGGGTCAACTGAGTCATCTGAGTCGCTACTTGTTGCAATATAGTAGCAACACCCAAACCAAAATCATTCCTAGTGACATTCTCTCAATTCCGCATCTGATCCCCATGGCCATCAGCACCACGGTTACGACCACGACCTCTGCCCCTCGGCATACTAACAAACAACAACCAGTGCGGGAGGGTCCTTACAAGTTGCTGATGATTTTCGAATCGATTTTTGTCCGTTGCTGATGATTTTCGAATCGATTTGCACGTTTTACAAGTTCTCTTGTGGAAGCTTTGTGCTTATACGCGTTCGACTTGTTCATTAGCCAGTGCGGGAGGGTCCTTAGAGGCCTCGAATGGGGTCAGTGGTTTTGTTCTGAATGTGGTATTTTATCGTTTATTTCCGTTTAAAGACATGTATTGTCTTGATTTTAAACGTTTTGATGCGTGTACTAGGAGTTGTTTTAGTGGACGTCGATATGTGTGAGTTTTGGGCATTCTGGCCTATTGGATTTTTGAAAACCTTGAGTATCTTAGAAAAATAAATTTCGAGACATGCTTTTCAAATGAGTTATTTTCTTGTGGTACATCCAAGGTGCCACAATATATTTCAAAAAAATTTCTACTTCGAGGACCAAAATGCTTTGAGATATTTTCAATGTTTTAGAAACACTTTTATTTAGACCCGAGGGTCGAATATTCTGAAAGTTTTCACTAAGAGAAAGTGTCCTCATTTTTATCAAATGCAAAATGGTTCTCCAAAGTCTCGATAACGATGTTTCACGTTTGTACTTTTTAAAAGGTGATACTCAAGGTGTTCTTCTAAATTATTTTCAAAATGAGGTTTTCGTTTTTTTTAAAACCTATCCATTCCCGTTTGAGGGCTGGGTATGTATGTATGATGTTCGCATTGTCATTTTGATGTTTGCTCCCGAGTATGATCGAATTGGCGGCGTGAGCGTTGAGTCGTTTTCCACACAATTGTTGTGTTAGCCCTCCGTGAGAGGTGGGATGCTGGTATTGAATATTGTCGCCTCGTAGTGATTTCTGCGTTGTCACGCATGTGCGAGCTGTTAGAGCTTGGTTTGGTATGACCGTGTGCATCGGTGATGGTTCCGTTATGTGTCGGTTGTTTAATGTCTTGTTACCTTGCTCCCGTTTTTGTGAATTTCGTGGACGAGGTCGGAGGTAATACCGTACTATTTTGACTTCTGTATTTTCTCTTTCTCCAGTCCATCGATTCGCTCATGTTCGTTGACACCTTATGAACTTGTTCTGTATTTCGGTTTCATCGTCCGAACGAACTGTGATCTTGTTGTGGGTCGACCTGGTTATCACTATCACTTTTTTGAGTTCGCTTATATTCTTGTGAACCTTGTTCAGGAGTGACATCATCTGGTTCTATTAGTTCTTTTATTCGAAGTAGATCGGATTTGGAACTCTTGTGTTTTCGACTTCGTCGACTCATTTATGTTCGTTGACATTTCTGAGCTTGTCCTGCCCCTTGCTTTTGTTGATCGAATGAGTGTGGTATTGTTTTGGAATAACTCGTTTGTCGTTGTGACTTTTCAATTGCTATTCCCTTTCCTGTGGATCTTATGGGAATGCATGTCTTGTAGTTCTCACCAGATCATCCTGGGAGTTGTTGTTTGAGTTTTATTATCCTTCGTGTTTCGGACATGATTGCTCGATTTTTGTTGTCTCGATCATTTGTTTGTTCAGTTTTTTTTTCTCGTTTTGTGATTGTTGAGCGTTCAGGCTCCTTCCTAATTCCCTTAAGTTCGGGAAATTAGTCTCGTTTTCGATCTTCCAACCCTTGGGCAATGGAATTCCGTATTTGTTCAACGTTTGGCTCGCGTTTTGATTGATGTACCGTTGGGTCGGTCAATCATATTGATTTTCATTCGTTGTGTTTTGTGATTGTTCGGATAATTGACTTGACTATATTATCCGTTTGATGACGCTTGTCATTTGTTGGTTTTATTATATTCCTAACGGCGACGTTGTGTTGGTCGTCATGGAGCGTGTTTTCACGACGTATGTCTCTTTGCGTTTCTTGCAGCGTTTCGCCGCCGGGCGCGAGTTTTCGGTTTTTGCGTATCTCGTCGAGTTTTCCTGGCGGGGGATATTGCTTCTCCCTACTTATTTTAAGTTTCGGGACGAAACTTCTTTTAAGGAGGGTAGAATGTAATACCCGTAATTTCGATTTCCGGTAATTTCTTTTTTTCGGCGGAATTCCGTTTTGACGACTCTTTCATGACCGTTTCCTCATTTTGAGAATGATTAATTCTACACTTTTTGTCATCCGAGTTCGTTTTGGTATCGTTCTGTTAAATT
Organism: Orobanche coerulescens; assembly: GCA_033398695.1. NCBI lineage: Eukaryota > Viridiplantae > Streptophyta > Magnoliopsida > Lamiales > Orobanchaceae > Orobanche > Orobanche coerulescens. Next base: position 78,703,447 of record CM065805.1, read on the forward strand.
CCGTGTTCTTTAGCGACTTTTCCACGTATGAGTTCGACTTTGTTAGATCGCCATTAATTTTTGGAAACTCCAAAAATTCTGAATCTTTCCAATATTATAAAGCATCAAGTTAGCTTTCCAATGGTTCAAACGGTGAGTCAATTGGAGTCCAGACGAAGGAGTTATGGTCGAAATAGCTAAGACTACATGATGTGCCTTTTTGGTGTTGGAGTAGACTGTACCGTGTGCCGCGGCACACTTCGGCTGGGCCTCGGCACTAAGTTGATTTCTGGGATTTTTTTTTTTGCCCTGGGCCGCGGCACACTTGTCCTATGCCGCGGCACACGGGCTTTTTCTGCACTTTTTGGCAGATTTTCAAGGAGAAACATTCATTTTCTCCTCTCTTCTTCCTCCTACCATTCTAGGCGATTCTAAGGGCGATTTTGGGTGATTTGAGTGCTCCCAAACTTGTAGAGATCATCCACCTCAAGTCTTGTTGTAGATTTTCGACCTCTGCTTGAATCCTTCATCCAAATCAAGGTAATTTGGCTTGAACCCTTGTTTTTGTAGATTTGGGGATTTTCCTTTTTGATTTCGATTCCAATCCATTTTTGATCAATTAATTGTTGCATAAACGTTGTTTTGAACTTGTTCTACGGATTGGATACTCCTATCTTTGGTTCGTTCGACCCAAGAGGTGATTTCTTTGTTCTTGAAGGGTATTGAACATTTAATGTTCGATTAAATGTTCGAATGAGTTCCCTTTGATAGTATGTTGGGATTTCCGTTGTTTTCGGCCTTGATTCTCGTAGTAATCATGTTTTATTATTCCTTACGGAGGATTATAGGTGCTCGATGATTCCGATGTTGAATTCCGTTGGTGATTGATGATTCATGTGGTGTTTTCCTATAGTAATTTCGGTGCTATCGCGTTCTAGATAGTGTTCGGGAATTTGAGGGCTACCCGGCCGTATCCGTTCATTTTTCCATTGCTCGTGATATCGAGGCAAGTACCTTGTCCATACTTTTCTTATTTTATAGATATGATGATTGGTGATCGTCTTGGTGTGTTTGTTTGGTTGTTTGAAATGAAGTTTCAAAAGATTTCGGTTTGGCCTCGTTAAAGGCTCTCTTTCAAAACGCGTGTGTGTTTTGTGAACGGTGTGTTTGGGAATTGATTATGATTTCATCATTTTGAATGTGGAAGGCTTTGATGATATCCCTGTTGTTTAAAGTTATGGAATCGTGTATTACGTATTTAACCTTGTTATCGTGTTTTTGAAGAGTTTGATAATGGTGTCGGATTAGTGGCCATCTCTAGTAAGTATTCTTGATGAACTTACATTCTTAACATATTAGTATTGCACGAGTAACGTGTGTGTGTATTCTCACTATGGGTTAGATCCGACGGGGTCTCGGTAGGGGTCCACAGAGACGTGGATCCGCGAGCTTGCTTTTAACCACTATGGGTTAGATCCGACGGGGTCTCGGTAGGGGTCCACGGAGGGGTGGATCCACGGTTAATTATGGTGCATTTTACAAATGTGTTTTGATATTGGCATTTCCGGAAATGAGTGCTTTTGAACGGTTTTCATGATTGCATGCATCGACTAAGTGTGTAAGAGGTAAGTTGTTCGTTTGGCTTACTTGGCTAGGATGGCACTAGAATATTTTGTTGTTTGTGTTAAATCCTTTATTTGTGGATTTTGATGTTGGGAGACGAACCTTGTTGTCGTTCTCGTGTACTGTGAGTTGATGAGATTTGGGGCTAAAATCCCAACGTTTTTGTAAAGGTCATTTGACGGATTTGGGGCTAAAATCCCAACGGTTTGGTAAAGGTTACTTTACGGAAAGTAAACTTTTGGGGCGGTGACCCCTTTCGTCTTTTGGGTTTTGAAAAGTAGGATTTGATAATCCTAAATTGTTTTCTATTAAAACTCCCGATGGTATTTCAAATCATTTTATAAATTGTTTCCCTTGATATTTTGATCTTGAAATTTTGGGAAGTATTTACACAAACTCTCGCCTCGGGAAGTGTTCATCTTGTTGTATTTGAATCTTTGAGGATTCCGAATTATTATCGTTCGTGGAATATGAATTATATGGCTCGTATTTGCACTTTGTTCTTGCACTAGCAAAACAGTGGTGTTTTGCTAACCCCCGAGTATTCGGGGGGTGGATGTCTATTTTTGCATTCAGGTTTTGGAGCATAACACAGGGTCAGCACGAAGGATGATGAAAGATGATCGATACTAATCACATGAGGAACCGTAAATCGTGTATTGGTTCAGTTGTACTTTATTTTCCGCTGCTATACTTTTCCCGTTGTACGGGTGTGGTTGTATTTTGACCCCTGCGTGGGCATGATTTGCATTTGAGTTGTATGTATTTATTGAAAGACCAAGTCGGTCTACTGAGTCATTTTAGCCTTAAAGGCATGGTTGAGTTGTTATATGTTGTTACTAGCCTGGTAGATCCTTGAGGAAGGGTTCTACGGCGTGTAATATCCCTGAGCGGATTGGGGGTGTTACATAAATGGTATCGGAGCTTAGGTTGAGGAAACCTAGGATGTCGGGTCAAGTCGTGTTGTTTGAGTCTTGTTTCGTCGGATTTTATCTGACTGAGTCATGTCGCGACGCGTCGTTTGAGTTTGTTGGTCGTGATTAGTATCGTGGGGCGATCATCATCTTCGTGCGACCTGTGGAAGTAAGTCTCCCTTCTTTGTGTTCTGCCTCGTGTGACACGAGCTATTTTTATGATTATTTGTTAAGTGATGGAATCCTTATGTGGATTTTGATGTCACGATATGTATTTATTCGACTCTCGTATTTGATTTATACGAGGAGTGTCGTCGCTTGTGATGTCTTTTTATTGTTGTTTTTGTCCGTTGCTGATGATTTTCGAATCGATTTGCACATTTTACAAGTTCTCTTGTGGAAGCTTTGTGCTTATACGCATTCGACTTGTTCACTAGCCAGTGCGGGAGGGTCCTTAGAGGCCTCGAATGGGGTCAGTGGTTTTGTTCTGAATGTGGTATTTTATCGTTTATTTCCGTTTAAAGGCATGTATTGTCTCGATTTTAAACGTTTTGATGCGTGTACTAGGAGTTGTTTTAGTGGACGTCGATATGTGTGAGTTTTGGGCATTCTGGCCTATTGGATTTTTGAAAACCTTGAGTATCTTAGAAAAATAAATTTCGAGACATGGTTTTCAAATGAGTTATTTTCTTGTGGTACATCCAAGGTGCCACAATATATTTCAAAAAAATTTCTACTTAGAGGACCAAAATGCTTTGAGATATTTTCAATATTTTAGAAACACTTTTATTTAGACCCGAGGGTCGAATATTCTGAAAGTTTTCACTAAGAGAAACTGTCCTCATTTTTATCAAATGCAAAATGGTTCTCCGAAGTATCGATAACGATGTTTCACGTTTGTACTTTTTAAAAGGTGATACTCAAGATCAACCGGTGCTCTTCTAAATTATTTTCAAAATGAGGTTTTCATTTTTTTTAAAACCTATCCATTCCCGTTTGAGGGCTGGGTATGTTTGTATGATGTTCGCATTGTCATTTTGATGTTTGCTCCCGAGTATGATCGAATTGGCGGTGTGAGCGTTGAGTCGTTTTCCACACAATTGTTGTGTTAGGCCTCCGTGAGAGGTGGGATGTTGGTATTGAATATTGTCGCCTCGTAGTGATTTCTGCGTTGTCGCGCATGTGCGAGCTGTTAGAGCTTGGTTTGGTATGATCGTGTGCATCGGTGATGGTTCCGTTATGTGTCAGTTTTTTAATGTCTTGTTACCTTGCTCCCGTTTTTGTGAATTTCGTGGACGAGGTCGGAGGTAATACCGTACTATTTTGACTTCTGTATTTTCTCTTTCTCCAGTCCATCGATTCGCTCATGTTCGTTGACACCTTATGAACTTGTTCTGTATTTCGGTTTCATCGTCCGAATGAACTGTGATCTTGTTGTGGGTCGACCTGGTTATCACTATGACTTTTCGAGTTCGCTTCTATTCTTGTGAACCTTGTTCAGGAGTGACATCATCTGGTTCTATTCGTTCTTTTATTCGAAGTAGATCGGATTTGGAACTCTTGTGTTTTCGACTTCGTCGACTCATTTATGTTCGTTGACATTTCTGAGCTTGTCCTGCCCCTTGCTTTTGTTGATCGAATGAGTGTGGTATTGTTTTGGAATAACTCGTTTGTCGTTGTGACTTTTCAATCGCTATTCCCTTTCTTGTGGATCTTATGGGAATGCATGTCTTGTAGTTCTCACCAGATCATCCTGGGAGTTGTTGTTTGAGTTTTATTATCCTTCGTGTTTCAGACATGATTGTTCGATTTTTGCTGTCTCGATCGTTTGTTTGTTCAGTTTTTGTTCTCGTTTTGTGATTGTTGAGCGTTCAGGCTCCTTCCTAATTCCCTTAAGTTCGGGAAATTAGTCTCGTTTTCGATCTTCCAACCCTTGGGCAATGGAATTCCGTATTTGTTCAGCGTTTGGCTCGCGTTTTGATTGATGTACCGTTGGGTCGGTCAATCATATTGATTTTGGTTCGTTGTGTTTTGTGGTTGTTCGGATAATTGACTTGACTATATTATCCGTTTTATGACGCTTGTCATTTGTTGGTTTTATTATATTCCTAACGGCGACGTTGTGTTGGTCGTCGTGGAGCGTGTTTTCACGCCGTATGTCTCTTTGCGTTTCTTGCAGCGTTTCGCCGTCGGGCGCGAGTTTTCGGTTTTTGCATATCTCGTCGAGTTTTCCTGGCGGGGGATATTGCTTCTCCCTACTTATTTTAAGTTTCTGGACGAAACTTCTTTTAAGGAGGGTAGAATGTAATACCCGTAATTTCGATTTCCGGTAATTTCTTTTTTTTCGGCGGAATTCCGTTTTGACGACTCGACAAGACCGTTTCGTCATTCTGAGAATGATTAATTCTACACTTTTTGTCATCCGAGTTCGTTTCGGTGTCGTTCTGTTGAATTCCGTGTTCTTTAGCGACTTTTCCACATATGAGTTCGACTTTGTTAGATCGCCATTAATTTTTGGAAACTCCAAAAATTCTGAATCTTTGCAATATTATAAAGCATCAAGTTAGATTTCCAATGGTTCAAACAGTGAGTCAATCGGAGTCCAGAGGAAGGAGTTATGGTCGAAATAGCTAAGACTGCACGATGTGCGTTTTTGGTGTTGGAGTGGACTGTACCGTGTGCCGCGGCACACTTCGGCTGGGCCGCGGCACTAAGCTGATTTCTGGGCGTTTTTTTTTGGCCCTGGGCCGCGGCACACTTGTCCTGTGCCGCGGCACACGGGCTTTTTCTGCACTTTTTAGCAGATTTTCGAGTAGAAACATTCATTTTCTCCTCTCTTCTTCCTCCTACCATTCTAGGTGATTCTAAGGGCAATTTTGGGCGATTTGAGTGCTCCCAAACTTGTAGAGATCATCCACCTCAAGTCTTGTTGTAGATTTTCGACTTCTGCTTGAATCCTTCATCCAAATCAAGGTATTTTGGCTTGAACCCTTGTTTTTGTAGATTTGGGGATTTTCCTTTTTGATTTCGATTCCAATCCATTTTTGATCAATTAATTGTTGTATAAACGTTGTTTTGAACTTGTTCTACGGATTGGATACTCGTATCTTTGGTTCGTTCGACCCGAGGGGTGATTTCTTTATTCTTGAAGGGTCTTGAACATTTAATGTTCGATTAAATGTTCGAATGAGTTCCCTTTGATAGTTTGTTGGGATTTCCGTTGTTTTCGGCCTTGATTCTCGTAGTAATCATGTTTTATTATTCCTTACGGAGGATTATAGGTGCTCGATTGTAATACCACCAGTATTACATGCTTTTTCACTTCGGGCGCTCACGTTCATTTCTTCTGTTTGATAAATAAATGTACTCCATTGCAATAAAACATATTTTGTATAATATGGTTGTACTGTATTGTTCGCATCTGTTATTCGTATATTGTGATGGTATGATGATTGACGAACTTTCAGTGACATACCTCGATGTCGTTAGGTAATTATCGGTGCGAATATGACGGTGGCCAACGTCTTGTTCCCCGAGAGATTTCCAGACGACATGGAGAGGGAGTCGTGTCATAAGAAATTAATGTGATAATAATTTGGCAAACAAAACTGTCCTTTACGTACGTTATACTCCGAGTCATTACGCACGCTATATCTAAGTCGTTACGTACGTTAAATATCGGCTCTTACGTACGTAACATCGGTCTTCGGTCTTCGGACAGGAATCTTCGTCAGGTAGTACGCGTGCCGACCAACTTTCGGCGTGATTGCGACAGGCAAGTCAACAAGGTGTTACGTACGTTAACCCGCTTTCGTTACGTACGTAACGATGTGTGTAAATCGTTCCAGCGAGTTCCTTACGTACGCTAATATTTTGCCATAACGTACGTAAAGTCTCTTACGTACGTAAACCGTCAGGCATAACGTACGTAAGGGAAATCTGAGTTTATAAAAGAACACTTTGCCTTTCATTTCTTCCGTCCCAAAAATCATTCTTCTCCCTTGTACACTACTCTCCACCATCATTGAACCAATTCTAACCTCCCAATTCAAGTGCTATCCTATTAGAGTACGTTAATCAAGCTTCGGGGAAGGTCTTGAAGGTGTTATCCTCTCGATCTCCTTCGTCCACAGTCGTTCTTCATCATCTTTTGTCAGTAAAGGTAAGTTTATCCAACCTTGAACTCATTTCAGTATTGTTTAGTAAGTTTTAGTAAACCTCGGATGCCTTGGGTAGCTTAGAACCCTCAGTAATAATCGAACCGGTATATAACTATCGCAATTGTTAATCGATATCCATCAAAGCTAGAAATTGGAATGAATAATGGTAGAACTCATAATCATATTGCTAATCACCAACTTCTCGGAATCATCTTGAAGGATTTCATGTATAACCATATTATCATGTTGAAAAAAAAACCGTTAATGAACCTTTGATGAAGTTACCAACAATTTCTAGCCGAATAGATACCGAAACATGTTAAGATGATGGATTAATCATTCTAGACTTGCATATTAAGACAACGATGAAATCTTGGTGATTGTTGGTTATAATTAACTAGGAATGTTGTGTTAGAACACTATTGTTTAGCGGAAGGATAACTTATAAAGAATGTTGCCGAACCTAAGAAATTATTGGCACGCATTATGGTTAAAAACGGAGAAATTCGATTCCGACATCATAAGCAACTAGGATAGGGTTCTAACAGGCGGGACGGGGAGGAACGTCGTTGATCATCATTGTTATCATAAGATGTTAATCGACAAACATGTAATAGGTCGGATTTCCAAGTGCGATCGTTCAAGCCGTTGCCTTGTCAAGAAATAACTCTCGTCGGATTTGAGGCAAGTGAATCTTGCTCAGACCTTACGTCTTATAATTTTAGACATAGTAAATGTTACTATTGTGGAATGGTGCTCTTACGATTATCTTGTCCGGAGTATTCCCGAGTAGATACTACCGTGACCCTTGGCCGCGGCCTTGGGAGTTTTCTCGTTGGACCGTGTTGCGGGGTAAAACCTGAATGGTACCCACGTCCGGAGTATTCCTGTGTAGATACTTCCGTGACCCTTGGTTGCGACCTTGGGAGTTTTATGTGCTGATAAAGGGAATAACATGGAACATTCGGTGATAACTTTATTCCTTGAAATTATTAGATTTTACCTTTGAGTTTGGTTTGGATTGTTTCTGACCTAGGTTACTGGCACGACATGTCGTGCCAGGTAAATTTGTTGAATTTGTACAGGACACCCCCGAAGGTTACGGCCAGGCATGAGCTGTGTTGGAAGAAGGCCTGTTAATTTCTTAAATCAATTTGAACATTCCACGTTGTATAATAACCGTATGTACGGACACTATTTGATTTTGTACTTTGGATTGTACGAATACTTTCTTAATTACTTCCGTATATTACCACTTTTAATAAAATATTTTAGAACATATTTTCAAAAACTTGCCTTGTGGGTCCCTCATGGGATCTACGGCACTGTGGCGTCCCGGTTCATTTTGGGGGCGTTACAGAAAATGGTATCAGAGCCAAACACTCACGTGGAAAGTTTTACCAAAAATATTTTGAAAACGTTTTGCCTTAAAAATCCAACACTTCTGACGACCGTAAATCCTCGAGGGATGTCGAGGTAAAATACACGTAAATTCTTAAGGATCAAGTATGATGTTTGGATTCAGTAAGAACTCAGAGAATGTTTGCATTAAACTAACCTGTTAGATTGAACGAACATCACCAATGGCACGTCGAGGAGCTAGAAGAAATGTAAATGACGCACAAGGTTCCGCTATGAGCCAGCAGGAAGACAGAAACACCAGAGAAACTAATCCAGCCGGAAATCAACCACCGCCTGTTAATCAGAACGAACAGGAAGCGGAAAACCAGAACAACGGGGGATTTGATCCAGCCTTCGTTCAGACTCTCGCCCAGGCCATTGCTATGGGAATCGCTCAGGTCAACCGGGCAGAACAAGTACCAGTCATTAACATAGAAGAGAACATCGGGAAGGACTGCTGGCTGGGAGAAATGCTGAAGGCCAGACCGCCATTATTCGACGGGTCAGGGGATAAGCACGTGGACGATTGGATCTCGGAGATGGAGACTGCCTTCGAGGTGATCGGATGCCTAGGAAACCGAAAAGTGCCACTCGGGATCAACCAGCTCCGTGACACCGCAGCCCGATGGTGGAGGACCTATAAGCCAGAGGACAGAATAGTCGGATGGCCCGAGTTTTCCAAACTATTGAGAGACGAGTACTGTCCCCGATCAGTTCAAACTGCACGAGCGCGGAGTTTCTTCAGCGCAGGGCCTCAGAATTTGCCAGTACCAGAAATCATTCGGGCATACAGGACCGAGCTAAGCTATGTCGCACATATGGTTCCATCCGAAGACCAGCGAATTTGTCACCTTGCTCAACGGCTGCCGGAGGATGTTCAACGCTACGCGGCGGGGTTTCATTGCACCACGTTGAGGGCATACGAGGACGTGGTCACAGCAAACACCGGTACGGTTGTCAGTTCGGATGCCGGGCACAACCAAAAGAAGCAGAAGACAGCAAACCATTCCGGGAGCACCAGCAGAGTGAATTTGGGAATTGGGTTCCCCTCCAAATCAGCAGCTTCGTCCCAACAGAAAGGAACATCTGACGGGCCTTCTCGCCGTAGCTGTTACAATTGTGGCATAGCAGGGCATACCATGAGTTAGTGTCGTAAAGCATCGACAAAGTGCTTTTCATGCGGAAGGGGTGGGCACATGTCTCGCTACTGTTCTCGGATCAAACCTACACCAAACCCAGCTCCTCAGAGTCAACAAGGCTCGGTACAGACATCCAGAGCGTCTGCCATGTCCGACTACCGATCTCCACCTCACCAATCTCCTCTACACGGTGCCGGAAGAGGACGTGGTCGCGGGGGAGGTACTGCACCCTCCTCGGGGACACTGCCGTCCCGCGTGTTCAAACTAAGGGCTACTGACGACCAGACTACTCCTGCTGTCTCAGGTACACTCCTTATTAAATCTCAGCCTGTTCATGTACTGTTTGATACTGGAGCAACCCACTCGTTTATATCAGTAGAATGTGTTAACCATTTGCATCTCCCTTGTGTACCCTGTGAGTCCTTTATTGTTAAACTACCCGAGGGTAGCAGGGTGGAGGGTAACTTGGAAGTTCGAAACTGTCCGATTCGTATCAATAATCTGGGTTGGACAGCCAATCTCATGGTCTTTCCACTCCAAAACGAAGATGTGATTTTAGGTATGGACTGGATGATGATGCACAAGACAGTATTGGATACCTATCACCTGACCGTTTCTATTACGACCCATGACGGTGCCACTCACACAATTAGAGGCCGAGAGCACTTCAGTACTAAGGGGTCCCTCAGTCTCCTTTCAGTAGTAGCATCTCATGATGATCGAGGAGCGTATTACTGGTGCTATATTCTTCAGGAGGGCACGTCACAATTGTCGGTTGCTAACATTCCTGTAGTGAACGAATTTCCGGACATATTCCCCGACGAACTATCTGGATTGCCACCACAAAGAGAGGTCGATCTCTCAATCGAACTTGAGCCAGGAACGACGCCTATCTCCAAGGCACCATACAGGATGGCACCAGCCGAAATGAAAGAACTAAAGTCACAACTCGAAGAATTGCTAAGGAAGGGGCTCTTTCGTCCAAGTACTTCGCCATGGGGTGCGCTAGTTCTTTTTGTGAAGAAAAAGGACCACTCTCTGCGCCTGTGTATCGATTACAGGGAACTTAATAAGGTCACTATTAAGAATCGTTACCCACTTCCAAGGATTGATGATTTACTGGACCAACTGCAAGGGGCGACTGTGTTTTCAAAGATCGACTTCCGTTCGCGATATCACCAATTGAGAATTTGAGAGGAGGATATTCCTAAGACCGCATTTCGATCGAGATATGGGCACTACGAGTACATGGTGGTGTTGTTTGGCCTGACTAATGCTCCAGCCGTTTTTATGGAATTGATGAACAGGGTTCTGATAGAGTTTCTCGATAAGGGTGGTGGTTATTCCCAAAGTCGATGGGAGCATGAGGAACACTTGAGGCAGGTGTTGAGCGTTTTAAGGCAACATCAACTGTATGCTAAACTTTCTAAATGCGAGTTCTGGATGCCAGAGGTAACCTTTTTGAGGCATGTGATTTCAGCAGGAGGCGTTAAAGTAGACCCCCAGAAGATCGAGACAGTTATGAATTGGGAACCACCTAGAAACGTCAAAGAGGTGAGAAGTTTCCTGGGGCTGGCGGGATATTATCGAAGGTTCGTCGAGGCCTTCTCCTATGTCGCTCAGCCATTAACAAATCTGCTTAGGAAGAACACCAAGTTTGTCTGGACAACAGATTGTCAGGAGAGTTTCGACAAGCTAAAAAGGAAGCTTACTACTGCCCCAGTGTTGGTACTACCGCAGGGTACGGAGGGATTCGTAATATGCACCGATGCGTCTAAGCACGGGCTGGGATGTGTGTTCATGCAAAATGACAGGGTTATCGCTTACGCCTCTCGACAACTTAAACCTTATGAGGTGAACTACCTGACACATGACTTGGAACTAGCTGTAGTGGTCCACGCTCTTAAGATTTGGAGACATTACCTATATGGGGTTACCTGTAAGATCTTTACGGACCACAAGAGTTTAAAGTATATTTTCACGCAGAAAGAGTTAAATATGAGACAGAGGCGTTGGCTGGAGTTAATCAAGGATTACGATGTAGAGATTCTATATCACCCTGGAAAGGCCAACGTCGTAGCAGATACACTGAGTCGGAAAACTGCGCAGGAGGTGACACTATATGGTTTGACAGTACAGCTGGAGTTGCAGCAAGATCTCAGGAGAAATGACATTGAAGTGTGGATACAACACCGCCAGGGACAGTTGTGCTCGATTGATATTCGCTCGTCTCTGCTGGACGAGATACGCCTAGCACAGATGGAGGATCCAGAACTTCGTGCGATCGGCGCAAAGGCCAAAGGGGGAGTTATTTCAGACTACAGGATCTAAGGGGGCTTAGTTAGATTCAAGAACAGGATTTTCATTCCACCTAATGACGAGCTTAAGCAAACTATACTCAAGGAAGCTCATTCTACTCCCTATTCGATACATCCCGGGGCGAGCAAAATGTACAAAGACCTGCGAAAGAGTTTCTGGTGGAAGAATATGAAGCAAGAGGTAGCAAGGTTTGTCGCTCGATGTATGATATGTCAACAGGTGTAGATTGAACACCGTAGACCGGCCGGAATCATGCAGCCCTTACCCATTCCGGAATGGAAATGGGAGAGCATATCAATGGACTTTGTCACCAAGTTACCAGTGACGGCGGGGGGAAAGGACACGATATGGGTTATTGTAGACCGACTGACAAAGTCGGCACACTTCATTCCAATTCAGAGGCCATCGGAACAGAGCAGTGGCTACCATCTTTGTTCGGGAAATCGTGAGATTACATGGCGTTCCCTCGGGGATTATTTCGGATAGAGACACTAGATATGTGTCCCGCTTCGAAGGCAGTCCACTGTGCCATGGGTACTCAACCGCATTTCAAGATCGCCTATCACCCTCAAACGGATGGACAAACAGAACGCACCATACAGACCCTGGAAGATATGTTGAGAGCATGTGTACTCGATTGGGGCAAGGACTGGGCTAAACACCTCTGCTTAGCGGAATTTTCGTACAACAACAGCTGGCATGCAAGCATAGGCATGGCCCCCTTTGAGGCCTTGTATGGTAGGAGGTGCAAGTCTCCCCTATGTTGGGATGATGCATCCGATGTCATCGCCACCGAGTTGGATCTAATCCAGGAATCTATTAAGAAGATATCCATTGTTCGAAAACACATGTTGGCAGCACAGAGTCGCCAAAAGTCTTATGCTATGGACCGGCAGCGACCGTTGGAATTTATAGTTGGGGATCATGTTTGGGTTAAAGTATCGCCAATGCGGGGCATTCGACGCTTCGGCCAGAAGGGCAAACTAAGCCCGAGATTTATTGGCCCATTCGAAATACTGGACCGAGTCGGTAGACTCGCTTATCGGCTAGCATTACCACCATCGTTAGACGGAGTGCATAATGTCTTCCACGTCTCCCAGCTGAGGAAGTACGTGTACGATCCTAGCCACAAGATCAACTTCGAGGAAGTAGAGATTTCCAATGATGCTACCTTTAGGGAAGTTCCAACAGCGATTTTGGATCGACGCGTAAAGACACTAAGGAACAAGAACATACCCCTTGTTAAAGTTCAGTGGTCGCAGCATGGTACGGAAGAAGCGACTTGGGAGACCGAGGCGATCATGAGAGAGAATCATCCCGAGTTATTTTCTTAGTTTCGGGACGAAACTATTTTTAAGGGGGGTAGTATGTAATACCACCAGTATTACATGCTTTTTCACTTCGTGCGCTCACGTTCATTTCTTCTGTTTGATAAATAAATGTACTCCATTGCAATAAAACATATTTTGTATAATATGGTTGTACTGTATTTTTCGCATCTGTTATTCGTGTATTGTGATGGTATGATGATTGACGAACTTTCAGTGACATACCTCGATGTCGTTAGGTAATTATCGGTGCGAATATGACGGTGGCGAACGTCTTGTTCCCCGAGAGATTTCCAGACGACATGGAGAGGGAGTCGTGTCATAAGAAATTAATGTGATAATAATTTGGCAAACAAAACTGTCCTTTACGTACGTTATACTCTGAGTCATTACGCATGCTATATCTGAGTCGTTACGTACGTTAAATATCGGCTCTTACGTACGTAACATCGGTCTTCGGTCTTCGGACAGGAATCTTCGTCAGGTAGTACGCGTGCCGACCAACTTTCGGCGTGATTGCGACAGGCAACTCAACGAGGTGTTACGTACGTTAACCCGCTTTACGCATGCGTAACGATGTGTGTAAATCGTTCCAGCGAGTTCCTTACGTACGTTAATATTTTGCCATAACGTACGTAAAGTCTCTTACGTACGTAAACCGTCAGGCATAACGTACGTAAGGGAAATCTGAGTTTATAAAAGAACATTTTGCCTTTCATTTCTTCCGTCCCAAAAATCATTCTTCTTCCTTGTACACTACTCTCCACCATCATTGAACCAATTCTAACCTCCCAATTCAAGTGCTATCCGATTAGAGTACGTTAATCAAGCTTTGGGGAAGGTCTTGAAGGTGTTATCCTCTCGTTCTCCTTCGTCCACCGTCGTTCTTTATCATCTTTTGTCAGTAAAGGTAAGTTTATCCAACCTTGAACTCATTTTAGTATTGTTTAGTATGTTTTAGTAAACCTCGGATGCCTTGGGTAGCTTAGAACCCTCAGTAATAATCGAACCGGTATATAACTATCGCAATTGTTAATCGATATCCATCAAAGCTAGAAATTGGAATGAATAATGGTAGAACTCATAATCATATTGCTAATCACCAACTTCTCGGAATCATCTTGAAGGATTTCATGTATAACCGTATTATTATGTTGAAAAAAAAACCGTTAATGAACCCTTGATGAAGACCAACAATTTCTAGCCGAATAGATACCGAAACATGTTAAGATGATGGATTAATCGTTCTAGACTTGCATATTAAGACAACGATGAAATCTTGGTGATTGTTGGTTATAATTAACTAGGAATGTTGTGTTAGAACACTATTGTTTAGCGGAAGGATAACTTATAAAGAATGCTGCCGAACCTAAGAAATTAATGGCACGCATTATGGTTAAAAACGGAGAAATTCGATTCCGACATCATAAGCAACTAGGATAGGGTTCTAACAGGCGGGACGGGGAGGAACGTCGTTGATCATCATTGTTATCATAAGATGTTAATCGACAAACATGTAATAGGTCGGATTTCCAAGTGCGATCGTTCAAGCCGTTGCCTTGTCAAGAAATAACTCTCGTCGGATTTGAGGCAAGTGAATCTTGCTCAGACCTTACGTCTTATAATTTTAGACATAGTAAATGTTACTATTGTGGAATGGTGCTCTTACGATTATCTTGTCCGGAGTATTCCCGAGTAGATACTACCGTGACCCTTGGCCGCGGCCTTGGGAGTTTTCTCGTTGGACCATGTTGCGGGGTAAAACCTGAATGGTACCCACGTCCGGAGTATTCCTGTGTAGATACTTCCGTGACCCTTGGTTGCGACCTTGGGAGTTTTATGTGCTGATAAAAGGAATAACATGGAACATTCGGTGATAACTTTATTCCTTGAAATTATTAGATTTTACCTTTGAGTTTGGTTTGGATTGTTTCTGACCTAGGTTACTGGCACGACATGTCGTGCCAGGTAAATTTGTTGAATTTGTACAGGACACCCCCGAAGGTTACGGCCAGGCATGAGCTGTGTTGGAAGGAGGCCTGTTAATTTCTTAAATCAATTTGAACATTCCACGTTGTGTAATAACCGTATGTACGGACACTATTTGCTTTTGTACTTTGGGTTGTACGAATACTTTCTTAATTACTTCCGTATATTACCACTTTTAATAAAATATTTTAGAAAATATTTTCAAAAACTTGCCTTGTGGGTCCCTCATGGGATCTACGGCACTGTGGCGTCCCGGTTCATTTTGGGGGCGTTACAGAAAATGGTATCAGAGCCAAACACTCACGTGGAAAGTTTTACCAAAAATATTTTGAAAACGTTTTGCCTTCAAAATCCAACACTTCTGACGACCGTAACTCCTCGAGGGATGTCGAGGTAAAATACACATAAATTCTTAAGGATCAAGTATGATGTTTGGATTCAGTAAGAACTCAGAGAATATTTGCATTAAACTAACCTGTTAGATTGAACGAACATCACCAATGGCACGTCGAGGAGCTAGAAGAAACGTAAATGACGCACAAGGTTCCGCTATGAACCAGCAGGAAGACAGAAACACCGGAGAAACTAATCCAGCCGGAAATCAACCACCGCCTGTTAATCAGAACGAACAGGAAGCGGAAACCCGTAACAACGGGGATTTGATCCGGCCTTCGTTCGACTCTCTCCCGTGCCATTGCTATGGGAATCGCCAGTCAATCGGGCGGAACAAGTACCAGTCATTAACATAGAAGAGAACACCGGGAAGGACCGTTGGCTGGGAGAAATGCTGAAGGCCAGACCGCCATTATTCGACGGGTCAGGGGATAAGCACGTGGACGATTGGATCTCGGAGATGGAGACTGCCTTCGAGGTGATCGGCTGCCCAGGAAACCGAAAAGTGCCACTCGGGATCAACCAGCTCCGTGACACCGCAGCCCGATGGTGGAGGACCTATAAGCCATAGTACAGAATAGTCGGATGGCCCGAGTTTTCCAAACTATTGAGAGGCAATCTTGTCCCGATCAGTTCAAACCGCACGAGCGCGGAGTTTCTTCAAACATAGGCCTTAGAATTTGCCCGATTTAAATCATTCGGGCATACAGACCGAGCTAAGCTATGTCGCATGAGATGGTTCCATCCGAAGACCAATTTGTCACCTTGCTCAACGGTTGCGGAGGATGTTCAACGCTACGCGGCGGGGTTTCATTGCACCACGTTGAGGGCATACGAGGACGTGGTCACGGCATACGCCGATGCGGTTGTCGGATTCGGATGCCGGCACAACCAAAAGAAGCGAAGACAAAGAAACCGGTCAGGAGCACCAGTAGAGTGAATTTGGGAATTGGGTTTCCCTCCAAATCAGCAGCTTCGTCCCAACAGAAAGGAACATCTGACGGGCCTTCTCGCCGTAGCTGTTTCAATTGTGGCATAGCAGGGCATACCATGAGTCAGTGTCGTAAAGCATCGACAAAGTGCTTTTCATGCGGAAGGGGTGGGCACATATCTCGCTACTATTCTCGAATCAAACCTACACCAAACCCATCTCCTCAGAGTCAACAAGGCTCGGTACAGACATCCAGAGCGTCTGCCATGTCCGACTACCGATCTCCACCTCACCAATCTCCTCTACACGGTGCCGGAAGAGGACGTGGTCGCGGGGGAGGTACTGCACCCTCCTCGGGGACACTGCCGTCCCGCGTGTTCGAACTAAGGGCTACTGACGACCAGACTACTCCTGTTGTCTCAGGTACACTCCTTATTAAATCTCAGCCTGTTCATGTACTGTTTGATACTGGAGCAACCCACTCGTTTATATCCGTAGAATGTGTTAACCGTTTGCATCTCCCTTGTGTACCCTGTGAGTCCTTTACTGTTAAACTACCCGAGGGTAGCAGGGTGGAGGGTAACTTGGAAGTTCGAAACTGTCGTATCAATAATGCAACTGGCCGGACCCGATCTCATGGTCTTTCCACTCCAAAACGAAGATGTGATTTTAGGTATGGACTGGATGACGATGCACAAGACGGTATTGGATACCTATCACCTGACCGTTTCTAT
Source organism: Orobanche coerulescens (assembly GCA_033398695.1). Taxonomy (NCBI): domain Eukaryota; kingdom Viridiplantae; phylum Streptophyta; class Magnoliopsida; order Lamiales; family Orobanchaceae; genus Orobanche; species Orobanche coerulescens. The sequence continues at coordinate 78,720,357 of CM065805.1, forward strand.
TACGACCCATGACGGTGACACTCACACAATTAGAGGCCGAGAGCACTTCAGTACTAAAGGGTCCCTCAGTCTCCTTTCAGCAGTAGCATCTCATGATGATCGAGGAGCATATTGCTGGTGCTATATTCTTCAGGAGGGCACGTCACAATTGTCGGTTGCTAACATTCCTGTAGTGAACGAATTTTCGGACATATTCCCCAACGAACTACCTGGATTGCCACCACAAAGAGAGGTCGATCTCTCAATCGAACTTGATCCAGGAACGACACCTATCTCCAAGGCACCATACAGGATGGCACCAGCCGAAATGAAGGAACTAAAGTCACAACTCGAAGAATTGCTAAGGAAGGGGCTCATTCGTCCAAGTACTTCGCCATGGGGTGCGCCAGTTCTTTTTGTGAAGAAAAAGGACCGCTCTCTGCGCCTATGTATCGATTACAGGGAACTTAATAAGGTCACTATTAAGAACCGTTACCCACTTCCAAGGATTGATGATTTACTGGACCAACTGCAAGGGGCGACTGTGTTTTCAAAGATCGACTTATGTTCGGGATATCACCAATTGAGAATTAGAGAGGAGGATATTCCTAAGACCGCATTTCGATCGAGATATGGGCACTACGAGTACATGGTGGTGTTGTTTGGCCTGACTAATGCTCCAGCCATTTTTATGGAATTGATGAATAGGGTTCTGACAGAGTTTCTCGATAAGTGTGTGGTGGTTTTCATTGACGATATTTTAATTTATTCCCGAAGCCGATGGGAGCATGAGGAACACTTGAGGCAGGTGTTGAGCGTTTTAAGGCAACATCAACTGTATGCTAAACTTTCTAAATGCGAGTTCTGTATGCCAGAGGTAACCTTTTTGGGGCATGTGATTTCACCAAGAGGCGTTAAAGTAGACCCCCAGAAGATCGAGACAGTTATGAATTGGGAACCACCTAGAAACGTCAAAGATGTGAGAAGTTTCCTGGGGCTGGCGGGATATTATCGACGGTTCGTCGAGGCCTTCTCCTGTGTCGCTCAGCCATTAAAAAATCTGCTTAGGAAGAACACCAAGTTTGTCTGGACAACAGATTGTCAGGAGAGTTTCGACAAGCTAAAAAGGAAGCTTACTACTGCCCCAGTGTTGGTACTACCGCAGGGTACGGAGGGATTCGTAATATGCACCGATGCGTCTAAGCACGGGCTGGGATGTGTGTTCATGCAAAATGACAGGGTTATCTCTTACGCCTCTCGACAACTTAAACCTTATGAGGTGAACTACCCGACACATGACTTGGAACTAGCTGCAGTGGTCCACGCTCTTAAGATTTGGAGACATTACCTATATGGGGTTACCTGTAAGATCTTTACGGACCACAAGAGTTTAAAGTATATTTTCACGGAGAAAGAGTTAAATATGAGACAGAGGCGTTGGCTGGAGTTAATCAAGGATTATGATGTAGAGATTCTATATCACCCTGGAAAGGCCAACGTCGTAGGAGATGCACTGAGTCGGAAAACTGCGCAGGAGGTGACACTATATGGTTTGACAAAGATACCGAGTTGCGGCAAGATCTCGGGAGAAATGACATTGAAGTGTGGATACAACACCGCCGAGACAGTTGTGCTCGATTGATATTCGCTCGTCTCTGCTGGACGAGATACGCCTAGCACGAGATGGAGGATCGAACTCGTGCGATCGGCATAAAGGCCGAAGGGGAGTTATTTCGCACTACGGGATCAAAGGGGCTTAGTTAGATTCAAGAACAGATTTGCATTCCACCTATTGACGAGCTTAAGCAAACTATACTCAAGGAAGCTCATTCTACTCCTATTCGATACATCCGGGTGAGCAAAATGTACAAAGACTGCGAAAGAGTTTCGTGGAAGAATATGAAGCAAGAGGTAGCAAGGTTTGTCGCTCGATGTATGATATGTCAACAGTGAAGATTGAACACCGTAGACCGTAGGAATCATGCGGCCCTTACCCATTCGGAATGGAAATGGGAGAGCATATCAATGGACTTTGTCACCAAGTGACCGGTGACGGCGGGGAAAGGACACGATATGGGTTATTGTAGACCGACGACAAAGTCGGCACACTTCATTCAATTCAGAGGCCATCGGAACAGGCAGTGGCTACCATCTTTGTTCGGGAAATCGTGAGATTACATGGCGTTCCCTCGGGGATTATTTTGGATAGAGACACTAGATATGTGTCCCCTTCGAAGGTCATCCACCGTGCCATGGGTACTCAATCGCATTTCAAAGCCTTGCTATCACCCTCAAACGGATGGACAAACAGAACGCACCATACAGACCCTGGAAGATATGTTGAGAGCATGTGTACTCGTTTGGGGCAAGGACTGGGCTAAACACCTCTGCTTAGCAGAATTTTCGTACAACAACAGCTGGCATGCAAGCATAGGCATGGTCCCCTTTGAGGCCTTGTATGGTAGGAGGTGCAAGTCTCCCCTATGTTGGGACGATGCATCCGATGTCATCGCCACCGAGTTGGATCTAATCCAGGAATCTATAAAGAAGATATCCATTGTTCGAAAACACATGTTGGCAGCACAGAGTCGCCAAAAGTCTTATGCTATGGACCGGCAGCGACCGTTGGAATTTATGGTTGGGGATCATGTTTGGGTTAAAGTATCGCCAATGCGGGGCATTCGACGCTTCGGCCAGAAGGGCAAACTAAGCCCTAGATTTATTGGCCCATTCGAAATACTGGACCGAGTCGGTAGACTCGGTTATCGGCTAGCATTACCACCATCGTTAGACGGAGTGCATAATGTCTTCCACGTCTCCCAGCTGAGGAAGTACGTGTACGATCCTAGCCACAAGATCAACTTCGAGGAAGTAGAGATTTCCAATGATGCTACCTTTAGGGAAGTTCCAACAGCGATTTTGGATCGACGCGTAAAGACACTAAGGAACAAGAACATACCCCTTGTTAAAGTTCAGTGGTCGCACCACGGTACGGAAGAAGCGACTTGGGAGACCGAGGCGAGCATGAGAGAGAATCATCCCGAGTTATTTTCTTAGTTTCGGGACGAAACTATTTTTAAGGGGGGTAGTATGTAATACCACCAGTATTACATGCTTTTTCACTTCGGGCGCTCACGTTCATTTCTTCTGTTTGATAAATAAATGTACTCCATTGCAATAAAACATATTTTGTATAATATGGTTGTACTGTATTGTTCGCATCTGTTATTCGTGTATTGTGATGGTATGATGATTGTGAACTTTGTTGACATACCTCGATGTCGTTAGGTAATTATCGGTGCGAATATGACGGTGGCCAACGTCTTGTTCCCCGAGAGATTTCCAGACGACATGGAGAGGGAGTCGTGTCATAAGAAATTAATGTGATAATAATTTGGCAAACAAAATTGTCCTTTACGTACGTTATACTCCAAGTCATTACGCATGCTATATCTGAGTCGTTACGTATGTTAAATATCGGCTCTTACGTACGTAACATCGGTCTTCGGTCTTCGGACAGGAATCTTCGTCAGGTAGTACGCGTGCCGACCAACTTTCGGCGTGATTGCGACAGGCAAGTCAACAAGGTGTTACGTACGTTAACCCGCTTTCGTTACGTACGTAACGATATGTGTAAATCGTTCCAGCAAGTTCCTTACGTACGTTAATATTTTTCAATAACGTACGTAAAGTCTCTTACGTACGTAAACCGTCAGGCATAATGTACGTAAGGGAAATCTGAGTTTATAAAAGAACACTTTGCCTTTCATTTCTTCCGTCCCAAAAATCATTCTTCTTCCTTGTACACTACTCTCCACCATCATTGAACCAATTCTAACCTCCCAATTCAAGTGCTATCCTATTAGAGTACGTTAATCAAGCTTCGGGGAAGGTCTTGAAGGTGTTATCCTCTCGTTCTCCTTCGTCCACCGTCGTTCTTCATCATCTTTTGTCAGTAAAGGTAAGTTTATCCAACCTTGAACTCATTTCAGTATTGTTTAGTAAGTTTTGGTAAACCTCGGATGCCTTGGGTAGCTTAGAACCCTCAGTAATAATCGAACCGGTATATAACTATCGCAATTGTTAATCGATATCCATCAAAGCTAGAAATTGGAATGAATAATGGTAGAACTCATAATCATATTGCTAATCACCAACTTCTCGGAATCATCTTGTAGGATTTCATGTATAACCGTAATATCATGTTTAAAAGAAAACCGTTAATGAACCCTTGATGAAGTTACCAACAATTTCTAGCCGAATAGATACCGAAACATATTAAGATGATGGATTAATCGTTCTAGACTTGCATATTAAGACAACTATGAAATCTTGGTGATTGTTGGTTATAATTAACTAGGAATGTTGTGTTAGAACACTATTGTTTAGCGGAAGAATAACTTATAAAGAATGTTGCCAAACCTAAGAAATTAATGGCACGCATTATGGTTAAAAACGGAGAAATTCGATTCCGACATCATAAGCAACTAGGATAGGGTTCTAACAGGCGGGAGGGGGAGGAACGTCGTTGATCATCATTGTTATCATAAGATGTTAATCGACAAACATGTAATAGGTCGGATTTCCAAGTGCGATCGTTCAAGCCATTGCCTTGTCAAGAAATAACTCTCGTCGTATTTGAGGCAAGTGAATCTTGCTCAGACCTTACGTCTTATAATTTTAGACATAGTAAATGTTACTATTGTGGAATGGTGCTCTTACGATTATCTTGTCCGGAGTATTCCTGAGTAGATACTACCGTGACCCTTGGCCGCGGCCTTGGGAGTTTTCTCGTTGGACCGTGTTGCGGGGTAAAACCTGAATGGTACCCACGTCCGGAGTATTCTTGTGTAGATACTTCCGTTACCCTTGGTTGCGACCTTGGGAGTTTTATGTGCTGATAAAAGGAATAACATTGAACATTCGGTGATAACTTTATTCCTTGAAATTATTAGATTTTACCTTTGAGTTTGGATTGGATTGTTTCTGACCTAGGTTACTGGCACGACATGTCGTGCCAGGTAAATTTGTTGAATTTGTACAGGACACCCCCGAAGGTTACGGCCAGGCATGAGCTGTGTTGGAAGGAGGCCTGTTAATTTCTTAAATCAATTTGAACATTCCACGTTGTGTAATAACCGTATGTACGGACACTATTTGCTTTTGTACTTTGGGTTGTACGAATACTTTCTTAATTACTTCCGTATATTACCACTTTTAATAAAATATTTTAGAAAATATTTTAAAAAACTTGCCTTGTGGGTCCCTCATGGGATCTACGGCACTGTGGCGTCCCGGTTCATTTTGGGGGCGTTAGAGAAAATGGTATCAGAGCCAAACACTCACGTGGAAAGTTTTACCAAAAATATTTTGAAAACGTTTTGCCTTCAAAATCCAACACTTCTGACGACCGTAACTCCTCGAGGGATGTCGAGGTAAAATACACATAAATTCTTAAGGATCAAGTATGATGTTTGGATTCAGTAAGAACTCAGAGAATATTTGCATTAAACTAACCTGTTAGATTGAACGAACATCACCAATGGCACGTCGAGGAGCTAGAAGAAACGTAAATGACGCACAAGGTTCCGCTATGAACCAGCAGGAAGAGAGAAACACCGGAGAAACTAATCCAGCCGGAAATCAACCACCGCCTGTTAATCAGAACGAATAGGAAGCGGAAACCCAGAACAACGGGGGATTTGATCCAGCCTTCGTTCAGACTCTCTCCCAGGCCATTGCTATGGGAATCGCTCAGGTCAACTGGGCAGAACAAGTACCAGTCATTAACATAGAAGAGAACACCGGGAAGGACCGTTGGCTGGGAGAAATGCTGAAGGCCAGACCGCCATTATTCGACGGGTCAGGGGATAAGCACGTGGACGATTGGATCTCGGAGATGGAGACTGCCTTCGAGGTGATCGGCTGCCCAGGAAACCGAAAAGTGCCACCCGGGATAAACCAGCTCCGTGACACCGCAGCCCGATGGTGGAGGACCTATAAGCCATAGGACAGAATAGTCGGATGGCCCGAGTTTTCCAAACTATTGAGAGACGAGTACTGTCCCCGATCAGTTCAAACTGCACGAGCGCGGAGTTTCTTCAAACGCAGGCCTCGAATTTGCCGCACTGCAAATCATTCGGGCATACAGACCGAGCTAAGCTATGTCGCATGAGATGGTTCCATCCGAAGACCCGAATTTGTCACCTTGCTCAACGGTTGCGGAGGATGTTCAACGCTACGCGGCGGGGTTTCATTGCACCACGTTGAGGGCATACGAGGACGTGGTCACAAGATACGCCGTGCGGTTGTCGATTCGGATGCCGGCACAACCAAAAGAAGCGTAAGACAAGAAACCAAATCAGGAGCACCAGTAGAGTGAATTTGGGAATTGGGTTTCCCTCCAAATCAGCAGCTTCGTCCCAACAGAAAGGAACATCTGACGGGACTTCTCGCCGTAGCTGTTTCAATTGTGGCATAGCAGGGCATACCATGAGTCAGTGTCGTAAAGCATCGACAAAGTGCTTTTCATGCGGAAGGGGTGGGCACATATCTCGCTACTATTCTCGAATCAAACCTACACCAAACCCATCTCCTCAGAGTCAACAAGGCTCGGTACAGACATCCAGAGCGTCTGCCATGTGCGACTACCGATCCCCACCTCACCAATCTCCTCTACACGGTGCCGGAAGAGGACGTGGTCGCGGGGGAGGTACTGCACCCTCCTCGGGGACACTGCCGTCCCGCGTGTTCGAACTAAGGGCTGCGACGACTGCACTACTCCTGTTGTCTCAGGTACACTCCTTATTAAATCTCAGCCTGTTCATGTACTGTTTGATACTGGAGCAACCCACTCGTTTATATCCGTAGAATGTGTTAACCGTTTGCATCTCCCTTGTGTACCCTGTGAGTCCTTTACTGTTAAACTACCCGAGGGTAGCAGGGTGGAGGGTAACTTGGAAGTTCGAAACTGTCCGATTCGTATCAATAACTGGCCGATGACCAATCTCATGGTCTTTCCACTCCAAAACGAAGATGTGATTTTAGGTATGGACTGGATGACGATGCACAAGACGGTATTGGATACCTATCACCTGACCGTTTCTATTACGACCCATGATGGTGACACTCACACAATTAGAGGCCGAGAGCACTTCAGTACTAAAGGGTCCCTCAGTCTCCTTTCAGCAGTAGCATCTCATGATGATCGAGGAGCATATTACTGGTGCTATATTCTTCAGGAGGGCACGTCACAATTGTCGGTTGCTAACATTCCTGTAGTGAACGAATTTTCGGACATATTCCCCAACGAACTACTTGGATTGCCACCACAAAGAGAGGTCCATCTCTCAATCGAACTTGATCCAGGAACGACACCTATCTCCAAGGCACCATACAGGATGGCACCAGCCGAAATGAAGGAACTAAAGTCACAACTCGAAGAATTGCTAAGGAAGGGGCTCATTCGTCCAAGTACTTCGCCATGGGGTGCGCCAGTTCTTTTTGTGAAGAAAAAGGACCGCTCTCTGCGCCTATGTATCGATTACAGGGAACTTAATAAGGTCACTATTAAGAACCGTTACCCACTTCCAAGGATTGATGATTTACTGGACCAACTGCAAGGGGCGACTGTGTTTTCAAAGATCGACTTATGTTCGGGATATCACCAATTGAGAATTCGAGAGGAGGATATTCCTAAGACCGCATTTCGATCGAGATATGGGCACTACGAGTACATGGTGGTGTTGTTTGGCCTGACTAATGCTCCAGCCATTTTTATGGAATTGATGAATAGGGTTCTGACAGAGTTTCTCGATGTGTGTGGTGGTTTTCATTGACGATATTTTAATTTATTCCCGAAGCTGATGGGAGCATGAGGAACACTTGAGGCAGGTGTTGAGCGTTTTAAGGCAACATCAACTGTATGCTAAACTTTCTAAATGCGAGTTCTGGATGCCAGAGGTAACCTTTTTGGGGCATGTGATTTCACCAGGAGGCGTTAAAGTAGACCCCGTAAGATCGAGACAGGTTATGAATTGGGAACCACCTAGAAACGCGTCAAAGATGTGAGAAGTTTCCTGGGTCAAGGGATATTATCGACGGTTCGTCGAGGCCTTCTCTGTGTCGCTCACCATTAACAAATGCGCTTAGGAAGAACACCAAGTTTGTCCGGACAATGATTGTCGAGAGTTTCGACAAGCTAAAAGGAAGCTTACTACCGCCCAAAGGTTGGTACTACCGCAGGGTACGGAGGGATTCGTAATATGCACCGATGCGTCTAAGCACGGGCTGGGATGTGTGTTCATGCAAAATGACAGGGTTATCGCTTACGCCTCTCGACAACTTAAACCTTATGAGGTGAACTACCCGACACATGACTTGGAACTAGCTGCAGTGGTCCACGCTCTTAAGATTTGGAGACATTACCTATATGGGGTTACCTGTAAGATCTTTACGGACCACAAGAGTTTAAAGTATATTTTCACGCAGAAAGAGTTAAATATGAGACAGAGGCGTTGGCTGGAGTTAATCAAGGATTATGATGTAGAGATTCTATATCACCCTGGAAAGGCCAACGTCGTAGGAGATGCACTGAGTCGGAAAACTGCGCAGGAGGTGACACTATATGGTTTGACAGTACAGCTGGAGTTGCAGCAAGATCTCAGGAGAAATGACATTGAAGTGTGGATACAACACCGCCAGGGACAGTTGTGCTCGATTGATATTCGCTCGTCTCTGCTGGACGAGATACGCCTAGCACAGATGGAGGATCCAGAACTTCGTGCGATCGGCATAAAGGCCGAAGGGGGAGTTATTTCAGACTACAGGATCAAAGGGGCTTAGTTAGATTCAAGAACAGGATTTGCATTCCACCTATTGACGAGCTTAAGCAAACTATACTCAAGGAAGCTCATTCTACTCCCTATTCGATACATCCCGGGGCGAGCAAAATGTACAAAGACCTGCGAAAGAGTTTCTGGTGGAAGAATATGAAGCAAGAGGTAGCAAGGTTTGTCGCTCGATGTATGATATGTCAACAGGTGAAGATTGAACACCGTAGACCGGCCGGAATCATGCAGCCCTTACCCATTCCGAAATGGAAATTGGAGAGCATATCAATGGACTTTGTCACCAAGTGACCAGTGACGGCGGGGGGAAAGGACACGATATGGGTTATTGTAGACCGACTGACAAAGTCGGCACACTTCATTCCAATTCAGGAGGCCATCGGAACAGAACAGCTGTCTACCATCTTTGTTCGGGAAATCGTGAGATTACATGGCGTTCCCTCGGGGATTATTTTGGATAGAGACACTAGATATGTGTCCTGCTTCTGGAAGGTCATCCACTGTGCCATGGGTACTCAACTGCATTTCAGCACTGCCTATCACCCTCAAACGGATGGAAAAACAGAACGCACCATACAGACCCTGGAAGATATGTTGAGAGCATGTGTACTCGTTTGGGGCAAGGACTGGGCTAAACACCTCTGCTTAGCGGAATTTTCGTACAACAACAGCTGGCATGCAAGCATAGGCATGGTCCCCTTTGAGGCCTTGTATGGTAGGAGGTGCAAGTCTCCCCTATGTTGGGACGATGCATCCGATGTCATCGCCACCGAGTTGGATCTAATCCAGGAATCTATTAAGAAGATATCCATTGTTCGAAAACACATGTTGGCAGCACAGAGTCGCCAAAAGTCTTATGCTATGGACCGGCAGCGACCGTTGGAATTTATGGTTGGGGATCATGTTTGGGTTAAAGTATCGCCAATGCGGGGCATTCGACGCTTCGGCCAGAAGGGCAAACTAAGCCCGAGATTTATTGGCCCATTCGAAATACTGGACCGAGTCGGTAGACTCGGTTATCGGCTAGCATTACCACCATCGTTAGACGGAGTGCATAATGTCTTCCACGTCTCCCAGCTGAGGAAGTACGTGTACGATCCTAGCCACAAGATCAACTTCGAGGAAGTAGAGATTTCCAATGATGCTACCTTTAGGGAAGTTCCAACAGCGATTTTGGATCGACGCGTAAAGACACTAAGGAACAAGAACATACCCCTTGTTAAAGTTCAGTGGTCGCACCACGGTACGGAAGAAGCGACTTGGGAGACCGAGGCGAGCATGAGAGAGAATCATCCCGAGTTATTTTCTTAGTTTCGGGACGAAACTATTTTTAAGGGGGGTAGTATGTAATACCACCAGTATTACATGCTTTTTCACTTCGGGCGCTCACGTTCATTTCTTCTGTTTGATAAATAAATGTACTCCATTGCAATAAAACATATTTTGTATAATATGGTTGTACTGTATTGTTCGCATCTGTTATTCGTGTATTATGATGGTATGATGATTGACGAACTTTCAGTGACATACCTCGATGTCGTTAGGTAATTATCGGTGCGAATATGATGGTGGCCAACGTCTTGTTCCCCGAGAGATTTCCAGACGACATGGAGAGGGAGTCGTGTCATAAGAAATTAATGTGATAATAATTTGGCAAACAAAACTGTCCTTTACGTACGTTATACTCCAAGTCATTACGCATGCTATATCTGAGTCGTTACGTATGTTAAATATCGGCTCTTACGTACGTAACATCGGTCTTCGGTCTTCGGACAGGAATCTTCGTCAGGTAGTACGCGTGCCGACCAACTTTCGGCGTGATTGCGACAGGCAAGTCAACAAGGTGTTACGTACGTTAACCCACTTTCGTTACGTACGTAACGATATGTGTAAATCGTTCCAGCAAGTTCCTTACGTACGTTAATATTTTTCCATAACGTACGTAAAGTCTCTTACGTACGTAAACCGTCAGGCATAATGTACGTAAGGGAAATCTGAGTTTATAAAAGAACACTTTGCCTTTCATTTCTTCCGTCCCAAAAATCATTCTTCTTCCTTGTACACTACTCTCCACCATCATTGAACCAATTCTAACCTCCCAATTCAAGTGCTATCCTATTAGAGTACGTTAATCAAGCTTCGGGGAAGGTCTTGAAGGTGTTATCCTCTCGTTCTCCTTCGTCCACCGTCGTTCTTCATCATCTTTTGTCAGTAAAGGTAAGTTTATCCAACCTTGAACTCATTTCAGTATTGTTTAGTAAGTTTTGGTAAACCTCGGATGCCTTGGGTAGCTTAGAACCCTCAGTAATAATCGAACCGGTATATAACTATCGCAATTGTTAATCGATATCCATCAAAACTAGAAATTGGAATGAATAATGGTAGAACTCATAATCATATTGCTAATCACCAACTTCTCGGAATCATCTTGTAGGATTTCATGTATAACCGTAATATCATGTTTAAAAGAAAACCGTTAATGAACCCTTGATGAAGTTACCAACAATTTCTAGCCGAATAGATACCGAAACATATTAAGATGATGGATTAATCGTTCTAGACTTGCATATTAAGACAACGATGAAATCTTGGTGATTGTTGGTTATAATTAACTAGGAATGTTGTGTTAGAACACTATTGTTTAGCGGAAGAATAACTTATAAAGAATGTTGCCAAACCTAAGAAATTAATGGCACGCATTATGGTTAAAAACGGAGAAATTCGATTCCGACATCATAAGCAACTAGGATAGGGTTCTAACAGGCGGGAGGGGGAGGAACGTCGTTGATCATCATTGTTATCATAAGATGTTAATCGACAAACATGTAATAGGTCGGATTTCCAAGTGCGATCGTTCAAGCCATTGCCTTGTCAAGAAATAACTCTCGTCGTATTTGAGGCAAGTGAATCTTGCTTAGACCTTACGTCTTATAATTTTAGACATAGTAAATGTTACTATTGTGGAATGGTGCTCTTACGATTATCTTGTCTGGAGTATTCCCGAGTAGATACTACTGTGACCCTTGGCCGCGGCCTTGGGAGTTTTCTCGTTGGACCGTGTTGCGGGGTAAAACCTGAATGGTACCCACGTCCGGAGTATTCCTGTGTAGATACTTCTGTGACCCTTGGTTGCGACCTTGGGAGTTTTATGTGCTGATAAAAGGAATAACATGCAACATTCGGTGATAACTTTATTCCTTGAAATTATTAGATTTTACCTTTGAGTTTGGTTTGGATTGTTTCTGACCTAGGTTACTGGCACGACATGTCGTGCTAGGTAAATTTGTTGAATTTGTACAGGACACCCCCGAAGGTTACGGCCAGGCATGAGCTGTGTTGGAAGAAGGCCTATTAATTTCCTAAATCAATTTGAACATTCCACGTTGTGTAATAACCGTATGTACGGACACTATTTGCTTTTGTACTTTGGGTTGTACGAATACTTTCTTAATTACTTCCGTATATTACCACTTTTAATAAAATATTTTAGAAAATATTTTCAAAAACTTGCCTTGTGGGTCCCTCATGGGATCTACGGCACTGTGGCGTCCCGGTTAATTTTGGGGGCGTTACATCGATGATTCCGATGTTGAATTCCGTTGGTGATTGATTATTCATGTGGTGTTTTCCCATAGTAATTTCGGTGCTATCGCGATCTAGATAGTGTTCAGGAATTTGAGCGCTACCCGGCCGTATCCGTTCATTTTTCCATTGCTCGTGATATCGAGGCAAGTACCTTGCCCATACTTTTCTTATTTTATGGATATGATGATCGGTGATCGTCTTGGTGTGTTTGTTTGGTTGTTTGAAATGAAGTTTCAAAAGATTTCGGTTTGGCCTCGTTAAAGGCTCTCTTTCAAAACGCGTGTGTGTTTTGTGAACGGTGTGTTTGGGAATTGATTATGATTTGATCATTTTGAACGTTGAAGGCTTTGATGATATCCCTGTTATTTAAAGTTATGGAATCGTGTATTACGTATTTAACCTTGTTATCGTGTTTTTGAAGAGTTTGATAATGGTGTCGGATTAGTGGCCATCTCTAGTAAGTATTCTTGATGAACTTACATTCTTAGCATATTAGTATTGCATGAGTAATGTGTGTGTGTCTGTGTATGCTCACTATGGGTTAGATCCGATGGGGTCTCGGTAGGGATCCACAGAGACGTGGATCCGCGAGCTTGCTTTTAACCACTATGGGTTAGATCCGACGGGGTCTCGGTAGGGGTCCAAGGAGGGGTGGATCCACGGTTAATTGTGGTGCATTTTGCAAATGTGTTTTGATATTGGCATTTCCGGAAATGAGTGGTTTTGAACGGTTTTCATGATTGCATGCATCGACTAAGTGTGTAAGAGGTAAGTTGTTCGTTTGGCTTACTTGGCTAGGATGGCACTAGAATATTTTGTTGTTTGTGTTAAATCCTTTATTTGTGGATTTTGATGTTGGGAGACGAACCTTGTTGTCGTTCTCGTGTACTGTGAGTTGATGAGATTTGGGGCTAAAATCCCAACGTTATTTCAAAGGTCATTTGACGGATTTGGGGCTAAAATCCCACTGGTTTGGTAAAGGTTACTTTACGGAAAGTAAACTTTTGGGGCGGTGACCCCTTTTGTCTTTTGGGTTTTGAAAAGTAGGATTTGATAATCCTAAATTGTTTTCTATTAAAACTCCCGATGGTATTTCAAATCATTTTATAAATTGTTTCCCTTGATATTTTGATCTTGAAATTTTAGGAAGTCTTTACTCAAACTCTCGCCTCGGGAAGTGTTCATCTTGTTGTATTTGAATCTTTGAGGATTCCGAATTATTATCGTTCTTGGAATGTGAATTGTATGGCTCATATTTGCACTTTGTTCTTGCACTAGAAAAACAGTGGAGTTTTGCTAACCCCCGAGTATTCGGGGGGTAGATGTCTGTTTTTGCATTCAGGTTTTGGAGCATAACACAGGGTCGGCACGAAGGATGATGAAATATGATCGATACTAATCACATGAGGAACCGTACATCGTGTATTGGTTCAGTTGTACTTTATTTTCCGCTGCTATACTTTTCTCGTTATACGTGTGTGGTTGTATTTTGACCCCTGCATGGGCATGATTTGCATTTGAGTTGTATGTATTTATTGAAAGACCAAGTCGGTCTACTGAGTCATTTTAGCCTTAAAGGCATGATTGAGTTGTTATAAGTTGTTACCAGCCTGGTAGATCCTTGAGGAAGGGTTCTACGGCGTGTAATATCCCTGAGCGGATTGGGGGTGTTACAGTAAGAGCCGCAGACTTTCTGGCCAGGCAAAGGTTTCTCCTTAGCCTCTGAGCAGCGCGATTGGCGCCCGAACGACGATCTCCCGCCCGATCGCCGTTATCAACCTATGAATAATACGATCGGCAGCCGAGCGATGATCACCAGTCTTCCAGCCCGATCGCCGATCATCAAGTTACATCAGCAACCCAGAGGACACGATCGCCATCTACAGTCCAGCATCTAACATGACAGACTAAGGCATAAGATCGCCTCCACCGCACATCATAAAGCCATGGTCCTGGTAGTCGATGGAACCAGATGCTTCGGCCATGCAAGGTCCCTTTGGGCCAAGATCGCCCGCCCTTCGTTTAAATACGAGGCCGTCGTAGTCTGAGGGCTCTCCAAAATTGATCAGTGGACACGATCGCCCGCCCTCAAAGGATCATCATCTAACATGGTGAACCCGGATAATGCGACACGTGCCACAACCCCCATCTCAACGTACACCGTCGAGGTTCACCATCTCCATGGCAGGCCGAGGTGGAAGCAGAGCTAACAAGCCGCGGGCGTGGAGTTGAATCATCCGACGCTGCCCCGCGCAAGGACTCCTCTAGACCGAGACCGCACGCCCTTCGTTTAAATACGAGGCAAGGCGCAGCCTAACAGAGGACCCTCACAATAAAATGTGTCACGAGACACTCAATGTCTTCGCGCACCAAGACACGGTCATGGAGTCGGTCCATCGAACTTCGCGACTGTGCACGATTACTCAAACAACGAAACCATCAAGTTTTTGAGGGGGATCGGTCAATGTTGTTTTTTGCAGGTACAAGACCGAAAGATAGCTAGCCAATCGACGTGATAGCCCAAGTCTGAATCCTAAGTCAGCTCAACCGGATCGCCCGTCCTCATCTTACACAATCGCCATCAAGAACCACCTCGCCCCATGTCTTCAACATCGGACCAAGCTGGGGGGAAATTGTTGTGTCGAGAATTATACTCTCCGACCGGCGATCGCCTCGAAGATCGGGCGACCTAGCCACTGCCGAGCAGCCGAGGCAGAACTGCCGACCAGAGACCAGGTGGCCTAGCCTTAGCCCAGCATACAAGATAAATCGGCCAACCGAAGGTCCCAGGACAAGTCCCGGTGCCAAGCGATCGACATCTAATACGATCGTCTCTCGGTACTTGGCGATCGACTCCTGGCGACCGACTAGCAGACGATCGGCAGGGACGAAGAACACCGAGCTTTGCTCAAGAGCCGGATTAACAGAGTCTTTTTACACTTGTATCCACGAATATTTGTATTAATAACATCTCGCGAGAGCATTCAAGCCCGGGCCTAACAAACCCGGCAAATCTTGTGTTTATTCATTTTCTCTCGGAAGTGCTCCCGCAAATTGTTATTTGTTGTCCGTTCATTCCAACAGTATTTAATCTTCGGATAAATATTTTGGGCAACAACAGGCTGCAAGGGAGGCCGAGCTCCAGGGCGTGCAACAGGCGATGGCGGAGCTGAAGGGAAAGCAAGAGGCGACCGAGGCCAATCCCTTTCGTAATGTGGAGTTTGTCAGTGAGTTCGCCTATTATATGGCGTTCGCTGACTCTCTCCGAGTTGCTAAGAAAGGAGGATTGGATGTCGGCCCTCTGGCCAAAAATTTCAAAGCGTATGCGCTGGAGCACCCTCTTCACCCTGACTTCTCCGTGCCTATCTTGGATCTTGCGGACATCAGCGTGGACCTGAGCTGGTATCCGACCCCGGCGAACCTTATTCATACCGATGCTCCGGAGAATGGGGAGGCTGCTCCGCAGGCTGGCGAAGGGTCGCGGACGGATCCGGGGGCTGAAGGCGAAGGCCAGGCAGGGGCCTGAGGCACTTCTCTTTTACTGTTTTAGTTTATTAGCTTATAATTTGTAGCTTCCTTTTGTAGTACTTAGGCCTTCGGGCGACCATGTATGTACTTCCGAACTTCAAGTAATGAAATGACTGTTTGGTTCTTCGATTTATCACTTGAATGATTGCTATTTTTGAGTCTTTTGCTTGACTCTGTACAAATGTGTGAGGAGAGATTGTTGCAAGTGTAGGTCTAAGTGAATTGTTAAACTCATATAGATAACTTTTACAACAAATTCGATCGCTGCACATACATCTGACTGATGCCGATCGCTGTATGTAATTGAATAGGGACGATCGTCGAGTATATATCTCCGCACTCTTTTCCCCCTTGTTTTTGTCCACTTAGTGAAAGTAAGGGGACGAAAATAAATTGTTGAGTGAGCGGTCTTCAAGTTTGTCGAATCCTCGAAAGGAGCCGTCCATCTCGGTCTTGAGGAGCCGTGCACGATCGCGGAGTTCGATAGACCGACCTCCATGATCGTGTCTTATGCACGAGCGACATTCCGTCTGATGACTAAGTTCTCGTGACTCAGTTAATTGGTAGGGTCTTCCGAAGGCTCCGCCTCGCCTTGTATTTAAACGAAGGGCGTACAGTGTCGGTCTGAAAGATTCCTTGCGCGGGGCGTCGTCGGATTAATCAACTCCACTTCCGCGGCTTGTTATCTCTGCTTCCACCTTGGGCCGCCATGAAGATGGCGACACTCGACGGTGTACGTTGAGACGGGGGTAGGGACGCGTCGCATTGTCCGGGCCCACCATGTTAGATGATGAACCTTTGAGGGCGGGCGAGCGTGTCTACTGATTAGTTTTGGAGGTCCCTCAAACTACGCCGGCCTCGTATTTAAACGAAGGGCGGGCGATCGTGGCCCAAAGGGACCTTGCATGGCCGAAGCAGTCGGTTCCATCGACTACCAGGACCATGGCTGCACTCTTCTACCTCGGATCGTCATGTAGATGCTGACCTTCGACGGTGTACGTTGCGCGGGGGAGGCCATCTCGTGCTTTAGTCCACCATGTTAGATGATGAACTGTAGATGGCGAACGAGTCCTCCGGTTTCGAAGTGTTCGTTCAGGCAGTAGCCTTCGGTTTGATGAGGTGGGAAATCGGGGAGATACGTCTGAGGTTCCCTTCTCTTGATTGAAGCATACGGTCGCTGAGGTTGATCGAGGGGTCAGCTCGTATGAGCTTTCCTTCCTGTTCGCGTTCGACTCGGGCGACCGTGTTGGGAGATTAGAGGGGCTCCGGCTAAGCCAATAAGCTGTCCAACTTGCCTTCCTCGAACAATTTCCAGAGTTTTTTGAGGAGGTCGCGACATTGGTTGGTGCTGTGGCCGGGGCTCTTATGGTAGGCACAATATTGATTGTGTTCCAGATGACCGTGGTCCCTTATCGCTTTTGGCTTGTTCAGCGGTTCGCGCCCTTTGACGGCGTAGTAAATGCAGGCTGGAGTTCGGTTGAACGTATGGAGGAGATGGGCTTTCATGTCCTCGAAAGTCTTGCGATCTCTGGGTGGCTTGGCGACCGCCTTATGGGTTTTGGCGATCGCCGTCTTTTGGACAGGAGGTGGCGTTACCTCGCCTAGGCGAAGGGTGAGCAGCTTCTGCCTGGCCAGAAAGTCGGCAGCCTTAGCGCGGAAGATCGCGTAAGTTGGGGGGATGTCCTTCGTCAGGTGCCTAAACATGGGTGAGTGACCGCAGAATCCCCCCAGGACTGAATAGAGAGCGAGCTCGTTGCTGATGGGCTCGCCGGTGAGGACGATTTCGTCCACTCGGTCGATGTAGTCCGCATCGGATTCGTCTTCCCCCTGCCTGATTTTCATCATGCGGTGGGGGCCTTATGGTCTGGCGACCTTGGCGGCGAAGTATGACGTGAAGTCACTCGCCAGTTTCTCAAAGGAGATGATCGATCGTGGTGGTAGCGAGGTGTACCACCTATGGGCCAGATCGCCTAATGTTAACGGGAAGATTCGGCACTTGGTTGCATCTGATGCCCCGCACCCATTCATGTAGATCCGGAATTTACTTAGGTGGGTTTCGGGGTCCGACCTCCCTTCGTATAGAGGTGTTTTGGGAGGAGCTATTCTTGGTTGCACGGGGGCGAGCTCGATGTGGGCCGCGAGTGGCTCGGTCGGCCCGATGATCTTTCTGCTGGTGCTTGCCCCAGTGTCCAAGAGTGCTTTCATCTCGTCGAGCTGACGTTGCATAGCGGCCATCGCCGTGGCCTGGCTGCTCGCGGCTAGACACTCGAAGCGGGAGCCGAGGTGATCTAGTACTGACCCCCTGGTGTTCGGAATGGGGGCCAAGAGGCTGATTTGCCTTTGGCTGGGAGTTGGGTAGGCCGAACTCCTGGTGACGGACTCGGAATCCGTCGTCTCGTGGTTGGGGCCAGATTGCCCCGGTCGCCATGATGCATCGCTCCCCAGGCGACTGAACACGGAACCGTCCGATCTAACGAGGGCCCTTTCTCGTGACTTGGGGCTTTCTAACGATCGCTCGCCCAGTAGCCCCTTGAATTTCCGTTTGCCCACGCGGCGGATGGCTAAGGGAGTTACAGCAGACGTCGCGCACGCTCTCCGTCGCTCCTTTAGGATGGCCATAGCCTCCTCGATCTGTTCTGCAGTTTGGATCTGATCGAGTGAGAGGCTAGGGCCGCCCCTCAGGCGCGGGATCGAGAGTTTTGCGTTCCTGCGACTTCCCTCTGCCGTCGGCTGGGGCTCAGATTGAGCCAGGATCTGGTGTCCGGCAGTTTGCAGAGTGTCTCTCTTCGGTGCAGAGGTGGATGCCATGATTCTGAAGGTTTTCTTTGAAGCGCAGTGAGTGTCACTTCAAGTATATGCCCTGAGAACAGTGAGTGTTCTTCAGGACGGTAGGAATAAAAATGAAGGTTTAAGTGCCCTCCTTCTAGCGCCAATTGTTGCTACCCAAAATATTATCCGGAGATAGATATTGCTGGAATGGATGTATAGCAAACAAAGTGCGAGAGCACTTCCGTAGAGAAAGTAAATAACACAAGATTTGCCGAGGTTGTTAGTCCCGGGCTTGAATGCTCTCGCGAGATGTTATTAATACGAATATTCGGGGATATAAGTATTAATGTTAGAATAGAATTACAATGAGGGTAACGATTGTAGTTATCTTAGCTAGTGAGCGTGTAGATTACCGGAAGAACCAGATGTGATGCTCTGTGAGTTCTTGTAACAACGTTGATTAGCTGTAACAACCGTGAGAAATCAACAGTTTATCAAGATGTGTAGCTGTTGGAGGTTTGAGCTCTTGGGCTTGTGAATCTCTTCGAATCTGCACTGTGGAGACTCCTTGCCTCTGCCGACCGTCTTCTGGTTGAGAGGTGCTGAGAGATAAATCCTGAGATAGATTCGGAGAAGGAAGCCAAGAGCTTGAAAATATGTAAGTATTTGAGTGTATCCTCTGAACTCATTGGAGAATGCGTGAACTGAATGAATAATTCCTGAACTGAACCTCTTTCCAGTAGATGTAGGTTCTCTATTTATAGCACTTGGACATGCTGGGCGATCGCCTTTGCTGTATTATAATAAGCGGGCGATCATCTTTTAGCACATGGGCTTGTCTTCTTAAAGTCTACAGGAGTTGCTGGCAGCCAGCTGCGCGGTCCAATGAGAAGCCTGCACGCGTCCGAGTCGGTGTCACGGGCGGCCCCACCTTGTACCTTTCGGTGGGCTTGTCGGTAGGTGATAAGGTGGTGCCAGGCTGTGGTCAATGATCCGGGAATCGCGGAGCCTGTCGCGGATCTGCACATGGGCACTGCTTTGAGATCCAGTCTTCGTGGACTTTGACGGACGATGGTCTCTGTTCGGGGCATAGGACGGTCATCCTTAGCCGGGCACCAGAGTCGATCGCTAGGTACCAAAGGGCGATCGCCTTGGGAGTCGATTGCTAGATGTCCGAAGGTGGTCTGGTATCTTTGGTCATGCGAGTCCGCCATAGTTTGATTGGATGTGGACTCGGTCGCTCGGCCTTATAGTCGATCGCCTGTTGAGGTGAATAAATCTTGACACAACATATACGAATATCAAAACGAATAACAAGAGATATAGAAACTTACTCTTGTAGTCCTTTGATTAGATGGATAACCTTCTCTTTAGCTATTCCCCAAGCTTTGCTTGATCTCTACGAATCTATTCCGCTTCAAGACCTTGAACGATCCAACGCCGAAAGCACCGCGTCTCTACTTGCCACACGCCGGAAAAACGAACGGAATGACAACACCTTGCTATCCTCCAAGGACACGGCTAGAGCTATGTGATGAAGCTTTTGATTGAGATTATAACACTGTAAGTGTATAACTCACTATCTCTCATTTATGCCTTGATGTTTTCTCCAAGAAAAAAAACAAGAACTTGTGATGAAGATGAAGAAGACTTGGAGAAGCCTTTCTCTCTCTCTACACATAAACTCACGTATGAAACCAAAATGAATTGTATTTGAGAGATTGAAGTCTTCTTATCTATGTTCTCCTTCCACATGTTACAACTCATTCACATGAGAAAAATGCCCCACAAGTCCTTTTCCTTGCATTATCATCCAATAAAAAATGGAAAGAAAAGACAATGGGAAGGTAGGTGGAAGGGGGGCAGCCATGATGAAAATCGAATGAGTTTTGTTCGTTTCGGACTCCCGTGAGTCCAAACAGGTAAACTCCGATTCCGTTCCGATGTATTTATATCGATTAATTAATCCAATTAATTAATCATATCAAATACATAATAACATAATTAATTTATCCAAGAAATAATTATATTCATGAATTAAATTAATCACCCAGTAATTTATTTAATTCATTAGGCCGTAAATCAATTTATTCAATAAATCGATTTAGACATCCAATGTCCCAAATTTAATTAGACATCCAATGTCCAATAAGTTAGATATCCAATATCTAATATTTATAAAGAGAGAATAAGCTCGATTCATTCCGTCGTCAATCCTATTGCGCGACTCGGTAGGTTCGTCTCTGTCAGCAATGGGAGGAACCAAAGAGTAGTAGCACCGCCTAGCCAGCCTGGCGGCCTACACTGTACCCCAACTAAGAACGAATGATTGGGATCATTCAAGAACCATTCTGTCGTGAATACCAGTACACGTATAAACCCTTCTTTCAAATGTCCGGATCAAGTTATAGGGTCACGGTCAGTCAAACCCTATTTGTACTTGACGCTATGCATGCGTTAATGCAAATCGAGATCATCGAGCTGTCATGTATTGTAACACCCCCAAAACCATACGGGAATATTACAGCGTCGTGGGCCCCATATTGGAACCCACAAGGCTAAAATCATTTTCGCAAACGTTTAAAAATGCCAAAAGGGCCTTTGAAAGTAAACACACACGCAGTGGATAAAATCATAGTTCAAAGAATATTGAAAGCCATTTAGAAATATACACACACAACGGATAAAACATAATTAAATACATTTGCAGCGGAATTAGAAAAACCAGAAAAGAATACACAATCCGAACAATCACGCCATAGCGAGTATCACCGGAAAGCTCATCCCTTCACGACCGCTACTAGCTCGAACTCCGAGTACCTAAAAGATAAAGCCCACGATAGGGTCAGTCATAATACTCAACAATGATAACGATCACATCGCAAAAACAATTACATATCAATGTAATCTACAGAGTAAGAACATTCCCCACGTAATCTTACCGAAGTAGCATTCCAACCTGTCTCAATCCGTAACAAATCAATTCTTACCATAACCCACGCCTCGTGTCCTTAAGTGATGAATGAATTCAAAAGTAATCACCTGTATTGTGTCCGAAACACTGCCAAGATTTCCAAACATAAACATATCTCGAGTATAGAATAATCTGGTCAAGTTCGATTCTGCCGGTTGGGTCGCACAATCGGAACCCAATACTGATAGGAATTGATATCACACGATACATCTGCAAATCAACTATCCCGAAACAATGGCAAGTCCCAGATATCAATACAAAGCATAAATGCTCACACAATCAATAATGATAACAATCAATGCATCACAACGGAAATATCAATGACATGATAGTTCCACACAAGATCGACAAAGGATCAACCACGAACGAGAATACCATGATGTGGTAACTCCAACAAGATCAATGAAGAATCAATAACTGGGAATACCGGCAATACGGCAAATCCCAAAAAGGTCAATAAAAGGTCAACAAACGAGAATACCGACGACACGGTAAGGATCAACGAAGAATCAATAACTGAGAATACCGATGACACGGTAAGGATCAATCAAGAATCAATAACCGAGAATACCGACGACATGGTAAACTCTAACAAGGTCAATAAGAGTCGACAACCAGAAATACCAACGGTACGATAAACTCAAATAAGATCAATAAAGGGTCAACAACCGAGAATACTGACGACACAGTAAACTCTAGTAAGATCAATAAGGACCAACAACCGGGAATACCAACGATACGGTAAACTCCAACAAGAGCAATAAGGAATCGACAACTGAGAATACCGACGACACGGTAAAATCCAATAACATCAATCAAAGACTAATAACCAAGAATACCAACGGTGAGACAACTCCCAAACGGAATCAATAAGGATCGATAACGAACGAGATTACAAATGACAGGGTGAACTCCAAACGAGATTTATAAAGGATCGATATCAATGAGTTGACCATCGATATGGTAACTCCGAACAAGATTAATAAAGGATCGATATCAATGAGTTGACCAATGATATGGTAACTCCGAACGAGATTAGTAAAGGTTCAACGGCGACAGATACACGAGAGAATAAAATCGTCAACCATATATAAATCATATATATGGGGTTTCAAAGAAAACCCGAATATCGAACAGATCCAATTATACATGCACTGTGAACGACCAATCAATAAGACTCAAGATGGGCATCACGATATGCTCGATCCGGACATGTGTCCGTGTACAAGCCAACCACGGGTATTGATCAATACACGTCTGGTCTCGTACCTAATCAGCCTCACGAAGTACGTCTCGTGTGCACGGTTCAATATGAGGTCGAAACCAACACATGCTACACGTGCCCGTCCCGAAAATCCTACACATGAACGATCAGAACGTATTTGACTCCAGATATGCCACGATACAACATGACAACAAATCTCGAAGAAACGTATATCCAACAAGGATCAGAAGATTTTCCAAGAGAGAAACAATAACTCGATCATGAATGACCGACACGACCATAATGTCGTATTCCGTCAGACAACAGTTCACAGCATGCTCAACAATGCATATAATAATAGCACATAAACTCCCAAGGCAGCAGCCAAGGGTCACAGAAGCATCTACTCAGGAATACCTCGGACAATATCACATAAACTCCCAAGGCAGCAGCCGAGGGTCACGGAAGCATCTACTCAGGAATACTCCGGACATAGGTGCCATTTAGGTCTTATCCCCTAATACATTTCCATTCGGGTACCATACAGGTTTTATCCCCAACACATCGGCCCCACAGATTACGGCTCAAAGAAAGAGCACTTCACAAAACGTAACAAACAATGGTGCACATTCACCGCATGGAATATCAACACACACATGCAATAATGCAACATGATGATTATCATAATCTAACAATATTAATTTACCTCAAGTTGGAGACGCTAACCTTTCCATGACCAACCGCCCTGAACGAATACACGCTTTGTCCGAAAAATCCAAAATGCAATACAGTCCGTTACTAATACCAAATCACCATCCCGAGTTCAACATCTGCGGGATAACGAATACGGGAATCTTACAGCGCCGTGGGCCCCATATTGGAACCCACAAGGCTAAAATCATTTTCGCAAACGTTTAAAAATGCCAAAAGGGCCTTTGAAAGTACACACACACGTAGTGGATAAAATCAAGTTCAAAGAATATTGAAAGCCATTTAGAAATATACACACACAACGGATAAAACATAATTAAATACATTTGCAGCGGAATTAGAAAAACCAGAAAAGAATACACAATCCGAACAATCACGCCATAGCCAGTATCACCGGAAAGCTCATCCCTTCACGACCGCTACTAGCTCGAACTCCGAGTACCTAAAAGATAAAGCCCACGACAGGGTCAGTCATAATACTCAACAATGATAACGATCACATCGCAAAAACAATTACATATCAATGTAATCTATAGAGTAAGAACATTCCCCACATAATCTTACCGAAGTAGCATTCCAACCTGTCTCAATCCGTAAAAAATCAATTCTTACCATAACCCACGCCTCGTGTCCTTAAGTGATGAATGAATTCAAAAGTAATCACCTGTACTGTATCCGAAACACTACCAAGATTTCCAAACATAAACATATCTCGAGTATAGAATAATCTGGTCAAGTTCGATTCTGCCGGTTGGGTCGCACAATCGGAACCCAATACTGATAGGAACTGATATCACACGATACATCTGCAAATCAACTGTCCCGAAACAATGGAAAGTCCCAGATATCAATACCAAGCATGAATGCTCACACAATCAATAATGATAACAATCAATGCATCACAACGGAAATATCAATGACATGATAGTTCCACACAAGATCGACAAAGGATCAACCACGAACGAGAATACCATGATGTGGTAACTCCAACAAGATCAATGAAGAATCAATAACCGGGAATACCGGCAATACGGCAAATCCCAAAAAGGTCAACGCCTGTTAGCGTACGCTAATGCATGGGCATTACGTATGTTAGATGAATTTGGAAGCAATGTAGTAGCTTCTGGACTGCCCGATAGCGCACGCTATCAAGGAAGGATAGCGCACGCTAGTGATGTATTTTATTGAGAGGATAGACGAGTGCTGAGAGGCATTTTGTCCATTCTCCTTCTTGCAGTCAATAGAGAGAACCTTGGGAAGTACTTGAAGTTCCTAAACATTGAGAGATGATTCTCTTAAACAAGATTAAGATGGAGAGCTCGGATTTAAGTATTGTTCTTGAAGTTTTTGATGATTCTTGGAATGGAGTTCAAATTATTCTTCTTAGTGGTTCGTCCATACATGGTAGTCCTCGTATCCCCTTGATAGTGGTTCATTTTTTTTTAAGGATTACTACTTGGGAGGGAGTATGTTAGGAATCGTGTATTTTGATGTTCGTCTTATTTCAATGAAAATGCATAAATTGGACTGTATTTTTATCCGCTGCGTGAGTATTTTGAAATGGCTTTTGGTATTTTGCCAACTGAATTTTTATTTTGTAAAACTGATTCCCTAAACTGAGTTTTTTGCATTTTGGCCTTGATCGTTTTGACGGTATTTGGAAAATGATTTTTTTTTCTTAATATTTGAAAAATGTTACCGTCATCGGTCTTTTTAGCATTTTTGAAATGACGTGGAAATTGTGCTTAGCCTGGTAAATCCTTGTGAGAAGGGTTTACGGCGTGTAATATTCCCAGGAGGATCTGGGGTGTTACAATTATGGTATCATGTGATAATGTTATACGAGATTTATTGGAATTGTAATAAGAGATTTCGGATGTTGATATGATTATTGAGATCTTCTTCATATGATGATAACAGTATTGTTGCGACTCTTAAGGTTGTATGAATGGCATGACGAATAAAATGGTAACATGGAGATATATACCTCGGATATGTTGTTCTGAACGGGATTTTGGACATTTTGTGTTTTTGAAGAACTCTTGAATTATACGAGGTGATAAAATTTTTTTTTAAGAAGTGTTGATGTTTTGAAAATGAATATGGAATATTCATATCTAGAGCTAAACTATGTGTTTGAAATAATATTCGTATAGGAATACGAATGTGATTGTGAGTTTGATGAGACTATTATTCATCTCTGAATTTGGAAGCCCATACGTATGGAGCAAATGTTCAAGTCGAATGATTGGACTATTTGATAACCTTTTTAATAGGATTATCTATTGTTTTGAACCAGACGGATGATTCGAATTGATGACAGTCAAACGTAAATTTTAACGATGGATTTACGAGAAGGGAACCTTATCAATTCGTATTTAAGAATTGAGTTTGGAACATTTAAACCCTTATTATTGGTCCTAATTGGTTGCTGATATGATCATCATATTTCGACTCGTATTGTGGACAGGATTTGTAAGTGTCTGAGTTGATTTGTTCAGACTGTGATTAGTCGAGATATGGTGAAACGGTTGAGTTTGTGGTTTGGTGGTATTGGTATTGATCGTCATCGAACCTGTTGATTATTAATCCTTCGTTTTACAATAAGATATGATGTTTGATCGTGAATTATGACTGTTGTGATGCGGTTAAGGTTGAAGGGTTCGTAGATTAACTTGGTCGAGAATGAGGAATTCGTAAGACGAAATCAACTGAATTGGTAACAGTTCGTTGTATTGATGTCGAGGCAAGTTTTATACCCGTACTAATCAATGAGACTAATGTTATTGTGTAAGTGTACGAATGTATGTATCATTTCGAGTCTTGGCCTCCTTATGATTGTATTGATATCAGGGGATTGTTTGATACGACACCCGTCGACAAATTATGCCAAATGTTATTGTTGTTCGTAAATGGCCGATTGAAGGCATTGATGTATTCGAATTTCATCTTCATTATCGGTAACTAATTTAAATGTGCCGAGACATCCGTTGTACCGTTGTTATCGAGTTGCCATTCTAAGGTAACCGAAGTATTGAATTGGGACTATCGAAGATAGTTCCCATCCGTTGAGTCGTTATCGATTGGTCATTCGAAGACAATCGAGATATTGAATGGGGATCGCCGAGGATAGTGCCCATCTGTGAGTCATTATTGTCGTGTTGGCCAACTCAAGGCAGCACACTATTATTCTGGTGAACTCGGTAATTTTGTGACCGTTGATGGTGAAGGATTTTCCGAATTGTGGTGTTGTGGTTATTGCCGTGTTAATCGGTCCTTAGGGATTCTGATCCCAGGATGGTTGTTTTGAATATCGTTGGTCATGTCGATCTTTCATTATTCGTATGTCATCGTTCACCTGGTGAGTCGTATGATCCGTAATGGGTATTTTATCCTTTGGGTTTCGTTGTCATGTTGTGTCATGGCATATCTGGAATCATGTATGCGTGTCGATTGGTTATGTGTAGGATTTTTAGCCAGGCACTCGATGGTCATGCGTGGATGTTTCCGCATTGGACCGTGCACACGAGACGTAGTTCTTGAGGCTAATTAGGTACATTGTCACACGTATATTCTGGATTCCGTATACGGGGTGGACATGTGCACGGACACATTTCCGGATCGGGCGTACTGTGATGTCCCTCTTGAGCCTTATTGTTTGGTCGTTCGTAGTCCATGTCGTATTGGATATGTCCGACGATTTGCGACTGGCTGTTCATACGCCGAGGGGTATGTCCGACAGTCACGGTTGCTTCTTTGAGAATCTGTATTGTGATGATTTACAGCTTTGGGCTGTTCGGATTTCAGGCCATCGTGATACACAGCTTCGGCTGAGGGGTTTTCAGGCCATTGCGATGTATTGGTATTTTGTTGGAGCCTTTGGGCGTTGTGATTCGCATCTCTTTCAGCATTGGTTTAGTTTACCTTCGGGCAATGTATTGTTGTGTTCTATATTGATGATTCGCCGTTTGGGCGTAAATTTCGGTTCTTGTGTATCTCGTTGAGTTTTTCCTAGCGGGATATTTCTTCTCCCTACTTGTTTTAAGTTTCGGGACGAAACTTCTTTTAAGGAGAGTAGAATGTAATACCCATAATTTTGATTTCCGGTAACTTTCTATTTTTGGCGGAAGTCCATTTTGACAACTCGCTTGGGACCGTTTCGTCACCCTGAGAATGATTAATTCTACACTTTTTGACATCCGAGTTCGTTTCGGTGTCGTTATGTTGAGTTCCGTGCTTTTCAGCGACTTTTCCGCACTTGAGTTCGATTCTTGCGAATCTCGTTCTAAATTGCTGTTCCGAGTTTCCCGTAAGTCCGTTTAACTTTGTTAGACGTCTTGTGAACTTCGGTTTGGTTATTCGATCACGTATCGTGATTTTCGGGCATTTTGGGCCATTTTGTATATTACCCAAAGTTATGGGTATTCGTATCTATATTCGTTGTCTCGACTCTTTTCGTGGTCGCATATGATTAATTATTGCATTACGTTCTCATTTCGAGTCGTTGATGTCGTCCGCGAACTTTTCGTCGTGTTCGTTCCGTACGGTTTCGGAAATCGAGTCGTCGAGCCCTGGTGGTCGGGCACTGGCCGGACGGTTGCGGGCTCTGGCCGGACGATGGCGGGCACTGACCGAGCAGGCACGACAGGAACCGGCGTAGCGCACGCTACGGCCGGGGCCAGCGCCTAGCTTCAGCGATGTAGCGCCTGTGTCGAGTCAACCAGGCGTGCTATCGGGCACAGGCGAGAGGGGTTCTGAGGTTCTGGACTCAGGTAGGATCGGCAGGTAGCGCACGCTACTGTCGGTCGTGGCGCACGCTAACCGGCAGGGGTAGCGCACGCTGTCGGCCGTCTAGCGTACATTACCGGGATGAGTTTGTTAGTCCAGAGGCTACTAGACAGGTCGGCTAGCGCGCGTAGGCTTCCGGCCGTAGCGCAAGCTAGCGGGAGTCGGGCGGACGAGTCATGGTCGGCAGAATTGGTCGGTGGTGCCGAGTCATGCGGGCCATGGCCGAGAGTGCTGGGCCGATACTGGCCGATAGCGCACGCTAGTCCGGGAAGGCTAGCGTACGCTAGTTCCGGCCCAGTATATAAATGACAGAGCAACAACTTTTTCAGTCATTTTTCATTTCCTTTCTCTTCGGTCCGCGGCTGGAACTTTGGAGGAGATGAAGCCATGTTGTTAAACAACAAATCCATGAAGCTCCTGAGTTCATATCATTGATCGATCATCCTATAACATCCTTCGATCCAGCGAATCAAGGTTAGATCTTTAGAACCCTACTTTTGGGGAGATTTGGGGGTTTTCGTGTTTTTGTCCGATTCATTCCGTTTTGTTGATTAATTCATGATGAATATGATTAATCTTGTTGGTATTCTTAGTTTCCCTACGGATTCATGGTATATTTCGTTGTTTTTACGGAATCGAGAGGGTTCGGTTGTGGTCCGCCCTCGTTGTCGTTTTTATACAAATATACATGAATCGTAGGCGGGTTTCCGGGTGTATTCCAATTCCGTATTCGTTTAGAATCGGTTGTGATTGTATTCTTCGAATCGTTAGGTTCGGTTTCGATGGTTCCTAGCATTCGTCGGTGACTTTCCATTCCGTTCGTTGCGTCGTCGACTATTCAAGGCAAGTATACATTTATGATTGTACGTTCTCGACTTTGAAAGTAAGAAATATCGATGGCATATCATGAACGAACCGTTTTGACGGCATTCATAGATATATTGATGGCATATTATGAACGAACCGTTTTTACGGCATTCATATATGTATTGTTGGCATGTAATGAACGAACAGTTTCTACGGCATTCCTACATGTAACGGCGTATGATATGAACGAACCATTTCTACGGCATTCACATACGTCTTGATGTGACATTATGAGATTTTAGTTATTCCGGAATACTAGTCTTGAATTGATGAATTGACGACTACATTTACTTTATTGTCGAGGAGTATTGTGTTTCATATTGATATACTTGCACTAGCTATTCGACGGCTAACCCCTTTATGGGGGAAATACTTTTTATGTATTTCAGGTTCTAGGAGAGCGGACAGGCGGGTATCGGGTCGGCATGAAGATGATGGGCAAGTGTGATACTGTGTCTTGTCTCCAGTTATCTTTTTCGATTCCTCCATTCAGTGTTGTTGTACTGGAATGGATTTTAAATACTCGAGTATTGTATTTCAGTTTCCTTGATGTTCCGGCCTGTGTTGCCGAGGTATTGATTTGTGCAGTGATGTATATGGTTTCATTGGTTATGGTTTTGAACACCATTTGTATCGTCTTTCTTTCCATTGTATGTAGACCTTCTCGGTCAAGTTTATAGTTCCGCGTATGTTTAGCCTTGTGGGTCCCACGGCGGGGCTCACGGCGCTGTAATATACCCTGAATAACTTGGGGGTGTTACATTTTAAACATAATATTTTGTCGTGGGAGAATTTTCATGATTAATGTTACACTTTGAACATTAATTCATTTAAGCGCACTTGTTGCATTCATACCATATGAATAAAACATTCACAACCTAGTTGCTACCAACATACACTTCATGGACCGTTCCTAGAATAAAAACATAGTAATCTAATTACATGTCTTCGGTCTTGAATCTTAGTCTTCTCTAACAGATCTTCATCCGGTCTGCGTCATTCCATATAAATTTTATATTGAAAAATTGCATCCTATACAAATTTTTCTAGTAAAATAAATAGGCTCAAAACGGCCTTGACAACCCAATCGAACAAAACAAACGATTCAAAACTAGGTCTATGAACTACATCCCAATTCACAAGAATTCATCCAATAAATACTAAATAAATGGATTATATAAATATATTGATCTAACGAATATATAAAATTAACCATTAAATAGAATTGATCTAATCAATTCACACAATCGGTAATGTGAAATTGTTCAAAACAATTCGGTCAATCATGAATGAAATTAATCAATTTTCCCTCATAAAATGAAATACCATATATCATTTTAATCATATTAAATCCAACTTAAATGCGGGAGATTAATTTTCTGGAATACATGAAGAAAACGAGCCCGAAACAGGTCTAGAAGGGGCCTGGACCGCGATCTGAATAGCCTGGACCACAGTCCCTTTGGTCCAGATCGCACGGCTGGGCCAGAAGCAGGCCCGGACCGCGGTCCCAAGTCCCGGACCGCACGACAGCCCCTTTCAGATAGTACGACAGCCCGTTTCGGTCCAACAGCAATCCAGGGCTTGATTTCCGTCCGGTTATCCAATATCAAGATTTTTTTGCCTTTCATATCTTCAATATAAGTCGTATTTACAAGAAAATAAAGATTTATATTTAGATATAGATTTACAAAAAATATAAATATAACGAACAATCGAACATATACTACGATCATGATAATAAATGATTCCAAATAATAAACCATTCAATCAAGCATTCCAAATTCTATATATCGTATATACGATCACAAGACCATGCTCTGATACCACTGTTGGGATTCAGTGCCTAAAACGAAGGCACAGCGGAAATAATGTACGAAAATAAATTCGATCTGAATCCCTTAAGAGGATGATCAAGCTACGTATATACGAATATGAAATAAATAAAAGTAAGATTCGAAATTATACAATTGCAGTCCTTTGATTAAATGGTTGTGAAGATGGACTCCTCCACAAATCCGATTCGCCAAACGTTTGGTGATCTTCCCCATGAATTCAATTCATCAAGCTTCTAAAATCTCGAGCACCAAAACACCGTGCCTCTACTTACCACGTGCCGGAAGTCGACCAGAATAACTCCCACCTTATTATCCTCTAAGGATACTGCTAGATTAGGATGGTGAAGCTATAGAAATTGATTTATATACTCTAAGTATAGTTATCAATTTAATCTCTCTCAATCTTCTCTAAGAAGTTGATGAAGTGAAGAAGATATTGAAGAAGACAAATAAAACTTTCTCTCTCTTATCACTTGTGTTTGGGTGTAAGTCCCTCACCATATGAAAGAGTATCATTGCTATCATTTTGTCTTCATTTTATTCTTCACATTTTTTGACAAAATCCCCACCTAATAAAGAGAGATTCTTATCCCTCTATTTCCTTGGTCTTACACCAATTTAGGTGGAAGACTAGTCCAAGTCAAGGCCAAGGTGTGGGGGGCGGCCTCTAGAAGAATACTGAAGTGTTCGATTCATTTCGGACTCCCGTGAGTCCAATCAGATAAAATCTATCATGTATCGATGTATTTATATCAATTAATTAATCTAATTAATTAATTATATCAAATACAAAATAATATAATTAATTTCTCCAATAAGTAATTATATTCATGAATTAAAACAATCACCAAGTAATTTATTTAATTTATTAGGCCGTAAATTAATTTATCCAATAAATTAATTTAGACATCGAATGTCCCAAAATTAGCTAGACATCCAATGCCCAATAAATTAGATATCCAATATCCAACATTCATAAAGAGATAACAAGATCGATTTATCCCGTCGTCCATCCTAATGCGCGACTTGGTAGGCCAGTCTCAGTTAGCAATGAGAGGATCCAAAGAGTGATAGCACCACCTAGCCAGTCCTGCGGCCTACACTGTAACCCAACTGAGAACGAATGATTGGGATCATTCCAAAACCTTTATGTCATGAATACCAGTATACGTATAAACCCTTCTTTCACATGTCCCGATCAAATTATAGGGTCACGGTCAGTTAAACCCTATCTAATATAACTAGCTCTAATGCTTTGGCCAAAGACTTATGATCTCATCTGCCAATAACCGCATTGGACATATACCTGTTCACTTACAGGAGAAAGAATCCTATATTGGTATTTAGTAGAACCTGCTACTTGCCGGTTAAGATGCACGTCGAGGTTGACCCCCACCTTCCGATTTTCTGGGTCGAACTACTCTAATGAAAATCTTAACATCACAAGCACATCCCTACTAAATCCTCAAGTCGAAGGCTCACGAATACCTATCACAACCTTTTGATTCCATCATCGACTGTCTCAGTGTGAAATTCGTGTGATGAATCGAGGGTGAGTCGATTCGAGTATACTAATCTCATTAGCATACGTATAACATGTGCTGCCACTAACCATTAGTGATTGACATGCACTCTCTAAGTCAAAGAACAGGTCATACAGGTATTCACATAAACTTAACGCCCAGTCAAGTTTCATCGACTTGCGAACGATTAAGTATTTGAGTCATAAACCTTTCCAGTGTCGATCCCCTTATCCAATAAGGAATGGAATTTTTTGCTCTCAAATACATGGACTAGTGTATATATATATATATATATTTACGAGTCTGGAATGCCAGTGACTACTAGTAAATAAATAAATATACAATTGCCTTATGATAATGATTTACATAGTAACAAGTACAATGCCCTCACTCTAACATCCTGTGAGTAGCATTCTATATGGTCACACGTTGCCAAAATTGTCAAATAGACGCACCGTTAATACACATCCCAACAGAGAACATGATCACTATGGGAGCACCCTGCCCATTTGATAAATGGGGGATCGACATTATGGGACAACTCACAACTGGCTCGGGAGGAAGGAAGTTTTTGGTGGTGGCCATCGATTACTTCAGTAAATGGGTGGAAGCCGAGCCAGTGGCCACCATCACCGAGAAAAGGATCATAAGCTTTTTGTTTAACAACATCCGGTGCAGATATGGGGCATCCCAAGTACTCATCTCGGATAATGGGACGTAATTCAATGGGAAAAGGACCCAAGCCTAGTGCGAAGGAATGCACATCAAACAACTTTTCGCTTTGGTAGCCCATCCGCAGACCAACGGACAAGTATAAGTAACAAATAGAACAATCTTACAAGGGATAAAAACCCGCCTGGACAAAGCAGGGGGATGGGTTGACGAACTTAGATTGGTACTATGGTCTTACAGAACCACACCTAGGTCGTCAACAGTAGAGACGCCCTTCAGTATGGTGTATGGGTCCGAAGAAGTGATCCCAACAGAGGTCGGGGAAATGTCACACCGAGTTCGATGGTTCAATGAAGAAGAAAATAAAGAAATGATGAAGGAAGCACTGGATACCATAGAGGAAAGAAGGGAAATAGGTGCTGCACAAACGGAGAGATACACGAATTTGATTAAAGCAGCTCATGATAAGAAGTTAAAGAGAAGACAGTTCTAGGTAGGCGACTTGGTACTCAGACGAGCTGACGCTTACAAAAAACAGTGAAGATCGAACGAAACTAGAAAGGACCTTATAAGGTAATCCGAATCTACGCAGGGGGATCTTATGAACTTAAAGATATGGAATGATACCACATTAATAGAGCTTGGAACATATGCCATTTGAAAAAATATTTTGTATAAATAAAGGTCGGGAAAAGTCTGTAATGTTTTAATGAAAGTCCATTACCAAAGGAATTCAAAATGCGCAAAATCAAACAAGGGTAAACTGTTAGGGTTGTATACATCAAAGCATACTTTATGCTTGTATTACCTAATTTCCCGGTCTTTATCTATTAGAATATTTAATTCATTTGTCACATGTTTTGCATATTTATTCACTATATGGTTATGCAAATGTTGTCTAACTACCTTATATTGTGGATAATGTGGTGTGTCGTGTCACAGAGAAGATCACATTATCGGTTCCTTATATGGTAATAAGTAGTTCACAACCTATATAACATTAGACCGTTATGCGAAAGGTTGTAGTATATACTTGAGATTGGTTTGTCTTGACCATTAGCATATATTAGCGTATTCGGTATACGTTGAACAGGATCGAGGTGAGATAGATTCTTCTGTACTGACTATAAGAATAACGTACATCTCGGACAATTATTATTTCTTAATTCTAGTGATTAATATTTAATTATATATATTTGATATTTATTACGTTGATTTATCATGGGTGAGAGCCAAAATGATTGACTCAATATGCTCGATATATTGGGCAATATTATTATTTATATAATCATTAATATTATAGCTAGAAATTGTGTCCCGACCAGTCGGGTTGATCATGTCCCTTGAGGCACTCGAAAGGATTATTATATTAAACCCTGTAGGTGGAATTAATTTTTCGATATAATAATAAAGCTCGAGTGGTATACTCATGTATAACACATTAATTAATTAAAATCTGTCACTAGCTTAAATTAATCAATAGACATGGAATATATTAAATACGGGAAATAATTAATTCAAAAAGGAGTCCAATTTCGTAATTTGGGATTTTGGTAGGAAGTGCAATATCAACCTTTTAGTGGACTAAATTGATATTAATAGAGTCATTATATTAGGAAGAGTCCTAATATTGGAAAGATGATATCAATTGGGTGACCTTACCTTATCCTCCTTAAGGTCTCTAGAGTAGCCCAAAACACCTATAAAAGGAGCACATGTGGGTGGCCGATTTTTGAGACTTCTTAGAACAAGAAATTTTCAATTTTTCTTCTAATTTTGTGTTTAAATGTGGATATTGACTTGTGTCTTGGATTCCATAATTTAACTAACACAAAATTTTTCTAAATACACAAATATTCAAGAAAAATAGAGAAAATCCGTGAGGTATTTCTTGAATTTCGCCCGATACCATACTGCAAGTCCAAGTTTGGTCCGGTAGATTATTGCCCACACGATATCTGGATCTTATGCGGGATTTACTCTAGAAGATCTTGAGGTAGAAATACAAGAAGATCAAGGAGGAGTACAAAGAGGAGTTCGATCGACCCAGAAGGAATTTTCAACCACTTCACATCAAAGGTACGAATTACCAATTCTACTACGTAAATATGTATATTTAAATTGTCAATTAGTCTGTTTAATTAATTAATTGACAAGCCTAAATTGATACGCAATTTTTGTTGGTTAGTTTATGGAACCGAATCTATTCATTCAACGATATCGCTTCCCCTGCGTTTTATATTCCAACAATTGGTATCGGAGCCGGACTTTAGGTTCTGTTCAATTTAATTAATTTGTGATTAATTTGCTAGCAATTTAAATATTCATATGGTATGATGTTTGGAATATTTTTGCTAGAAATTGTCTTGCAGGTGAATATGGTCCAATTATCATGGCTATGTGATTTTTTTATTTATTTACGTATTTTGGGTAGAATGTGATTTATTTTTCCTTGTAATTTTGTTGTAAATTCGATGTATTTTATTTGGTGTAAAATTATAATCGAATTGGAAGACACAAACTACCAAACGAAAAGTAGTCCAGCGCGAAAAGGAGTCCTGATCGGGCGAATCGACCGAGACCAGGCTGCTGCCGATCGGGACTCGGCCACTACAGGCGGTCTCGACCGAATATCTGACCTGTCGCGGGTCGGCCAGGGGCAGGCTGCTGGGATGCGGGTCGGGTCGGGCGGCGGGTCGGCCTTGTTCGGGAAGGTTTGTTTCGGTGTATGGTCCTATTCGTTTATCCGCCATCCGTTGCGTCCGTTGGAGCACAATAATTTTAATTTGGAAATTTCTTGTGTAATTAATTTTGCATGGAAGGGAGTTTCTAAATTTGGCAATTTTTGTGCCCCAACCGGGAGTAAGTGACGAGATGCTTGAAGTAGTGGGAGCAAAAGAGCCAAGGATTGTCTCGTTATTCAAAACGAGAAATAAAAGCCATGATAATTGAATTTAATTGTCTAGTTTTAATTATTTGTTGGTTTTACTATTTTGATGTATGACATGTATGGATATATGCGTGATATATTTCTTGCATGTTACAACGAGAAAATTAAAAACCTTATTTTTCAAAATAACTAAGTAATTTTAATAATTGATTTTTTAAAAATAAAGTTGGCCTCCATAATTGGTTTAAATTATGAAATAATTAGCATGCGCGTTGACATTAGAGTCTTCCTCCACATCGGATGTGCTGATTATTAGCTCACTAGTTTTAAACTTCGATTAGATAACAAAAAGGTGAATGCTACTTTTTTATGATAGGACCTCTCCATATGTAAGACTATTATCATTAAATTATATTCTAATGTTTGTTAAATTATGGTGTTCACTTAGGTGTATTAATTAATAAGCTTCCCATTAGAGTCTATGTTAATTTAATACATGGCCAAGAGGAACCAACTATTAATTTTACTTATCAAAACGCATCATGACTAGATAGTAAAATTAAAGATGTTAAAATCTACTTGAGAAATGTATATATAAACATCCACACTAACGTGGCTTGCATGTGCGGTTTTTCGAGGTGTTGGTTGACTGCATATATTTTGTGGTTTAAGGTTTTTCAATATATTTTGCGTCGAATTATGTGATGAATGGTGTTTTAATTTTATTCTCAGATGTCTTTCAATGCACTAGCTGTTATTCTCAAATAAAATAAACTTGATGGCACTAACTTTGCCGACTGGAAAAGAAATCTTGACATTGTCCTGACTGCCGAGGGGCATAAATTTGTGTTAACTGGGGAGAGCCCTCTGGAACCAGAACCGGATGCCACTCCTAAAGAGTTGGCTGAATTCCAAAAATGGAAAAAGTCTAATGAGATGGCTCGCTGTTACATTTTTGCTTCACTGACAAATGTATTGCAGCGTCAGCATCAGACGATGGCCTCAGCCATGGAGATGATGAAAAATATCACCGAGATGTTTGGTCATCAGAATCAGGCGGCTAGGCAAAATGCAATGAGGGTGTTGATGATAACCCAAATGTCTGAAGGGACTCCAGTAAGGGATCATGTTCTGAAAATGATGTCTCATTTGAACGAACTGAGCATACTAGGGGCCACTATCGATGCCGAGTCGCAGGTCAATATTATCTTGGGCAGCTTGCCAAGAAGCTTTGAGCAGTTCCGCCTTAACTACAATATGTATCGTAGGACTTACATTTTGGCGGAACTTCTGACAGAGCTTCAATCTGCTGAAGGTCGCTTCAAACAAGGTTATCATCAAATTCTTGCGGCAACTAGTGCTAGTTCATCAAAACCAAAATGGGGAAAGAAGAAAAAGCAGGTTAGCCAGAAGCAAGTGTCAACCTTCAAAGCTAACGGCAAGGATCCTCAGTCCGAGACAAACAAAAAGCCGAAGGGAAAATGCTATAAGTGCGGTCTGAATGAGCATTTCAAGAGTGACTGCCCTAAGAAAGGTACGTCTCATGCACTAGAAGTCAAAACATGTTTGGCTGCCTGTTCTTTCACTTCGTGGATAGTAAATTTGGGCTACACTTATCATGTTTGTTATGACTCGAAGGGGTTCCAAGTAACCAAAGTACTTAGTGCGGATGAGATTACTATTAGCTGGGGCGACTATTCCAGGATGAAGGTTGTTGCAGTAGGAGTCGTGCATTTAAAAGTTAATGATAGGATTCTAGTCCTAAATAATGTATTATTAGTACCTGATTTTAGAATGAATTTAATTTCAGTTTCTAAATTGCGTTGTGATGGATATTCAGTTTCTTTTGGAGATAATGCAATTATTAAAAGAAATGGTGAATATGTTTGCACGAGTACTTATAATGAAGGACTTTATGTCATTAATGTTGCACCAACTCCCTTGCATAATTATAAATCACTTAATTCTTTGACTAATCCTAATAAAGGAAAAAAACCTTCGAGCATAAATCAAACATATTTGTGGCATTTACGATTAGGTCATATTAACCTTAGAAGAATTCAAAGATTGGTGTGTGATGGCCCATTGAATTCACTCCAAGTTGAGTCATTTCCAATTTGCGAATCCTGTCTAGAAGAGAAAATGACTAAAAGGGGCTTTCCAAAGCAAAGGAAATCGTGCATAAAATGTATTGGAATTGGTAAACACCGATGTATGCGGTCAAATGAACATCTAGGCTAAGGGTGGTTTCGAATACTTCATCACATTTATAGATGATTATTTGAGATATGGATACATCTATTTAATGCGACGTAAGTCTGAATCTTTTGATAAGTTCAAAGAATTCAAGGCTGAAACGGAGAAGCGTCATGGACAGAGTATCAAGTCACTATGATCTAATCGTGGTGGCGAATATCTTAGTGGAGAGTTTTTGGATTTCTTGGCACATGAGGGGATTACTTCCCAGCTCACTGCGCCTGGTACACCACAACAAAATGGTGTTACTGAACGAAGGAATCGTACTTTATTAGAGATGGTTAGGTCAATGATGAGTTGTTTGCCTATTTCGTTTTGGGGATACGCCTTGGATGTAACACCCCCAAGTTATTCAGGGTATATTACAGCGCCGTGAACCCCACCGAGGGACCCACAAGGCTAATCATACGCGGAACTACACAACTTGACCGAGAAGGTCTAAATACAATGAAATGAAAGAAGATACAAAGGGTATTCAAACCATGTCCAATGTATCCAAATACATCACAGTAATAAATCAAAAACTCGGCAACACAGGCCGGAACATCAAGGAAGACGGAAAACGAACAATACTTGAGTATTCAATAACCATTCCAGTATAACAACACTGAATGGAGGAACATAATACATAACCGAAGATAAAACACAGTATCACGCTTGCCCATCATCTTCAGGCCGACCCGATACCTGCCTATCCGTTCTCCTGGAACCTGAAATACATAAAAAGTATTTCCCCCATAAAGGGGTTAGCCGTCGAATAGCTAGTGCAAGTATATCAAGTATGAAATACAATACTCCTCGACAATAAAGTAAATGTAACCGTCAATTCATCAATTCAAGACAAGTATTCCGGAATAACTAAATCTCATAGCATCACATCAATATATATATATGAATACTGTGGAACCGCACCAGAGGCTACGGAACCCTCAAAGGACCCGTCGGTGGAATCGTTCTTATCATCCGTGGAATCGCACCAGAGGCTACAAAACCCTCAGGGTACCCGTCGGCCCGCCCCAGAGTGGATATAAATAATCATACCGTTAATATATCATACTTTCAAAGTCGAGAACGTTCATTCATAAATATATACTTGCCTTAAATATTTGACGACGCAACGAACGGAAGGGAAAGTCACCGACGAATGCTAGGAACAAACGAAACCGAACCTAACGATTTGAGGAATACAATCACAACCAATTCTAAACGAATACGGAATTGGAATACACCCGGAAAAACTCCTATGATTCATGTATATTCGTATAAAAACGACAATGAGGGCGGACCACAACCAATTCCGTAAAAACCACGAAATATACCATGAATCCGTAGGGAAACTAAGAATACCAACAAGATTAATCATATTCATCATGAATTAATTAACAAAATGGAATGAATCGGACAAAAACGCGAAAACCCCCAAATCTCCCCAAAAGTAGGGTTCTAAAGATCGCTGGATCGAAGGATGTTATAGGATGATTGATCAATGATATGAACTCAGGAACTTCATGGATTTGTTGTTTAACAACACGGTTTCACCTCCTCCGAAGCTCCAGCCGCGGACAGAAGAGAAAGGGAATGAAAAACGAATGAAAAAATGGCTTCTCTGTCATTTATATACTGGGCCGGAACTAGCGTGCGCTATCGGCCAGTATCGGCCCAGCTCCCTCGGCCAGGGCCCGCACGACCCGGCACCACCGACCAATCCTGCCGACCATGACCTGTCCGTCCGACCCCCGCTAGCGTGCGCTACGGCCGGAAGCCTGCGCGCGCTAGCCGACCTGTCCAGTAACCTCTGGACTAAA
The DNA here is from genome assembly GCA_033398695.1 of Orobanche coerulescens. Lineage (NCBI taxonomy): Eukaryota > Viridiplantae > Streptophyta > Magnoliopsida > Lamiales > Orobanchaceae > Orobanche > Orobanche coerulescens. The sequence goes on from CM065805.1 coordinate 78,760,595, forward strand.
AAGCTCGCCCAGGTAACGTACCCTAGTCGGCCGACAGTGTGCGCTACCCCTGCCGGTTAGCGTGCACCATGACCGACAGTAACGTGCGCTACCTGCCGATCCTACCCGAGTCCAGAACTTTAGAACCCCTCTGCCCAGACCCGATAGCGTACGCTGGGCCGCTCGACAGCGTGCGCTACACTGCCAAGCTAGCGCGCGCAGCCTCCCGGCCGTAGAGCATGCTACGCCGGTTCCTGTCGTGCCTGTCGGCCAGTGCCCAGCACTTCCGACAGTGCCGCACCGGTCCGGCCAGCTGCTCAGCCGCCATGACCCGACGACTCGATTTTACGAAAACGTACGGAACGATCACGACGAAAAGCTTGCGGGCAACATCAACGACCCGAAATGAAAACATAATACAATAATTAATAATACGCGACCAAGAAAAGAGTCGAGACAACAAGTACAGATACGGATACCCATAACTTTGGGTAAATTACAAAATGGCCCAAAATGCTCGAGAATCACGATACATGATCGAGTAACCAAACCGAAGTTCACAACACGTATAACTAAGTTAAACGGACTTACGGGAAACTCGAAACAGCAGTTTTGAACGAGATTCGCAAGAATCGAACTCAAGTGTGGAAAAGTCGCTAAAAAACACGGAACTCAACAAAACGACACCGAAACGAACTCGGATGTCAAAAAGTGTAGAATTAATCATTCTCAGGATGACGAAACGGTCCCAAGCGAGTCGTCAAAACGGACTCTCGCCAAAAAAGAAAATTACCGGAAATCGAATTTGCGGATATTACATTCTACCCTCCTTAAAAGAAGTTTCGTCCCGAAACTTAAAACAACTAGGGAGAAGCAATATCCCGCCAGGAAAACACAACGAGATACACAAGAAACGCGTAACTTACGCCCAACGGCGAAACGTTACAAGCAACACAACAATACATTACCCGAAGGTAATCCAATCCAATGCTGAAATAAATACGAATCACAATGCCCGAAGGTTACAACAGAAATACATCACAATGGCCTGAGAGCCCTGAGCCGAAGCTGCCGAAATATCACGATGGCCTGAAAGCCGAACAGCCCGAAGCTGCCAAAATATCACGATGGCCTGAAAGTCGAACAGCCCGAAGCTGTAAATCATCACAATACAGATCTCAAATAAACAAACCTAACTATCGAACATACCCCTTGGCGTATGAACGACCAGTCGCAAATCATCGGACATATCCAATACAACATAGAATATGAACGACCAAAACAATATGGCTCAAGAGGGACATCACAGTATGCCCGATCCGGAAATGTGTCCGTGCACATGTCCACCCCGTATACAGAATCCAGAATATACGTGGGACAATGTACCTAATTAGCCTCACGAACTACGTCTCGTGTGCACGGTCCAATGCGGAAACATCCACGCATGACCATCGTGTTCCCGGCTAAAAATCCTACAAAATAACCAATCGACACGCATATATGATTCTAGATATGTCACAATGCAACATGACAACGAAATTCAAAGGACAACACAACCAATACGGAACATACGACTCACCAAGTGAACGATGACACACGAATAATGAAAGATCGACACGACCAATGATATTCAAAGCAACCATCCTGGAATCAAAATCCCTAAGGACCGATTAACACGAGCAATAATCACAACACAACAATTCGGGAAATCCTCAACCCTCAACGATCACAAAATTACCGAGTTCACAAGAATAATAGTGTGCTGCCTTGAGTCGGCCAACACGACAATAATAATTCAACGGATGTAAACTATCCTCGACAGTCCCAATTTAATACCTCGATTACCTTCAGAACGGTCAATCGATAACAATTATATAATGGATGTCTCGGCACCTTTAATCGGTTACCAATAACGAAGATGATAATCGAATACGTCAATGCCTTCAATCGGACAATACGACATCAATAGAAAAACACTGATATCAATGACGACGATTCACAATAATATCTTGATGGAACATCAATCAATAATAACAATCGATACGTCGATGCCGCGAACCGGCTATCGACAACAATATGATCAACAAGTATCGTAATGCCCTGAACCGGCCATTTACGAACAACACTAACAATTGGCATAACTTGCCGAAAGACATCGTATCAAACAACCCCTTGATATCAACAAAATCACAAAGAGACCGAGTCTCGACATGATTCACACATTCATGCACTTACATAATAACATCAATCTCATTGACTAGTACAAGTATAAAACTTGCTTCGATATCAATAGAACGAACTGTTACCAATTCAGTTGCTTTTGTCTACGAGTTCCTCAGCCCCGACCAAAGTAATCTATGAACTCTTCAACCTCAACCACATCACAACAGTCATAATCCATGATCATACATCACCACTTATTTTATAAAGAAATAATTAATAATCGACAAGTTCGATAACGATCGGTATCAATACCACTAAACCACAAACTCAACCGTTTCACCATATCTCGATTAAACACAGTCTGAACAATCCAACTCAGACACTTACAAATCCTATCCACAATACGAGTCGAAATATGATGATCATATCAGCAACCAATTCGGACCAACAAGGGTCTAGATGTCATCGATTCCAAACTAAATCCTTAAATACGAATTAACAAGGTTCCTCCTTGTAAATCCATAGTTAAAATTTTCCGATGATCATCATTAATTCGAACCATCCAATTAGTTCAACATTATAGATAATCATATTCTAAGGTTATCAAACAATCCAATCATTCGGCTTGAACCTTTGTTCAATATGTATGGACTTCAAAACTCAGAGATGAATAATAATTTCATCAAACTCGTAATCATATTCGTATCACGATGCGAATATTATATCAAAACACATAATTCAGCTCTAGACATAAATATCCCATATTCATATCAAAAACACCCACACTCCCTATAATGTTCATCATCTCATATAATTCAAGAGTTTCTCAGGAATCCTGAAATAATCCGAAAACACGTCCACAATCAACCAACGACAAAATCCAATGTTCTAACATCTACGCCATCATCTAACTCATAGTCTAAGGCATATATCATCATAACATCAGGAATCACAATAATACTGCCAAGAACACTATGATCCCCTAACTATACTCATGACAACATAACATAACCCAACATATAAGTCATCATGTCATCATCTTCCTTAACAAACTTCCTGTGGGATACCAAGAATCATCATAACGCCTCCATAAACTATTATCATACGAACTAATCCTCAACAACAGCGTCAAAGTCGAAATGTCTGGAGATATTAACCAACACCTCTCTTGAAGATAAACAGCACCATTCAAAACCACACGAATCATATTAATATCCGCACTTCAACAATAATATCAACATAACGCAGTAATCCATCCATAATCATACTTATCAACTCCTATACATGATGATTATCAACTCAAGAACAACGATATTCAATGCAGAACCAAATCCAAAGTGAATATTAATTACCTCTTCGAAGAAATGGATTGATTCTCAAGGTTGAATCCATTTCCAATCGATCCCAAGCTTAGAGTTGTTAAAACGGTCAACTACATGATTACGCAAGTATTTAAAACCTCAACGTATTTCCCAAGAACTCGGTCTTTTGGTGGAAAAGAAAGGACGGGCTAAAAAGGATAACATTATTCAATCTCACACTACTAGCGTGCGCTACTCTCACAAAATGGCGCGCGTTACTTGCCATAGCGTGCGTAACTGACTTTGTTAGCGTGCGCAATCGATGTCCATAGGCTATTGCCTCATTTCGTGACAAGTGTTACGTACGTAAAATCCTTGTCATAGCGTACGTAATATAACGTTGACTTGCTACAGTAAAAGTCTCATTAGCGTACGCTATTATCCACCCGTAGCATGCGCTAATCATAGTTGACTCGACAGCTTGCACATACCACTCGTGCCCCCACATGCTGAAAGCATCCGCAATTTCCGGGATTCCTCTGACCGATCTGGAATTAGCGTGCGTTAACCATATGGTTTAGCGTACGCTAGCCCTACATGACAAACACCCGCTGACCTTATCTGGACACGCGTCACAAGTGGCCGGGTCCACTCGCCGAAAGCCAAGATTCCTTGTCGGACGATCTGGTATTAGCGTGCGCTAACCATCCTTAGTAGCGTGCGCTAAATGCCGATAAACATCAACCCGGGCCTACATGTTGGCCCCCTTCCGAAACATTCCCAGAAAGTCTTACGTACGTTTAGGACCCTCCTCAGCGTACATAATGCGAACCTATTAGCATACGCTAACTACACAACGTAACGTGCGCTACTCGTGCCTCGTAGCGTGCGCTAAGCATATCTCATAGTGTGCGCTATCGTGGCTGTGCTTAGCCATATTCAGCTATCCTCGACCAACATCTCGGCATACCAAACGATCATACGGCACAATGAATAGATATACGCATTTCAATAACATTGTCATACCTTCACATCATCCTCATGCACAATTATCCATCAACGACATCCAACATATAAACGAAAAAAAATATATCCGAAAAATCGGGGTATTACACTCTACCCCCCCTTAAAAATAAGTTTCGTCCTCGAAACTTGCAATCACTCGCACAAACAACATTTCAACGGAAATTCAAAATCACCAAGATAACCAAGAATTATCGAATAATCCGAACAACATACTTACAAGTCTGTGAAGTCGAAGATCTCCCGTGATACTAGCATGCGACTCCTAAACAAAGTCTCAACATAATACCGATACACACCAATATCGCAATTAGCAATTTAACAAAATCTCAAGGAAGAGTTCACGTCCGTGACCACGGCCACGACTCTTCCTCCTTTCAGCCAACATTCTGAAGGGCACACACGTGCGTAAGTATAATCCAAATCGCACATTCTCGAAGTGACCAATTCCCAAGAATACCAAGCTATAAACGAAACGATTAAGAAAAATACAAGAAGAGTGAGAGGACTTACAAGTACCGGTCGCACTGTGATGATGGCAGAGTAGTGATACTGTGGGCAAATGATGACTCAATCGACCCAAAAGACCGACAGCCTAGGTATCCATAAACCTAAGCTCCGATACCATATTCTGTAACACCCCCAAGTTATTCAGGGTATATTACAGCGCCGTGAACCCCACCGATGGACCCACAAGGCTAATCATACGCGGAACTACAAAACTTGACCGAGAAGGTCTAAATACAATGAAATGAAAGACGATACAAAGGGTATTCAAACCATGTCCGATATATCCAAATACATCACAGTAATAAATCAAAAACTCGGCAACACAGGCCGGAACATCAAGGAAGACGGAAAACAAACAATACTCGAGTATTCAATAACCATTACAGTATAACAACACTGAATGGAGGAACACAATACATAACCGGAGATAAAACACAGTATCACGCTTGCCCATCATCTTCATGCCGACCTGATACCTGCCTATCCGCTCTCCTGGAACCTGAAATACATAAAAAGTATTTCCCCCATAAAGGGGTCAGCCGTCGAATAGCTAGTGCAAGTATATCAAGTATGAAATACAATACTCCTCGACAATAAAGTAAATGTAACCGTCAATTCATCAATTCAAGACTAGTATTCCGGAATAACTAAATCTCATAGCATCACATCAATATATATATATATATATGTGAATACCGTGGAACCGCACCAGAGGCTACGGAACCCTCAGAGGACCCATCGGTCCGTCCCAGAGTGGTTCGTTCATATCATCCGTGGAATCGCACCAGAGGCTACGAAACCCTCAGGGGACCCCTCAGCCCGCCCCAAAGTGGATATAAATAATCATGCCGTTAATATATCATACTTTCAAAGTCGAGAATGTACATTCATAAATATATATACTTGCCTTGAATATTTGACAACGCAACGAACGGAAGGGAAAGTCACCGACGAATGATAGGAACCAACGAAATTGAACCTAACGATTCGAAGAATACAATCACAACCAATTCTAAACGAATACGGAATTGGAATACACCCGGAAACCCGCCTACGATTCATGTATATTCGTATAAAAACGACAACGAGGGCGGACCACAACCAAACCCTCTCGATTCCATAAAAACCACGAAATATACCAAGAATACATAGGGAAACTAAGAATACGAACAAGATTAATCATATTCATCATGAATTAATCAACAAAATGGAATGAATTGGACAAAAATGCGAAAACCCCCAAATCTCCCCAAAAGTAGGGTTCTAAAGATCTAACCTTGATTCGCTGGATCGAAGGATGTTATAGGATGATTGATCAATGATATGAACTCAGGAACTTCATGGATTTGTTGTTTAACAACATGGTTTCACCTCCTCCGAAGCTCCAGCCGCGGACAGAAGAGAAAGGGAATGAAAAACAAATGAAAAAGTGGCTGCTCTGTCATTTATATACTGGGCCGGAACTAGCGTGCGCTAGCCTCCCCGGACTAGCGTGCGCTATCGGCCAGTATCGGCCAGGGCCCGCACGACCCGGCACCACCGACCAATCCTGCCAACCATGACCTGTCCGCCCGACCCCCGCTAGCGTGCGCTACGGCCGGAAGCCTGCGCGCGCTAGCCGACCTGTCCAGTAACCTCTGGACTAAAAAGCTCGCCCAGGTAACGTACGCTAGTCGGCCGACAGCGTGCGCTACCCCTGCCGGTTAGCGTGCACCACGACCGAAAGTAGCGTGCGCTACCTGCCGATCCTACCCGAGTCCAGAACTTCAGAACCCCTCTGCCCAGACCCGATAGCGTACGCTGGGCCGCTCGACAGCGTGCGCTACACTACCGAGCTAGCGCGCGCAGCCTCCCGACCGTATCGCATGCTACGCCGGTTCCTGACGTGCCTGCTCGGCCAGTGCCCAGCACTTCCGACAGTGCCGCACCGGTCCGGCCAGCTGCTCAGCCGCCATGACCCGACGACTCGATTTTCCGAAAACGTACGGAACGATCACGACGAAAAGCTCACGGGCAACATCAATGACCCGAAATGAAAACATAATACAATAATTAATCATACAAAGAAAAGAGTCGAGACAGCAAGTATAGATACGGATACCCATAACTTTGGGTAAATTACAAAATGGCCCAAAACGCCCGACAATCACGATACATGATTGAATAACCAAACCGAAGTTCACAACACGTATAACAAAGTTAAACGGACTTACGGGAAACTCGAAACAGCAGTTTCGAACGAGATTCGCAAGAATCGAACTCAAGTTTGGAAAAGTCGCTAAAAAGCACGGAACTCAACAAAACAACACCGAAACGAACTCGGATGTCAAAAAGTGTAGAATTAAACATTCTCAAGATGATGAAACGGTCCCAAGTGAGTTGTCAAAATGGACTCTCGCCAAAAAATAAAATTACCGGAAATCGAATTTGTGGATATTACATTGGAAACAGCAACATATCTTCTAAACATGATTCCTTCAAAATTAGTTCCAAAAACACCCACAGAACTGTGGAATGGGCGCAAACCTAGTCTGGGACATATTCGGATTTGGGGTTCACCAGCACACGTGCTGAAAAAGGAAGCTGATAAGTTGCCATCTCGTACATAAGTACGAGTGTTTGTAGAATATCTGAAGGAAGTGAAAGGTGGCTTATTCTACAGTCCTAAAGATGAGAAGGTCATTATTAGCACCAATACCCGGTTCTTAGAGGAGGACCATTTAATAATCCACAAGCCTAGGAGTGAGGTCATTCTAGAGGAACTTAGGGGCGATATTTCGACAATACCAATTGTACAAACACCTAGTGTACCACGTATCGACACCATTGTGGATACGCAAACTAAGGACACGCCTCGTCGTAGTGGGAGGGTTATTCGTCAACCTGATAGCTTCATTGGCGTGGGAGCATCTTCGGACCACTTCCCGGACCATAATGAAACGGATCCATGTACGTATAAGCAGGCAGTTCAAGAAAAGGATGCTGAATCTTGGCGAACGGCAATGGAATCCGAAATGGGATCTATGTATTCTAATCAAGTGTGGGAGCTAGTAGAGCTACCCAATGGGGTAAAACCCTTTGGAAGTAATTGGGTATACAATCGTAATAGAGGATCGAAAGATAAGGTTGAAACCTTCAAAGCAAGGCTTGTTGCGAGAGGTTACACTCAGAAGGAGGTCATCGACTACGATGAGACCTTTTCGCCAGTAGCCATGCTTAAATTGATCCGGATTTTAATATAGCTGTGCATTTGGATGTGGAGATTTGGCAGATGGATGTCAAGACTGCATTCTTGAATGGGAGTCTTGATAAGGAAATCTATATGCGCCAACCTGAGGGATTCATTGCTGAAGGAGAGGAGCACTTAGTTTGCAAACTTAAAAGAGCCATTTATGGTCTCAAGCAAGCATCAAGGTCTTGGAACATGCGATTTGATGAGGTCGTATGGTTTTGAACAGTGTCCTAGTGATGTTTGTGTATACAAAAAGTGTGATGGAAACGTGCTAGTGTTTCTTGTACTGTACGCATATGATATACTTCTAATTGGAAATAATGTAAAGGTACTATCAGACGTAAGGGTATTGCTGTCTGAGCAATTTGATATGAAGCATTTGGGAGAAGCTGGGAACATCCTTGGAATTAGGATCTTTCGAGATCGCAAGAAAAGGATGTTGTGCTTATCTCAGACACCCTATATCGATACAGTGCTAAAGCGGTTTAGTATGGAGAATTCCAAGAAAGGTTTCTTACCATACAGACATGGAATTCAGCTATCTAAGGCTATGTGTCCTAGGACACAGAAGGAGATACATGACATGAAGCTGGTCACTTATGCTTCGATAGTGGGAAGCCTCATGTATGCCATGCTTTGCACTAGGCCTGATATCTGTCATGCTGTAGGCATGGTGGCGAGATATCAGTCGAACCCAGGACCGGAACATTGGATTGCTGTCAAGCATATACTTAAGTACCTGAGAAGGACTAGGGAGCATATGCTTCTATATCAATTGGGTACACTTTGTCCTTTGGGTTACACTGACTCAGATTTTAGTTTGGACAAAGAAAAGTCGAAATCAACTTCCGGATATGTTTTCACCTTGGGAGGTGGAGCCATTAGTTGGAGGAGTGAAGCATAAATGCATAGCGGACTCTACCATGGAAGTCGACTATGTAGCAGCCTCAGAGGCAGCTAAAGAGGAGGTATGGTTCAAGTACTTCCTAAAGGATTTGGGTGTGATTCCTAATTTGCCTAGGAGTATTACACTTTATTGTGATAATATCGGTGCTATTGCAAATTCGAAGGAACCACGGACCCACAAAGCAAACAAACATACCAAGCGCAAATATCATCTCATTCGAGATTTTGTGAAGAAAGGGAAGATTATTGTCTCCAAGATAGCATCTGAAGACAACCTAGCTGATCCTTTCACTAAAGGGTTGCCCTCATTTGAAGGGCATGTGGAAGGAATGGGGTTGAGATGTATGGCAGCATTGCGTTGAGTATAATTGGGAGATAGATAGACATAGTCTAGATAGTATACTTCAAAAGCATGCTTTGAGTATAAGTAGGAGATTGTTAGGGTTGTATACATCAAAGCATACTTTATGCTTGTATTACCTAATTTCCCGGTCTTTATCTATGAGAATATTTAATTCATTTGTCACATGTTTTGCATATTTATTCACGCTATGATTATGCAAATGTTGTCGAATTACTTTCACTACAAAAAAAAACAGTTTTTACCGATGCCATTTACCGATGCTCGTACCCGCCGTTGTTAAACTTATAATTTACCGACGCCATTACTGACGCCCGTTATTTAATTGACTTAGTGACTCCATTACGGACGATTGGTTCGTGGACTTATTTTTTTATTTTTTCATAATTAACGATGCCGTTTACCAATGCCATTTACCGATGCCCTTACCGACGCCATTTTGGTGTTGCTAAATTTTTTATTTTATTTTTTTTCATTTTTTTCACAATTACCGACGCCATTTACCGACGCCCTTACCGACGCCATTTTGGTGTTGGTAATTTTTTTTCTTTTTTTCACAATTAACGATGTCGTTTACCAACGTCAGTATTTACCGACGCCATTACCGACGCCGAAATGGCATCGGTAAATTTTTTACACTATCCCACATTGGAAAAATAGTAGTGTATTGTGTTGTTTATATACCAAAATCTTTCTCAGCCATTTGAAATTGAATAGAGCCCGGACCTGACCCGCCCGACCCGCCTGAGCTCGGACCTAGACCTGACCCGCCCGACCAGCCTGAGCCCGGACCTAACCCGCCTGAACCCGTATATGACCTGCCTGAGTCCGGACCTGACTTTTTGAGTTTTTTTATTTCTAATTTAACAACGCCAAAAATGGCGTCGGTAAATAGTGGCGCCGGTAATTGCGTCGGTAAAAAATTACCGACGAGCATTTTTCCAACGGAGGATTACCGTCGGTAATGGCGTCGGTTAATTTTTTACCGACACCATTTTCTGTTTTACCAACGGCGTTTGGTGTCGGTAAAAACTATTTTTTTGTAGTGTTTATATTGTAGATAATGTGGTGTGTCGTGTCACACAGAAGATCACATTATCGGTTCCTTATATGGTAATAATTAGTTCACAACCTATATAACCTTAGACCGTTATATGGGAGATTGTAGTATATACTTGAGATTGGTTGTTCTTGACCATTAGCATATATTAGCGTATTCGATATACGTTGTACAGGATCGAGGTGAGATAGATTCTTCTGTACTAACTATAAGAAGAACATACATCTCGGACAATTATTATTTCTTAATTCTAGTGATTAATATTTAATTATATATGTTTAATATTTATTGCTTTGACTTATCATGGGTGAGAGCCAAACTGATTGACTCAATATGCTCGATATTTTGGGCAATATTATTATTTATGTAATAATTAATATTATAGCTAGAAATCGTATCCCGACCAGTCGGGTTGATCATGTCCTTTGAGGCACTCAAAAGGATTATTATATTAAACCCTGCAGGTGGAATTAATTTTTCGATATAATAATAAAGCTCGAGTGGTATACTCATGTATAACACATTAATTAATTAAAAGATGTCAGTAGTTTAAATTAATTAATGAACATGGAATATCTTAAACACAGGAAATAATTAATTCAAAAAGGAGCCCAATTTCGTAATTTGGGATTTTGGTAGGAAGTGCAATATCAACCTTTTAGTGGACTAAGTTGATATTAATAGAGTCATTATATTAGGAAGAGTCCTAATATTGGAAAGATGATATCTATTGGGAGTCCTTACCTTATCCTCCTTAAGGTCCCTCGAGTAGCCCAAAACACCTATAAAACGAGCACATGGGGTGGCCGGTTTTTTAGACTTCCTGGAACAAGAAATTTTAGATTTTTCTTCTAATTTTGTGTTTAATTGTGGATCTTGACTTGTGTCTTGGATTTCATAATTTAGCTAACACAATATTTTTCTAAATACACAAATATTGAAGAAAAATAGAGAGAAAATTCGTGAGGTATTTCTTGAAGAAATTTCGGCCGATCCCATACTGCAAGTCCATGTTTGATCCGTAGATTATTGCCCACATGATATCTGGATCTTAGGCGGGATATACTCTAGAAGATCTTGAGGTATAAATACAAGAAGATCAAGGAAGAGTACGAAGGGGAGTTCGATCGACCCAGAAGGAATTTTCTACCACCTTGCTTCAAATGTACGAATTACCAATTCTTCTGCATAAATACGTATAATTAAATTGTTAATTAGTCTATTTAATTAATTAATTGACAAGCCAAAATAGATCCGCAATTTTTGTTGGTTAGTTTATGAAACCGAAATCTATTAATTCAACGATATCGCTTCCGCTGTGTTTTATATTCCAACATAAACTACCCTTAAAAAACTAAACTGGTGAAACGTCCTCAGACTCAAACAAGGGTAAACTACCCTCAAAAAACTAAACGGGTGAAATGGCCTCAGACTCAAACAAGGGTAAACTACCCTCAAAAATCTAAGCAGGTGAAACGCCCTCATTGGAGCAAAAACGAGCCAAGCTATATTAACTTTGAAAGGTTGTTAAACTTTAAAATGCTATCCAAAGTAGCCGAGCTATATTAACTTTGAGAGGTCGTTTACTTCAAAGAGTTGTTTGAAGTAGCCAAGCTATATTAACTTTGAAAAGCCGTTTGCTTGAAAGAGTTTTTTGAAGTAGCCGAGCTATATGAACTTCGAAGGGTTGTTAAGCTTTAAAAGGTTGCCAAAGTAGCCGAGCTATATCAACTTTGAAAGGTCGTTTACTTCAAACAGTTGTTTGAAGTAGTCGAGCTATATTAACTTTGAGAGGTTGTTTACTTCAAAGACTTGTTTGAAGTAGCCGAGTTATATTAACTTCAAAAGGTTGTTAAACTTTAAAAGGTTCTGCAAAGTATCCGAGCTATATTAACTTTGAAAAGTCGTCTACTTCAAAGAGTTGTTTGAAGTAGCCGAGCTATATTAACTTTGAAAGATTGTTAAACTTTAAAAATTTATCTAAAGTAGACGAGCTATATTAACATTGAATGGTGGTTGAAGTAGCCGAGCTATATTAAGGATGAAGAGCTATCTTGATTATAAACAAAGGGTTTTTTACGAGCTATATTAAAAAATAGACTATTCAATTGTACATATCCACTAAAAACATCTGCGCCAGTACAAACAACGAGAAGAATAAGTACAAATACAAATAAAGCTAAACTACAGGCTTCGACTCGGGAGATTGGGGAGAGATGAGGGGGAAGCCTCAGGATCGGTCCCCCCAGCCGGAGCGTCGAGAGCATCAGGCCTACTAGGTGAGACAGGGGGAATAACTGGCGACTCCAAATCCAAACTGGACTCGGTTATGGACTCCACAAGATTTCCACCAGGCAACATCAGGAGACTCATTCACATCACCGGACCAGCCCGAGGGGACGGGAGCTCCCTCTAAAGTGGCCTCCCTATTCAGCTCGCCCTCAAAACCCAAAGCCGCTAGCTGCTCGCGGGCGCGGGATAGGGCAAAGTCAAGATACTTCACTGCAGTAGGAGCAAGCGAAACCAAGTAGGCAGTTGAGTTATGAACAAGAATTGATCGAGAAGTGACGCTGGCTAATCTGGGATTGCCCACGTCGTTGATCAAGAAGTGATGCTGCCCATCCAGGACTCCTCCTTCATAGGTCGAGGACCCCTCGGACCAAGCCTATGTGAACTGATCTTTGAGCTGCACAATCCTCTCAGAATCGGCCTTGGCCTCTGTAAGCTCAGTCTCGAGTTGGATAACCTTCTCCGGTTCAGCTCGAGCCTGAGCCTTCGCAAGATTTAGCTTCTTGTTCAGTTAGACATTAGCCATTTAGGCTCGCTCCAAAACCATCTCCCTCTCAGAAAATCTTCTTTAGGGCAATATCCACATGATATTCCCTCTCTTACAGTCTACCCGCGAGATCTTCTTTCGCCTCCAAGGCAGACTTAAGCTCAGCCGACATCTGAGCCATTTGAGAAGAAGAGGAAGCTCTGCCCTTCTTCTCTTCTACCAAACACACTAAGGTAGAGCAAAGCTGAAAAGAAAAACGGCGATTTCATAAAACTATAAGCAAGGATAGAAACAGTGCGGAAGAGAGGAAAAATAAGTAAAGGAAGTTACCTTCCCAAAATACATTATCATCAAGTCCAAACGGGTATCTTGTGGAGAGTTGTGTAGTATCTCCCTACCCCTATCTGGGTCCACCGAGCTGAAAAAAAGGGAGGAATTTCTTGAACTCCTTACAGCGCAGCAGTGTATCCTTACTCAAGTTGGAAGGACCGACAGTCTTAGGCCACTTAGAGGGAGCGGAGGAGCTTGGAGAATGGGCTCTCTTGGTGACCAGCAGCTGTAGAGAAGAGCTCACAGGACTCCGTCCCGTGGTTAGAGAGGGAGCCAGGTCAAAAGGTAGGGTTACTTCGACCTTGGCCCCCTTGGTGGAAGCAGGCCTCTGCTTCGACTTGGATGAGCCCTACGCCTTCTGTTAAGGGGGATTCATCAACTTGGGAACTTTATCCTTTGCAGGTTCAGCAGGTTTGGCAGCATCAGACTGACAGGTTCGCATAAAACGATCTACAAAAAAAATAACAATACAATAGGTCATTAAACCATCCTTGTACGCCAAAAAAATGATGATAGAAATATGATAAACAAAAACGTTAAAACCTACCAATGTCGGGAGTAGCTGGATAAGGATTCGAGCTCAACCCGCAACGAAATAACAGGTCATGAAAATGTATCAGCTGGAAGGCATTATAGGAAATGGTATTCCAATCCCGAACCTTGTTAACCTACCCAACTTAAATAGAGTTGCGTCTAGGTATTGGAGCCTAGATTGGGGTGGCCTGTACCCATTCTGTGGGAAAGCCCCAAGATTCACCTGAAGGAATACGGAGAAAAAAGAAGCGCGACCTCCAACCCTTCACGTTGGAAGGGAGGTGGGTAAAGAAACAGGCGTCATTCTGAGAAGTCAAATAGAAGGAGCCTTTAAAACTCTTCAGCCTGAAGGGAAAATAAAAAAAATCGAGGTCGGGTTCCTCATTCTTGTAATGACATAGCACAAGAATATCAACCATATAACGAAAAGAGTTTGGGGAAAATCAATTAAGAGGGAGATTATATTTAGTAGAAATAAAGATAAGAAAAGGGTGAAGAGGAAAGCGAAGGCCACTATTCACCTGATCCACAAACTAAGTAATGTGACCTGGAGGGGGTGCTCAGGGACATCAAAAGCCTAGGGTATGACGAAATCCCACCCTGGGGAAGACTAAGGAACCTTACAAATCTCTCTAATGCGGCTCGGCTAGTCCTAGATAAAAAGTGGGTAGGAAGGACGCGTGTAGCCCCCGTGCTTGCTTGATAAGGGTCAGTTAACAGGCCAGTAAGCGTTACCTCATCGAAAGAAGGAGGATATGGGAGATCTACAATAACTATAGGGATACCCGAGGGAAGATTAGGGGGGATATCACCTAGCTCAGACCAGTCTACATTACCGATAGGCTCGTCCACAAGACAGAGGGAATATCTCACAGCTCGCTCCGATCTACCGCCCAAATCCCCATCAGAAGAGGATAAACCTTCCAAAAAAGAATCCATGGACGATTAACCGAAGATATTTTGGGAGTCGGAAGCAGACGACATCACAAAAAAGTAAAAATATGGGGGGAAGAAAATATATATTTATATGTAAAAAAGGAGAATAAGTGAGGGTACTTAGATCAACATACCCATGAACTGGGCAGGAATAAGATCGTCGTGGAATTTTTGCGCTCTGGTATAATTTTTTCGCTTGTGTGGACTATAGGTCCTCTTCATCTTCCATAATACTTGGTGCTATGTGGTAGGCAAAAATATCATTAATGATAACTTCATTTTGGTTCCATTTTCCTCCACTCATAACATAATTTATTGAGATCTCATGAATATCAAAATGTTCAGGTACTTGATCTTCCATCGGAAGTGACTCTTCTGGAGTCTTCCCTTCTTTAATAATAATATTGATTGGGGACTCTTCAAGAGTCAAGATATCCTCGTTTTGACCATCATTAAAATTCGTTCCCTTTATTACGAGGATCTTTATCTTTGGAACCAATAGGTCTACCACGTTTCATTTGTGCCTTGTTTTCATTGGCAACCTTTGATCGTCCTTCAGGGACATCAATTCCAAAAGGAGCATCAAAGCCGAAATATGTGACTTAGTCACTCTCTTTGGGTCAGCAAAAGCGTCTCGTATTGATTGGCTAAATTTTGTAAATGAATTATCATTTGAGAATTGGGGGGATCTGCCATCCGAATCGTAGTCTGGATAAGTGTCCTCGGTGGCGGACAGGGTACAGGTCCACCGAAAGGTGGAGCCACAGAGGGTGAAAGCCCCATTTTTCCGAGACCATGTCGAACTATGAGGCGCTATCGGCGAGTCCGGTTTTTTGGGAATGCAGCCCCAATCGAGTGGTATATTGTCCAAGGCTAAATACGGGCTAGAGATCGATAGTGTACATGTACTACGAGGGAAAGATGGAAATGACTTTAAAAAGAGAGTCAAATAGTGCTTGAAATTGTCGGAAGGGAAGTGGATGGGGCCGGCAGCGTGTCCCCATAAGATGTGGAACAGCAAAAGCCAATCTGCTGATCAACTCGGGGCATGGACCAGTGCAGATTGGATAGCAATCAAAGCTCAAACAGTCGATATGCCCGTAGAATTCCGTCGCCCCGATTGTGGCGGACAGCGCGCGCCTCTGGCGTTCTTTTATAGCAACTACATGCTCTCGGTGCTGGCCTGTGGGTTCCCCATTCACCTGTCTTGAAACACGGACCAAGGAGTCTAACATGTGTGCGAGGCAACGGGCACGTAAACTTGTAAGGCGCAAGGAAGCTCACTGGCGCGATCCCGTGAGAGGGGTGCAACGCTCACCAACCTTGATGTTCTGGGAAGGGTTCAAGTGAGCATACCTGTTGGGACCCGAAAGATGGTGAACTATGCTTGAGTGGGGCGAAGCCAGAGGAAACTCTGGTGGAGGCCCGTAATGATATTGACTTGCAAATCATTTGTATGACTTAGGTATAGGGTCGACAGACTAATCGAACCATCTAGTAGCTAGTTCCCTCCGAAGTTTCCCTCACGATAGATGGAGCTCGAGTGCCACTTTTATAAGGTAAAGGCAATAATTAGATGCACTGGGGGTGTAATACCCTTGACCTATTCTCAAACTTTAAATAGGTAGGAAGGTGTGGATGGTTTGTTGAGCCATGTTAGGTAACCGAAAGCTCCAAGTGGGCAATTTTTGGTAAGCAGAACTAGTGATGCGGGATGAACCGGAAGCCGGGTTATGTTGCCCAACTGCACGCTAACCTAGATCCCACAAAGGGTGTTGGTCGATTCAAACAATAGGACGGTGGTCATGGAAGTCGAAATCCACTAAGGAGTGTGTAACAACTCACCTGCCGAATCAACTATCCCCGAAAATGGATAGCGCTGAAGTGCGTGACCTATATCCGAACGTCGGGGCAAGAGCCAAGCCCTGATGAGTAGGAGAGCTCGGCGATTTCTGCAAAACCCTTGGCATGAGCCCGGCCAGAGTGGTCGTCAGTGTAGATCTTGGTGGTAGTAGCAAATATTCAAATGAGAACTTTGAAGGCCGAAAAGGGGAAAGGTTCCATGTGAATGACACTTGCACATAGGTTAGTCGATCCTAAGTGGCGGGGGAAGCTCGACAGATAGTGCATTAAACGAATGATCTGAAAGGGAATCGGGTTAAAATTCCTGAACCCAGACCCAGCGGCTGACAACAATGTTAGGGAGTCTGGAGACATCGACGGGGGCCTCGGGAAGAGTTATCTTTTCTGTTTAACAGCCTGCCCACCCTAGAAATGGCTCAGCCGGAGATAGGGTCCAGCAGCTGGAAGAGCACCGCACATTGCGTGGTGTCCAGTGCACCCACGGTGGCCCTTGAAAATCCAAAAGACCGTGTGCCGTACGTGCTCGGTCATACTCATAACCGCATCGGTCTCCAAGGTGAACAACCTCTGGTCGATGGAACAATGTAGGCAAGAGAAGCCGAGAAAATGGATCCGTAATTTAGGGAAAAGGATTGGCTCTAAGGGCTGGTACGGGGGTCCCAGTCCTGAACCTGTCGACTGTTGACGAACTGCTCGAGCTGCTCTACCGGTGAGAGTGGGTCATCGCGTGTTGGATGAGGGACGGGCTGGGAACGGATCCATCGGGGGCCCTCCCTGGGCATCGAACAGTCGACTCAGAACTGGTACAGATAAGGGTAATCTAACTGTTTAATTAATACAAAGCATTCCAATGGTCATTGTGGATGCTAACGCAATGTGATTTCTGCCTAGTGCTCTGAATGTCAAAGTGAGTGATTCTGTCAAGCGCGGGTAAACAACAGGAGTAACTATGATTTTCTTAAGGTATCCAAATGCCTCATCATCTAATTAATGACGCATATGCATGGATTAACGAGATTCCAATTGTTCCTGTCTATTATCCAGCGAAACCACAGCCAAGGGAATGGGCTTGGTAGAATCAGCGGGGTAAAAATACCATATGGAGCTTGACTTTCGTCCAACTATGTGGAATGACTTTAGAGGTGCAGGATAAGTGGGATCCGAAAGGCGGAAGTGAAATACCACTACTTTTAACGTTATTTTAATTATTCCGTGAATTGGAGGCGGGGCACAGCCCCTTCTTTTGGACCCAAGGCTCGCTTCAGCGGGCCAACCCTGAAGGAAGATATTAAGTGGGGAGTTTGGCTAGGGAGGAACATCTATTAAAAGATAACGCATGTGTCATAAGATGAGCTCAACGAGAACAGAAATCTCATGTGGAAGGGTAAAAGCTCGTTTAATTTTGATTTCCATTACGAATACGAACCGTGAAAGCATGGCCCAAGGATCCTTTAGACCTTCGGAATTTAAAGCTAGAGGTGTCAGAAAATCTACCACAGGGATAACTGCTTGTGGCAGCCAAGCGCTCACACTGATGTTGTTTTTGATCCTTTGATGTCGGCTTTTGCTATCATTGTGAAGCAGAATTCACCAAGTATTGGATTGTTCACCCACCTAGTGGGAACTTGAGATGGGTTTAGACCATCGTGAGACAAGTTTGTTTTCCTTAATGATGATCGTGTCGCAATAGTAATTCAACCTAGTACGAGAGGAACCATTGATTCACACAATTGGTCATTGTGCTTGGTTGAAAACCGAGTGGCGCGAAGCTACCATGCGTTGGATTATGACTGAATGCCTCTAAGTTAGAAACTGAGCTAGAAGCGATGCATATGTCCACCGTCCGCTTGCCAACCAGCAGTAGGGGCCTTCGGGCCGAGTCGGAGTCCCAAAGGTTATTATCAAGGAGTGTACAAGCGAAAGGTAGTCGGTAAAAAATGTCCTTGGGTCATGCACCAGCACAGAGTCCCAACGGTTATTATCAAAGATTGTACAAGCACAAGGCCGGAGTTCCAATAGTGCACAAGCACAATATGAAATTTAGGAAGGCATTACGACTTAGTTTGGAAAAAAACATTGTGTGGGTTGTGCGCCGGCTCATAGTCAATAAAAGCTCGATAAATAAAAGCATGAAGGTATCTCGAGGAATCCCTGTTGGAACATTTTATTCAACACATTCATAGTAAATGTTTTGATGATAAGTTGATAAACTACGAAAAAGAACAATTAATCAACAACAGTTGAAGAAGCAGCAAGCTAGATAGAAAAGAAAAGAATTGGAGCTTAAAACACATCTAACGTACGTTATGCATTATAGCTAACATAGGTAATGAAGTCCCAGCTGAAGACAGTCGAGTATTACATGGCTAATGCACGCTATGCATGAAGATCAACGTACGCTACTAACAAGAGCCTAACATATGTAAGACTTAGTACTTAACATATGCAATGAGATCTGGATTACGAATTCAAATAAATCAATCTGTTAGATTGATTATAAAAGGTCAAAAGGCATGCAACAGATACATGAAGATAACGTACAGTAAGAGGAGTGGTTAACATATGCTAATAATGTGAATCAAAATTCAAATATTGAACCGTTTATGGGCGAGTGATGTCATGGAGTATGTCTTCATTTCAACGGCTATCCCAGGACACATATAACATACGATACATGTGCATATAGTGCATGCTATGAAAGAGACAGTAGCTACTGGACTGAATCGAACAACAGATAACATACGCAATATGTATGATTAACGTACTGTTGAACAAATTATTTTGATGATGAACGTTTTCAAAACATTTAGCGAAAGACAACAAACGGCGTGAATTGCATCGAAGACTAGCGCACGCAATATAATCCACCTAGCACAGGCTAAAGGGACATAATCAACGTACGCTATGGAATGTTAAAAAGCGCACGTAATATAAAGTTATCTGAAGACTAACTGAAGACTTACATGAAGTCTCACCTGATGGTTAGAGCATACTACCTATAAACATTAGCGCACGCTACGTGTTCCTATTGAATATAAGCAGAAAGGTCAGTGGAGTAACTGGAGTTTGTCTCCCTTATTTAGTGCATGCTAAGAAGAAATTTGCGCACGCTATGAAAAGGAGTAACGCATGCTACGGGATATAATTACGCACGCTACCTGATAGTATTTTCAAGAAAAAAGGCTCTGGAGGATAAGTGAAGCATCAGTCAACGCATGCTAAAATGAAGACTAACGCACGCAATCTGTAGATACTAACGCATGTTATTCTATACATGTTGGCGCACGCTACATGTTCAAAATACTACCGTTAGTCATTCAATCGTTGGAACAACAAAGTCAACACAGAAATGTCCCTCAATCTAGAAGGCAAATCTTCACCATCTAGCACACGCAAGGAATGATCACTAGCGCACATTAAGTTTAAAATTGATTCATTGGAAAGAGACGCTAAGAGACAAGCCCATTTCCTGTCAACGTCAGAATAAAAGTTGGTTGACTAAGTCGATAGCAAACGTTATGCTTAAGAGTTAGCGCATGCTAAATTTCACAAATAGTAACGGCCTTATGGCCTGAAAAGCCTATAAATACCATCTCAATTGGGATGAATCAACACACAACTTCAAGCAATCATACATACACTCTGAGCTCAAGCTATTATTATTCTCAAGCAAGTTATTTCATTAAGTTGTGTAAGAAAAAGATACAAAGTTATGTGCTTAATTTTCCAATTATATATTGTGTCTTTTTCATTGTGATAGAGTGTCGCATCGCTCTTTCATGAGTCGAATCAGGAAATTTCAATCTGGTGTTATTCAGATCTTTGATCTGGCATTGTTAGGATTGAATTCTTAGATTCATAGTGAGGTTATTCTATTTCCGATAGAATACTAGAAAAAGAATTGTATTAAGTAAAGTCAATTGTGCTTGGACCAATAGAAGACAAGCAAATTATATCCGTTGTGCCCGGACCAATAGAAGATGAGGCAAATTGAGGCGTGGTTGATCCTTAAGCCAATAGAAAAAGAAAACAAAGAGAGGACGTAGGCAAGTTGTCGAACCTCTATATATCGCTGTGTCTTTTCATTTCAGCACATTTAATTATTCCTTCGCGAGAAATTTTATTTATCCGCAACACCATTATTCAACTCCCCCTTCTAGTGGTATTCTTCACTCTTCACGTACGATAAAGGGAAAGCGTAACATACGCTAAAGTGGAGCAGGCAGCAACGGCTAGTTTGGCTCTCAAGCCTATAAATACCAATGCATTTGGTATTATGTGATACAACAACTTCAAGCAAAGTTCATATACATCAGATATCATTATATACATTATTGTTATTGTAATCGAGCTTAGTTGATAAGAGTTCGAGTGTTTAATGCAGTCAACCATACACGAGAGAAAAGAAAGGATTGTAAATTTGATTCGGTTTTATTAGGATCGTGGATCCAGCATTGTTAGAATCATAATCTAAATCCAAGTGAGGTTTTTCTAGTACTTATAGAAAGCTAGAAAGGTTGATTTCTTATCCAACAAAAAAGAAAAACAGTTTAACTTGGATCAACATAAAGACAAGATTATAAAGGTTTACCTCAGACCGATCAAAGACAAGACGGAAAGGTTTATCCTGAACCTATAGAAAAAGATAAGCAGAGAGGACGTAGGCATATTGGCTAAACCTCTATAAATCGTTGTGTCATTTACATTCGGTGTTTTATCACTTCTGCAATCTGAAAAGAATTTTATATTCTTAACCGCACTATCTAAACCTCTCCTTCTAGTGGCGGTAGCAACCCAATAATTGGTATCGAAGAGGTTATCTCTTATCATCAGCTTAACATCTGAGGAGAAAAAGATCCAATAGCGTTTGATTATGCCCCGATTGAAGGCCTCGCCTTAAACCGACCTCTATTCTTTGATGGATCAACTCTCATGACATGGAAGAAAAAGATGTCAATCTTCATTCGATCCTGTAATATCAAACTTTGAAAGGTAATATGCCTTGGTCCAAAGATTCCTACGAAAGTCGATGACTCTCTTAAAATCTTCGAAGAATATAATGATACGTATTGGAAAAATGATCATTACAATAGCAAAGCAACATAATTTCTTTATTGTGCTTTAAATCCGGAAGAACACAATCAGATTTCCTCGTATGGTAGTATTCAAGAAATTTGGAAAATGCTAGAGGTAACTCATGAAGGAGAAGTCAAGTCAAAGAGACAAAGATCAATATGCTTCTCCACGACTATGAATTATTTAGGATGAAGAGTGACGAGTCCATAACAAACATGCTCGATCGATTTTCGGTCATCACAAATGGACTAGCTTGTTTTGGAAAACCATTATGAAGTAGTGAAAAAATGAAGAAAATATTACGATCACTACCTTGTGAATGGGACAGGACGGTTACGACTATCATGGAGTCGAAAGATCTCAACGCGGTTGATTTTAGCGCCCTTGTCGGTTTGCTTTAATATATTTCAATTATCATATATTTTGAATAAGACACACACCTTTGTATATTCAGTGCTCAATTTACGTAATTAAAATATTTTAATAAGATTAATATTTAATTTAAGATATTTTGAAACATTCAATGCTATTAATTAAAATATCCAATGCTCATAATTAAAATGCCAAAGGTAAAATCTGGTTGTGATTCGATATTTGTCATCGTTGATAGATTTAGCAAAATGTCACATTTCATTGCGTGTCATAAAACTGACGATGCCACTCATATTGCAAATTTATTTTTCAAAGAAATTATTCTTTTACATGGAATGCCAAAAAGCATAGTGTCCGATCGGGATACTAAATTTCTTAGCCATTTTTGAAGAGTTTTGTGGGCGAAACTGGGAAGAAAATTGCTTTATTCGACAACTTGTCATCCCCAAAATCATGACCAAACTGAGGTAGTTAACCGAATACTTGGTCAATTGTTACGAACTGTTATTAACAAGAACTTGAAAAATTGGGAAACATCTTTACCATTCATTAAATTTGCTTATAACAGAACCGTTCATTCTACCACAACATTTTCTCCATTTGAAATTGTATATGGTTTTAATCTAATAACTCCTTTAGACTTGTTGCATGTTCCTATAGATAACATGAGCAGTATCGATGGCAAGAAAAAAGGCTGAAATGATCAAACAACTGCATGCAAAGGTTCGAGAACAAATTAAAAATGCAACGAACATAATGTCCGAATAAAGAATAAGGGGCGGAAGCAAGTATTCTTTGAACCAGGTGAATGAGTTTGGATTCACTTGAGGAAAGAGAGGTTTCCCGCACAAAGGAAGTCGAAGTTGATAGCGAGGGGAGACGGGCCATTCCAAATTTTAGAACGCATCAATAATGCCTACAAAGTGGATCTACCTGGTGAATATAATGTTTCTGCTACCTTCAATGTTGCTGACTTAAGCCCTTTAGAATTCTCATTTTCGAGGACGAATCCTTTTGAGGACGGGGCAAATGATGTGAATCAAGAGCAACCAGTCAGACAGAAGAAGAACTATACATTCCCGTGGGACCAATAACAAGATCACGAGCAAATGCGATAAAGAATCCATTAACAATACTCATGCAAAATCATTTCAATCAGATCGATGACCATAAATATAATAACATCTTTGATTGTGTCATGAAGTCGTCACATGTTAGATCAAAAGTGTTGATGTCATAATTCCATGCGATAAGCTTAACTGAAGCAGCTTTTGTAATTCAGATGTATTTCCTACATACAATGTCCAATTAAACTCATATTTATACCATCGGAAAGCTAAGAGAAAGTCCTAAAATTTTAATGTTCATCATAACATCAAAATCGAATATCTGCAGTGGCGAAAATCTGGTACAAATGAAAGCAAGAGTTGGAACATTCAGATACGATACACTTTCGTATTTTTGTCATGACTTTTCACGTTCGATATCCTATTAAGATGATTCAGGTGGATTTGGGAATCTAAGAGACACTACTACAATCATCCAGAAGACACCAAGATCAAAATCCGAAGTTTAGGATCCCTTATGCCACTAAAACAACAACAGTATATTTTTTAACTTTGATTTCTTATTTTAAAAACATAAGTCTTGGTCTTTGATTTTGTCCCCCTAAAAATGTGTTGACTCCTTAACTAATGGGTTAATTAGTCATTGATCAGATTTTAGTAGTTTTGAATGTTTAATTTACATTTTCTTAGTCTTCATAAGTTTTATTTTATACTTTTATATTGTAATAGTTGTAGAAATTTTGGCTATAAATAGCCCTCATTTTCATTTGTAAAAGCACCTTGAAATTTATCAAAATTGTGAGTGTTTGTGTTAACAAACTTTCCTCTTATTTTGTTGAGTGTGTATTCAAAATATAAATCGTGATTTCAATTCACTTATCGAGGCATTAGAAACCTCGTGGCGTGTTTGAATCGCACCTTCCAGTTTGCTACGGTGGGTCACGTAGAGGGCTTGAAGTAAAACAACCCTTTGCTTAATATTGGAAAGATTATGGGAACTAAGATCATACTGGCGATAGCGATTACCACGGCACGTCGTGTGGGGAGTCGCATCACTGTATCATAATGAGGTGGACTGAAGCCACACAGCCGAAGGTGTATTACAATGAGGTGGACTGAAGCCACATAGCCTAAACTGTATCACAATGAGGTTGACTAAAGCCACACATCGGAAGCTGTATCACAATGAGGTGGACTGAAGCCACACAGCCGAAGCTGTATCACAATGAGGTGGACTGAAGCCACACAGCCGAAGATGTATCACAATGAGGTCATCTAATGACGGTGACCTACGGAACTGTAGGTGTTGGGAAACCAACCGCAAAGGTTCAAGCCCCAATCTTACCCATCGAGCACTAGACGAGAGTAGCCTCTAAAACACAATTAATCACAAATGAAAATGATCACAAAATTACCTAATTCACAAGAATAATAGTGTGCTGCCTTGAGTCGGCCAACACAATAATAACTCATGGATGGGTACTGTCCTCGTCGGTCCCAATTTAAATACCTCGAATTGCCTTTAATCGGCTAAATCGATAACAACAACACCACGGATGGAAAATGTCCTCGAAAATCCCAATTCAGTACCTCGATTACCTAAGCACGGTTAATCGATAACAATGATACCACAGATGGGAAATGTCCTCGATAGTCCCAATTTAATACTTCGATTGCCTTAGAAATGGCCAATCGATAATATCAATGATAATAGATGCCCTGACGCCTTTAATCGGCCACCGAAGACAGAGATGATAATCGAATACGTCAATGCCTTCAATCGGGTAATACAACATCAATAGAAAAAGACCAATATATATAACAACGATCACAATAATATCTTAATCGACATCAACAATGACAATCGATACATCGATATGGCAAATCAGCTATCGACAACAACAATAACAACAAGAGTCTCAATGCCTTGAACCGGCCATTGACGAATGACAATAACATTTGGCATAATTGCCGAAGGGTATCATATCAAACAATTCCCTGATATCAACAAAAATCATGAAGAGACTACGTCTCGAAATGATACAACACATTCATACACATGCATGATAATATTAATCTCGTTGAACAGTGCAAGTAAAAAACTTTCGTCAAACCGAAAGTGATGAAATCCTCCCACGAACGACGACGGCGTCCTTCGACAATCACAAGCACTCGAACAACCTTGAATAAATTACAATTCATTCAATAACACAATATCAATCGAAAACAACATAATAGATAACCTTGGTTCAATCGTGAATCGATCAAACCACACAAACGAATATCATAGTTCTCAACTATGAATTCTAACATCCTCCAATCACCTCAATGATCAATTAATATGATCATGATGTTCTTAATACTTGTGAAAATAATTCAACAATGATTATCAAGAACAACATCAAACTAAACATCCTATTATATTGATATCATCATGTATCCTCATAATCACCCAAGAACATCATCACACTACAGACATGATGTCTAAACAACCATCAATCATCAATTCATCAAGAATTTCGGATTAATTAACAAGATTAACATAACTATTTCGAAATTATGATAATTATCTCCTAACTCATCATAATCCTTTTCTAAAATGGTTATAATCTCCCAAGAACACAACCAACATCAATAATCATCTCCAAGATATGTTAATCATCTAGTAATCTTAACATAACTCTTCATAGACATGATTATAGTCTCCAAGTTTCTTAGAACATCAAGAACACACTTATCCTCAAGTCATAGTCATCAAGTTCTTAATATAAGTTATAAAAACTCATCAAGAATCATCCTATCCTCCAATAATCCATCAATACACGAAGTAATCAACAACAACATCATCATAATCTCGAGATTAACACGAGAATAACCAACATACCTCTTGAAAATGAAGAACAACCTCAAACCCTTCAAGATTCCACTTCAATCTTCAAGCTCTCAAGCTCCATCAAAGTTAGGAAGCTCCATAGCAAGTTGGAAGGGGCTAGAATACACTAAGGATTGCAGAGGGATGATTTCTAGGGAGAAATATCAGAATTGGATCGTGTAGAAATGAAATACAAAACCTGCCTTTATAATATGTACTTCCCATAATGGCCGCTATCCTCTAATATTAATGTATGTTAGACCACCTTACGTACGTTATCATCACTACGTAGCATACGTACGTCCTCCCAGAGGCTACTGCCTCAAAATGAAACTTCCTTACATATGTTGTCTAAATCGATGTACGTAAAAACCACAACATTATGTACGTTTAGCCTCCATGCATAGCGTACATAATGGGCATTGACCTAGCTGTCCCGATCAAGCCAAAATGGTCCAGCGATGCTCGGTCCCACACACAGAAAGTAAGATGCTATTTGCCTATTTTACGTACGTAATCCATATAGTTAAACATATGTAACCCTCTATTCTTAGCGTACGTTAGCTATACATGTAGCATACGCTATGGCTTGTATACTTAGCCAAAATACAAAACTTACTAAGCAACATCTAATCGGTAAAAACAATACCGATGACAAGTATAAATATTTCGATTCCGAAATACCCCAACAAAATTTACATTGTATTAGTCAAATACAACAGCACTTGTATAATTACACATGAATACATACAACATGACAGTAAAAACAACCCAAAAAAGTTAACCCCGGATATTACATAAAGGAGGCGAATAGCCTCAACACGAGCAACTGGTGCAAAATTTTCTTCGTAGTCTCGTCCTTCTTCTTGATTATACCCTTAAGCGACTAGTCTTGATTGTTGTTTACCAGAAGACCATTATCATCTGTCTTTACTTTATGAGCACATTTAGTTCTGATGATTGTTTTATATGCGAGTGCCGTAATCAATTCCCAGACTTTGTTTCTTTCAAACTGATTAACTTCTTCTTGCATTGCTATGACCCAACTTTCATTGTTTATTGATTCGCCAAGATTATTTGGTTCTATAAGAGAAATAAAAGCTAAATCATTTATACTTATCCTAGTTCGTACACCCTCACTAATTTCACCAAGAACTTGTTTTATAAGATGATCTTTCACATTTTCCACTCCTTAGAAAGATTGTATGGATTTTCTTTAGGTTTTTCAATATTTATGTCAAGCTTCTCTAAGTCTTTTGATGCTTCTGATACCTCATTTGTGTTGGTCACAAATCATCAGGAATAAGTCTATAGGGGGGTGAATAGACTTATTGAAACTCTTTTCCTGAAGTCATGTGAGTTTCTCAGCTGATAGGTACAGATGACTTAAAGTCGTCTGCATACAAGTATGCGGAAGTCAGATGATGACGATAACAGATAACTAAATGCTCTCTGCAAATAATTAATCAATGGAACAATTTAGTATGTATGCAGCAGGTAGATATGATGTTTAATGCAGTAAAACACGCAGGCACTTATAATGGTCTCATAGGCGGGGTAATCCTCTACTAATCCACTTCTCTCCAAACCAGTTGGAGATAAATTCACTATAACTGTCAACCAGTGATAAATGTTATGATGAATTTTTCCTAGTTATAATAGCTTCCAACCAGTGGAAATCCGTGGTCGTTGCACCTCCTGATTGAAAACCCGTGGATGCCTCAACAACTTCTCGAGCTATCTATCACCTTCCAATCAAGAACCCGTGGATGCCTTATCAGTCACGAAACTTCTGAAACCCTCGTTCACAGAAGTACCCCGCACTTAAACTTTAAAGACAAGAGTTTTTGTCTTATCCAACTAAAGAGCTTCTTCAAATATGATTGCTTAATCTTTTCTCTTCACAATGCTATAGATTGCCTTTAGCTTTGATTGCTTTGTTTGCTTTGTTGGCTTGAGAATATTGTTCGCATCGTACTTTGCTCAATTCATATCTTCGGATATATATAGTACGATCCTTGAGTTTCCTTATTAGTCGTTGGACTACTGTAACAAATCTGTCCGTTGGAGAGTGGACTTCTTTGATTATCTTATCAATCCATTGCAAGGCTTGATTTCCTTTCCAATTCCGACCGTTCGAAAGACTTTCTTCCTTTTAGTGCCGTTATTCTTGATTAGAATAAGTTTAAAGTCTTCAGAGCGCGGATCTTGATGAATATTAAATTCCTTACTTTCTGGGAATCTCTCCAGTTTCTCTCCTACGTCTGCATGTGACTTTTCGTCATTGTTGACTTTTCAACGCTTGCTGATGTGGACTGAGTATCTAGGCTGAATTGAGAATTTGTCTGAAATAACTTGGTCAAAGTTGCCTGAAGTGCAGTCAACCTTATCTGATATAAAGTGCTCTGATATCAAGTCCTCTGAAGTTCTCTGCTCTGAACTTCTCTGATCTGAACTTCTCTGAGATGAAGTTCTCTCTGCTCTAAACTTCTATGATCTGAACTTCTATGAGATGATCTTATCTGATCCGAAGTTCTCTAACTTGAACGTCTCTGAGATAAAGTCCTCTGATTAGAAGTTCTCTGACTTTGGACTTCTCTGAGATAAAGTCCTCTGATGTTCTCTGTTCTGTACTTAGTCGATTTACAACTGATCAATAATACTAAGCCTAAAAACTTAAGGCCTATAGAAGATTCTCATTTGATTCTTCTTTACATTTTGCCAAGTACTTTAAACATACATTTGAATAATCAATTTAATACAGGGATGACATCATCAAAATCTAATAGGTATTCCTAACAAATTCCCCTTATTTTGATGATGGCAAAACTAAAGCATTCAAATGTAAATAGGTCTGCACAAATAAGGTGCATGACACAAATCAAACTTAGTCTTCCTTTGAGACAACTAGTGGTTGTCATTCAAATGACTATTATAAAATTTTATTGATGTTACATTACAGTGCAGTCTTTGAATTATACAAAATACAAGTAAATGACAACAAATTTACAGGTAAGCTTCAAACTAAGTAAATGAAATTACAGGTCTAATCTATCAATCTCCCTCTTCCTCTTCCTCTAGCAACCTTAAGCTTGGATGGAGGGATAGACCTTAGAGGTTTTGCACCAATTGGCCTCTTGGAAACTGGGTCTAACCCATATTTTCTCCTGACTACCTAAGATACAACCTCTTGTTCCTCGTGTGAAGTGAAGTTGTTCTCCACACACATTTTCTTGATCTCCTTCTGAAGAGCCAGCTCATACAGTTCATTATTCATTAGAGTAGGGGCTTCTTCAGCTGTAAAATTGGGGGTCATAGGATAAGCATCGAACTTTTTGGCACATTTTTTCAGAGAAACCCAGAGCTTTGGCCATGTTGAGGACATGAAATTTATGAACGACTGCTGAGGGGAGCAATATTTCTCCTGGAGCAGTTCCCAGAGATAGTATTTTTCTATGAACTGCCTTTTTGCTCCTCCCCACATATGTCCCATCTCAGCAGGAAAAAATTCCTCAACAAACCATAGCTCTTTTCCCTCCCATACAAATCTTTGCTCAGGTTCCTGCCTGGTCCTTCTCTTCTTGGTTGCAGGTGGATCATCAAATGGTGCAGCCATCTCCTTTCGCTTCAGTTGAGAAGTTCCGACTTGAATGAGGGGTAAGGTTTGTTCTCTGCTCTTGCCTATGTCTTCTTCCTTGCTTCCCCTTCTTCCCTCTCTTCCCCATGTCTGAACTCAGGAGCTCTGATATGCTCTTTTCCCTTTCCTTCCCCCTTTTTGCCAGCATCAATAATAGCTGCTAGCTGCTCCTCCACCCTTGTCAACAAATCAGACATGCCAAGAGGCATTCTGGAATTCGTGGGTGTTGGAGAGGGTTCCTTCTTATTGATTAGAGCATCCATCTTCTGATTTAGAGACTGGATATCCGGCGTCACTTCAGTTGCGATTAATTTGGCAACTGTCTACTCGATAAGTCGTTTGATCAGGTCGATCAGCTCAGGTGAGATAGGCATTGCAGGTGCCATCTGAGGGGCATTCTCACATGAGTCTTCAACTGCGGCAGGTATGTTGGCAGTTGACCTGTCTGAGGGTGGCTGATCAGATGGGGTTTTGTCTGGGGTCCCTGATCTGTCATCTTCATCTGGCTGATGTGAGTTGGAAGCTTGGTCAGGTGCTCCATGATCATCATCATCATCCTCTCTCCTTTCTTCCTCATTTTCTTCTTCTTCTTTTTCTTCGACTTTTTCTGCTTCTTCTTCATTTTCTTCTTCTTTTTCTCCTCCTCCTTCTTCTTTTTCTCCTTCTTCTTCATTTTATTTTCTTTTTCTTCTTCTTTCTCATCTGCTTCAGCTTTTTCAACTTCTCCAACTTCTTCTCTTTCAACTCCTTTTCTTGTTCAACATTTTCAACTCTTCTTGTTCAACTGCAGCTTCTTTGTCAATATTTTCAACTTCTTCAACTGCAGCTCCTTTTTCTGCTTCTCCAGCCACATATTCAACTTCAACTTTCTCAACTTCCTTCTTTATCCCATCAGCCACCTCGTCAAACAATCCACACTCCAGACCCTCCTTCATTATTTGGAGGATGAATTGGTCCATGTTCTGTTTGAAGTGAAGCATGAACCAACCATCCTCAAGTAGAACCTGCACATTAGTTTCAAGTAAAAATGACATGATAAGTTGTTCTACTGCTATAGGATGTTCCCAGGAGGTCTTATAAACGAGAGTTTTAAGTTGGGAAAAGTGTACAACCTAAACTCTCTCCATTCCTCGTACATGTTGATGAAGGAATATTTGAACACTTCTTTCCTCACCAGCTTCAGTTGTGCTGCTGAGAGTCCTTAGGGGTTGTTTGTCTTCAGGTTGAATGAATAATTGGAAGCAGGAATCTCAATTAGCTCCTCTGCTTTTTCTTCCTCTATAATGCTTGGAAGAGTGAGAAGGGGAATGTTGTCTGTCATCAGCTCATGTTGGTCGGGCTGATCTTCAGCTAGGGATGGTGCAAGTGAGATGAGTATCTGCATCTGAGTAGATGTGTCTTAGATTGGTGCAGTTGGGCTGACATGCTGCACCAATTCTTCTTCTGTATCAGGGGAGTAACTCACTAGGCCTTTCTGACTCTTCTCTAGTGAAGCTTGAATGTGAACCCTCTCTGGTTCAGGTGACTTTGTTTTGAACCGCGTGGCTATATGGGTGTTGTCATCATCGGAGTCATCTGCAGAGGGCTTCTCGACTGCAGGTGACCTTGGAGCAATCTCAGCTGCAGTTCCCTCAGACTTGATGATTCTGTATCCGAGGGGCCTCTGTACTGAGGTGGGCCAGAGGATATTTCCTTGATTATCCTTGCAGCTTCTTCCTTCTTCTCTCCAATGGCCTTCATGGTTTCGTGGTCCAGATGACCAAGTCTTTTCCGAGATGCTCCAGTATCCAGCTGATTTGAGTTCCAAAAGCAAGCTTTTGTCTGAACTTTTTCTCATATTCGTCCCAGCTCACTTTATTTACTTCCTGAATCAACTGCCTGTAGACAGGCCAGTTGATTTGTTTTGGCTGGATGAGAGCACCAAACACAACTATTTGGCAGAAGACAATTGGTCATAACTTCCAGACATACCCATGACTATCTTGTTAGTGATGTCCAGAACGTATCTATATTCCTTCTTCAGGTCATTATTTTTCGCCGTGAGTTTGACCTTCGAAGGCTCCTTGGGCAGCTTAATCTCGTACCATGTCTCAGTCGAGCTTTGCTTAAGAGCCTCGACTGCGATGCCTCGATTTTATAGGTTAAAGGCATCGGCGATTGTCTGAGGAATTATATCGACTTCCTCGCCAAGAATCATGCTTGAAATTCCGTGCTCTGTGTTGTGTCAAGAATTAACACCTTCCGACCGGCGATCGCCTCGGAGGTCGGGCGACCGAGTCACTGCCGAGCGGCCAAGGCAGATTCTGAGCCGGCGACGACGGCCAGAACCTTTACCCGGCGGACAAGAGAGATCGCGGCCGAAGGTCCCAGGACGAATCCCGGTGCCGAGCGATCGACATCAATACGATCGCCTCTCGGTACTCGGCGACCGACTCCTGGAGACGATCGGCTCCCGGTACTCGGCGACCGACCCTTGGTGACCGCCTGGAGACGATCCTCTCTCGGCATCTGCCGACCGACCCTTGGTGACCGACCAATGCCGACCCTCAGCGACTGGCCGATGGCGACCTCTGATGACCAGCTAGAGACGACCGCCTCATGTCGATCAGCGCCGATGGCCATCCAGTCGGAAAAGGCCGAGCCTCAAGACTGGCACCACGTGCAAGGACCGAGACAAGATCCGCGAATCTCGGGCCATTGACCACAGACTGGCAGAATCTCTCCACCAGCCGACAAGCCGCCGAAAGCTGTCAGTAGGGCCGCATGTGGCTGACTCCGGACGCGTGCTGGCTCCTTATTGGACCGCCCAGCTGGCGCCAGCCACTGCATTGGACTTTATACGGACTGCCAGCCACTACCTTGAACTTTAGCCCGACAGCCCAGGAGATCGCCCCATTATAATATTGGCCAGCAGACGATCTCCCCATTATTATAATGGCCGAAAGGCGATCGCCCGCTAGAGGACAGGACCCGGCAGCCCCTATATATACAAGGCACCCTGCACTTGGCCAAAGGGCTGCCTTATCGCGATTTCAGTAAACATTACAGAAGCAAAACATCAAGCACTTGGCTATCTCCAACTCTTGGCAACAGCTATCATTCGGTCTTACTTCTCCCGGCCTCTCTCCTCGAGCAGACTATCGGCAGGGACGAAGAACACCGAGCTTCGCTCAAGAGCCGGATTAATAGAGTCTTTTTACACTCATTGTATTTAGATTTCTCTCATTAATACTTGTATCCACAAATATTCGTATTAATACCATCTCGCGAGAGCATTCAAGCCCGGGCCTAACAAACCCGGCAAATCTTGTATTATTCATCTTCTCTCGGAAGTACTCCCGCAATTGTTGTTTGTTGTCCGTCTTCCAGCAGTATTAATCTTCGGATAAATATTTTGGGCAAAAACAATTGGCGCTGGAAGAAGGGGGCCAACCCTCGAATTTTTATACCTACCGTACCGAAGAACACTCACTGTTCTCGGGCGGATACTGGAGTGACACTCACCGCACTTCAAAGAAATCCTTGAAATCATGTCTTACGCCTCCGCGTCAAGAAAGCCAGCGACCAGCCAGCGGACCCCGTTCCGTCCCGGTCGAGCGCGGCCGATGGTGGAAGGTAGCCGCCGCGGTCGAGACGCTCGACCCCGTCCGGGGCGGCCCGAGCCTCTCGCTCGATCGGATTCGAACTAATGAACGGTCGAAGAGGCCATAGCCGTCCTTCAGGAGCGACGGAGCGCTCTCGACGCGCCTCCTGCTATCACCCCCTCGGTCTCCCGCCGGAAGTCCAAGCGGAAGCTCAAGGCATTACTGGCCGAGCGAGCGCCAGGAGGCTCTCGCCCGCAAGAAGAGGCGCTCGGCAGCCGGGGCACCTCTGTCTTCGATCGCCTGGGCAGTGACCCGACCTGGCGACCGGGGCAATCCGGCCCCAGCTACAAGACGATGGAGTTTGAGTCCGTCACCAGGAGCTCGGCCTACCCGGCTCCCAGAAGGCAACCCAGACGCCTGGCTCCCGCTCGCCAAATTGCCGAGGTCGGCAGCAGCGGAGTCCGGAGATCGGTACACGATCGCCTCCGCCCCCGCCCCCAAAGCCGATCCGCAAGCAACCGAGCCGCGGCGATTGCTGCATTGCAACGTCAGCTCGACGACGTGAAGGCACTCCTGCAATCCGGGGCAGGCGCCATGAAGACGATCGCCGAGCCGAGCGAGCCGCTCGCGATCGACATCGAGCTCGCCCCGGTGCAGCACAAGATCGTTCCTCCTCAGACACCCGTGTACGAGGGGCGATCGGACCCCCAAACACACCTGCACAAGTTCAACATCTACATGACCGAGTGTGGGGCATCTGACGCAACCAGGTGCCGAATGTTCCCTCTGACGCTGTACGACCTCGCCCACCGGTGGTACACCTCATTGCCACCTTGGTCCATTGGCTCCTTTAACGAGCTGGCGCACGTCTTCAAGGAACACTTCGCCACTAGGGTCGTCCGGCCAGAAGGTCGCCTTCGCATGATGCAAATCAAGCAGGGAGAAGAGGAGTCCGACTCGGACTACATCGACCGGGTGGACTTGATCATCCTCAACGGCGAGCCCGTAAGCGATGAGACCGCCCTCTACGCGGTCCTAGGAGGTTTTCAGGGCTTCTCGCCTATGTTCAGGCATCTCACGAAGACCCTACCGACGACCTACGCATCCTTCCGGGCTAGAGCCGCAGATTTCCTGTCCAGGCAAAGGCTTCTTCTTAGCCTAGGAGTAGAGCGATCGGCGCCCGCGCGACGACCTCCAGTCTACCAGCCCGATCGCTACTATCCAGCAGAGCCGGAGGACTCGCTCACCGCCTACAGTCCACCATTTTAAATGAGGGACTAACTCCCGCCCGATCGCCGATATCGACCTACGAATAAAGCGATCGAGCGCCCGGCAGCGATCGCGATCTTCCGCCCGATCGCCGATCATCACGCTACATCATCGGCAATCGGCGAACCACGATCGCCATTTACAGTCCAGCATCTAACATGACGGACTAAGGCATAAGATCGCCTCCACCGCACATCATAAAGCCATGGTCCTGGCAGTCGATGGAACCGGCTGCTTCGGCCATGCAAGGTCCCTTTCGGCCGAGATCGCCCGCCCTTCGTTTAAATACGAGGCCGGCGTAGTCGAGGCTCTCAACATGTCGGTGGACCCATGCCACAACCCCGTCTCAACGTACACCGTCGAGGTCGGCCATCTCCATGGCTGTCCGAGGTGGAAGCAGAGCTAACAAGCCGCGGGCGTGGAGTTGATTCATCCGACGCTGCCCCGCGCAAGGACTCCTCTAGACCGAGACCGCACGCCCTTCGTTTAAATACGAGGCGAGGCGCAGCCTAACAGAGGACCCTCATAATAAAGTGAGTCACGAGACACTCAATGTCTTCGCGCACCAAGACACGGTGATGGAGTCGGTCCATCGATCTCCGCGACTGTGCACGATTCCTCAAACAAAGCGAAACCACCAAGTTTCCGTGGGCGATCGGCCAATGTTGTTTTTGCAGGTACAAGACCGAAAGATAGCTAGCCAATCGACCATGATAGCCCATGTCCGAATCCTAAGTCAGCTCAGCAAGGTCGCCCATCCTCATCCTTACACGATCGCCAGCAAGAACCACCTCGCCCCATGTATTCAACATAGGAGCAAGCTGGGGGGGCAATTGTTGTGTCAAGAATTAACACCTTCCGACCGGCGATCGCCTCGGAGGTCGGGCGACCGAGTCACTGCCGAGCGGCCAAGTCAGATCTGCAGACCAGCGACCAGGCGACCGAACCTTTACCCAGCGGACAAGCTAGACTGGCCAACCGAAGGTCCCAGGACGAATCCCGGTGCCGAGCGATCGACATCAATACGATCGCCTCTCGGTACTCGGCGACTGACTCCTGGAGACGATCGGCTCCCGGTACTCGGCGACCGACCCTTGGTGACCGCCTGGAGACGATCCTCTCTCGGCATCTGCCGACCGACCCTTGGTGACCGACCAATGCCGACCCTCAGCGACTGGCCGATGGCGACCTCTGATGACCAGCTAGAGACGACCGCCTCATGTCGATCAGCGCCGATGGCCATCCAGACGGCAAAGGCCGAGCCTCAAGACTGGCACCACGTGCAAGGACCGAGACAAGATCCGCGAATCTCGGGCCATTGACCACAGCCTGGCAGAATCTCTCCACCAGCCGACAAGCCGCCGAAAGCTGTCAGTAGGGCCGCATGTGGCTGACTCCGGACGCGTGCTGGCTCCTTATTGGACCGCCCAGCTGGCGCCATCCACTGCATTGGACTTTATACGGACTGCCAGCCACTACCTTGAACTTTAGCCCGACAGCCCAGGAGATCGCCCCATTATAATATTGGCCGGCAGATGATCGCCCCATTATTATAATGGTCGGAAGGCGATCGCCCGCTAGAGGACAGGACCCGGCAGCCCCTATATATACAAGGCACCCTGCACTTGGCCAAAGGGCTGCCTTATCGCGATTTCAGTATACATTACAGAAGCGAAACATCAAGCACTTGGCTATCTCCAACTCTTGGCAACAGCTATCATTCGGTCTTACTTCTCCCGGCCTCTCTCCTCGAGCAGACTATCGGCAGGCACGAAGAACACCGAGCTTCGCTCAAGAGCCGGATTAACAGAGTCTTTTTACACTCATTGTATTTAGATTTCTCTCATTAATACTTGTATCCACAAATATTCGTATTAATACCATCTCGCGAGAGCATTCAAGCCCGGGCCTAACAAACCCGGCAAATCTTGTATTATTCATCTTCTCTCGGAAGTGCTCCCGCAATTGTTGTTTGTTGTCCGTCTTCCAGTAGTATTAATCTTCGGATAAATATTTTGGGCAAAAACAATTGGCGCTGGAAGAAGGGGGCCAACCCTCGAATTTTTATAACTACCGTCCCGAAGAACACTCACTGTTCTCGGGGCAGATACTTGGAGTGACACTCACTGCACTTCAAAGAAATCCTTCAGAAATCATGTCTTCCGCCTCCGCGTCGAAGAAAGCCGCTGACCAGCCGGCCAGACCCCCCGTTCCGTCCCAGTCCGAGCCGCAGCCGATGGTGGAAGGTAGCCGCCGCGGTCAGAGACGCTCGACCCCATCCCGGGACGGCGGCCCGAGCCTCTCGCTCGATCAGTTCCGAACCAATGAACAGATCGAAGAGGCCATAGCCGTCCTTCAGGAGCGACGGAGCGCTCTCGACGCGCCTCCTGCTATCACCCCCTCGGTCTCCCGCCGGAAGTCCAAGCGGAAGCTCAAGGCATTACTGGCCGAGCGAGCGCCAGGAGGCTCTCGCCCGCAAGAAGAGGCGCTCGGCAGCCGGGGCACCTCTGTCTTCGATCGCCTGGGCAGTGACCCGACCTGGCGACCGGGGCAATCCGGCCCCAGCTACGAGACGACGGAGTTTGAGTCCGTCACCAGGAGCTCGGCCTACCCGGCTCCCAGAAGGCAACCCAGCCGCCTGGCTCCCACTCGCCAAATTGCCGAGGTCGGCAGCAGCGGAGTCCGGAGATCGGTACACGATCGCCTCGTCCCCCGCCCCCAAAGCCGATCCGCAAGCAACCGAGCCGCGGCGATTGCCGCATTGCAACGTCAGCTCGACGACGTGAAGGCACTCCTGCAATCCGGGGCAGGCGCCATGAAGACGATCGCCGAGCCGAGCGAGCCACTCGCGATCGACATCGAGCTCGCCCCGGTGCAGCACAAGATCGTTCCTCCTCAGACACCCGTGTACGAGGGGCGATCGGACCCCCAAACACACCTGCACAAGTTCAACATCTACATGACCGGGTGTGGGGCATCTGACGCAACCAGGTGCCGAATGTTACCTCTGACGCTGGACGACCTCGTCCACCGGTGGTACACCTCATTGCCACCTCGGTCCATTGGCTCCTTTAACGAGCTGGCGCACGTCTTCACGGAACACTTCGCCACCAGGTTCGTCCGGCCAGAAGGTCGCCTTCGCATGATGCAAATCAAGCAGGGAGAATAGGAGTCCGGCTCGGACTACATCGACCGGGTGGACGTGATCATCCTCAACGGCGAGCCCGTAAGCGATGAGACCACCCTCTACGCGGTCCTAGGAGGTTTTCAGGGCTTCTCGCCTATGTTCAGGCATCTCACGAAGACCCTACCGACGACCTACGCAGCCTTCCGGGCTAGAGCCGCAGATTTCCTGTCCAGGCAAAGGCTTCTTCTTAGCCAGGAGTAGAACGATCGGCGCCGCGCGACGACCTCGATCTACCCAGCCCGATCGCTACTATCCAGCAGAGCCGGAGGACTCGCTCACCGCCTACGGTCCACCATTTTAAATGAGGGACTAACTCCCGCCCGATCGCCGATATCGACCTACGAATAAAGCAATCGGCTGCCGAGCGGCGATCGCCAGTCTTCCGGCCCGATCGCCGATCATCACGCTACATCATCAGCAATCCGGCGGACACGATCGCAATTTACAGTCCAGCATCTAACATGACGGACTAAGGCATAAGATCGCCTCCACCGCACATCATAAAGCCATGGTCCTGGCAGTCGATGGAACCGGCTGCTTCGGCCATGCAAGGTCCCTTTCGGCCGAGATCGCCCGCCCTTCGTTTAAATACGAGGTCGGCGTAGTCTGAGGGCTCTCCAACATTAATCAGTGGACCCATGCCACAACCCCGTCTCAACGTACACCATCGAGGTCGGCCATCTCCATGGCTGGCCGAGGTGGAAGCAGAGCTAACAAGCCGCGGGCGTGGAGTTGATTCATCCGACGCTGCCCCGCGCAAGGACTCCTCTAGACCGAGACCGCACGCCCTTCGTTTAAATACGAGGCGAGGCACAGCCTAATAGAGGACCCTCATAATAAAGTGAGTCACGAGACACTCAATGTCTTCGCGCACCAAGACACGGTCATGGAGTCGGTCCATCGATCTCCGCGACTGTGCACGATTCCTCAAACAAAGCGAAACCACCAAGTTTCCGTGGGCGATCGGCCAATGTTGTTTTTGCAGGTACAAGACCGAAAGATAGCTAGCCAATCGACCATGATAGCCCAAGTCCGAATCCTAAGTCAGCTCAGCAAGGTCGCCCATCCTCATCCTTACACGATCGCCAGCAAGAACCACCTCGCCCCATGTCTTCAACATAGGAGCAAGCTGGGGGGCAATTGTTGTGTCAAGAATTAACACCTTCCGACCGGCGATCGCCTCGGAAGTCGGGCGACCGAGTCACTGCCGAGCGGCCAAGGCAGATCTGCCGACCAGTGACCAGGCG
Organism: Orobanche coerulescens; assembly: GCA_033398695.1. Classification (NCBI taxonomy): domain Eukaryota; kingdom Viridiplantae; phylum Streptophyta; class Magnoliopsida; order Lamiales; family Orobanchaceae; genus Orobanche; species Orobanche coerulescens. The sequence goes on from CM065805.1 coordinate 78,799,880, forward strand.
ACCGAACCTTTACCCAGCGGACAAGCTAGGCAAGCAATCAAGGTCCCAGGACGAATCCCGGTGCCGAGCGATCGACATCAATACGATCGCCTCTCGGTACTCGGCGACCGACTCCTGGAGACGATCAGCTCACGGTACTCGGCGACCGACCCTTGGTGACCGCCTGGAGACGATCCTCTCTCGGCATCTGCCGACCGACCCTTGGTGACCGACCAATACCGACCCTCAGCGACTGGCCGATGGCGACCTCTGATGACCAGCTAGAGACGACCGCCTCATGTCGATCAGCGCCGATGGCCATCCAGTCGGCAAAGGCCGAGCCTCAAGACTGGCACCACGTGCAAGGACCGAGACAAGATCCGCGAATCTCGGGCCATTGACCACAGCCTGGCAGAATCTCTCCACCAGCCGACAAGCCGCCGAAAGCTGTCAGTAGGGCCGCATGTGGCTGACTCCGGACGCGTGCTGGCTCCTTATTGGACCGCCAGTGGCGCCCGGCCACTGCATTGGACTTTATACGGACTGCCAGCCACTACCTTGAACTTTAGCCCGACAGCCCAGGAGATCGCCCCATTATAATATTGGCCGGCAGACGATCGCCCCATTATTATAATGGTCGGAAGGCGATGGCCCGCTAGAGGACAGGACCCGGCAGCCCCTATATATACAAGGCACCCTGCACTTGGCCAAAGGGCTGCCTTATCGCGATTTCAGTATACATTACAGAAGCAAAACATCAAGCACTTGGCTATCTCCAACTCTTGGCAACAGCTATCATTCGGTCTTACTTCTCCCGGCCTCTCTCCTCGAGCAGACTATCGGTAGGGACGAAGAACACCGAGCTTCGCTTAAGAGCCGGATTAACAGAGTCTTTTTACACTCATTGTATTTAGATTTCTCTCATTAATACTTGTATCCACAAATATTCGTATTAATACCATCTCGCGAGAGCATTCAAGCCCGGGCCTAACAAACCCGGCAAATCTTGTATTATTCATCTTCTCTCGGAAGTGCTCCCGCAATTGTTGTTTGTTGTCCGTCTTCCAGCAGTATTAATCTTCGGATAAATATTTTGGGCAAAAACAATTGGCGCTGGAAGAAGGGGGCCAACCCTCGAATTTTTATAACTACCGTCCCGAAGAACACTCATTGTTCTCGGGGCAGATACTTGGACTGACACTCACTGCACTTCAAAGAAATCCTTCAGAAATCATGTCTTCCGCCTCCGCGTCGAAGAAAGCCGCTGACCAGCCGGCCAGACCCCCCGTTCCGTCCCAGTCCGAGCCGCAGCCGATGGTGGAAGGTAGCCGCCGCGGTCAGAGACGCTCGACCCCATCTCGGGACGGCGGCCCGAGCCTCTCTCTCGATCAGTTCCGAACCAATGAACAGATCGAAGAGGCCATAGCCGTCCTTCAGGAGCGACGGAGCGCTCTCGACGCGCCTCCTGCTATCACCCCCTCGGTCTCCCGCCGGAAGTCCAAGCGGAAGCTCAAGGCATTACTCGCCGAGCGAGCGCCAGGAGGCTCTCGCCCGCAAGAAGAGGCGCTCGGCAGCCGGGGCACCTCTGCCTTCGATCGCCTGGGCAGTGACCCGACCTGGCGACCGGGGCAATCCGGCCCAGCTACGAGACGACGGAGTTTGAGTCCGTCACCAGGAGCTCGGCCTACCCGGCTCCCAGAAGGCAACCCAGCCGCCTGGCTCCCGCTCGCCAAATTGCCGAGGTCGGCAGCAGCGGAGTTCGGAGATCGGTACACGATCGCCTCGTCCCCCGCCCCCAAAGCCGATCCGCAAGCAACCGAGCCGCGGCGATTGCCGCATTGCAACGTCAACTCGACGACGTGAAGGCACTCCTGCAATCCGGGGCAGGCGCCATGAAGACGATCGCCGAGCCGAGCGAGCCGCTCGCGATCGACATCGAGCTCGCCCCGGTGCAGCACAAGATCGTTCCTCCTCAGACACCCGTGTACGAGGGGCGATCAGACCCCCAAACACACCTGCACAAGTTCAACATCTACACGACCGGGTGTGGGGCATCTGACGCAACCAGGTGCAGAATGTTCCCTCTGACGCTGGACGACCTCGCCCACCGGTGGTACACCTCATTGCCACCTCGGTCCATTGGCTCCTTTAACGAGCTGGCGCACGTCTTCACGGAACACTTCGCCACCAGGTTCGTCCGGCCAGAAGGTCGCCTTCGCATGATGCAAATCAAGCAGGGAGAAGAGGAGTCCGACTCGGACTACATCGACCGGGTGGACGTGATCATCCTCAACGGCGAGCCCGTAAGCGATGAGACCGCCCTCTACGCGGTCCTAGGAGGTTTTCAGGGCTTCTCGCCTATGTTCAGGCATCTCACGAAGACCCTACCGACGACCTACGCAGATTTCCTGTCCAGGCAAAGGCTTCTTCTTAGCCTAGGAGTAGAACGATCGGCGCCCGCGCGACGACCTCAAGTCTACCAGCCCGATCGCTACTATCCAGCAGAGCCGGAGGACTCGCTCACCACCTACGGTCCACCATTTTAAATGAGGGACTAACTCCCGCCCAATCGCCGATATCGACCTACGAATAAAGCGATCGGCTGCCGAGCGGCGATCGCCAGTCTTCCGGCCCGATCGCCGATCATCACGCTACATCATCAGCAATCCGGCGGACACGATCGCCATTTACAGTCCAGCATCTAACATGACGGACTAAGGCATAAGATCGCCTCCACCGCACATCATAAAGCCATGGTCCTGGCAGTCGATGAAACCGGCTGCTTCGGCCATGCAAGGTCCCTTTCGGCCGAGATCGCTCGCCCTTCGTTTAAATACGAGGCCGGCGTAGTCTGAGGGCTCTCCAACATTAATCAGTGGACCCATGCCACAACCCCGTCTCAACGTACACCGTCGAGGTCGGCCATCTCCATGGCTGGCCGAGGTGGAAGCAGAGCTAACAAGCCGCGGGCGTGGAGTTGATTCATCCGACGCTGCCCCGCGCAAGGACTCCTCTAGACCGAGACCGCACGCCCTTCGTTTAAATACGAGGCGAGGCGCAGCCTAATAGAGGACCCTCATAATAAAGTGAGTCACGAGACACTCAATGTCTTCGCGCACCAAGACACGGTCATGGAGTCGGTCCATCGATCTCCGCGACTGTGCACGATTCCTCAAACAAAGCGAAACCACCAAGTTTCCGTGGGCGATCGGCCAATGTTGTTTTTGCAGGTACAAGACCGAAAGATAGCTAGCCAATCGACCATGATAGCCCAAGTCCGAATCCTAAGTCAGCTCAGCAAGGTTGCCCATCCTCATCCTTACACGATCGCCAGCAAGAACCACCTCGCCCCATGTCTTCAACATAGGAGCAAGCTGGGGGGCAATTGTTGTGTCAAGAATTAACACCTTCCGACCGGCGATCGCCTCGGAGGTCGGGCGACCGAGTCACTGCCGAGCGGCCAAGGCAGATCTGCCGACCAGCGACCAGGCGACCGAACCTTTACCCAGCGGACAAGCTAGACTGGCCAACCGAAGGTCCCAGGACGAATCCCGGTGCCGAGCGATCGACATCAATACGATCGCCTCTCGGTACTCGGCGACCGACTCCTGGAGACGATCGGCTCCCGGTACTCGGCGACCGACCCTTGGTGACCGCCTGGAGACGATCCTCTCTCGGCATCTGCCGACCGACCCTTGGTGACCGACCAATGCCGACCCTCAGCGACTGGCCGATGGCGACCTCTGATGACCAGCTAGAGACGACCGCCTCATGTCGATCAGCGCCGATGGCCATCCAGTCGGCAAAGGTCTAGCCTCAAGACTGGCACCACGTGCAAGGACCGAGACAAGATCCGCGAATCTCGGGCCATTGACCACAGCCTGGCAGAATCTCTCCACCAGCCGACAAGCCGCCGAAAGCTGTCAGTAGGGCCGCATGGGGCTGACGCCGGACGCGTGCTGGCTCCTTATTGGACCGCCCAGCTGGCGCCAGCCACTGCATTGGACTTTATACGGACTGCCAGCCACTACCTTGAACTTTAGCCCGACAGCCCAGGAGATCGCCCCATTATAATATTGGCCGGCATACGATCGCCCCATTATTATAATGGTCGAAAGGCGATCGCCCGCTAGAGGACAGGACCCGGCAGCCCCTATATATACAAGGCACCCTGCACTTGGCCAAAGGGCTGCCTTATCGCGATTTCAGTATACATTACAGAAGCAAAACATCAAGCACTTGGCTATCTCAAACTCTTGACAACAGCTATCATTCGGTCTTACTTCTCCCTGCCTCTCTCCTCGAGCATACTATCGGCAGGGACGAAGAACACCGAGCTTCGCTCAAGAGCCGGATTAACAGAGTCTTTTTACACTCATTGTATTTAGATTTCTCTCATTAATACTTGTATCCACAAATATTCGTATTAATACCATCTCGCGAGAGCATTCAAGCCCGGGCCTAACAAACCCGGCAAATCTTGTATTATTCATCTTCTCTCGGAAGTGCTCCCGCAATTGTTGTTTGTTGTCCGTCTTCCAGCAGTATTAATCTTCGGATAAATATTTTGGGCAAAAACAATTGGCGCTGGAAGAAGGGGGCCAACCCTCGAATTTTTATAACTACCGTCCCGAAAAACACTCACTATTCTCGGGGCAGATACTTGGAGTGACACTCACTGCACTTCAAAGAAATCCTTCAGAAATCATGTCTTCCGCCTCCGCGTCGAAGAAAGCCGCTGACCAGCCGGCCAGACCCCCCGTTCCGTCCCAGTCCGAGCCGCAGCCGATGGTGGAAGGTAGCCGCCGCGGTCAGAGACGCTCGACCCCATCCCGGGACGGCGGCCCGAGCCTCTCGCTCGATCGGATTCGAACGATGAACGGTCGAAGAGGCCATAGCCGTCCTTCGGGAGCGACGGAGCGCTCTCGACGCGCCTCCTGCTATCACCCCTCGGTCTCCCGCCGGAAGTCAGCGGAAGCTCAAGGCATTACTCGCCGAGCGGCCTCAGAGGCTCTCGCCCGCAAGAAGAGGCGCTCGCGGCCGGGGCACCTCGTCTTCGATCGCACAGGCGGTGACCCGACACAGCGGCCGGGCAATCCGGCCCGGCTACGAGGCAGCGGAGTTTGAGTCCGTCACCAGGAGCTCGGCCTACCCGGCTCCCAGAAGGCAACCCAGCCGCCTGGCTCCCGCTCGCCAAATTGCCGAGGTCGGCAGCAGCGGAGTTCGGAGATCGGTACACGATCGCCTCGTCCCCCGCCCCCAAAGCCGATACGCAAGCAACCGAGCCGCGGCGATTGCCGCATTGCAACGTCAGCTCGACGACGTGAAGGCACTCCTGCAATCCGGGGCAGGCGCCATGAAGACGATCGCCGAGCCGAGCGAGCCGCTCGCGATCGACATCGAGCTCGCCCCGGTGCAGCACAAGATCGTTCCTCCTCAGACACCCGGTTACGCGGGGCGATCTGCCCCCCACACACACCTGCACAAGTTCAACATCTACACGACCGGGTGTGGGGCATCTGACGCAACCAGGTGCAGAATGTTCCCTCTGACGCTGGACGACCTCGCCCACCGGTGGTACACCTCATTGCCACCTCGGTCCATTGGCTCCTTTAACGAGCTGGCGCACGTCTTCACGGAACACTTCGCCACCAGGTTCGTCCGGCCAGAAAGTCGCCTTCGCATGATGCAAATCAAGCAGGGAGAAGAGGAGTCCGACTCGGACTACATCGACCGGGTGGACGTGATCATCCTCAACGGCGAGCCCGTAAGCGATGAGACCGCCCTCTACGCGGTCCTAGGAGGTTTTCAGGGCTTCTCGCCTATGTTCAGGCATCTCACGAAGACCCTACCGACGACCTACGCAGATTTCCTGTCCAGGCAAAGGCTTCTTCTTAGCCTAGGAGTAGAACGATCGGCGCCCGCGTGACGACCTCAAGTCTACCAGCCCGATCGCTACTATCCAGCAGAGCCGGAGGACAAGCTCACCACCTACGGTCCACCATTTTAAATGAGGGACTAACTCCCGCCCAATCGCCGATATCGACCTACGAATAAAGCGATCGGCTGCCGAGCGGCGATCGCCAGTCTTCCGGCCCGATCGCCGATCATCACGCTACATCATCAGCAATCCGGCGGACACGATCGCCATTTACAGTCCAGCATCTAACATGACGGACTAAGGCATAAGATCGCCTCCACCGCACATCATAAAGCCATGGTCCTGGCAGTCGATGGAACCGGCTGCTTCGGCCATGCAAGGTCCCTTTCGGCCGAGATCGCCTGCCCTTCGTTTAAATACGAGGCCGGCGTAGTCTGAGGGCTCTCCAACATTAATCAGTGGACCCATGCCACAACCCCGTCTCAACGTACACCGTCGAGGTCGGCCATCTCCATGGCTGGCCGAGGTGGAAGCAGAGCTAACAAGCCGCGGGCGTGGAGTTGATTCATCCGACGCTGCCCCGCGCAAGGACTCCTCTAGACCGAGACCGCACGCCCTTCGTTTAAATACGAGGCGAGGCGCACCTAATAGAGGACCCTCATAATAAAGTGAGTCACGAGACACTCAATGTCTTCGCGCACCAAGACACGGTCATGGAGTCGGTCCATCGATCTCCGCGACTGTGCACGATTCCTCAAACAAAGCGAAACCACCAAGTTTCCGTGGGCGATCGGCCAATGTTGTTTTTGCAGGTACAAGACCGAAAGATAGCTAGCCAATCGACCATGATAGCCCAAGTCCGAATCCTAAGTCAGCTCAGCAAGGTTGCCCATCCTCATCCTTACACGATCGCCAGCAAGAACCACCTCGCCCCATGTCTTCAACATAGGAGCAAGCTGGGGGGCAATTGTTGTGTCAAGAATTAACACCTTCCGACCGGCGATCGCCTCGGAGGTCGGGCGACCGAGTCACTGCCGAGCGGCCAAGGCAGATCTGCCGACCAGCGACCAGGCGACCGAACCTTTACCCAGCGGACAAGCTAGACTGGCCAACCGAAGGTCCCAGGACGAATCCCGGTGCCGAGCGATCGACATCAATACGATCGCCTCTCGGTACTCGGCGACCGACTCCTGGAGACGATCGGCTCCCGGTACTCGGCGACCGACCCTTGGTGACCGCCTGGAGACGATCCTCTCTCGGCATCTGCCGACCGACCCTTGGTGACCGACCAATGCCGACCCTCAGCGACTGGCCGATGGCGACCTCTGATGACCAGCTAGAGACGACCGCCTCATGTCGATCAGCGCCGATGGCCATCCAGTCGGCAAAGGTCTAGCCTCAAGACTGGCACCACGTGCAAGGACCGAGACAAGATCCGCGAATCTCGGGCCATTGACCACAGCCTGGCAGAATCTCTCCACCAGCCGACAAGCCGCCGAAAGCTGTCAGTAGGGCCGCATGTGGCTGACGCCGGACGCGTGCTGGCTCCTTATTGGACCGCCCAGTGGCGCCACCATCGCATTGACTTTATACGGATCGCCACCACTACCTTGAACTTTAGCCCGACACCCAGAGATCGCCCCATTATAATATTGGCCGGCATACGATCGCCCCATTATTATAATGGTCGAAAGGCGATCGCCCGCTAGAGGACAGGACCCGGCAGCCCCTATATATACAAGGCACCCTGCACTTGGCCAAAGGGCTGCCTTATCGCGATTTCAGTATACATTACAGAAGCAAAACATCAAGCACTTGGCTATCTCAAAATCTTGACAACAGCTATCATTCGGTCTTACTTCTCCCTGCCTCTCTCCTCGAGCATACTATCGGCAGGGACGAAGAACACCGAGCTTCGCTCAAGAGCCGGATTAACAGAGTCTTTTTACACTCATTGTATTTAGATTTCTCTCATTAATACTTGTATCCACAAATATTCGTATTAATACCATCTCGCGAGAGCATTCAAGCCCGGGCCTAACAAACCCGGCAAATCTTGTATTATTCATCTTCTCTCGGAAGTGCTCCCGCAATTGTTGTTTGTTGTCCGTCTTCCAGCAGTATTAATCTTCGGATAAATATTTTGGGCAAAAACAATTGGCGCTGGAAGAAGGGGGCCAACCCTCGAATTTTTATAACTACCGTCCCGAAGAACACTCACTATTCTCGGGGCAGATACTTGGAGTGACACTCACTGCACTTCAAAGAAATCCTTCAGAAATCATGTCTTCCGCCTCCGCGTCGAAGAAAGCCGACCGACGGCGGCCGGACTCCCGTTCCTGGGTCGAGCCGCGGCCGATGGTGGAAGGTAGCCGCCATGATCGAGACGCTCGACCCCATCCCGGGACGGCGGCCCGAGCCTCTCGCTCGATCAGTTCCGAACCAATGAACAGATCGAAGAGGCCATAGCCGTCCTTCAGGAGCGACGGAGCGCTCTCGACGCGCCTCCTGCTATCACCCCCTCGGTCTCCCGCCGGAAGTCCAAGCGGAAGCTCAAGGCATTGCGCGGCGAGCGCGCCAGGAGGCTCTTGCCCGCAAGAAGAGGCGCTCGGCGGGGGCACCTCTGTCTTCGATCGCACTGGCGGTGACCCGACACAGCGGCCAGGGCAATCCGGCCCGGCTACGAGGCAGCGAGTTTGAGTCCGTCACCAGGAGCTCGGCCTACCCGGCTCCCAGAAGGCAACCCAGCCGCCTGGCTCCCGCTCGCCAAATTGCCGAGGTCGGCAGCAGCGGAGTCCGGAGATCGGTACACGATCGCCTCGTCCCCCGCCCCCAAAGCCGATCCGCAAGCAACCGAGCCGTGGCGATTTCCGCATTGCAACGTCAGCTCGACGACGTGAAGGCACTCCTGCAATCCGGGGCAGGCGCCATGAAGACGATCGCCGAGCCGAGCGAGCCGCTCGCGATCGACATCGAGCTCGCCCCGGTGCAGCACAAGATCGTTCCTCCTCAGACATGTAATATCCGGTATTTTTCTTTCCCATGTATTTTCATTTTTGGTATATTTCTCGGTCATAGTGACCCCCGTGTATCTTTCAGTATGTCCTTCCTGTCAACTGTTGAACTATAATCTCGTTATTGTTTATTGTTTCAACTTTCCTCAGATGAGTTCGATTTTGTTAGATCACCATTAATTTTTGGTAACTCCAAAAATTCTAAATCTTTGCAATATTATAGAGCATCGAGTTAGCTTTCCAATGGTTCAAACGGTGAGTCAATCGGAGTCCGGACGAGAGAGTTATGGTCGTTTCAGTTTTTGGCCGATCACTTCCAGGAGCCTTTCGGCCGATAGGGGGGGTCGATAGACTCTACTGCCGGCATTCTGTATGAGTATCGGCTCCAGGAGCCTTTCGGCCGATAGGGGGGGTCGATAGACTCTACTGCCGGCATTCTGTAGGGGTATCGGTTGGGCCTATCGGCCGATAGGCTGGCCGATAGGTTCTGCTGTGTTACACTATAAATGTGTTGTTTTCAGCGTAAATCGCTCATTTCCTCCCCCTTCTTCAACCGTGCGAGAGAGAGAGACTTGAGAGGGAGAGTTCCTCCATCTATCACTTACTTGTGTAGATTTCTTCATCCCTTTTCGATCGGGTGGCTCGGATTGCGGATCTAACCCATGGTTTTTGGATTTGAATGCTTGATTCATCAAGAGGTAAGAATTCCTTTAACCCTACCTTTTTGGATAATTGGGGATTTTGGGGTTTTGTCCGATTCTTTCCGTTTTGTTGATGAATTCTTGATGAATATGATTAATCTTGTTGATATTCTTAGTTTTCCACGGATTCATGGTATATTTCGTGATTTTTACGGAATCGAGAGGGTTTGGTTGTGGTCCGCCCTCGTTGTTGTTTATATACGAATATACATGAATCGTAGGCGGATTTTCGGGTGTTTTCCAATTCCGTATTCATTTAGAAATGGTGGTGATTGTATTCTTCGAATCGTTAGGTTCGGTTTCATTAGTTCCTAGCGTTCATCGGTGACTTTCCTTTCCGTTCGTTGCGTCGTCAATAATTCAAGGCAAGTACATGTATTACATTTCGTTATGTATATTGTGATTTTCGAAATGAATGATGAATGGTGATTTTTGAGTGCGTGAGTTGTGTTCCTTCCACCCGGAGTGTCCGACGGGATGTCTGGGGGTCGATACTAAGGGGTACGGCCGCGGAGGTGGACTTGGGTGCGTGTGTGGTTGAAATTCCACCCGGAGTGTCCGACGGGATGTCTGGGGGTCGATACTAAGGGGTACGGCCGCGGAAGTGGTATTCCACCCGGAGTGTTCGACGGGATGTCTGGGGGTCGATACTAAGGGGTACGGCCACGGGATACCGATTGTGATATCGTGATGATTGAAATTGATGTGATTTACAATGTAGTATTCCTTGATATATATTTGGCAAATTAATTACGTTCGTTATGATTGTGTAAACTTTATTTTGTATATAATGTAGTGTAATTGTGTACTTGCACTAGCTATTCGAATGCTAACCCCTTAAATGGGGGAAATGCGTCTTATGCATTTCTGTCTAAGAGCCGAGGAGCAGCACGGGCACTCACGCCAAGGATGGGATGGCTTGATGATAGTGGCTCGAGTCTGTATTGTTCTTTTTATGTTTTGTCATTGCATTTGTTGAGTATTGGAGTTAAACTGCTTACTTCCGAATTTGGTTTAAGTCCCCTGCGTGGGCAATGAATTGATATTTACATTATGTTTCATGTACTCCGTTGAAATGTTTTGGCGAGGCCACGTACATTTACTTTTGAGTGCATCTTTTGGGGTTTGTCATTGTGGTTATGTGTCTTGTGTTAGCCTGGTAGACCTCACGAGGTTTCTACGGCGTGTAATGTCCCCTTTGTGAATTGGGGTGTTACATTTATGGTATCAGAGCTTAGGTTTTGAATACCTAGGCTGTCGGTGAATTTTGGGTCCATCGGTTATGTCGTTAGAGTCAGTCGTTGAGCCTAATATCATCACGCTACCGTCTTTTCGTGCGACCCGTGGCTGTAAGTCTCCTCGAACTCTTATATTTCTGTAATTCGTTTTCTTGCGTAGTTCGGAATTGTGACTTGTGTTACCAACTTTGTGAATTGTGAATCTTTCGATCTTGTTCTTTTCGTATTTTCTTCAAGATGTTGAGAGGTCGTGGTAGACCGGCTAGGGGGCGCGGCCGAGGACGTGGTCGGGTGCTGATAATGAAGAGGGCTCACTTTCTCGATCCTCTGCAGACTCGGCCTCTCACTGCTGCCGGGTAATAATGCCGACGCTGGCTACCGCCGTACTTCAGATTAGTAGCCCAGGCCTTACTCGAGATAGCTCGGGGTGGACGCTGAATCCACCCCCGACACTGAAGAGGAAGCTAGTAAATGGCTTGACGGTGACTAAGATGCACCCTCCTCGTTTCTCCGGATCTTCGACTCCTCGGTTGGGAGAATTGGCTCTTTCACCGCCCGGGGCCTTTGATGCCGTAGCTTGTCCCGAAGACAGAGGGTACATATTGCCCAAGACCTCTGGATAAAGAAGGCTGGAGTGGTGGGAAGCCGTTGCGCCCAGAGATCGTCGGGCCACTTGGGAGGAGTTCGGGGCTGCTATGGAAGCAATATTGTCCACCGCCGCTAAGGAGCGCAGAATTGTGGAGTTTTTCACCGCTACACCTCGTGATGTGCCGATTTCTCGTGCCATTATTTCCTACAATCGCGGTTGGGTTTTGTGAGAGATCGTGTGAGGACGGAGGTCGATAAAATCCGTTACTTCAATATGCGCATGAAGCCACATATCAGTGCAGTATGGCACCGCTCATGTGTGCCACCTTGAAGGAATATCGTGATCGCGCTCGCGATCGAGATGGTCGTCCGGAATCGAGTCGGTTTCGAAGCTAAGAAGCGTAAGACCACCGCGGGTTCTCGGCCGGTAAAGGTGGTCGATTTTCGAGGTCTCGCTCGTTCCTACACACGGAAGAGACCATTTCACCTACTGGGATCTCGTGGTAATCGTTCACCCAAATTGCTGCTTCGTGGCGGTGGTTTGTTTTAATCGCAACCAATATGAGCATTTGATGAGGGATTGCCCTTTACCTCCGCTATTTGTTTTACTTATGGGCGGTCCGGCATCGGGCACCATTGTGAGAGGGCCACTGTGGTCGCTAGAGTCCCGACTACCACCGCCGACTGCAGGGAGCACAAGATTCCAGCTTACTCATGTTCCGCAAGGTTCGGGCCGTGGTAGGGGTCGGTCAGCCGGATCACCGCATGCCGTCGAGTTCGGGTTCGCCACCCCGGTTGTATCGATGAGGCGTACAGAGGAGACAGACGTTCCAAGGGCGTCGTGTACCACTCGCATCCTTACTCATCCAGCCAAAGATTTTTGATTCGGGTGCTACCCATTCCTTTATTGCTTCGGATTGTGTGAGTCGTATTGGTTTTGACCGCTTGTTTGAGTGTGAGCCGTTTGTAGTGGGTACACCCGGGAGATCGTATGGTTGGGGACCGGGAGGTTAGGGATTGCCCTGAGGATCGGGAGCCTGGATTGGCCCTCGAATCTCATTGTTATAGACCTTAAGGGTGAGGATTTGATCCTCGGGGACGATTGGTTAGATCGTCACGGTGCTATCATGAACTATCGGACTCGTACCATCTCGATAGTTGCCGAGGACGGCACCGAGCATACTCTAGTCGGTTGTAAGCCGGGTAGATCGGGGAGTGTGATTAGCGCCTTGAAGGCGATGAAACTTCTGAACCAGGGTTGCGTCGGCTACTGGTGTTTCGCCCTGCAGGCGGAAGATGGTGGGGTTGACATATCGTCGATTCCAGTTGTTAGCGAGTATCCTGATGTATTTCCGGACGACTTGCCGGGATTACCACCACATCGAGAGGTGGAGTTTCCTATTGATCTTGAGCCGAATGCGGCCCCTATTTCTCGAGCACCATACCGTATGGCACCGTCGGAGATGCTAGAGTTGAAGAACCAGTTGGGAGAGTTGTTAGATAAAGGGTATATTCGACCGAGCGCATCGCCTTGGGGTGCGCCTGTACTTTTTGTCAAGAAGAAGGATGGATCGCTTCGTTTATGCATCGACTATCGAGAATTAAACAAGCTAACCATCAAAAATAAATACCCTTTGCCCAGGATTGACGATTTGTTTGATCAGCTTCAGGGGCGACAGTCTTTTCGAAGATTGATTTGCGATCGGGCTACTACCAATTGAGGATTCGGGACGTCGATATTCCGAAAGCTGCCTTTCGGACGAGATATGGCCATTACGAGTTTGTGGTTATGCCTTTCGGGCTAACCAATGCCCCAGCAGTGTTCATGCAGTTGATGAACAAAGTTTTTATTGAGTATCTGGACAAATTCGTAGTCGTTTTTATTGACGATATTCTCATCTATTCACGGAGTCGGGAGGAACACGCCTTACATCTTCGGATTGTATTAGACACTTTGAGGGCTGAGCAGTTGTACGCGAAGTTCTCTAAGTGTGAGTTTTGGCTCGAGGAAGTTACGTTCCTCGGGCATGTGATTTCAGCAGAGGGAGTTCGGGTAGATCCGCAGAAGATAGAGGCAGTGATGGCTTGGGAGCCGCCTAAAAATGTGAAGGAGGTGAGGAGTTTTCTGGTCTTGCCGGCTATTACCGTAGATTCGTTGAGGGATTTTCGAAAATCGCTAGACCACTCACTCGGTTGCTCCAGAAAACTCGAAGTTCGAGTGGACTGCAGACAGCAGGACAGTTTTGATGAGTTAAAGAAACGTTTGACTACCGCACCCGTGTTAGCGTTGCCTCAGGGGAACGAGGACTTCGTAGTGTATAGTGATGCTTCGGGCCTTGGTCTAGGATGTGTTTTGATGCAGAGAGACAGAGTGATTGCGTATGCGTCCCGCCAGTTGAAACCTTATGAGGTGAATTACCCCACGCATGATTTGGAGTTAGCTGCGGTCGTTTTTGCCTTAAAAATCTGGAGGCACTACCTCTATGGGTCATCATGTAAGATTTTTACGGACCATAATAGCTTTAAGTATATCTTCAGTCAGAAAGAATTGAATATGAGACAGCGTAGGTGGTTGGAACTAATTAAAGATTACGACCTCGAGATACTTTACCATCCGGGTAAGGCTAACGTAGTGGCCGATGCGTTGAGCCGAAAGCCGATGGCATTGCAGATGTTAGAGGTACTTACACCACAGAGTAGGATCCAGCGGGATTTTATTCGTCAGGATATCGAGGTTTGGGTTCAGAGAGTTCAGGGTCCGCATGCGTTGGAGATCGCCGTCCTTGACCGATGATATCAAGGCGGGCGCTTTGACGATCCGCTTTTGGTCCAAATTGAGAGAGGATGTGAAGAAGGAAAGCCCCGGATTTTTAGTTCATGATGATGGAGTTTTGAGATTTCGCGGCAGACTATGCGTACCGAGTGTTGTTGAGTTGAGACAGAAGATTTTGAGCGAAGCTCATACCACGCCTTACTCCATACATCCTGGTACGAGTAAAATGTACAAGGATGTGAGGAGTAACTACTGGTGGAGTAATTTGAAGACAGACGTTAGCGAGTTTGTGTCGAGGTGTCTGACCTGTCAGCAGGTTAAGATCGAGCATCAGCGACCCGCGGGGCTTTTACGACCACTTCCTATTCCGGAGTGGAAATGGGAGGACATTTCTATGGATTTCATTACCGGTATGCCTAAGACTCGGACGGGAATGAACATGATTTGGGTCGTTGTTGATCGACTAACCAAATCAGCTCATTTTCTAAGTATCAAGGACACTTGGGGGCCGGAGAGGCTTGCACGAGTGTTTGTTGCGGAAATAGTGAGATTGCATGGGACCCCTAAGAGCATTGTTTCGGATCGTGATGGCCGGTTCATATCACATTTTTGGCAGGCCGTTCATAGAGCTTTGGGAACTGAGTTAAGACTTAGTACATTCTACCACCCTCAGACAGACGGACAGTCTGAGCGGACGATACAGACGCTAGAGGATATGTTACGAGCCTGTGCTTTAGATTGGAAGGATGATTGGGAGACACACTTGCCATTGATCGAGTTCACGTACAACAATAGTTGGCATGCCTCGATCAAAATGGCACCATTCGAAGCGTTGTATGGGAGGAGGTGCAGATCGCCGTTGTGTTGGGATGATACGTCTGAGCTAATCGGTACCGAGCCCGACATGATAGTTGAGACGAGGGAGAAGGTTACCTTGATTCGTGGTAGATTGCTGACGGCCCAGAGTCGGCAAGTCTTATGCCGATACACGCGCCGACCGTTGGAGTTTGAGGTGGGAGATCACGTCTTGCTTAAGGTATCGCCGACACGGGAGTTTACCGCTTGGTCGGAAGGGTAAACTTAGTCCGAGATATATCGGACCGCTTGAGATTTTAGATAGAGTTGGAGAGCTTGCGTATCGGTTAGGCTTGCCGTCCCCGAGCCACGTGCATAACGTATTTCATGTTTCCCACCTTAGAAGTACGTATCGACCCTAGCCATATTATTGATTTTGGAGAAATCGAGTTGGGCCCGACATTACCTTCGAGGAGAGGCCGATTCAGATCTTAGAGCGTCGAGTGAAGCAACTCGCACAAAACAATTCCCTTGGTCAAAGTGCGGTGGACGAGGCATGGATCCGAGGAAGCCACGTGGGAAACGGAGGAGAGTATGAGGTCGAGATACCCCGAGTTATTCGTGTTGTAAGTTTCGGACGAAACTTATTTTTAGGGGAGATAATGTAATATCCGGTATTTTTCTTTCCCTTGTATTTTCATTTTTGGTATATTTCTCGGTCATAGTGACCCCGTGTATCTTTCAAGATGTCCTTCCCCGTCAACCGTTGAACTATAATCTCGTTATTGTTTATTGTTACAACTTTCCTCGATGAGTTCGATTTTGTTAGATCACCATTAATTTTTGGTAACTCCAAAATTCTAAATCTTTGCAATATTATAGAGCATCGAGTTAGATTTCCAATGGTTCAAACGGTGAGTCAATCGAGTCCTGACGAGAGAGTTATGGTCGTTTGCTTTTGGCCGATCACTTCCAGAGCCTTTCGCCGATAGGGGGGGTCGATAGACTCTACTGCCGGCATTCTGTATGAGTATCGGCTCCAGGAGCCTTTCGGCCGATAGGGGGGGTCGATAGACTCTACTGCCGGCATTCTGTAGGGGTATCGGTTGGGCCTATCGGCCGATAGGCTGGCCGATAGGTTCTGCTGTGTTACACTATAAATGTGTTGTTTTCAGCGTAAATCGCTCATTTCCTCCCCCTTCTTCAACCGTGCGAGAGAGAGAGACTTGAGAGGGAGAGTTCCTCCATCTACCACTTACTTGTGTAGATTTCTTCATCCCTTTTCGATCGGGTGGCTCGGATTGCGGATCTAACCCGTGGTTTTTGGATTTGAATGCTTGATTCATCAAGAGGTAAGAATTCCTTTAACCCTACCTTTTTGGATAATTGGGGATTTTGGGGTTTTGTCCGATTCTTTCCGTTTTGTTGATGAATTCTTGATGAATATGATTAATCTTGTTGATATTCTTAGTTTTCCACGGATTCATGGTATATTTCGTGATTTTTACGGAATCGAGAGGGTTTGGTTGTGGTCCGCCCTCGTTGTTGTTTATATACGAATATACATGAATCGTAGGCGGATTTTCGGGTGTTTTCCAATTCCGTATTCATTTAGAAATGGTGGTGATTGTATTCTTCGAATCGTTAGGTTCGGTTTCATTGGTTCCTAGCGTTCATCGGTGACTTTCCTTTCCGTTCGTTGCGTCGTCAATAATTCAAGGCAAGTACATGTATTACATTTCGTTATGTATATTGTGATTTTCGAAATGAATGATGAATGGTGATTTTTGAGTGCGTGAGTTGTGTTCCTTCCACCCGGAGTGTCCGACGGGATGTCTGGGGGTCGATACTAAGGGGTACGGCCGCGGAGGTGGACTTGGGTGCGTGTGTGGTTGAACTTCCACCCGGAGTGTCCGACGGGATGTCTGGGGGTCGATACTAAGGGGTACGGCCGCGGAAGTGGTATTCCACCCGGAGTGTTCGACGGGATGACTGGGGGTCGATACTAAGTGGTACGGCCACGGATACCGGTTGTGATATCGTGATGATTGGATATTGATGTGTTTGACTATGTAGTATTCCGGAATATATATGTGGCAAATGACTTACGTTTGGGATGATTGTGTAAAAACTGTATTTTGTATATAATGTTGTGTAATTGTGTACTTGCACTAGCTATTCGAATGCTAACCCCTTAAATGGGGGAAATGCGTCTTATGCATTTCAAAATTTAAGAGCCGAGGAGCAGTACGGGCACGCACGCGAAGGATGGGATGGCTTGATGATAGTGGCTCGAGTCTGTATTGTTCTTTTTATGTTTTGTCATTGCATTTGTTGAGTATTGGAGTTAAACTGCTTACTTCCGAATTTGGTTTAAGTCCCCTGCGTGGGCAATGAATTGATATTTACATTATGTTTCATGTACTCCGTTGAAATGTTTTGGCCGAGGCCACGGCCCTGTTTACTTTTGAGTGCATCTTTTGGGGTTTGTCATTGTGGTTATGTGTCTTGTGTTAGCCTGGTAGACCTCACGAGGTTTCTACGGCGTGTAATGTCCCCTTTGTGAATTGGGGTGTTACAAGACACCCGTGTACGAGGGGCGATCGGACCCCCAAACACACCTGCACAAGTTCAACATCTACATGACCGGGTGTGGGGCATCTGACGCAACCAGGTGCCGAATGTTCCCTCTGACGCTGGACGACCTCGCCCACCGGTGGTACACCTCATTGCCACCTCGGTCCATTGGCTCCTTTAACAAGCTGGCGCACGTCTTCACGGAACACTTCGCCACCAGGTTCGTCCGGCCAGAAGGTCGCCTTCGCATGATGCAAATCAAGCAGGGAGAAGAGGAGTCCGACTCGGACTACATCGACCGGGTGGACGTGATCATCCTCAACGGCGAGCCCGTAAGCGATGAGACTGCCCTCTACGCAGTCCTAGGAGGTTTTCAGGGCTTCTCGCCTATGTTCAGGCATCTCACGAAGACCCTACCGACGACCTACGCAGCCTTCCGGGCTAGAGCCGCAGATTTCCTGTCCAGGCAAAGGCTTCTTCTTAGCCTAGGAGTAGAGCGATCGGCGCCCGCGCGACGACCTCCAGTCTACCAGCCCGATCGCTACTATCCAGCAGAGCCGGAGGACTCGCTCACCGCCTACAGTCCACCATTTTAAATGAGGGACTAACTCCCGCCCGATCGCCGATATCGACCTACGAATAAAGCGATCGGCTGCCGAGCGGCGATCGCCAGTCTTCCGGCCCGATCGCCGATCATCACGCTACATCATCAGCAATCCGGCAGACACGATCGCCATTTACAGTCCATCATCTAACATGACGGACTAAGGCATAAGATCGCCTCCACCGAACATCATAAAGCCATGGTCCTGGCAGTCGATGGAACCGGCTGCTTCGGCCATGCAAGGTCCCTTTCGGCCGAGATCGCCCGCCCTTCGTTTAAATACGAGGCCGGCGTAGTCTGAGGGCTCTCCAACATTAATCAGTGGACCCATGCCACAACCCCGTCTCAACGTACACCGTCGAGGTCGGACATCTCCATGGCTGGCCGAGGTGGAAGCAGAGCTAACAAGCTGCGGGCGTGGAGTTGATTCATCCGACGCTGCCCCGCGCAAGGACTCCTTTAGACCGAGACCCCACGCCCTTCGTTTAAATACGAGGCGAGGCGCAGCCTAATAGAGGACCCTCATAATAAAGTGAGTCACGAGACACTCAATGTCTTCGCGCACCAAGACACGGTCATGGAGTCGGTCCATCGATCTCCGCGACTGTGCACGATTCCTCAAACAAAGCGAAACCACCAAGTTTCCGTGGGCGATCGGCCAATGTTGTTTTTGCAGGTACAAGACCGAAAGATAGCTAGCCAATCGACCATGATAGCCCAAGTCCGAATCCTAAGTCAGCTCAGCAAGGTCGCCCATCCTCATCCTTACACGATCGCCAGCAAGAACCACCTCGCCCCATGTCTTCAACATAGGAGCAAGTTGGGGGGCAATTGTTGTGTCAAGAATTAACACCTTCCGACCGGCGATCGCCTCGGAGGTCGGGCGACCGAGTCACTGCCGACGGGCCAAGGCAGATTCACGACCGACTGTGCGACCGAACCTTTACCCACGGACAAGCTAGATCAAGCAATCAAGGTCCTGTGACGAATCCCGGTGCCGAGCGATCGACATCAATACGATCGCCTCTCGGTACTCGGCGACCGACTCCTGGAGACGATCGGCTCCCGGTACTCGGCGACCGACCCTTGGTGACCGCCTGGAGACGATCCTCTCTCGGCATCTGCCGACCGACCCTTGGTGACCGACCAATGCCGACCCTCAGCGACTGGCCGATGGCGACCTCTGATGACCAGCTAGAGACGACCGCCTCATGTCGATCAGCGCCGATGGCCATCCAGTCGGCAAAGGCCGAGCCTCAAGACTGGCACCACGTGCAAGGACCGAGACAAGATCCGTGAATCTCGGTCCATTAACCACAGCCTGGCAGAATCTCTCCACCAGCCGACAAGCCGCTGAAAGCTGTCAGTAGGGCCGCATGTGGCTGACTCCGGACGCGTGCTGGCTCCTTATTGGACCGCCACCGGGCGCCACCACGCATTGACTTTGTATGCATCGCCACCACTACCTTGAACTTTAGCCCGACAGCCCAGGAAATCGCCCCATTATAATATTGGCCGGCAGACGATCGCCCCATTATTATAATGGCCGGAAGGCGATCGCCCGCTAGAGGACAGGACCCCGCAGCCCCTATATATACAAGGCACCCTGCACTTGGCCAAAGGGATGCCTTATCGCGATTTCAGTATACATTACAGAAGCAAAACATCAAGCACTTGGCTATCTCCAACTCTTGGCAACAGCTATCATTCGGTCTTACTTCTCCCGGCCTCTCTCCTCGAGCAGACTATCGGCAGGGACGAAGAACACCGAGCTTCGCTCAAGAGCCGGATTAACAGAGTCTTTTTACACTCATTGTATTTAGATTTCTCTCATTAATACTTGTATCCACAAATATTCGTATTAATACCATCTCGCGAGAGCATTCAAGCCCGGGCCTAACAAACCCGGCAAATCTTGTATTATTCATCTTCTCTCGGAAGTGCTCCCGCAATTGTTGTTTGTTGTCCGTCTTCCAGCAGTATTAATCTTCGGATAAATATTTTGGGCAAAAACAATTGGCGCTGGAAGAAGGGGGCCAACCCTCGAATTTTTATACCCACCGTCCCGAAGAACACTCACTGTTCTCGGGGCAGATACTTGGAGTGACACTCACTGCACTTCAAAGAAATCCTTCAGAAATCATGTCTTCCGCCTCCGCGTCGAAGAAAGCCGACCGACTGGCTGCACTCTGCCTGCCCTGGGCCCGAGCCGCAGCCGATGGTGGAAGGTAGCCGCCGCGGTCAGAGACGCTCGACCCCATCCCGGGACGGCGGCCCGAGCCTCTCGCTCGACAAGTTCCTAACCAATGAACAGATCGAAGAGGCCATAGCCGTCCTTCAGGAGCGACGGAGCGCTCTCGACGCGCCTCCTGCTATCACCCCCTCGGTCTCCCGCCGGAAGTCCAAGCGGAAGCTCAAGGCATTACTGGCCGAGCGAGCGCCAGGAGGCTCTCGCCCGCAAGAAGAGGCGCTCGGCAGCCGGGGCACCTCTGTCTTCGATCACCTGGGCAGTGACCCGACCTGGCGACCGGGGCAATCCAGCCCCAGCTACAAGACGACGGAGTTTGAGTCCGTCACCAGGAGCTCGGCCTACCCGGCTCCCAGAAGGCAACCCAGCCGCCTGGCTCCCGCTCGCCAAATTGCCGAGGTCGGCAGCAGCGGAGTCCGGAGATTGGTACACGATCGCCTTGGCCCCCGCCCCCAAAGCCGATCCACAAGAAACCGAGCCGCGGCGATTGACGCATTGCAACGTCAGCTCGACGACGTGAAGGCACTCCTGCAATCCGGGGCAGGCGCCATGAAGACGATCGCCGAGCCGATCGAGCCGCTCGCGATCGACATCGAGCTCGCCTTGCAAAGACAAGATCGTTCCTCCTCGTACACCCGTACGAGGGGCGATCGACCCCAAACACACTCGCACAAGTTCAACATCTACATGACCGGGTGTGGGGCATCCGACGCAACCAGCCGAATGTTCCTCTCGACCGGGACGACCTCGCCACCGGTGGTACACCTCATTGCCACCTCGGTCCATTGGCTCCTTTAACGAGCCGGCGCACGTCTTCACGGAACACTTCGCCACTGTGGTCGTCCGCCAGAAGGTCGCCTTCGCATGATGCAAATCAAGCAGGGAGAAGAGGAGTCCGACTCGGACTACATCGACCGGGTGGACGTGATCATCCTCAACGGCGAGCCCGTAAGCGATGAGACCGCCCTCTACGCGGTCCTAGGAGGTTTTCAGGGCTTCTCGCCTATGTTCAGGCATCTCATGAAGACCCTACCGATGACCTATGCAGCATTCCGGGCTAGAGCCGCAGATTTCCTGTCCAGGCAAAGGCTTCTTCTTAGCCTAGGAGTAGAGCGATCGGCGCCCGCGCGACGACCTCCAGTCTACCAGCCCGATCGCTACTATCCAGCAGAGCCGGAGGACTCGCTCACCGCCTACGGTACACCATTTTAAATGAGGGACTAACTCCCGCCCGATCGCCGATATCGACCTACGAATAAAGCGATCGGCTACCGAGCGGCGATCGCCAGTCTTCCGGCCCGATCGCCGATCATCACGCTACATCATCAGCAATCCGGCGGACACGATCGCCATTTACAGTCCAGCATCTAACATGACGGACTAAGGTATAAGATCGCCTCCACCGCACATCATAAAGCCATGGTCCTGGCAGTCGATGGAACCGGCTGCTTCGGCCATGCGAGGTCCCTTTCGGCCGAGATCGCCCGCCCTTCGTTTAAATATGAGGCCGGCGTAGTTTGAGGGCTCTCCAACATTAATCAGTGGACCCATGCCACAACCCCGTCTCAACGTACACCGTCTAGGTCGGCCATCTCCATGGCTGGCCGAGGTGGAAGCAGAGCTAACAAGCCGCGGGCGTGGAGTTGATTCATCCGACGCTGCCCCGCGCAAGGACTCCTCTAAACCGAGACCGCACGCCCTTCGTTTAAATACGAGGCGAGGCGCAGCCTAACAGAGGACCCTCATAATAAAGTGAGTCACGAGACACTCAATGTCTTCGTGCACCAAGACACGGTCATGGAGTCGGTCCATCGATCTCCGCGACTGTGCACGATTCCTCAAACAAAGCGAAACCACCAAGTTTCCGTGGGCGATCGGCCAATGTTGTTTTTGCAGGTACAAGACCGAAAGATAGCTAGCCAATCGACCATGATAGCCCAAGTCCGAATCCTAAGTCAGCTCAGCAAGGTCGCCCATCCTCATCCTTACACGATCGCCAGCAAGAACCACCTCGCCCCATGTCTTCAACATAGGAGCAAGCTGGGGGGCAATTGTTGTGTCAAGAATTAACACCTTCCGACCGGCGATCGCCTCGGAGGTCGGGCGACCGAGTCATTGCCGAGCGGCCAAGGCAGATCTGCCGACCAGCGACCAGCGATCAACCTTTACCCAATGGGACAAGCTAGATCAAGCAATCAAGGTCCTGTGATTTAATCTCGGTGCCGAGCGATCGACATCAATACGATCGCCTCGGTACTCGG
Source organism: Orobanche coerulescens (assembly GCA_033398695.1). NCBI lineage: Eukaryota > Viridiplantae > Streptophyta > Magnoliopsida > Lamiales > Orobanchaceae > Orobanche > Orobanche coerulescens. The sequence goes on from CM065805.1 coordinate 78,822,539, forward strand.
CGCGATCGACTCCTGGAGACGATCGGCTCCCGGTACTCGGCGACCGACCCTTGGTGACCGCCTGGAGACGATCCTCTCTCGGCATCTGCCGACCGACCCTTGGTGACCGACCAATGCCGACCCTCAGCGACTGGCCGATGGCGACCTCTGATGACCAGCTAGAGACGACCGCCTCATGTCGATCAGCGCCGATGGCCATCCAGTCGGCAAAGGCCGAGCCTCAAGACTGGCACCACGTGCAAGGACCGAGACAAGATCCGCGAATCTCGGGCCATTGACCACAGCCTGGCAGAATCTCTCCACCAGCCGACAAGCCGCCGATAACAGCTTCTTTGTATAGCTGCTTGGAGGCGATGTCGAGAAAATGGTAGATTCCATATTCTTCATCATTTTGATAATGGTCGTCATTTCTCCAGCTGTGTTTGTCGCCAGGAGTCCTTCAAAGTTGCCCACGATACTGAAAATGATATGGTCCTTCACGAGCTTTAGATCAACTCCTTCGAAATAGGCTTCCATTTCTGCAAACATAGTTTTTCGCTAAGTGTATTGAAGATTCAAATAGTTTTTCTGCTTCTGAAAAATTAAGGTTCTAAAGGATTGAAGACGGTAAAGTTTGTGAAATAATTTTCGCTGCCTTAAATAGCGAGTTGAAAAGACGCTTTGAATTTTTTTTAGTAATAAAATAATCAATCGGTGGTACGATTTTTTTTGGTTTAAGGAATGCCGGTTGAATTTTATTAGACATCGTGTAGGTAGTGTGAACGTGTGTTTGTACACGTGTATAAAGAAAATAATATAATAATTGAGTCAGTTTAGAAGCTTAGATGATTGACTTTTTGACTTCTTGTCTGTTCTGCATCAGATGAGTTGTGTTGCCTGTGGTTGCGATCAGCTAGATTTCTTTGTCTGTCCTTTGGCTTCTCATCTGGTCTGATCAGATGGGTGCTCTGATCAGGTAGCTCTTCCTTGTCTGCTTCCTTCACTCATCTGATCTGATTATCAGGTGGGATACTTTTTTTTTTAATCAGGTGGGATACTTGTCTTCCTTGACTTGTCTACATCAGGTAGCTCTTCCTTGACTGATCTTCAGGCCAGTTTATTCTTCATGTCTGTTCTTTGGGTCAGAAGACTTTTTGTGCCTGGTCAGATCAGGTGGGTTTCCTTATCTGGCTTAGATGACTTTTCTTGTCATTTTCCCTGGATCAGGTAACCTGTCCCTTCATCTCTTATGCTCAAATAATGTTTCTTGACTTATTCCGATCAGGTAACCTTTCTCAACTACATCTGATCAGGTGATTTCTCCTGTCTGGGTGTGATCAGATGAATTTTATCCTAGTTAGAACATTCCTCAGCTAATTTTGAGAATTTCAACTAAGCTCTTGATTTCTTGTTGTTGGTGCGTATGCTTCATCAAAATCTATTTCTTTATACATGGTATGACTTTTTGCTACCAGCATTCCTTGTATTCCTAACAGGTTCTTAACAAGTTCCCCTCATTGGGATGCCAGATTTTTTTTTTTGAGCTGATTTCCAAGGTGTTGGTTTGTCCACATGAGTTCTCCTCATTGAATTCCTTTGATTGGACTTTTATGACATTCTTTGATCCCGGACACGAGCCTGGACCACTTTGATATTGCACATCATTCTTCAATCCTTGCTTATGACTCTGTGGTTCCAACACAGTAGTTTTCTTTATTTCATCTTCAATTAGATAAGAAGAGATTTGGGTACCCAGATTTGCTTGGGTCCTCTAGGGTTAGTGGTTTTCACTGAGGAGTGGTTTCTCCTGTGAACCTTATTTCTATATGCATTATTATAATCTCTGTATCCTTGATTTGAATCATGCATGTAATATTGTTGATAAGTAGTTGGATGTGGTCTGTAATTTATAGAATGATAATTCTGATGTTTCCATATGTTTTGAAAATTATGATTGTTACCTCTTAAAGGTGCATAATATCTAGGTCTATATCCTTGATTTGGATCATGTACAGGATATGACTGATAGTTTGTGTGGTATGAGCCATTGTAAAAACTTGGCTGAGACCTATTATGAAAGTTTTGAGGTCTCCATACCTGGTCGTTTTGAAAGTTTAGATAACCTTGAGGTTTTATCTGGAGGCATTATCTCTATGGGTCGTCGTGTAAGATTTACACGGACCACAAGAGTTTGAAATATGTCTTCAGTCAAAAGGAGTTGAATATGAGACAGCGTAGATGGTTGGAGTTAATTAAAGATTATGACCTAGAAATTCTTTACCATCCGGGTAAGGCTAATGTGGTGGCAGACGCGTTGAGTCGTAAGCCGATGGCGCTATAGATGTTAGAGGTACTTATGCCTCAAAGCAAGATCCAGCGGGGTTTGATTTGTCAGGATATCGAGGTTTGGGTCCAGAGAGTTCAGGGCCAGTTATATGCGTTAGAAATCACTTCGTCCTTTGTTGATGATATCAAGGCGAGACAATCTAATGATCCACATTTAGTCCAGTTGAGAAAGGGCGTGAAAAAGGGGAAAGCCCCTTGTTGTGCGGCGATTTATACGCCTCGACGGTGATCGAGAACAAGGCCGAGCGACTGAGTCCACAACCAAAGGAGCTACGGCGAACTTGCCTAAACGAAGATAATTGTCCACCTTCAAGCATCTAGCGATCGACTCCCTAGGCGATCGCCTTTTGGCACCTAGCGATCGACTCTCGTGCCCGACCCAGGACGACCGACCTGTGCCACGAACAAGGCCGTCGTCCGTCAAAGTCTACGAAGACTGGATCTCGAAGCAAGCACCCATGTGCAGATCCGCAAAAGGCGCCGCAGAATATGGATCGTTGCCCATCAACAGTTGTCAATGACAAGGCCAGCCTCAACTTCCGACAGACCCGCCGAAAGGTCCTAAGTGGGGCCCCCCATGACAGCGACTCAGACGCGTGTTGGCCTCTCATTGGTTCGCACTTCTGGCAGCCAGCAACTCCTGCGGACTTTAAGGAGACCAGCCCATGTACTAAAGACGATCGCCCGCTTATTATAATATAGCAGAGGTGATCGCCCATCAACTCCCAGTGCTATAAATAGAGAACCTCCAGCAACTAGAAAAAGGTTCTCCTCTCAGTTCCGAAATCCGTTCAGAGAAAGATTCATACAAACGTACACACTTTCATGCTCTCGGCTTCCTCTCTTGAATCTATCTCATGATTTCTCTCTTAGCACCTCTCAACCCGTAGACGGTCGGCAGAGGCAAGAACTCCATGCAGCACAGATTCGAAGAGACTTGCAAGCCTAGGAGCTCAGACTTCCAGCTAATACACACTGTGAGAGACCGTCAATTTCTCACAGTCGTCACAGCATACAATCGTTGTTATAAGAACTCACAAAGCATCATATCTAGTTCTTCCGGCAATCTTCACGCTCAATAGCTAAGATAACTAGGGTCTTTACACTCATTGTAATTGTACTCTAACATTAATATCTGTACTCCAAAGTATTTGTATTAATAATATCTCGCGAGAGCATTCAATCCCGGGACTAACAACCCCGGCAAATCTTGTGTTATTTACTTTTCCCATGGAAGTGCTCTCGCATATGTTTGTTACTCAACCATTCTAGCAATATTCATCTCCGGATAATATTTTGGGTAACAACAATTGGTGGTAGAAGGAGGGCTGACCTTAACCTTCATTTTTATTCCTACCGTCCCGAAGAACACTCACTGTTCTCGGGGCATATACTTGAAGTGACACTCACTGTTCTTCAAAGAAAGCCTTCAGAATCATGAAGTCTGCTACTACATCGAAGAGATCCACTCTCCGAACCGCCAGTCATCATATCCCGGCTTGATCCGAGCCCCAGCCGACGGTAGAGGGAAGCCCGCACCTGAGGGGAGGCCCCAGCCTTTCGCTCGACCAGTTCCAAACCGCAGAACAGATCGAGGAGGCTATGGCCATCCTAAAGGAGCGACGGAGAGCATGCGCGACGCCCGCTATAACTCCCTCGGCCATCCGCCGCGTGGGCAAACGGAAGTTCAAGGGGTTACTAGGCGAGCGATCATCAGAAAGCACCGATTCGCGAGAAAAGGCTCTCGCAAGGCCGGATGGTTCCGTATTCATTCGCTTGGGAAGCGATCCATCATGGCGACCAGGGCATTCTTTCCTCAACCACGAGACGACGGGATCCGAGTCCGTCACCAGGAGTTCGGCCTACCCAACTCCCAGCCAAATACAAGTCAGCCGTCTAGCTCCCGCTCCGATTGCCAAGGGGTCAGTACTTGATCACCTCGGCTCCCGCTCCGAGTGCCTAGCCGCGAGCAGCCAGGCCGCGGCGATGACCGCTATGCAACGCCAGCTCGATGAGATGAAAGCGCTCCTAGATACTGGGGCAAGCACCAGTAGAAAGATCATCGGACCGACCGAGCCACTCGCGGTCCACATCGAGCTTTCCCCCGTGCAACCAAGGATCGCTCCTCCCAAGACACCTTTGTATGAAGGGAGATCGGACCCCGAGACCCACCTAAGCAAGTTCCATATCTACATGACCTGGTGTAGGGCTTCAGATGCGACCAAGTGCCGAATCTTCCCGTTAACATTGGGCAAGCTGGCCCCTAGGTGGTACGTCTCACTACCACCGCGATCGATTATCTCCTTTGAGAGATTGGCGAGTGACTTCACGTCATACTTCGCCGCCAAGGTCGCCAGACCACAAGGCCCCCACCGCATGATGAAAATTAGGTAGGGGGAAGACGAATCCGACGCAGATTACATCGACCGAGTGGATGAAAAAGTCCTCACCGGCGAGCCCATCAGCGACGAGCTCGCTCTCTACTCAGTCCTGGGGGGATTCTACGGTCATTCTCCCATGTTTAGGCATCTCACAAAGGACATCCCCCAAACCTACGCGATCTTCCACGCTAAGGCTGCCGACTTTCTGGCCAGGCAGAGGCTGCTCACCCTACGCCTAGGTGAGGGAACGCCACCTGCTGTCCGAAAGACGGCGATCGCCAAAACCAAAAAGGCGGTCGCCAAGCCACCCGGCGATCTCAGGGCCTTCGAGGATGTGGAAGCCCATCTCCTCCACAAGTTCAACCGAACTCCGGCCCACATTTTTTACGCCATCAAGGGGCGCGAACCGCTAAACAAGCCGAAGGCTATAAGGGACCACGGTCATCTGGACCACAATCAATATTGTGCTTACCACAAGAGTTCCGGCCATAGCACCAACCAATGCCGCGACCTCCTCAGACAACTCTGGAGATTGTTCGAGGAGGGCAAGTTGGACAACTTATTGGCTTAACCGGAGCCCCATCAATCTCCTAATATGGTCACCTGAGTCGAACGCGAACAGGCCGGAAAACTCATACGAGCCGACCCCTCGATCAACCTCGCGATCGAATCTATATGCTTCAGTCAAGAGGAGGAAACTTCGGAAGTCTCTCCCCGATTCCTGCCTCGTCAAACCAAAGGCTACTGCCTGAGCAAACACCTCGAAAAAGAGGATGACTCGCTCGCCCTCTAAAGTTCGTCATCAACATGAAGAACCTAGGACATCGATCGCCTTCCCCTAACACAACGTATACCGTAGAGGATCATCATTTGACATGATGGTTCGAGGTAGAAAAGTGCTGCCATGGTCGCGAAAATCGATGAAACCAACGATCCGTCCATGCAAGGTTCCTTTGGGCTTCGATCGCTCGCCCTTCGTTTAAATACGAGGCGGGCGTAGCCTGAGGACTCTCCAAAGACAAATCAGAAGATGACTCGCTCGCCCTCTAAAGTTCATCATCAACATGAAGAACCTAGGCCAGCGACCGTCTTCCCTTACACAACGTATACCGTCGAGGATCGTCATCTGACTTGATGGTCCGAGGTAGAAAAGTGTCGACATGGTCGTGGAGGACGATGGAACCGTTCTTTGTGCCCGTGCAAGGTCCCTTTGGGCCACGATTGCCCGCCCTTCGTTTAAATACGAGGCAGGCGTAGTCTGAGGGCCCTCCAAAACAGATCTGTGGACACATTCGCCCGCCCTCAAAGGTCCATCACTTAACATGGTGGGTCCTTCCCGGACAATGCGACGCGTCCCTCCCCCATCACAATGTATACCGTCGAGGGTCGCCATCTTAATGGCGGTCCGAGGTAGAAAAGTGCTAACAATCCGCGGTCGTGGAGTCGATTAATCCGACGACGCCCCGCGCAAGGAATCCTCCAGATCAAGACCGCACGCCCTTCGTTTAAATACGAGGCGAGGGGCAGCCTACGGAGGACCCTAACAATTAAGTGAGTCGTGAGAACTTAGCCATCAGACGGAATGTCGCTTGCGCACAAGACACGGTCATGGAGGTCGGTCCATCGAACTCCGCGATCGTGCACGATTCCTCAAGACCGAGATGGACGGCCTTCCTCGAGGAATCCGCAAAATTGAAGACCGCTCACTCAACGATTTATTTTCGTCCCCTTACTTTCACTAAGTGAGCAAAAAAAAGGGGTAAGGGTGGAGCTATGTATATGACGATCGTCCCTATTCAATTACATACGAAGATCGGCATTTTTCGGATATATGTGCAGCGATCGAATTTGTTGTAAAAGTTATCTATATGAGTTTATCAATTCACTTGGAGTTATACATGCAACAATCTCTCCTCACACATTTGTACAAAGTCATGCAAAGACTCAGTAAAGCAATCACTCAAGTAATAAATCGAAGAAACAACCATTCATTTCATTACTTGAAGTATCAGAGTACAAACACGGTCGCCCGAAGGCCTAAGTACAACAAAGCTACAAAATCACAAGCTAAATGCGAAAACAAAAAGGAAAGACCCTCAGGATGCCCCTGCCTGGCCTTCACCCTCGACCACCGGATCGGCCCGCGACCCTTCGCTAGCTTCCGAAGCTGCCTCCCTGTGCTCCGGGGCATTTGGATGAACGAGATTTCCGGGAGTTGGGTACCAGCTAAGGTCCACGCCGATTTTCGGGAGATCCAATATCGGCACAGAGAAGGCAGGATGAAGAGGGTGCTCCAGCGCGTATGCCTTGAAGTTTTCAGCAAGAGGTCCGACCTCCAGCCATCCCTTCTTAGAAGCACGGAGCGAGTCAGCGAACGCCATGTAATAGGCAAACTCACTGACGAACTCCACGTTGATAAAGGGATCGGCCTCGGTCGCCTCGAGTTTCCCTTTCAACTCCGCAACCGCCTGTCGTGCACCCTGGAGATCGGTCTCCTTAGCAGCTGTCTCTCCCCTCGACGACGCCAGCTCGCTAGTTAGCCGAGCGACAGTAACCTTCAGCTGATCGGCCTCCTTCTGAGCGGCTGCTTGCGACCGATGGGCATCTGTCATTTGGTCCCGATGTCGGTCGACCGTCGCCCGGGCTCGCTCATAATTCTCTCTCGCCAGCTCAAGATCCTCACTTGCCCGTTTAGCTGCATCCAAGGAGTCCTTCTCCATAGCCACAATCCTGTCGGCAAACTCAGAGTTCTCTTTCCGAGTGGCCTCGAGGTCTGCCTGTAGACGAGAAGTAGAAGGACGCCACTCGAATTCCTTCACAGCCTGGGCAGCCATCGTCGCCGCCTGGAGGGAGAGAGCGAAAGCAGCCTGCATCGTGTTCCCGGATCGCTGGCGGGCGATTGCATCCAAGTCGGTCGTCCAGGGCTTTGGCAAAGCAGAAACAGCCCGGTTGACGTATAGCGGGACATCACAGCGCACGAGGAGATCGGCTCGTGAGGAAATCCAACACCAGCGGCGGGCAAGCTGGGTTAGTGCTGCAGATCCTGCATCAAACAACAAAGAGTTATCACATCTCCCACGCAAGTGACGAAACTCAGCAAACAAGCAAATTTCACCTCTCGGCTTTCTCGGGGTCGCGACCAAAGTACGGTTTCCCGCGAGGGGTCTCGGCCTCAGCGATCACCATCTCTTGCAAGAAAGCCGCAGAGGGCATAGGCTCATCCATCGGAGGGACCGCGGTGAGCGGAGGCGCGGCGATCGGCACCTTACCAGTAGGGGCAGAGACTGGAGGTTCACCCGACCTCTGCCATTTGCGGTTCGACCGGAGTCCCTCATCCCGAACCTCCTCCTCCGCTACGGTCGGCTCTACACTGGGCCTCACCTCCGGAATGAGAGGTAGCACCACCGGAGGAACACGAGACGACTTCTTCTGGCGAAGACGGCTCAGAACTCCGGGATTCGATATGGCTATCTCCGCTGGAGGCTCCAAAAAGCGAGGAAAGCGCACCTCTGCAATAAAGAACAATCAAGCAACGATTAGACACATTCTCCAAGCAGGACGATCGCCAAGCAAATGGAGATTGTAGAAAGTCATACCTGGGACCGAAAGATGTTGCGGGAAACGGAATAGCCGAGCAGACAGCCAATGGCTCTCTTTGTTAATCCGGCGAGCGTCTAAGTCATCGTCCGGCAGACTTCGTATCCGCTCCCAAACAACCAAAAAATCAAAAGGAAGCTCGTCGACCGCCGGAATATAGAAACCTGCAAAAGGAAAACCAAATTAGATCAGTTCAGAACACATCCGAACAAAAGGAGAGTCAAAACCCTTACTCGGATTCCTCTCCCGAAAGCCTATGGGAATGTCCAGCTCGCCCGTAGGATTGTCACTCGCAGATGCCTTCCAAGCACCGGCGACCCAAAACCACTTCGCCGGATCACCCCGCACCTTGTTCGGAACTCCAAGGATCACCCGAATGGAACGGCCTTGGATATGATAGCCTCCGACCGACCCCTTCTGAACCGTCAGCTTGAACAGCTGGTTCATATCCAATGGCGAAGGAAGGCGGTACAGTCGGTGACCGCCGAACACGGTAAGGGCACAGACGATCTGGAGCCAGGCATTCGGCGTGAGATGAAGCGGCGCCACGTTCCAAGCAACCAGAAAATGGGAGATGGCGAAAGACAGAGGAAACCGCAGCCCAGCCTCCATGATTGCCTCATTCACGGCGACCATACCCTCCGGAGGTTGGTCGGCTCGTTCGTCCTCGGCCGGTGCAAAAAGATCCACATCTGAGGGGATATGATACCTCGCCCTCCAGAAAGCCAGGTCCTTCCTGGTCGCCGAGCTCCTTATCTGGCCGAGGGATCATGGAGAGAGCTGCGCAGCCCGAAACAGCGACCGCTTAGCAGATTGGTAGGGATGAACAATCGAGTACTCCCGGTAATCGAATTTAGGAGACGGACCGGCCAACCTCTCCATGATTTCAGCAAAGGCCAAATAGGCCTGGCCAAAAGCACTATGCTGCTCCCAGTATGCCCTCACCGACAAATCCTTCTCCATCTGCGAGCGTCGTTGCTCAACTGCCGCCTCCCTGGCGGAGTCGGCTTCATTGAATAGTGCCTCGACTTCCGCGGGATCAATACCGGCGCGTATAGCCTCGGCGGCCGTCTTCAAATGGAATTCTATGGAGGATCCTCTCCAGACAGTCGAAGTTCCGGCGGCAGAGGCGGTGTCCATTCCAGACAATGAAGGTACTCCAGACATTTTCGAAGAGAAGAGGAGAAAAGGAGTGTTTCTTACCAAGGGTTGAGTCGATCGACGATCGGCAGTCAAAGCTTCAGAAAATTCTTCAGAAATATTCTTCTTCTCAGGTAAATTCGCATAAGGTTCTTAAACACTGCAGCTCGGCCCCCTTTTATTGGAGAAGGCAGGGACTTCCATGCAATTAAGGAGAATCTCGGGGGGCAAAGTGCAACCGTCACAATTAATGCTCCCTTGAAACCCGCGTACGCATCGTTTCAAGGACACGCCAGGCGAGGAGTCATAACTAAGCGTCGGTCTCCCCCAACAGGAACCCGACACGTGCCCCGAAGACTTTTCCACGACCGCTGTCATCTCCCGCTCATTTCAACGACCGACCTAGTCGTCCATATTCAAAGTCATTCCGCTCAAAGACGATCTCCAGTTCCACAAAATGCAGAGTCACTCGTCAAAGTTAAGCGATCGCCAGTAGAACCACCTCACCCCACGTTTCCAACATCAGAGCGAGCTAGGGGCAATTGTTGTGCGGTGATTTATACGCCTCGACGGCGATCGATAACAAGGCCGAGCGACGGGGTCCACAACCAAAGGAGCTACGGCGAACTTGCCTAAATGAAGATAACTGTCCACCTTCAAGCATCTAGCGATCGACTCCCTAGGCGATCGCCTTTTGGCACCTAGCGATCGACTCTGGTGCCCGACCCAGGACGGCCAACCTGTGCCACGAACAAGGCCGTCGTCCGTCAAAGTCTACGAAGACTGGATCTCGAAGCAAGCACCCATGTGCAGATCTGCAAAAGGCTCCGCAGAACATGGATCGTTGACCATCAACAGCTGTCAATGACAAGGCCAGCCTCACCTTCCGACAGACCCGCCGACAAGTCCTAAGTGGGGCCTCCCATGACAGCGACTCAGACGCGTGTTGGCCTCTCATTGGTTCGCACTTCTAGCAGTCAGCAACTCCTGCGGACTTTAAGGAGAGCAGCCCATGTACTAAAGACGATCGCCCGCTTATTATAATACAGCATAGGTGATCGCCCAGCAACTCCCAGTGCTATAAATAGAGAACCTCCAGCAACTGGAAAAAGGTTCTCCTCTCAGTTCCGAAATCTGTTCAGAGAAAGATACATACAAACGTACACACTTTCATGCTCTCAGCTTCCTCTCTTGAATCTATCTCAGGATTTCTCTCTCAGCACCTCTCAACCCGTAGACGGTCGGCAGAGGCAAGAACTCCCTGCAGCACAAATTCGAAGAGACTTGAAAGCCCAGGAGCTCAGACTTCCAGCTAATCCACTGTGAGAGACCGTCGATTTCTCACAGTCGTCACAGCACACAATCGTTGTTACAAGAACTCACAGAGCATCATATCTGGTTCTTCCGATAATCTTCACGCTCAATAGCTAAGATAACTACGGTCTTTACACTCATTGTAATTGTACTCTTAACATTAATATCTTTACTCCAAAGTATTTGTATTAATAATATCTCGCGAGAGCATTCAAGCCTGGGAATAACAACCCCGGCAAATCTTGTGTTATTTACTTTTCCCACAGAAGTGCTCTCGCATTTATTTGTTACTCGACCATTCCAGCAATATTCATCTCGGATAATATTTTGGGTAACAACACCCCTAGATTTGTGGTTCAGGATGATGGAATTTTGAGATTTCGCAGCAGATTATGTGTACCGAGTGATATTGAGTTGAGACAGAAGATCTTGAGTGAAGCTCATACTACACCTTACTCCATACATCCTGGTACGAGCAAAATGTACAAGGATGTAAGGAGTAACTACTGGTGGAGCAATTTTAAGACGGACGTTAGCGAGTTTATGGCGAAACGTTTGACCTGTCAGTAGGTTAAGATAGAGCATCAGCAGCCCGCGGGGTTATTACGACCACTTCCCATTCCGTAGTGGAAGTGGGAAGACATTTCTATGTATTTCATTACCGATATGCCTAGGACTCGGACTGGAATGAACATGATTTGGGTTATTGTCGATCGACTTACCAAATCAGCTCATTTTCTAGGCATTAAGGACACTTGGGGGACGGAGAGGCTAGCATGAGTGTTTATTTCAGAGATCATGAGGTTACATGGGACTCCTAGGAGTATTGTTTCGGATCGAGATGGCTAGTTTGTATCACATTTTTGGTAGGTTGTTCATCGAGCTTTGGAGACTGAGTTGAGACTCAGTACATCCTACCACCCTCAGATAGACGGGCAGTCAGAGCGGACGATTCAGACACTGGAGGATATGTTGAGAGCCTGTGCTTTAGACTGGAAGGATGATTGGGAGTCACACTAGCCATTGATTGAGTTCACGTATAATAATAGTTGGCACGCCTCGATCAAAATGGCTCCATTTGAGGCATTGTATGGGAGGAGGTGCAGATCATCATTGTGTGGGATGATGCGTCCGAGTTTGTTGGTCCGAACCAGATATGGTAGTTGAGACAAGAGAGAAGATTGCTTTGATTCACGATAGATTGTTGACGGCCCAGATTCGACAGAAGTCTTATGCCGACACGCGCCGCCGGCCGTTGGAGTTTGAGGTGGGAGACCATGTGTTGCTTAAGGTGTCGCCGACATGGGGAGTTTACCGCTTCGGCCGGAAGGGTAAACTTAGTCTGAGATATATTGGACCGTTCGAGATTTTAGAGAGAGTTGGAGAGCTTGCATATCAGTTAGGCTTGCCGCCGTCCTTGAGTCACGTGCATAACGTGTTCATGTTTCCCAGCTTAGGAGGTACGTACCGGACCCTAGCCATATATTGATTTTGGAGAGATTGAGCTGGGGCTCGACATTACCATCGAAGAGAGGCCGATTCAGATTTTAGAACGTTGGGTGAAGCAACTTCGGCACAAAATCATTCCTTTGGTTAAGGTGCAGTGGTCGAGACATGGATCCGAGGAAGCCACGTGGGAGACGGAAGAGGATATGAAGTCGAAATACCCCGAGTTATTCGCGTTGTAAGTCTCGGGATGAAACTTATTTTTAGGGGGAGAGAATGTAATATCCATACTTTTTATTTTTGGTAATTTCTATTTTTGGTGTATGTTCATTTCGGACGACTCGCTTGTTACTGTTTATGAATTATGAATCTAATTTGTTCTTGGAATTTTTTCATTTGAACGAGTTTCGGAGATGTTTTTACGTACTTTCGTCTTGAGTTATGTTTTATCGCATGTACGTTTGATTCTCGTAAAACTCGTTCAATTTCGTTATTTCCCTTTTTCCATGAGTTTGTATGGTTGAGTTGTTCATGTTGTGAGTTTCGAATTGTTAAACTGACGTTGTATCGTGACTTTTTTGACGTTTTGGCCGTTTTGTAATTTCCTAGAAGTTAAGGGAACTTTATCTTCTTTGTTGTATTTCGGATTCCCGAATAGTCGGAAGTGTATTTTCTTTCAACACTTAGATTCCTAGTTATGGATACCACGTGTTTACACTTCTGGGTTTTGTCCTCGTGTTTACACTTCTAGGTTCTGTTGTATCGTCCTGTGCAGGAAACGGTTTTCACCAGTGTGGAACTGCTGCATGCATAACGCACGTCATGCATGCTTCTTAGCGTGCGCTATCGATACATGCATAACTTACGTTATGCTTTACAGGTAACGTACATTATGGCATTCATCAAATAGTACAGAATGTTCTGCCGGGCTCTTACGTACGTTAACTTATGGAAGGTTACGTACGTAAACCTCATAGCGTACGTTAACTGTTTGTGTTAACGTACGTAACGCACAGTCAGGTGTTTAAATCCTGAGTTGACATCAGACGCATTATTTCACTTCTTTTTCTTTCCCTTGCTCGCGACGGGAGTTCTTCGGGCGATTTGGAGCGATTCGTGCAGACCAGTCCGTAGAGTTTCTCCATAGATCGATTATTGTGTTCCAAGTGAGGTTTATCATTATCGTGGTCATCCTTCTCCATCCGAATCGAGGTATATTTCATTAGAACCTTAGTTTTTGGGGATTTCGGGATTTTGTCATGGTTTCACCATTTGAACCCGATTTAACTTCGATAGGTTGTTAGGTTATGATTATATAGTAGTAGTTCCTTACTTTCAATATAGTTTATCGGATTAAACTTCTTGGTTTTCACAGTTAATAGATTGGAATCGTTTATGACTTCGTAGTGACCGGCGAATTGTTCCAACGGGTAGAATTAGGATGAATTCCTACGTTTCCGCAATATTGATATTGTTTGTATATCATTATTGTATTAGGAACGGATTTGTGAAGATTATTCGGACCGAAACCCTTCCTTTCACTGTTTCCGTCTCGTCGTGTATTCAAGGCAAGTACGTGTATTACATTCCGTTATGTGTGTTATGGTTTTGGTATGAATGATGAATTATGATCTTTTGGGTGTGTGAGTTATTTGTCCTTCCACCCGAAGCATTCGACGGGACGTCCGGGAGTCGATTCTAAGGGGTACGGCCGCGGAAGTGGATTTGGGTGCGTGTGTGGTTGAACTTCCACCCGGAGCGTTCGACGGGGAGTCTGGGGGCCGATACTAAGGGGTACGGCCGCAGAAGTGGTTTCCCACCCGGAGCATTCGACGGGGCGTCTGCGGGTCGATATTAAGGGGTACGGCCACGAGTTACCAGTTGTGAATATTTGTGATATTGTGATGAATTCTAAAAATGTTTTGAATGCTAATGTGACATTCCGGAATATGGATTTTCAAATGTTTTCTGAATGAGATGACTGTATAAATCGTATATGTATGTAATGTAGTGTAATTGTGTACTTGCACTAGCTATTCAAATGCTAACCCCGTAAATGGGGGAAATGCGTCTTATGCATTTCAGGTATTGGTCGAGCTGAGGAGCTGGCATGGGATACGCATGCAAAGGATGGACCGGCATGATGATGAGGCTCGAGTCTGTATTAGATGTTTTGTTATTATGTCTACTTGGGAGTTGGATATTATTTGGTTTCATTAATCTTGGTTAAAGTCCCCTGCATGGGCAATGAACTCATATTGACTTGTACTTCTTGATGTCCGATTAAAATATTTTGGCCGAGGCCACGGTCCTATTTTACTATGTTTATTATGTCTTATGAGAATTGTCTGTGAATTTTGTGTCAAATGTTAGCCTGGTAGACCTTATGAAGGTTTTACGGCGTGTAATGTCCCTTAAGTGAAATTAGGGTGTTACAATTGTGAACAATTCATAATCGTGAAGGAGAATGTTTATCTTTGTTTCTTTTACTTGACGCGTTCCTTCATGAGTGATTTCTAACATACTCCAAATTTCTTTGGGCGTTTCACAAGATAAGATTCTGTTATGATCTTCGGGATAAAGAGCACAGTAATGTATTTGAGTCACCTTACTATCGTAGTGATCGTTTTTCTAGTCAATCTCATCATATTCTTCGAAGCTCTTAAGGGAACCATCATATTTCTTTAGAGTTTTTGGAACAAGCACAATGACCTTCTAGAGATCAATATCATAGGCTCGGCTGAAGATGGACGTTTTCTTTTTCCAGGTCATGAAGTTTGAACCATCGAATAAGGGAGGGCGTTTTAGAGTGTTGCTTTCAAAAGTATGAACGTAAGCATTAATGGATCTTTTCTCTAGCAGGTGTTAGAATGATAAAAATTAGACCGCTCCGATACCAATTGTTGGATTGGTACCGCCACTAGAAGGGGGGTTGAATAGTGCGGAGTAGAGTTTTGAACTCTTTTTTTTACGGAAGCAAGAATAAGGAGTAAAAACGAAGTGTGGAAATAAAGAGACAAGATATTGTTCGAGAGGTTCAGCTATCAACTAGCCTACGTCCTCTACCTAGTGTTATCGATAGGACTTTGGTTAAAATGTGAATGTACTTTATAATTTAGTGCCAACTCTTTACAGAAGCATTTTCCAAGATTACTGCCGAACTTACAGTTTCTTGATTTCCGGGCTCAAGAATAACCTCAACTAAAATCTCTATTGTTTTTCAAGATACAAGACACCTCACACAAATACAAAATATATTGCGAGTACATATACTCGTATTTACAAAGTAATAGCTCGAGATGATAAAAGAATGTATATAGAAGATTGATAGAACAATTCTTCTCGTATCAGTATTATCTTTCAGAGTGTAAGAGGATGATGTAATTACGTGATGTGCTTTGTAATTGCTTGTATGTTCTTGTGTATTCCATCATCTCCAAATGCTTCTATTTATAGCATTTTGGAGTCTCTTTCCCATTGGAATAGTGAACCGTCTTAGCATACATTATGCAGTGTGTAGCGTACGTAAGCAATTCATAATTGTGAAGGAGCATGTTTTTCTTCATTCATTGTGAACAATTCATAATCGTGAAGGAGCATGTTTATCTTTGTTTCTTTTACTTGACTCGTTCCTTCATGAGTGATTTCTAACATACTCCAAATTTCTTTGGCTGTTTCACACGATGAGATTCTGTTACGATCTTCTGGATTAAGAGAACAGTAAAGTATTTGAGTCACCTTACTATTGTAGTTCTCATTTTTCCAGTCAGTCTCGTCATATTCTTCGAAGCTCTTAAGGGAACCGTCAGATTTCTTTCGAGTTTTTGGACCAAGCACAATGACCTTCTGGATGTCAATATCGTAAGCTCGAATGAAGATAGATATTTTCCTCTTCCAGGTCATGAAGTTTGAACCATCAAAGAAGGTAAGACGGTTTAGAGTGTGGCCTTCAAAAGCTTGAATGAATGCCATTTTTGGATCTTTTCTCTAGCAGGTGTTAGACTGATGAAAAAGATACCTCTCGATACTAATTATTGAGTTTGTACCGCCACTAGAAGGGAGGTTGAATAGTACGAAGTAGAGTTTGGAACTTGTAACGCCCCTATTTTCTAGGGGTAATTATATGGGAAATTAAATAAAAGGTAAATTTTGACAAAAATAATTTCTTTTGAAAATATTAAAATTCTCGCCTACAAAGTCGAGTTGCTACACTGACATAAAATAAATACCTTTAATTAAGGCAATAACACGTCATAATTATGAGATAATAATTTCGGCGGAAGAATAATTTATAAAGTGTTAATTTCTAACAAAGTTTCCCCAAATAATTTTCAAAAACACGAGATGTAAAGAAAACATCATTTAATAAAATATAATTCATATGACCTCTCGGCTCGCTCCTTCGTCCATCCGGTTCGGTTTAACCTACGGGATCAATAAAGGTGGGGTGAGCTTCCTTCAGCTCGTGGAAATCACACATATCACAGTACAATATACAATTTCATAGAAAGCATAACATGAATAGTCTATCATATCTTTTCCTCAATGTGAATGCATACACACAATATTATGTATAGCATGAATCGAGCACGCCTAACATGAATATTGAGGTTGCGCGGGTGCCCCCGCAACAACATTGAACATACACACAATACCACATATTATGAATCAAGCACGCATGTGAATATTGAGGTTGCGCATGTGTCCCCGCAACAACATATATCTTAAGATAGCCTCTTACACGAATACAAGTGAGCCTGATTTACAACGTGCATCATAATTTTAAACATGAATAGATTATCATATATACAATCCAATTAAAGCAATTAAAGTGATAGTGAAAATTCCCACCTTAATAAATGATGATGTCTGAATTGAATATGAAGATGCTCGACTCACAGTCCTAAGATCGTAAATCCTCGATAAAGTCTACATATAATAATAATTTAATCATTATAAAATATTACAATATAATGACTGAAATTAAAATATATATGCATAAATTCAAATTCACTATTAATATTAATTGAAAGTCAACATTTTGAATGTCTTGGTCATAATTAGGACTGAATCTTAATTATTGAAAAGTTGATTGGATTAAATATGCGCGAATTAGGAACTTGGGACTGAAACTGAATGAGCTGAAAAGCTGATTGGGGTCAATATCAAAGTAATTAAAAATCTGGGGTCAAATTGAATGTTACTGGAAATTGGTGGGGCTAAATTGAATAACCTACAAAAACGCGGGTATATAAACCCTTATATCACCCTCAATCGACACAAACCCCTCTTCTTCACTTCTCATTACCCCCCCCCTCTCGGTCCTCTCTCTCCCTCCAGGACTCTCTCTCTCTCACACACCTTCCGCACCGATCGGCCATAAAAATTGCCAAAAAACACAAACACACCTACCGGAAAAGTCAAAGAAGACGCACACACACGAACATCTCGAAACCGAACTAAGGTGGGAGATAATTCGGAGATTCTGGCCAAAATGGGTTGAAAAAAATTGCATCTGATTCGAATGGATTCGGCCGATTTGGCTTCTGATTCAGGTAAAAAAAATATTGAGTTTTGATGTCCGAATTTGTGTTTGGATTTGGGAAAGGTCGAATGGTTTTGCTAAATATGGGTTTGGGCTCGGTTCGGGCTGAAGCTTGGCCGATTGGAACTATTTGAACTCGGAAGAAAAAAGTGTCAAATTTCTGAGTTATTTGAGAATATGATTTAATCTACTTTGAATCTTTTGATGATGTTTATGTTTGATATTGCAGGTATTTATTTAGAGTCAGCTTATTAGTATTGAAAGTAGTCTCATAACTTTAGCTCTATGGGTTTTGGTCCAGCGATATGGGTCGAGATAATTCGCCGGGTGGGCTCGGTGGTTCGAGTATGATGGAACTCTGAGTCTGATTAATTTTGTTTGGGCTTATCATGATTAAGAAGCCGTTCGAGGGTTTTTTTCATGGGAATACATACGAAGAATTGAGGGATGTTAAAGTTTAAAGTTTACCCTCGTTAGATTGGACGGAGATTGGATAGAATCCTGCTGGAAATCTTGATCGGTTGACGAACGCCGAGATCTAACCACCTTGATCTTAAGGTCTTGGTACATCTTTGTACTCCCACGGTGTGCTGTATATGGAGTACTATGTGCCTCCTTCAATATTGCTTCTATCAATCTTGACAACATTAGGCACACAAATTCTCCCTTCGTAGTATATTGTGCCATCATCGGACACACTGAAACCCTTATCCTCACCTGAAAGAATATGTTCTTTCATTTTGACCAAGAAGTCGTCTTGTTCTTGACCTTCCTTGATATGATTCCTCAAGATTGGTTGTACCACCCAACTAGACAATAATGACTCAACTGGATTCGATGGTGTAGCCATCTCAAGGTTCATCCTTGAAAATTCTTTGACCAAGCTTTCCTCTTTGGTCAACAAGCAGGTTAGGTCTCCTCTCGCCTTATGGCTCAGTGCATCAGCAACTACGTTTGCTTTACCATGGTGGTAATAGATTGTACAATCGTAGTCTTTGACAAACTCTAGCCATCTGCGCTGCCTCATATTTAATTCCTTTTGTGTGAAAATATATTTCAGACTTTTATGGTCTGTATAAATTTCACACTTACCTCCATATAGGTAATGTCTCCAAATCTTCAAGGCATGAACTACCGCTGCTAATTCCAAATCATGAGTAGGGTAGTTCATCTCGTGTGGTTTCAACTCTCTCGAAGCATATGCAACTACCTTGCCCTCTTGCATCAATATACATCCCAAGCCTTTCTTGGATGCATCACTATAGATGGCAAATTCTCTTGTCGGATCGGGAATCCTCAAAACTGGTGCTGCAGTCAACTTTCGCTTAAGTTCTTGGAAACTCTTTTCGCATTTCTCATTCCATAAGAAAACTTCTCCCTTTCTAGTCAATCTAGTCATCGGTGCAGCTATCTTCAAAAATCCCTCGATAAATCTTCGATAATAACCAGTTAATCCCAAGAAGCTGTGAACTTCATTTGCATTACTCGGTACTTTCCGATCATTGACTACTTCTACCTTAATCGGGTCAACCTCAATTCCTTTAGAAGTGACCACATATCCCAAAAATGCAACTCGGTTAAGCCAGAATTCACACTTGTTGAACTTCGCATACAACTTCTCCTTGTGCAATATTCCCAATATTGTTCTAAGATGCTGCTCATGTTCAACCTTGCTCTTTGAATACACAAGTATGTCATTGACAAACTTATCCAAATAAGGTTGAAATACACGGTTCATGAAGTCCATGAATACCGCTGGCGCATTGCCAAACCAAATGGCATCACTATAAGCTCATAGTGTCCATATCGAGTTCGAAATGCGGTCTTCGGGATATCGTCGTCCTTAATTCTCAGTTGGTGATATCCGGATCTCAAATCTATTTTCGAGAACACTCCTGATCCTCCAAGTTGATCGAATAGGTCCTCTATTCTAGGAAGTGGATATTTATTCTTTATCGTGAGTCGATTAAGTTCATGATAGTCTATGCACATCCTCAAACTTCCATCCTTTTTCTTCACGAAGAGCACTGGCGCACCCTATGGCGAAACACTCGGTAGGATAAATCCAGAGTCGAGTAGTTCCTTCAGTTGCACTTTCAGCTCTTGTAAGTCCTTGGGCGCCATTCTATAGGGAGATTTCGATATTGGTGCCGCTCCTGGCACTAAATCAATCGAGAAATCAACTTGACGACTCAGCGGAACTCCGGGCAAGTCTTAGGGAAAAACATCTATATACTCCTTGATGATAAGTACATCATCTACTGTCTTCTCTGAAGTTGTTTTCCCCATCACATTCGCCAGGAATCCTTGGCAACTACGCTTCTTCAACATCTTCACAGCTTTCATCGCTGAAAACACCTTCGGGGTACTAGAGTGTCTTACTCCCTAGAATACGGTCTTGACATCAACAGGCGGACATAAGGTTACCCTCCTATGGCCAGCAAGTTGGTGACATATCCAGTCACAAAGTCCATCACGAAACTTCTGCAGCTTCATCCTACTAGTCTTAACCATATGCGGTGTAAAACAGCACATGTGGTTGAACTTCTCTCGTAACCCGTCACAATTATGCTACCATGCATCAAGTCTAAGAACTCCCTCTATGTCTTAGCCTTGTACACCCTCGGGTAGTACTTCTCCATGACCATCTCCTTGTCCTTGCTACTGGACTCACTATCATCCATCTCAGCACCATTCGAGTCTCCCATCTGCCTCACATCCAACTCTTCTTCTGGTTCTCATTGTTCGGGATCCTCCTTCGGGTCTTCTTCATCTGTAGAGTCGGAATGCCAATTTGCAGTTGGTATCACCTCTCGGGCGTACAAATCCAATAAGTGTCCAGCTACGAACTGGAAATCTTCTGCGGTCCCTCGCTCTTCTGGTGATTTCTTGATGGACTCTTTCCAAAGCCGGAAGATGCAGTAACTCTAATCATCGGATGACTTCCCCATTAGGTGTTCCATCTGTTGCATGACGGAACCTCGTTTCCCAGACTGCAACCACTTGCTCAGTCTGTTGATGACATAGTGTGGTGCATTTTCTGGTAAACTAGGTGTAATACCCGTGATTTTCTCTTTCGGTAATTTTTCATTTTTGGTATTTTCTGGTTTCCAGAACTCGCTTGCGATCGTTTTGATATTTTGATAATGTTTTGTTCTTCGTGTTTGGTCATCCGAGTTTGTTCCGGGCTGTGTTACCCGAATCTGTATCTTGAGCGACTTTTTCAGCTATTTGGTTCATTTCGTGTGATGGTGGTTCGAAACTACGGTTACGTGTTTCCTATAAGTCCGTTGAGATTTGCTATGCATGTTCTGAGCTTCAGTTTGGTTGTTTGATGTCATATTGTGATTTTCGGACATTTTGGGCCATTTTGTAATTTCCCGAAGTTTGGGGTAATTACTTTCGTTGTCATTATTCCGAACCTTCGGGTGGTCGGAGTTGTGTTTTCTTTTAGCATTTGAATTCGTCGTTGCACGCTCTTCGTGCGCATGTCTTCGTCTTGTGCTGTTGTTGCCATTTCGTGGTTTCGTCGCGCCCGTACTCGACAAGCTGAACTTAGCAGTTTTGGAACTGCTAAGTGCCTTACGTATGCTATGCGATGAGCATAACGTACGTTAACATCAGGTGCCTTACGTATGTTAAGCCCGGCTCATAACGTACATAAGGATCTTTACGGCTTCGGACAATGAGTTCTGTTCCCCGATTGCGTACGCCATGTGTTGAGAATAGCGTGCGTTATTGATACTTGTTACGTACGTTACGAAGTTTTGCTAACGTACGTAAAGTCCTTCAGGTATTCGGTCAGTGAGCTAGGGATGGATATTACGTACGTAAAGGTTTATACCTTACGTATGTTAATCGGTTAACGTATGTTAGGATGGTGCTTCTAACGTACGTAAGCTTCAGTTCCCTATATATTCCCAAGGGTTGACCATGTTCGTCATTTTTCACCCTTCCTTCTCTCCCCCGCGGCGTTGGCGATCTGTGGACGATTGGAGGGCGATTTTGGAGTCTTGTAACTCCAAGTTCTCATCTTCCCTGAGTTCTTGGTATTGATTAACATCATCAATCCGTGTTCTTCGTCTTTAATTCGAGGTAACTCTCTTGAAACCCTCCTTGATGTATTTTGAGAATCTTCAAGATTTGAGTTGTTCTTCGCGAATCGTGTTGTTGTATATCATCAATCGGTTACATTGATTCTACTCATATGGTATGATTCATATTTCTTATCGTTTTCGGGTTCGGGTGATGTTATTGTTGTTCATGGGGAAGTAATGAACCCCAAGTGTTCGATCTTTTGTTTCTACGAATTCTTGTTGAGAATTTCATATATTTTCCATTCTCCTTGTGATCGACTTTGTAGTAATTACGTTGTTCTTGTGCTTTCGACCTAGTTGGAGGAGTCGAGGGTTTCCGGTCGAGTTCTCCCATTGCTTCGCGTGCTTTGGACTTGAGGCGAGTATCTCGTCTATATTCTTTATACTTTGAGAATGTGATGTGTTGTGAATTTAACGTGGACTTGTTAGTGATGGTATATTTAACCGTAACTTACTTTCAACGAAAATGTGATTTCTATCATAAGTAATTACGAACGTAAACTTAAGTTTCGCGGATAATAATAACAACCATTTCATGTGATTTCATATTCTAAACGGATACTAGAAATGAGTAGTTAACCGAAGAATTGTGGAATCACGTAATACTTGTATTATTTGCTCGTTAGCCTTTTTCCTGAATGATGGTGTGCTGTGAATGTTATGCCTTTGTTGAAGTTATGAGGCGTTAACTTATGTGTTACGTGGTTGCAGTTGTGGTGAACGTTATACTTTCGTTATTGTGTATCTAGAGAGTTGAGATGTTATTCGGGTAGGGGTTCCGTCGAGGCCTCTGGAGGCGCGTGCTTGCGAGTACGGCCAGACGTTACGTTGTGACCATAATGTTATCAAATAGGGTAGGTCTGGGGAGGGCTCCGAGAATCGGCAGTTACGAGTGCGATTTCATGATAACTTATGGGCGTGCTTAAATAATGTTATCCGGGTAGGGTCTGTCGAGGCCTCCGGAGGCGCGTGCTTGCGAGTATGGCCAGCCGTTACGATTTGACCTTAAAGTTATCTAATCGGGTAAGTCTGAAGAGGGCTCCGAGAATGGTCACTTGCGATTGCGATGTCAAGATAACTTATGGGTGTGCTTAAGTTTATTTTTGATGAGCTAATCCGGATGGGACCCTTCGGGGCCACGGATATGATTTGACTGTTGATTTGACATTTTTGAATTGTTTATGTTTGAATCTTGAATCCCGGTTAAATTGATGAATATGGTTTTGCCCTTGAGGCTTGGTTGAAAATTGAAGCAATTATATGGTTTTGAGAGAAACCCCTTTTGAAAGAAAGAATTATAAACCTTTCCCCGATTTTAGACTGAGACCCCTGAAGTCTATACATAAACTCTTTCAGTGATTTCTGGAGTAATTCACATGATTTGTTTTAAAGGAATTAATTGTCAAAAGACTTTAGACTCGGGGATCGTGTTACTACCTTGTCGAAATATTATTTTCATAACGCTTGTATTCTTGATGTATAATTGTATAGCTTGGTTACTTGCTAGCAATTTCCATCGCTAACCCCTCGTTGGGGGATTATGTTATGTTTTTCAGGTATTCCGATTTGAGAGAGAGCAACCACAGGATCGGCATGGAGGATGATTTAAAGCAGCGATACTAGTCACAGTTGTAGTCGGTTGTCCGTCAGTGACCTGTCGGACCAAGTATTATTTTTAGTTCTTTGTCATCCTTAAGAGGATGGACATGCTGTGTAAATTGTGATCGAGTTGTATTTTGGGTTTATCAGTGGTACTACTATGTTGTATTTTGGGAGACCTAATCGGTCTACGGTTTTATGTTTTGGTCGAACCGACCACATGTGGGTTTGTTTTGTGGTTTATTGCCTAGTAGGTCCTTGCAGAAAGGATCGACGGCGTGTAATGCCCCTAAGCGGATTGGGGGTGTTACATAAATGGTATCGGAGCTTAGGTTTGTGAAAACCTAGGCAGTTGGGTCTAGTGGGTCTTGTCGAGTCGTGTCTTGTCAGAGTCGTGTCTTGTCATGTCACCTGGGTGAGCAATTGTGAACAAGCGTGATCATTGTGATCCATTGGGATCAATTGTGATTCGTTGTAATTAGTATCGTGGTGCAGCCATCATCTCCGTGCGGCCTGTGGACGTAAGTCTCCTATTTTATGCGAGGTATTAGTGTTTCGTGAATTCGTGTATGTGCGATGATTGTGGTTCGTAATTTTGTTTGTGTAGTGCTGTAAAGTGAAATCCATGTTTGATACTTGTGGTATATCGTGTGTATATTGAGCTGAATGTATTGATGGTTGGACATCAATTGGTGCAATAAAAGTGAGAACTGTGAATCTTGACGTGTTCTAGAGAATATATTAGCGGTAGAGTTCGTGAGGAACTCAGATGGGTAGTTTTGATGTATGTTTAAACTTGGTGTTCGCGAATTACATTTGGTTGGATTTATAATCTCGTTGGCCGATTGGGCAGGTAGTTTCTGGTTCGATTGCTTTTAAATAGTTGTAATTATGTTCGCTGCGTGTAGGTTTGAAAACGATTTTCTTGATTGTATTTATGAGCCTGAGTATGTTTGTAAAGAACCGATTTTTGAAAATATTCCGATGGTGCGGTTAATCAATAGTTTTGCATGGATTTTGAAAACAGTTAAACTTTGACGAGATAGTCTTGTATTTTCAAATGACACCTTCAGACGGTATCTGAAGTAGGCGTTTTAAAGTGTTTTATACATTGTAAAATATTACCGTCATTTTAGTTATGATCGAAAGGATTTTGGGAAATTTTGCTAAGATTCGAAAGTTTCGCTTCGAAACGGAATGGGATGTTGAGGATTTCCAAATTTCTTTTTTTTTCTAGACTGAGTCCTTTCCGCTCTATGAGGAACGACAAGTCTTCTACAATATTTTTTACACCTTTTCAAAATTTTCAAAATAAGAAATCCTTAATCCGTTCACGAAGAAGAGACAATTACAAACATTTTTCTGGTTTGAGAAGGAAATTCCATTTTTTTGTGTACGCTCGGCACTTATGTTTGAGAGATACATGTGTTGACTAATATCATTTCTCATGTTGATGATATTTGAATTTGTGGTCATTAAACTATTTTTCGTGACTCTTGTTAAAAGGTTTGAACTTTGATAAAGTTCGGAAAATTCAGTGCTTTAACTCATAAATTTGGACTTGAGATTTTCAAAAGTTCAACCGAATTGGGATGTTCTTTGTTATTGGTAAATCAATGAGCTTGGTCAACTTTAGTTTGAGGTTTTATGACTATGTTATGAGAGTTTGGTTTTTTTTCAAAAACAGTGATAACAGTTGAGAATGGTTCGAAACTTGAATGATATTGTTGTATATGCGGTGATCGCTACGCTTAATGCCTTGGGCATGTGTTGAGTGTTTTGAGTGGTTTACCCATGTGCCTGGTTCTAATGTGTGATGACTTGATAAATGTTGTTGTCGGAAATAATCATTTCCGAATCTTTGAGAACTATCAGATATGAGTTTATTGTGTGAACACTCTATGGTAACTCTTGTTAGCAAGAATATTTTTGTGCTTCATAGTGTGCCTTGCGTGGACCCTCTTTTGTGATTGATGTTATGTGTTGTTATGTCTCGTTTTAACGAGCGGTTGTTCAGTTTATTATTTCGAAGGCCAGAGGTCAGGGCCATGGCAATAAGTCGCGTGATCAGGATCATGCTGCCGGTGACGGCGTTGATATTGGTGTTGCTACTATACTTCAGCAGGTGGCAGACCAGATGACTCATTTGACCCAAGCAGTTCAGCGTAACACTACCGTGACTGAGAACGTCGGATCAACTTAGTGGCTTAGAGAAGTGATTCGTATGCATCATCCCCGTTTTGCAGGCGTAAGTGATACTTTGGGCTGGGATGGTTGGCTTTTCCAAGTGGTAAAGATTTTCGTGGCGATCGGTTGTCCAGAGGAACGGAGGATTCCTATCGCTCAATTCCTTCTCAATAGTGACACTGCTAATTGGTGGGAGGCCGTTGAGCCTCAGGATCATGCTGTTACTTGGGATGAGTTCAAGAAGTTGATGGAAGCAGAGTTCTGTCCGGAGCTGATCCGAGAGCAGAGGATCCGAGATTTTTATCTAGCCAATCCGCAGGATGTACCCGTGTCACAGGCTATTATCGATTATAGTCTACAGCTCGTTTACGTGAAGGGGCAGGTGAGGACCGAGGAAGACAAAATCCGTCATTTCGATATGTGGATGAAACCAGAGATTCGACAGTACATGTCGGGTTTCACTTGTGCGACTTTGAGAGAGTATCAGAATCGAGCCATGGCGTACGAGATGGCATCGTTATCTACTGGGCCTTTGCATGAGCCGAAGAGGCACAGGACGTCGGGAGATTTTTCGGATAGTGTGGGAGTCAGAACTTCTTCATGTCGAGTTTCGCGTAGTCCTTCGGTGAAACCTTCATTTTATTCGTTCAGTGGAACCAAGAGTTCCAAGTTGTCTTCTTTGACTCCTAGTCGGACTGGGAGGTGTTTTAATTGCAACGTTGTGGGTCATGTGCAAGCTAATTGTCCTTCGCAACTGATTACTTGTTATAACTGTGGACTCGAGGGCCACAGAATTCAGTATTGTGAAATGTTCCATGAAGTTTCCCAGAATCGTGCTTCGGCGTCGGTATCGGGATCGATTCGTCGGGACCATTGCGATTTTGTCGTTCGTGCTTTGTTGTTTGTAACTTCACCATTTCTTTCTTTGTAAGTTTCGGGACGAAACTTCTTTTTAGAGGGGTAGAATGTAATACCCGTGAATTTCTCTTTCGGTAATTTTTTGTTTTTTGGCATTTTTTGATTTCCGGAACTCGCTTGCAATTTTTTTGACATTTTGATAATGTTTTGTTCTTCGTGTTTGGTCATCCGATTTTGTTCCAGGGCTATTTTACCCGAATCTGTGTCTTGAGCGACTTTTTCCGCTATTTGGTTCATTTTGTGTGATGGTGGTTCGAAATTATAGTTTCGTGTTTCCTATAAGTCCATTGAGCTTTGTTATGCGCGTTGTGAGCTTCGGTTTGGTTGTTTGATGTCATATTGTGATTTTCGAACGTTTTGGGCCATTTTGTAATTTCACAAAGTTTGGGGTAATTACTTTCGTTGTCATTATTCCGAACCTTCGGGTGGTCGGAATCATGTTTTCTTTTAGCATTTGAATTCGTCATTGCGCGCTCTTCATGCGCGTGTCTTCGTCTTGTGCTGTTGTTGTCATTTTGCGGTTTCGTCGCGCCCGTACTCGACGAGCTGAACTTAGCAGTTTTGGAACTGCTAAGTGCCTTACGTACGCTATGCCATGAGCATAATGTACGTTAACATCAGGTGCCTTACGTAAGTTAAGCCCTGCTCATAACGTACGTAAGGATCTTTACAGCTTCGGACAATGAGTTTTGTTCCCCGATTGCGTACGCCATGTGTTGAGAATAGCGTGCGTTATTGATACTTGTTACGTACGTTACGAAGTTTTGCTGACGTACGTAAAGTCCTTCAGGTATTCGGTCAGTGAGCTAGGGATGGATATTACGTACGTAAAGGTTTATACCTTACGTATGTTAATCGGTTAACGTACGTTAGGATGGTGCTCCTACCGTACGTAAGCTTCAGTTCCCTATATATTCCCAAGTGTTGATTGTGTTCGTCATTTTTCACCCTTCCTTCTCTCCCCTGCGGCGTTGGCGATCTGTGGACGATTGGAGGGCGATTTTGGAGTCTTGTAACTCCAAGTTCTCATCTTCCCTGAATTCTTGGTATTGATTAACATCATCAATCCGTGCTCTTCGTCTTTAATTCGAGGTAACTCTCCTGAAACCCTCTTTGATGTATTTTGAGAATCTTCACGATTTGAGTTGTTCTTCGTGAATCGTGTTGTTGTATATCATCAATCGGTTATATTGATTCTACTCCTATGGTTTGATTCGTATTCCTTGTCGTTTTCGGGTTCGGGTGATGTTCTTGTTGTTCATGGGGAAGTAATGAACCCCAAGTGTTTGATCTTTTGTTTCTACGAATTCTTGTTGAGAATTTCATATATTTTCCATTCTCCTTGTGATCGACTTTGTAGTAATTACGTTGTTCTTGTGTTTTCGACCTAGTTGGAGGAGACGAGGGTTTCCGGTCGAGTTCTCCCGTTGCTTCGCGTGATTTGGACTTGAGGCGAGTATCTCGTCTATATTGTTTATACTTTGAGAATGTGATGTGTCGTGAATTTAACGTGGACTTGTTAGAGATGGTATATTTAACAGTAACTTACTTTCAACGAAAATGTAATTTCTATGATAAGTAATTACGAACGTAAACTTAAATTTCGCGGAGAATAATAACAACCATTTAATGTGATTTCGTATTCTAAATGGATACTAGAAATGAGTAGTTAACCAAAGAATTGTGGAATCGCGTAATACTTGTATTATTTGCTCGTTAGTCTTTTTCCTGAATGATGGTGTGTTGTGAATGTTGTGCCTTTGTTGAAGTTATGAGGCGTTAACTTATGTGTTACGTGGTTGCAGTTGTGGTGAATGTTATACCTTCGTTATTGTGTATCTAGAGAGTTGAGATGTTATCCGGGTAGGGGTCCCGTCGAGGCCTCCGGAGGCGCGTGCTTGCGAGTACGGCCAGACGTTACGTTGTGACCATAAGGTTATCAATTCGGGTAGGTCTGGGGAAGGCTCTGAGAATCGGCACTTTCGAGTGCGATGTCATGATAACTTATGGGCGTGCTTAAATGATGTTATCCGGGTAGGGTCCGTCGAGGCCTCCGGAGGCATGTGCTTGCGAGTACGGCCAGACGTTACGATTTGACCATAGGGTTATCTAATCGGGTAAGTCTGAAGAGGGCTCCGAGAATCGTCACTTGCGAGTGCGATGTCAAGATAACTTATGGGTGTCCTTAAGTTTATTTTCAATGAACTAATCCGGATGGGACCCTTCGGGGCCACGGAGATGATTTGACTGTCGATTTGACATTTCTGAATTGTTTATGTTTGAATCTTGAATCCCGGTTAAATTGATGAATATGGTTTTGCCCTTGAGGCTTGGTTGAGAATTGAAACAATTATATGGTTTTGAGAGAAACTCCTTTTGAAAGGAAGAATTATAAATCTTTCCCTGATTTTACACTGAGACCCCCGAAGTCTCTACATAAACTCTTACAGTGATTTCTAGAGTAATTCACATGATTTGTTTTAAAGGAATTAATTTTTAAAAGACTTTAGACTCGGGGACCGTGTTACTTCCTTGTCGAAATGTTATTTTCATAACGCTTGTATTCTTGATGTATAATTTTATAGCTTGGTTATGTGCTAGCGATTTCCATCGCTAACCCCTCGTTGGGGGATTATGTTATGTTTTTCAAGTATTCCGATTTGAGAGAGATCAACCACAGGATCGGCATAGAGGATGATGTAAAACAGCGATACTAGTCACAGTTGTAGTCGGTTGTCCGTCAGTGACCTGTCGGACCAATTATTATTTTTAGTTCTTTGTCATCCTTAAGAGGATGGACATGCTGTGTAAATTATGATCGAGTTGTATGTTGGGTTTATTAGTGGTACTACTATGTTGTATTTTGGGAGACCTAATCGGTCTACGGTTTTATGTTTTGGTCGAACCGACCACGTGTGGGTTTGTTTTGTGGTTTATTGCCTGGTAGGTCCTTGCGGAAAGGATCTACGACGTGTAATGCCCCTAAGCGGATTGGGGGTGATACACTAGGATCGTCCCACCAGTCTTTGCGTGCCAGAAGACGCGAGTCAAATGTAGTAGGAATCGTCTTACGTGGCGTCATCCTAGGTTTGGCCATTCTAACAATTCGTACATACATATATACTTATGTAAATAAAATGAAATGGCATATGCATAAATAATGACTGAAATTTAGTACCTTGGACGGAGTGATGAAGTGGCGAAGCTGAGAGCATATGATACTTTTACATTTTAGCGAGTCTACAAAAAGGTAAAACCCGCTCTGATACCACTATGTAATGCCCCGACTTTCTAGGGGTAATTATAGGGGAAAATAAATAAAAGGTAAATTTTGACAAAAATAATTTCTTTTGAAAATATTAAAATTCTCGTCTACAAAGTCGAGTCGCTACACTGACATAAAATAAATACCTTTAATTAAGGCAATAACACGTCATAATTATGAGATAATAATTGCGGCGGAAGAATAATTTATAAAGTGTTAATTTCTAACAAAGTTTACCCAAATAATTTTCAAAAACACGAGATGTAAATAAAAACATCATTTAATAAAATATCATTCATATGCCCTCTCGGCTCGCTCCTTCATCCATCCGGTTCGGTTTAACTTGTGGGATCAATAAAGGTGGGGTGAGCTTCCTTCAGCTCGTGAAAATCACACATATCATAGTAATATACAATCTCATGGAAAGCATAACATGAATAGTCTATCATATCTTTTCCTTAACGTGAATGCATACACACTTAAGTGCTTCTGACTGATTGCACATTTAAGTGCTTCTGACTAGTTGCACATTTAAGTGCTTCTGACTGATTTCACGTGCACATACGAGACAATATATAAAGCAATTAAAATAAACAAAAGCATAATAAATCCCCACACCTGAATAAAATTGCAGTTCTGGACTTGAATGTGATGAAAATGCTTGACTCGACAATTCTAGGCCCGTAAATTCTTGTTATTATCTACAATTAATAATAATAGAGAATTATTATTATATGACTGAGAATTAAATTGTAAGTGAATAGTAATATCAATTGAAAAGGTCTAACATGTTAGAAGCTTGGCCGAAAGGGACTGATTTTAAAATATTGAATCTGGATGGGGGGAATTAAAAAGGATTGAAAAATTCAGGGACTGAAATTAAATACACCGAAAAGTTGATTTGGGATCAAATCGAGAAGGTCTGGAACTTTGGGGCTACATAGAAATTGACTGAGAACAAAGGATATAAAAAATCCCTTTGCCACGTTGAAGTCAATGCACGAACCCTCATCTCCTATAAACATCATCTGATGTCCGCCGCCCCCAGGGGCATAGCCTAGTGGTTAAGGCTGAGATGACGTGGGATTTCATCCCCGGCAACCGTGGTTCGATTCTCGTGTGGTGCAGTTTCCTCACCTTGTTGTGGGGGGCTGTGCTGGGGGTCGGTATCGTGGGTCCTCTCGCTCAGATTCTGGCCACTAGGGCACATCCCTCATTTATCTCCTGCAGGATCGAGGGGTCAACGGTCCTGTGGGGGGAGAAATCAACTCCCTCAACAATCATCTGATGTCCGCCTCTCTCTCTCATTCTCCCTTCTCTTCTTACACATACACACACACCAACACACGCACACACTCAAACCACGACGGACAGGAAAAAAGGAACGGCGACAGCTAAACAAAGAGGCTTCAGCCCTTGTTCTTCAGTGGCGGCGCAGCGAAGAAGGGTTGCCACGGTGGGCCGAGGCAAGGAAAATAGCAATTCGACTGGGTAAATCGAGAATCGCCGTAGAATATGGCTAGGTAAATATCATATCATAATATGGGCTCATGGATTGCATGGTGATGGGTGTTGTTGACGAGTTTGATTCAGGGTGATTGAACGGCCCGATTTGAACTGGGTTTGGCGGTCTGGAATTCAAGGTTGGAGTTTGATTTACTGATTCTGGCCTAACAAGGTTCGACCCGTCCTATCTTCTTCTTCTTCTTTTTTCTCAGCTCGATGGATATGAAAGGGGCGAAGATTTCGGGCTCGATTTCGGGCCTCTGAATCAGGTTCTGGGTTGAACAGAAGCAGTTCATTGAGATGGTCTCGTTGATTTGGTTCTGCTGATGATGTTATTGAACATGAGGTTGTTGTTTCGGGCTCTGGTGGTTAGCCTGGTGGTTGACGATTGGGTTTCATAATAGTTCAGGCCTGATGAAGTTTTTGGTTCCGGCCATGAAGTTCAGCCGCGGGTTTGGGATGAATCAGTGATGGGATTGAAATTTGTTGAAAAACAGAAAAGATGTAGAATCTTACCTTTGTTGGATAGATGAGAATATGAAATTGCAGAAGTGTGTTGAGAGATGCTAGAACAAAAAAAATGATTGAGAATATAATCTCGAGCTGCTGGAGTGTATTTGCAGAAATTGATGTCTGTGTATGGTGTATTCTGTGTATACAATACAGTATTTATACTATGTACAAAATTAGGTTTAGGGTAGAAAAGCTGTGTGGGGTTAGGTTTTGGACTTGGGGCAACTTATACAATTGGACTAGTAAAAGAATTTGGGCCAACAATAATAATAAGGGAAATTTACATCGGTCAATACATTTTGTTTTAATATTACAAATATAACATCAATAAAAAACATTTGCACAAATAACCATATGTGCATTTTTATTTACTATATTGTGTAGGTTTTTTTTTTTTTTTTGGTAGGTTACTCCATATCTTTTCATTTAATAAGGAACCGTTGCCATATTCCGAAACCACCCACACCTGCCGCCCCTTCTTTTCTTCATCTTCTTCGGATGCAAAATGAAAATTTGCAAAAAAAAAAAAAAAAAAAATTCTTAATGAATTGTTTCTGAAACCATTTATCTTCCAAAATAATTTATCTTCCAAAACATTTCTCAATAATTTGCAAAACATTTATCTTCCAATTATTTCCAAAATAATTTTCTCCCTCTCCTCCCCATCTCTCTCACTATTTCTCAATTTATCTTCCAAACATCATACCCTCCATAGCACATGTACAATTAAACTTTACATATTTATTTTAGTAATTGTTGAAAACAAAAATTCGGATCTGCTTTCCGAGGAAAATCGGACTTTGAAAACCCGAGTTCCGAACCCAATTGTTCGTTTTGCACGGCAAAAGGCTCGGAGACTCATTTTCAGTTGGCAAGCATGTGTAGTGTGCAGCGGATGAGGCGGAACGAACGATGACGAGGAAGGGTCGGAGAAGGCGATTCCCTTGACAGAATCGCAGAAGTCTGCTCGGTGTCCGGACTCCTGCCATCGCCGGAGTATGGTTTTCGGAGTACAAAGCCGTCGTGTGTATAATCGGTCAAGTGGCCAAAAAACCGGTTGGGGGTGTATAGCGGCCCATTTGGCGGCAGGAAGGCTGGTTGAGGGGGGATTGAAAACCCTAATATGGCTACTCGATTACAGGATTTTGGATACTTCTTCCCAATATTTTGTTCAGACGGTTGAAATAGATTTTTCATTTTATAATGCTTGTATAAATACTAGACCACATGGTTGTGTAAATATGTTGCGATGATTATATTATTTGTAAAATTTCAATACATGTTTGTGTACTTCATAACAATATCACTTTTTTTCTGGTTATGCTCCAATATTTGTTTGGTTATTGTCGGAAAATTATTTGGATTCTTCGGCTACTTGAAATGCAGATTAGGAAAATTGCCTCACATTAATGAGCACCCTCATACTAAACTAATGAATCAAGAAGGGCAACTATACAAATTAAATAATGTAATCAAACTATATAAAAAGTATCCACCACGTCATAATGATAAAGTAAATGGTATCCATTAACGAGCAATGGAGTAACCAAATAATTCTTTGTATGGTATTGCAATTGGATACTAAACGATCCATGTATGGTTACCTTAATTAATATATATGATTATTTTTGTTATGAGTTCACGAGAATAAATATCTGATCATCTCTTTATAAAAAAGTGGGTATTATTTATGATTAAGTAACCAATAAATTATTAAAAGTATCCAAAGATGTATTCATTATTTCTCATACATATTTATCATAATAGTTTGAAGTTAATATACTCCATGTTGACGTATTCAGGTATAAAGATGGGATACTCTAATAAAGGTGTTTGGTTATTTCGATAAACAGTACAAGATACTCGTTTTGGACATAATAGGTATTATTTATTCTAACACATGTTAAAGAAAATCATATAACCAATGTGTACGGTAACAAAAGTGTTGAATTATTTTAAAGTGCGACATGAGATACATATTTTTGTTTAAAAGTAGTTTTCAATGAGTATTGTATTTACTAAAAAATTGAATACTTGAACAAAAGTGTTTGGTTAGTTTAACACATAATAGGAGATACATACTTATTTTACATAATGGTTTTCAGTTAGTACACCTCAAGTTTGGTGACAGGATTAGATACATATTTTGTGTATAACTATTTTTTAATCAATATAATGAATGCTAATGTATTTATTAAACAACTAAAATATTTGAATAAAAGTGTTTGGTTACTTCATTATAGAAGAACAAAAAAAGAGTTTTTCAAGCTATTGCTACAAAATGAAATTTTGGTAACTAAATCCCAAGAGAATTTGCCCACAAAGCAGGACGATTCTTGCATGGTTCTGATCCTTTTCTTCGTATATGCTGTATTCTACTTGGTTCTTCTCTTATTATGCACTTTATATCTTCATGCCTTGTGGATATGTATTTGCATGTAAAAATCATGGTATCCAACTGAATAAAAATGAAGCAAATCTCATTAGATTGATAAGCTACACAAAGAATTCAGAGGAGGCAAAGTCAATAAAAAGATTAAAATCATTAATAAATTTAAATATTTTGCAAGCAAGTGTGATTGTTTCATATATCGAATGTATTTTTTATAAATAAATTTAAAATAGTGAAAATTAAGTAGTATCAATATTTATTCATTACAGTAATCATTATCAAATTCGAACAAATTATTACACATAAGTTAATGAATATAATTACATCCTAAAAAACCCAATTCAATACAGTAATCAGGAATGGTATCTTAGTACATTCATAAAGGTAATCAAATTAAAAACTGGTGCAGAAATCATCCCAACTCAGTGGCAAAAATCATCCCAGATAGTATCCAAATACAACATCCATGTAACCAAACTACTAATTATAAGTATCCAGCTGAGATATTTTCAGAAATTAACTAAATACAGTCACTCAAAACTGCGCTCAACCACCATCTTCCTCGGTAAGTCGACTACCATATCAGATCTATTATCAAAATCAAATCAATTATCAAAATAAATAAACTCAACTAACAAATCTAACAAACCAAATCAATGAATCCTAAACAAACAAAACACCCCAGACGATTCACCTAGAAAAATCTCCTCGAGAAAATATTTGGCTCGCCGACTACCATATTTTTTTGAGAGGAAAAGAAGTTCTGGAAATAATTTATGAACTACGTGAACTTATTTTCAATGGTGTGTTGCAGAGGAAAAAAGATCTCTAGGGAAAGAAGGGGGCATGTCTGCAGAGAAAAAAGAAGAAAAGATGAGGAGGAACGACAGAGGAAAAAAGAAAAAAAGAGAGAGAGAGAGAGGGGGGGAGAGATGTGACTGATTTTTAGGGATTGAGATGGTGGATTTTTTTATTGTGGAAAAGACATTGTTATATGTGTAAATATTTTTCTTTTGTCTTATTTTTGTAATTAGTTTGTATAAGTTGTATAGATGTGTAAAGTCCCCTAATAATAATAATGATTGAGTTTAAAATAATAAACAATAATTATAATCGGGCTGAATTAAATAATAATAATTATTATTATAATAATAAATAATATTATTTAGCTTGTAAAATATTTTGGGTAACGATTAATATTGTTTAAAATTTGACTCGGGCCTAGAAATGACGATATGAAACGATTAATTTAAAATGAGAAATGAAACAAAATGAATCACATGACTTGTCATGAATTATAATGACATAAATGGATTTGCATGATCATGAAAATGAAATGAATTAAATGATAAAATTATTCGGTCATTAATTTATAAAATTGAACTTGTTTTCTATAATTCACAATAAATGTATATGCGAAATCGGGGCGTTACAACCTACCCCCCTTTAACAAATTTTCATCCTCGAAAATTAAATTACGTACCTTGAAAAATGAATGTTGGGTACTTAGAACGGATCTCCTCTTCACGTTCCCAAGTTGCCTCATTTGGTCCATGACGGCTCCACTGAAATTTCACCAATTTAACCTCTTTGTTCCGTAACTAGTGCACCTTACGCTCCAAAACAGTTGTAGGTACCTCCTCATAAGTGAGATTCTTGGCTACGTGCAACTCTTTGAAATTGCAAACGTGACTAGGATCATGTACATATTTTCTCAGCATGAAACGTGAAAGCTATTGTGCACTCCTGATAACTCTAACGGCTATGCCAAACTATAAGCAAGGTCACCAACACGACCCAAAATATCAAAAGGTCCGATATAGAGAGGTTGTAGCTTTCTCTTTTTATTGAATCATATCACTCCTTTCATCGGCGCTACCTTCAAGAACACCTTTTCTCCAATCTCAAATTAGATATCTATCCTTCGTTTATTCGCATAAGACTTCTGCTGATCCTGGGCAGTCTTAATTTTACTTCTGATTTCGGCTATCTTCTCTACAGTCTACTTGATCAATTCTGGACCCAAAATCTTTTCTTCTCCAACCTCGCTCCAATAAAAAGGTGATCGACATTTCCTTCCGTACAGAGCCTCATACGGGGCCATCTGTATAGTTGCTTGGTAACTATTGTTATAAGCAAACTCTACTAAAGGCAAAACATTCTCCCAATTCTCACCAGTATAAAGAACACACGCCCTCAACAAATCTTCGAGCGTCTTGATAGTCCGTTCAGATTGACCATCGGTTTGCAGATGATATGCAGTACTGAAATTCAACTTAGTGCCCAATTCACTCTGCAGACTGTTCCAAAATTTTGACATAAATCGCAGATCTCTATCCGAGATGATCGACACTGGAACACCATGTAGCCTCAAAATCTCCCGAATATAAATCCTTGCATATTGTTCCATACTATAAGTCATCCTCACAGGTAGAAAATGAGATGACTTCGCTAAACGATCTACTATCATCTAGATAGCATCGTTCTTCCTCACGGTTCGCGGCAGACCAACCACGAAATCCATTGTGATATGCTCCCATTTCCATTATGGGATTTCCAACGGTTGAAGTAAACCTCCCGGCCGTTGGTGTTCTGCCTTCACCTGCTGACATATCATACACCTCTCCACAAATATACCAATATCCCTTTTCATTCCTATCCACCAAAAGAACTTCTTCAGGTCGTGGCATCTTTGTACCTCCCGGGTGAGCGGAGTATGGTGCATTATGAGCTTCTTCAAGAATTTGATTCCTAAGGGATGGATTCTTATGAACACATAACCTCCCATCATAAGTCAAAAAGTCGTCAGCGGCAACCACAAATTTCTCAATACTTCCATCTTGTGCTCGATCTTTCATCTTGCACAAGAACTTATCACGTGGTTGAGTCTCTTTAATCTTATACCTCAAGTTTGGATGCAAGACCAAATATGATAGGATTGCTTTCGAACTCTTTGAAGACTCAACTACCTCAATCCTCAACTCGGAGAACTCCTTTATTAAACTCTCATGATTGGTCAAGCAAGCTAACTCGTCTCTAGTCTTCCGACTCAAGGCATCAACTACCACATTAGTCTTACTCGGATGGTAATGGATGGTACAATCATAGTCCTTCACCAATTCTAACCATCGTCTTTGTCTCATGTTAAGATCCTTCTGTGTGAAAAGATACTTCAAACTTTTATGGTCCGTGTATATCTCACACTTCCCTCCGTAGAGATAGTGACGCCAAATCTTCAGCGCATGTAATACAGCAGCCAACTCCAGATCATGCGTTGGATAGTTCAACTCATGTGGTTTAATCTGTCTCGATGAATAGGCTACTACCTTCCCATGTTGCATCAGAACACAACACAATCCCTGCTTTGAGGCATCACTATAAATAACAAAGACTTCCGTCAGATCAGGAATCATTAATACTGGCGCCGAGGTTAGTCTCCTTTTCAACTCTCGAAAACTTTCCTCGCACCTCTCACTCCATTCCAACCTCACGCCCTTCCTTTTTAATTGGGTC
This sequence comes from Orobanche coerulescens, assembly GCA_033398695.1. Classification (NCBI taxonomy): domain Eukaryota; kingdom Viridiplantae; phylum Streptophyta; class Magnoliopsida; order Lamiales; family Orobanchaceae; genus Orobanche; species Orobanche coerulescens. Next base: position 78,860,277 of record CM065805.1, read on the forward strand.
ATAGGAGTGGCGATTTTTGAAAATCTTTCGACAAATCTTCTATAATAGCCAGTTAAGCCCAAAAAGCTGCAAACTTCGCTCGCATTCTTGGGTACTCCCCAACTACTCACTGCTACGACCTTATCGGGATCTACCTCAATTCCTTTTGAAGTCACCACATGTCCAAGGAATCCAACTCTGTTTAACCAAAACTCACATTTCTTGAACTTGGCATACAACTTCTCCTTGCGAAGTGTCTCCAGTGTAATCCTCAAGTGCTCTTGGTGTTGCTCCTTGTCCTTAGAATACACCTAGATGTCATCTATGAAGACGATCACGAACTTATCCAAGTAAGGTTCGAACACTCTGTTCATCAAATCCATGAAAACTGTCGGTGCATTACTCAGACCAAATAGCATCACTACAAATTCAATGCCCATAATGGGTCCTGAGAGCTGTCTTGGGAATGTCACACTCCCTAATCTTCAGTTGGTGGTACCCCGACTGCAAATCAATCTTCGAAAAGGTTCCGGATCCCCTCAACTGATCGAATAGATCCTCGATTCTCGGTAGTGGGTGATTGTTCTTCACCGTGAGTCGATTCAGCTCTCTGTAATATATACACATCCGAAGTGATCCATCCTTCTTTCTTACAAACAGCACAGGTGCACCCCATGGTGACACACTAAGATGAAAAAATCCGAGCTCCAGCAGCTCTTGAATTTGGACTTTCAATTCTTGAAGTTCCTACGGAGCCATTCTATATGGGGCTTTGTATGTTGGGGCCGGTCGGGTGGGATTCCCGGCAAATTTTCTGGAAACACGTCCAAAAATTCCCGTACTATAGGTACGTGTGTAGGGGACACCTCATTAGTACGAGTGTCGACTAAACTCACCAAGTAACCCTGACATTTCTTCTTCCTTAGACTTCTCAGTGCCTTCATGGTTGTGATTACTCTGGGTACTCTCCTACTCTTAGTACCATAAATGTTTATCGACTCGCCTTCGGAATACCTCAATGTTACCCTCTTCTCACGGCACCTTATATCGGTATCATGTCTATAGAGCTAATCCATACCAAGGATCACATCAAAATCCATCGATCTAATCAAATACAGGCTAGCGTCGAATTCTATTCCTCCTATCTCAATATTCCGTCAATCATTCTATTAGTCAGGATCGTATTTCCTGACGGTAAGCTAACCTCAAGTGACTCAACAGTTCTAACGCTTCTATGACCAATGGAATGATAAAACTTTGCATACATAAAAGTATGTGTGGCACCAGTGTCGAATAAAGCGAAATGCAGGCACATTAGAGATCATAATCATACCTGACACCGTGCTGGGATTCTCATCTGCGTCCTTTTGGGTCAGAGTATAAATGCGAGCTTTTCCTCCCGAACCTTGACCTTTGGCCCTTTGGATATGACAGTTCGAAGATAAATACCCTGGCTCCTTGCATCTGTAGCAGACACTTTTACCATACAGTCACTCCCCTCCATGATTCTTACCACACTTCGAGCACTCTGGCTTACTGGTTTGAGGCTTAGGTCCCGACCTTTGATCAACCTTTGCTTGCTTATTAGAAACCACGACCTTACTTTGGTTTCCATTCCAATGCCTCTTACTGGTACTAGGCTTCGTAGACTGTTGTTGATCCAGATTATGGCTAGCCTCAACCTCTTGAGCTCGAAACGCTGTCTCAGTATACGATAGCACCCTATGACCAGCCACGATGTGACAAATACTCGGGTGTAAACCACTCCAGAACTTAAGGGCCCTCTTTCGATCTGTATCCACCATGTGCTCCACAAAGAAGCTGATTTGGTTGAATTTCCTCTCATATTCTTCAATCGTCATTCCTCTTTGTTCGAGATTCCAAAATTCTCTCTCCATCTTCTCTCGGTAGTGTTGTGTGTAGTACTATTCCATCACTATTTCCTTGAATCGATCCCAAGTTAATGCAACATGCTCGACCACCGGCCTCAAACGCCAATAACTTATCCACCAGCGTCCAGCATCCTCCACCATTTGATATTGGCCGCAAAGAATTCTTTGCACATCAGTGCACCCAATGATCTCAAAGGTGCGCTCGAGCGACATGAACCATTCGTCAACAAAAACGGGTCCTTCCCGATCGTTGAATGAGGGTGGGGTGAAACACCGGAACTGTTGCACAACTTGTGCCTGAGTAGGAGCTGGCATGTTATTATTGTGGTTATCCTGACCTCCGTTACCACCACCACCGGCACCAAGGTTGGCATTCTGACCACCGAGATTATCTGCGCCTCGGTTAGGTGGGGTCCATGTCCACGAGTTGCCATTATCCTAAGGCATACCACACGCAACGATCCCTCAGTACTTACCCAATGAGAGTGAGAAATAAAATGGAGAGTTACATTGAATCAATAGGTTGAAAACCAGAGATTTCTAGCAATGATGATTTACGCATGTCACACATATACTTATGAATTGATAAGAAAACAATTTCATGCCCAAATACTTTATCATAAAATTCTTATCTACAAAATTGACTGAAGATGCATCTTTAATGCATGAATCTTGGTTGATACGGTAAACTGCATTTATCACATATGAATAATAATAACTTAATGTATCTTGGAGTCGACGTGGAGCGGCAGAGGTGGATGATCATAATTGTTAAAAATATTTGACTAGTTGCGAAAATGAAATTTCAATTTTAACAAAAAAAAAAAAAAACCATTTTAGCGAGTCTACAGAACTGTAGACCCGCTCCGATACCACTTATGTAGCGACCAAAATTTTGCAGCGGAAATATATTTTCAAAAGACAAATTTAATAATCGCAAGTAATATTCTCAAGTCACCATTAAATAAAAGCATACTTCGACGTGAAATCAAAAACAAATCAAACATTTGTTCATAAAATATAGTTTGAGAGAAATTACATTCAGTAAATAAACATCTAATCATGAAGCTTGATCATCCCACACTCAAGTGCATGCCACATCGATCTCCTCAACCTGAAAGGGTTAAATAATGGGGTGAGCTTTCAACTCGCTCAGTGTGGAGAGTACGCAATATGTCCAAGTTAATTACTAAATATATTAGTAAGTATAAACAACATGATATATAAATTCTGAAGTCGGCTAGCCTGAAGGCTTTATGCACAATTAAGTGCTTCTGACTAATTTGCACATTTAAGTGCTTCTGACTAATTTGCACATTTAAGTGCTTCTAGCTGATTTCACGTGGACATACAAGACAATATATAAAGCAATTAAAATAAACAAAAGCATAATAAATTCCCACACCTGGATAAAATGCAGTTCTTGAACTTGAATGTGATGAAGATGCTTGACTCGATAATCCTAGGCCCGTAAATTCTTGTTATTATCCACAATTAATAATAATGATAATCACTATTATTATAATTTATAAATATAATAACTGAGAATAAAATACGAGGCATAGATTAGAATTGAATTATTAATATTAATGAATGAAATCAATATTTTAATGGCTTGTGCAAAAAATAGGGCTGAATTGATTACTGAAAAACTATAAGGTAACACTGAAAGAATTAAACATTTGAGGACTGAAATTGAACAGGCTATAAAGATGATTGGGGTTAATTCGTAAGAATTAATTATTTGGGGACTGAAACTGAATAAATTGAAGAGTTGATTTGGGGTCAAATCGAAAAGCCTAGAATTCTGAGGGCTCAATTGAATTTACCCTAGAAAATTTTGGGTATATAAACCCTTCCCTTCTCACGAGTCGGTAGCTTCTTCTCCCGACTTCTCACCCTCTGTCGGTTCTCTCTCACTCTCAACTCCTCCGCCAAAAAAAATACGCACGCAAGCTTATACACACACACACACACAAAGACACACACACCAAATCGGCTACAAGGCGACCTGCGGCGGACCAAGATGGAAATTGACGGGAAGTCAGGGCAAGAAATAGAGGTGGGAAACGGGTCGGATTTTCGGGCTGAAGTAAACTTCTGCCATGAGTTTCAGGTTTGATTTCTCTGATCTGGGTTGAATAAGGATTCGGATTTCAGCGTCGGCCCGAATTGTGTTCCTGGTTCGCGATTTTGGGTGAATTCAGGTCAGGATTTTAATCTGGAATTAGCTTTTGTATTTTGGCCGACTAAGGTTGTATTTGCGGGAATGATTTTTGATCCGTTTCGAGAGGATTGAAACATGTTTTGTGTTTACAATCCAAGGTTAGGAAGAACACGAGAGTTAAAATACTGGATTAACGGAGTAGAGTTTGAGGTTTGTGCTGGAATTGTAGATATTGATTGGGGTTTGATTTTCATGTGTTAAGTTTGGAATTTGTAGAAGAACAACAAAATAGAGATGTAGAATTTTACCTGCTTGCAGAAACGGACGACTGCAGGAAGAAGGAAAAAAAATATATTTGTGTATTCTGTATATTGGTTGCAGCATGCAGTATTTATACCGTAGATATTAGGTTTAGGGTATAATTTTAATTGGGCTAGGAAAAAAATTTGGGCCACAGAATTAATATGGCTCGAACAATGAAAATGAATAATAATTGGGCTAAACTAAATAATAATAATATTAATAATAATAATAGTAATAGTAATAATTAATAATAATAAATAATATTATTATTTAACTTGTAAAATCTTTTGGATAACGATTTACATCGCTTAAAATTTGACTCGGGCCTAGAAATGATGAGATAAAATACAATGAATTAAACTGAGAAATGAAACGAAACGAATTACATGACTTGTCATGAACTATAATGACATAAATGGATTTGCATGATCATGAGAATGAAATGAATTAAATGATAAACTTATTCGGGCATTAATTTAATAAAATTGAACAAATTTTTTATAATTCATAATAAATGTATATGCGAAATCGGGGCATTACTGTAACACCCCCAATCCACTCAGGGATATGACACGACGTAGACCCTCTCCTCGAGGATCTACCAGGCTGGTAATTAAAATCAAACATCTAAACATCGCCTTTAAGGCTAAAATGACTCAGTAGATCGATTTAGCCTTTCAATAATTACATACAACTCAAACATATTACACGTCCACGCAGGGGGTCGAATACAACACACTCCCGTACAACGGGAAATAATACTGCAGCGGAAATAAAATACAACTAAACCAATATGACATCAAATGGGTCCTCGTGTGATTAGTATCGTTCATCTTTCATCATCCTTCGTGCCGACCCTGTGTTATGCTCCCAAACCTGAATGCAAAAACAGACATCCACCCCCCGAATACTCGGGGGTTAGCAAAACTCCACTGTTTTGCTAGTGCAAGAACAAAGTGCAAATACGAGCCATACAATTCACATTCCACGAATAACAATAACCAGGAATCCTCAAAGATCCAAATGTAGCGAAAAGTACTTCCTGTGGCATGAGTTTGGGTAAAACATTCCAAAATCGAAAGATCACAAATCAAGGAAACAATTTATAAAACTATTTAAAATGCCATCGAGAGTTTTAATAGAAAACAATTTAGGATTACCGAATCCTTCTTTTTTCCAAAATCAACAGGGGTCACATCCCAAAGGTTTTATTTTCACAAATGAAACTAACAACAATACACAAGGTTAAAACTCACGTCACGCGCCCTCGACGGACATAAAACACACACGCACCTGTGAAGTTTTACTCGTGGATCCAGGGCGAAACCATTGGACTCCCTCCGTGGCCCCGTCGAACCCTCTCGAGGTGAGCAAACACATTCACAAAACATACACACCAACCTGTGAAGTTTTTACTCGTGAGTCCAGGGCGAAACCATTGGACTCCCTCCGTGGCCCCGTCGAACCCTCCCGAGGTGAGCAAAATACATTCACTAAACATACACACGCACTCGTGAAGTTCTACTCGTGAATCGAGGGCGAAACCATTGGACTCCCTCCGTGGCCCCGTCGAACCCTCCCGAGGTGAGCAAACACATTCACAAAACATACACACCAACCTGTGAAGTTTTTACTCGTGAATCCAGGGCGAAACCATTGGACTCCCTCCGTGGACCCGTCGAACCCTCCCGAGGTGAGCAAAATACATTCACTACACATAAGCAACCGAACTCGTGAATCCAGGGCTATACCATTGGACTCCCTCCGTGATCCCGTCGGACCCTCCCGAGGTGAGCGAAATACATTCACATAATTAACACGTCACAACAAGGATATTCATACAATCCACCCAAAGGCAACAAACACAAAGCACGACATAATCGTCAAATCACAACGCACCGAAATGAGATAATATATGCACACACGCGTTATCAAGCACAACATAAACACCAAACATATCCAAAGAATTCACGTAGTCACTTACAACCACACAATTTACAAAACACACACATTTTGAAAGTGAGCCTTTAACTAGGCTAGCCGAATCTTTTGAAAACTCATTTCAAACAAACAAATAAACATACCAAGACGATCACCAATCATCATATCCACAAAACAAGAAAAGTATGGGCAAGGTACTTGCCTCGAATAAGAACAACGCGGAGAATCCACCAAAGTAGGTTGGCACGAACCGACTACGAACCCGCCGACTCCACCAAACGCCAACTCGCGATAATAAACTACGAAGGACAATAACAACAATGAAAATGAATTCCATAGCACGACTTAAAGCCGTTGAATTCAAAGAACGAAAGATGGAAGTTCAAGTGTTTCCCCCAAAACGGCCAAGAACACGATTCGTCCCATCAAAACACGAAAACGGAATTTCAAACCGAAATATGGATATACAATCCATAGGATATATTTAACAACATCATTTAACAACAATCAATCCATCAAAAACAGATGGAAAAAGAAATCAAGAACAAATCCCCCAAAAATTCAATTCGGAGGAAATCAAGAAATATACTTCGATTCGACGAAGAACAATGGATTAAATGATGTTAAACACAAGAATACTACTAAGATTAATCATACCCATCATGGATTAATCAACGATACGGAACGAATCGGCCAAAAATGCAAAAACCCCAAAATTTCTCAAAATAGGGTTCTAGGAAATCTCACCTTGATTCGCTGGATCAAAGGAGGTTATGGAGGGATTAATAGATGATATGAACTCCCAATCTTCGTGGATTAGTTGCTTGACAATAAGTCTCCTGGATAGCCAAGCCTCCAGCTGCGGAGAGGAAAAGATGGAAATGAGAAACGGCTGAAAATATGACTACTCCGTCATATTTATACAGGCACGGCCTAGCATGCGCTACACCTTCCGGACTAGCGCGCGCTAACGGGCAGCCTCGGCCGAGAACCTTCGGCCGAGGCCCGCAAGTCCTGGTACTGCAGACTCAATCTGCTGGTCGGATCCTGCCTGCCCGACCGCGATAGCGCGCGCTGCGCGGACGCTAGCGTGCGCTAGCTGATCTGTCCAGAACTCTCTCGACTGAACTGCCCGGCCAGGTAACGTACGCTAGTCGGCCGACAGCGTGCGCTATGCCTGCCGACTAGCGCGCGCCACGCTCGGCGTAGCGTGCGCTACCTGCCGATCCTTCACGAGTCCAGAACCCCAGAAACCCCACTGTCCAGTCCGATAGCGTGCGTTGGTCGGTCGAGCTAGCGTGCGCTATACCTGCCGAGCTAGCGCGTGCAGACTTCCGGCCGTAGCGTGCGCTACGCCGGTTCCTGTCGTGCTCTTTGGACGGTGCCCGGACTTCCGACAATTGCCGCACTGTCCGGCACGGTGCTCGCTTGCCGACCCGACGACTCGATTTTTGAAAACGTACGGAACGAACACGACGAAAAACTCGCGGACAACATCAACGACCCGAAATGAAAACATAATGCAATAATTAATCGCACGCGACCGAGAAAAGGGGTCAAGACAACAATTACGAATGCGGATACCCACAACTTTGGGTAAATTACAAAATGGTCCAAAACGCCCGAAAATCACGATACGTGATCGAATAACCAAACCGAAGTTCACAACACGTCTAACAAAGTTAAACGGACTTACGGGAAACACGAAATAGCAGTTTCGAACGAGATTCGCAAGAATCGAACCCAAGTGCAGATAAGTGGCCAAAAAGCACGGAACTCAACAAAACGACACCTAAACAAACTCGGATGACAAAAAGTGCATAATTAATCATTCTCGGAATGACGAAATGGTCATGACCGAGTCGTCAAAACGGACTTTTGCCGAAAAAAAAAGAAAATACCGGAAATCGAAATTACGGGTATTAGACACTACCCTCCTTAAAAGAAGTTTCGTCCCGAAACTTAAAACAAGTAGGGAGAAGCAATATCCCGCCAGGAAAACTCAACGAGATACACAAGAAACGCGTAACTTACACCCATCGGCAAAACGTTACAAACAACGCAAAGGAATATACGGCGTGAAAACACGCTCCACGACGACTAACACAACGCCACCGGTAGAGACATAATAAAATCAACAAGTGATAAGCGTCATCAAAAAGATAGTACAATCAAGTCGATTATCCGAACAATCACAAAACACAACGAACGAAAATCAATACGATTGACCAACCCAACGGTTCATCAATCAAAACGCGAGCCAAACGCTGAACAAATACGGAATTCCACCGCCCAAGGGTTGGAAGATCGAAACTAGACTAATTTCCCGAACTTAAGAGAATTACGAAGGAGTCTGAACATTTAACAATTACGAGACGAGATCAACAAAAACCGAACAATCAAACGATCGAACCACAACGATCGAGACAACAAAAATCGAACAATCATGTTCGAATCACGAAGAACAATAAAATTCAAACAACAACTCCAAGGTTCACAAGAATCGAACCGAACTCGGAAAAGTCACAGCGATAACCAGATCGACTCAAAACAAGATCACAGCTCATCCGAACGAAACCGAAATACAAAACAAGTTCAGAAAGTATCAACGAACACGAGCGAGCCGATAGAATTGAGAAAGATAAAATACAGAAGCCAAAAATAATACGGGTATTATATTCGACCTCTTCTAAAAGAAGTGTCGTCCCCGAAACTCACAACAACGAAATCAAGGTGACAACACAACAAGCAACCGACTGAAACATCCTTCAAAGGCCTCTCAAAGCCGATTCTGATAACTGTGCTAAAGCGCGAACTCCGAAAGTCTCGGTAGCCAATTCGCAAAACTGAATTCGGTGTCCCTCGAGTCCGCACTTGAAACGCATTACTGACGAGAAGGACAATTTACACGTGCATGCTCCGGCACATCACGGTTTAAACGCCTCGGCTCGGCATACCGAAAATACAAATGCTAGATACAATGGGGCATAACTTCGCAAAACAACATAGCGGAGATGCCAACTCAGCACAACAAAGAATTATAACACATATCATATACAACGATTACCATCGTAAAGTAATACACACACAAACACTACAACAACGACGGTATCGTTTGGCGACCTCAACGGCCCGAACAATAACCAGCACATAATTACAAAAATCATGAAACAATAACACATGTACACAAACGTACAAACCCAAGCTTTAACAGCTCACACAGGTGCGATAACACGCAAGCCACCACGAAATGACAACATTAAAGATCGTCATCACACCTCCCACAAAGGGCTAACAAAACATATGCGTGGCGAACGACTCAATGTTCACACCACCAATTCAATCACAATTCGGAGGGCTAACACCCTAACAACAATACCAACATCATACACATCTTCTCCGACCACAAGCAGGGAATGATGGGATTTAAAAATGAAAACCACCTTTTGAAAACAGTTTGTAAACACCAGTTGATCTTGAGTATCATTTTACAAAAAGTTGAACAAACATCATTGTCGAGACTTTGAAAATCATCTTGCGTTTGTACAAAAATGAGGACACTTTTCTTTTAGTGAAAAACTTTCAAAAATATTCGACCCTCAGGTCTAAGCAAAGCATTTCCAAAATTACTGGAAAGAAAAAAAAATATATTTTGGTCCTCAAGGTAGAAGAATTTTGAAACAGATAGTTGCGCTAGTAGGCGCCTTGAAAATACAATCCATTTAAAAGTACGTCTCGGATTTTATTTTCTAAGATACTCGAGGTTTTCGAAAATTTATTAGGCTAGAATGCCTAAAAACTCACATGTAACAATATTCACTTACATACAATCATAATACACGCATCAACTCGCTCAAAATCAAGACAACACCTATCTTTTACCGGAAACAACAGTCAAATATCATAGTCGAAAGGACGTAAATAATGACAACACTCCTCAAATAAATGAAACATGAGTCACATAAACGCATCATGAAACCGAGAATCTACATAAAGATTCCATCACTTAATACAAAATCAAACAAATAGCTCGTGTCACACGAGGCACAATACAAAGAAGGGAGACTTATATCCACAGGTCGCACGAAGATGATGATCGCCCCACGATACTAATCACGACCAACCAACTCAGACGTCGCGACACGACTCAGTCAGATAAAATCCGACGAAACAAGACTCAAACAACACGACTTGACCCGACAACCTAGGTTTCCACAGCCTAAGCTCTGATACCATTTATGTAACACCCCCAATCCACTTAGGGATATTACACGCCGTAGACCCTCTCCTCGAGGATCTACCAGGCTGGTAACTAAAATCAAACATCTAAACATCGCCTTTAACGCTAAAATGACTCAGTAGACCGATTTAGTCTTTCAATAATTACATACAACTCAAACATATTACATGCCCATGCAGGGGGTCGAATACAACACACTCCCGTACAACGGGAAATAATACTGCAGCGGAAATAAAATACAACTAAACCAATATGACATCAAACGGGTCCTCGTGTGATTAGTATCGTTTATCTTTCATCATCCTTCATGCCGACTCTGTGTTATGCTCCCAAACCTGAATGCAAAAACAGACATCCACCCCCCGAATACTCGGGGGTTAGCAAAACTCCACTGTTTTGCTAGTGCAAGAACAAAGTGCAAATACGAGCCATACAATTCACAATTCACGAATAACAATAACCAGGAATCCTCAAAGATCCAAACGTAACGAAAAGTACTTCCCGAGGCATGAGTTTGGGTAAAACATTCCAAAATCGAAAGATCACAAATCAAGGAAACAATTTATAAAACCGTTTAAAATGCCATCGAGAGTTTTAATAGAAAACAATTTAGGATTGCCGAATTCTTCTTTTTCCAAAATCAACAGGGGTCACAGCCCAAAGGTTTTATTTTCACAAATGAAACTAACAACAATACATAAGGTTAAAACTCACGTCACGCGCCCTCGACGGACATAAAACACACGCACCCGTGAAGTTTTACTCGTGAATCCAGGGCGAAACCATTGGACTTCCTCCGTGGCCCCGTCGAACCCTCCCGAGGTGAGCAAACACATTCACAAAACATACATACCAACCTGTGAAGTTTTTACTCGTGAGTCCAGGGCGAAACCATTGGACTCTCTCTGTGGCCCCTTCGAACCCTCCCGAGGTGAGAAAAATACATTCACTAAACATACACACGCACTCGTGAAGTTCTACTCGTGAATCCAGGGCGAAACCATTGGACTCCCTCCGTGGCCCCGTCGAACCCTCCCGAGGTGAGCAAACACATTCATAAAACATACACACCAATCTGTGAAGTTTTTACTCGTGAATCCAGGGTGAAACTATTGGACTCCCTCCGTGGCCCCGTTGAACCCTCCCGAGGTGAGCAAAATACATTCACTAAACATAAGCAACCGAACTCGTGAATCCAGGGCTATACCATTGGACTCCCTCCGTGATCCCGTCGGACCCTCCCGAGGTGAGCGAAATATATTCACACAATTAACACGTCACAACAAGGATATTCATACAATCCACCCAAAGGCAACAAACACAAAGCACGACATAATCGTCAAATCATAATCCACCGAAATGAGATAATATATGCACACACGTTGTAACACCCCCAGAATACGTCCCGGAATGTCACACGCCGTAGGCCCTTCTCACAAGGATCTGCCAGGCTACACTCCAATAGACTACTCAAATGATTGACCGACCGGGGACAATCTAATTACAAAGCAGACTGACAAGGTCATTAAACAATTCAGAACTAATGAAATTCACCTCTCAATGACAAGAATAAACTTTAATACAAAAAGAAATGACAACTCAATTTAATAAATGAAAACTACACCCATGCAAGGGTGAATACTCGACCAAAAGGGGGAGTACCGACCAAAGTGAAAACAAAAGGAAAGACTCTGACTCTTGTGTGATTAGCATCGTCGTCTTCCATCTTCTTCCAAGCCAATCCCGTGACTGCTCCCGAGCTGCCAAAACCTGAGCGCATAACAGGCACCCACCCCCCGAAAACTCGGGGGTTAGCAAACTGGAATTTTGCTAGTGCAAGTACATAATATACAAGATATACGAACAATAACAACACAAAATTCAACCATTGTGACGCTTTAACACAAACCATACATTCCCAAAGTCTACACAGTATAGCACTCGTATACATAAGGTGAAAAATAATCCCATAGTCATATTCTCTATATGGAACATAACACAAATTAAACTTTAAACGAGCCCAAGGAGTCAAAAGATTTAGTTTGAAAATCTATTTTTATAAAAGGAAAAGTATTTTGATAAGATAGTTTGAAAATATTATTAATGACTCGGGCCATCTTGGGGTTTTGAAAATCGAATGGGAATGCTTTTAGAAAATAATTTCAAGAGCTCTCGGGTCCTCGACCCAAGATATGGAAAACGATTGCACGAAAACATGTCAACATTAGTCGGGATCCTCGACCCAATTTATAGAACACTGTCACAAACGAAATCATTACAACATCTCACGGGGTTCTCAACCCAATCCAAATAACATCATCACGAGATCAATCATCTCAACATTACACAGGGTCCTCGACCCAATACACAGAATAGCACCACAATACAATCGAAGGCACAATCCCTCATTCGACATATTCTGCTCAAGACCCCCGATTAATTAACCCTCAAAGATTTCGTCAAACCTCCTTGGTTAATTAACCCTGATACCAACGCTTTAAAAACAAGTTGAAACAAACTTTCAAAAACACGAATCGCGGTCTATATCAAGACAAACATTTAAAAGAGAGTTGAAAGATTTTGAGATACGAACATCGTTCGGTAACGGGGTCTTAGCTATCACTCAAATACCCGAAACCAATAAGCCTGCCAGGCGCCTCCCTTGCGCACCTGTGTACCGGCGTTCACTCCACTATGTTGGCCGCTCCTTGAACATGTCACCGCGCCGGCGATCACTCCCGCAAGAGCCGCCCCTTGCGCGCGCATTAGGTAACATCGGCGTTCACCACCCATATGGAGCCGCACATTGCCGCATACACCAGGCCGGAGTGCACGCCCCGCCCTCAGAGGTTCCCGGATATGACGTTTCTCGCAACAAGTATCCACATTATTTCAAACATCAAGCACACAGACAAACGTCACAACAATTATCAACTCAGTACATCAAGTCACACAATTTCTCCGCCAGTCCATAACCACACAAATAAACAATAACACGCACGTTATCATTCAAAACTCAATCACAATAAGCCTTCAAGCATAATCGCTATATTACGACTCAACCGAATATATATATATATAACCTTACTATATTATATGAACAAGTATAGTTCATCCATCAATCCAAGTTGAGTACGTCAACTAGTGTTAGCATTCATCACTCATCATTCCCCGACATAGGCACATATATCAATATACGTATATACATACATATATTTAACATATAAATATATATATATATATATGGGCGATTTACATCTGACTACCTTTTTAGATGGTCTAATTACAGTTTGGTCCCTATTGTTTCAGATATTACAATGAAGGACAAACTTTGCACTGTCCAGAAACTATATTTACAACGAAGGACAAAAGTCAAATTTTCAGATGATGTCACTGGAGAGAGTACTGATATTTCGAATTTGCCCTTTTATTTTTCCTTTTCTTGTTTACCCATTTATTTTTCGCCTCACGTGGGTGGCACATGCTGGACCTCATTATAATATATATAACACTTTTGGACTCCAGTGTAATAAATTTTCAAGCTTTCTAGAAAAAAATATTTTTTTCCAAAAAAGAAAGTATTTTCTGGAAAAAAATATTATTTTTCGAAAAAATAAAAAAAAAAATATTTTCTGGGAAAAAAACTATCTTTTCGAAAAAAATATTATTTTATGGAATTTTTATTTTTTTCCAAAAATTGAAAAATATTTTCTGGAAAAAAATATTATTTTTTCGAAAAAATAAAACTATTTTTTGGAAAAAAATAAAAAAAATATTTTTTCGAAAAAACTAAAAAAATATTTTCTGGAGAAAAAGGTATTTTTTGGAAAAATAATATTTTTTCGAAATTTAATTATTTTCTGTAAAAACATATTATTTTTTCGAAAAAATAAAATTATTTTCTGGAAAAAAATAAAAAAAATATTTTTTTCGAAAAAATTAAAAAAAATATATTTTCTGGAGGAAAAAATATTTTTTGGCAAAATAATATTTTTTCGAACTAAAATTATTTTCTTGAAAAAATTTTAATTTTTCAAAAAAATAAAATTATTTTATGGAAAAAAAAATAAAATAAAATATTTTTGTGAAAAAAATATTTTCTGGAAAAAAATTATATTTCGAAAAAAAAAATTATTTTCTGAAAAAAGAATATTTTTAAAAGAAATGTATTAGCCAAACACTTTAATAACTTATAAGCTATTTGTTTAATATGAAATGTATTTTAAAAGAAATGTTTTATTCAAGTAAATAGAGGGGCATTTTCGTCTTTTTAATAGAAGTCAACACCAATTCAGATTTTTGTCCTTCGCTGTAATTTATGAAACAATAGGGATTAAAGTGTAAAGAGGCCATCTAATAGGGTAGTTGGCTGTAATTTCCTCATATATATATATATATATATATAAGGGTGGGTTATGGAGTGAAATGGTATAAGTGTAAGAAATAGGAATGATTGTAAGCTATTGATTCTTGGAGATTAAGGGCTCAGATTTCATTCTGGTGTGCTAACACGGGAAACTAGGAGTGCTAACGAATTTAATTATTGGGGTACCAATGTAATTTGACTAATTTCTAATATGGGAAGTTCCTACAATCATGGGAAGTTCATGTATTCATGGGATTTCATATTTTAGGTTAATATCTATTTTTTATGGGATTTCATATCTTTTAGTCGTTCAAATATTTTATATTTTTGGTGTATTTTTTTTTTAAACTAACATTATTTTTTTTCTATTTAATTTGTATTTTTAAAAATCGGAACTGTTGTGCTAACCATTTGTTTTGTGTGTGCTGCAAATTGAAAACCAGAGTGCGGTTCTGATTATGTTCCAATTATGTGATTTTTTTCTTATGTTTTATTGTGTACAATGCACAACAAGATATATTACCTAGCACACTATTCATATCAACGTTGCACACAAGGTATAATACCTATAATGTGTCACAACATAAGCAGAAACTTGTACAACATTAATTTACCTAAATTCAAAACATATCAATTCAAATTATTTATCTTCCAAAAAAAAAAGCACAACACATTGTATCAAAATTGACTGCATTGTACACAATAAAGCATAACAAAAAAATTCACATAATTGGAACATAACCAGAACCGCACTCTGTTTTCAATTTGCAGCACACACAAAACAAATGATTAGCACAACAGTTCCGATTTTCAAATATATACAAATTAAATAGTTTTTAAAAAAATAAAAATAAATACACCAAAAAAATAAAATACCTGAACGACTAAAAAATATAAAATCCCATAAAAATATATATTAACCTAAAATATGAAATCCCATGAACATAGGAACTTCCCATGATTGTAGGAACTTTCCATAAGTGAAATTAGTCAAATTACATTGGTACCCCCAATAATTAAATCCGTTAGCACTCTTAGTTTTTCGTGTTAGCACACCAGAACAAAATCTGGGCCATTAATCTCCAAGGATCAATGGTCTACAATCATTCCTATTTCCTACAAAAAAAAGCTTTCCTACCTGAACCTATCCCTATATATATATATATATATATATATATATATATATACACACATATATACATCCGTATAAATTCATACACTTCAACAACAATGATTTCACGCAGTTACAATTCGTATATCAAGGTACTTGCCTTGGTAATCTCTCACGAATACTTCGGAAAATACGGTTGATTGGAGAAATCCGGAACTCCAATGAAAATGGCGATCGGAAAGGCTCAACACTAGATTTTTGTAGGGAATTCGTCCCTAGTATCCTATCATCAAATAAACAACAAATCACACGAGGAAAAACATCGCAAAACGACCAAATTTCTCTCTGCGGCATTTCCCCGGACACCTTGAAGGCGTCAAACGAAAGTTCATATAAACGACGAATCGGAAATGGTAAAACCATGGAAAGATGATGAAAATGATAGAATACAACTTAATCTACAATTATCCATCAGAAATATGAGTTAAAACGATCAAATCGGACAAAGTCAACTAAAATCCCCAAAACTATATTTTAGAAAATCATACCTTGATTCGATCGATCGGAGCAAGTTATGGAAGGATTAATTGATGATATGGACTCACTAATCTCGTGGATTTATAGTGGAACAACATGCCCTCGTGTTCTCCAAGCTCCAGCCGCGGAAAGAGAAGAAAAAGGAATAGAACAAGGGGTGTAAACCCGACTGTCCGGTCATATTTATACCCTTGCAGGACACGGCGCAACAAACGGCCCAGTCCCGCGCCGTGTCTACCGCCGTGTTGCGGTTCAGTGCGCGACCTGACCGACACGGAGCAACAAACGGCCCAGTCTTGGGCCGTGTCTACCGCCGTGTTGCGGGTCAGTGCGCGACCTGACCGACACGGCGCAACACCCGGCGCAAGACACCTGCATGTGTGTCTCGGCGTGTCCGACACGGCACAACACCCGGCGCAAATCTTGCGCGGGTTCTCGGCCGTGTCTCGGCAGGCCTGCTAGTCCTGGCCGACCCGGCGCAGGACACGGCGCTCGGCAGCGCCGTTTTCACCGCCGTTTCGTACAGATCCGGCCAACGAAGCTCCGGTTGAAAAATGATTCCGGCACAATCCGAAAATTACGATAGGACCACAACAACGATCCAGAAGAAGACGAAAAATAATAAAACAGGACATACGATTAGCTCGACTCCCACGGTGATAAGTCGTACCCGACGAATATCACAACACGGTACATCACGCCGTACCAAGAAGTCGTCCGCAGAACAAAATGACCGGTGTAACTAGCAAAATTCGAAAATAACCGGAACAGAAATCTCGAGTATTGCAACTATAACATACATGTTATGATCCAAAACGATAACAAGCAAATTACGTAGCATGAAATGCCCCAAGCACGGAACGAACACGACGAAAAGCTCGTGGACCACATCAACAATCCGAAATGAAAATAATGATATACAACAATTCACCACATATGGCCCTAAATACAAAATCGATCGCTGAGAGGGAGAAATAATTAAATGCTGACGCTCGACAGTTGAGAAATTTCCGGTCTACAAAGAGAAATTCAAATTAAACCGGAAATGAAAAATCTCGGGTATTACATTCTACCCACCTTAAAATAAGTTTCGTCCCGAAACTTAAAGTAAGGAGCAGTGGAATAATCAAGCAAAAGTAATTACGTGCTCAGCCCCAAAACATCACGAGCAAAGCATGAACGTAAGGTTCCAGAAGTACGATGAACTGATCTAGCAAGTACAAGGCAATTTAAAATGGTCAAAAGGTTCACAGATGAATTACCAACAATGAAAGTCATCCCATACCGAAAATACTAAGAAGAGTACGGGTAATACATTCCCCCGTCTAAGAGGACATTACAATCCCGAAACTTAAGACAACAAAAGATGGAAATGTAAAGCAATGAAACGAAAAACGATCAAAGTCACGATTGTTGGAATCAGCAACGATTAGGACATATTACAAAATATTCATACTCCCATGTTAGGCTCCTCAGAAGGAGACATAGGGTTTCGGGACATTCTCCGGTCACTTACTCTGTTCGCCAATAGGGTAGCATTCATTGCCAGTTTGGAAATTATCTCACAATATTTTTCCCGATGACCTTCACACCCGCACCGGTAACAAGTCAAGGGTGGAGGGGGACAATTTGCACGTACGTGTCCCTGACAGTTACAGTTGAAGCATCTTCTCTTCTTACCGCGAGTCACCGATGTTGGTTTGGGATTTCCAGCGTTCACTCCCGACCGCGAAGATAACGCTTTCGAACGACGTGAGGATTTGGGAGCCTTAGACTCTTCACCAACCAAAAATTTCCCAGATGTCCTCGGTCTCTTGGCTTCGCTCGTGGGCTCGACTACTGAGGAGATTTCATAGGATATCGTTTGATTTTGATACTCCTTCACTGTAGCATGAATCGTTGTCGTACGAACCAGCTCGCCGCTTCCATTCCCATCATCACGTCTACGTCTGTCGAGGCTCGACATACTAATGCAGATAATACCGTTCAACAATATTAATTTATCAGTCATACAATATACCACAATTATCACCCGACTTTTAGTTAGCATCCTTAGAATAACGGTAATATTGTAAAGCACAAAGTTTTATGAAGTCAATTTTGAGTCCTTCGACGAGGACGATCATTATATGTATGCACTTAATGAAAACAAATTTTTGAAAAAAAAAGAGGGCTAGTCACGTTGCGCCCAAGACTTATAAATACTGTCTTTTATTTCGGAAGACGAAGCCGTATCACAATTAGGGCCGAAGCCACGGCACGAAGCCGTATCACAATTAGGGCCGAAGCCACGGCACGAAACTGTATCACAATTAGGGCCGAAGCCCCAGCACGAAGCCGTATCACAATTAGGGCCTAAACCATGACGCGAAGCCGTATCACAATTAGGGCCGAAGCCACGTCACGAAGACATATCACAATTAGGGCCGAAGCAACGGCACGAAGCCGTATCACAATTAGGGCCGAAGCCATGGCACGAAGCCATATCATAATTAGGGCCGAAGCCACGGCACGAAGTCGTATCATAATTAGGGCCGAAGCCACGGCACGAAGCCATATCACAATTAGGGCCGAAGCCACGGCACGAAGACGTATCACAATTAGGGCCGAAGCCACGGCACGAAGCCGTATCACAATTAGGGCCGAAGCCACGGCACGAAGACGTATCACAATTAGGGCCGAAGCCACGGCACGAAGCCGTATCACAATTAGGGCCGAAGCCACGGCATGAAGCCGTATCACAATTAGGGCCTAAGCCACGGCACGAAGCCGTATCACAATTAGGGGCGAAGCCACAGCACGAAGCCGTATCACAATTAGGGTCGAAGCCCCAGCACGAAGCCGTATCACAATTAGGGCCGAAGCCACGGCACAAAGCCGTATCACAATTAGGGTCGAAGCCACGGCACGAAGCCGTATCACAATTAGGGCCGAAGCCACGGCACGAAGCCGTATAACAATTAGGGCCGAAGCTACTGCACGAAGCATTATCACAATTAGGGCCGAAGCCACGGCACGAAGTCGTATCACAATTAGGTCCGAAGCCATGGCACGAAGCCGTATCACAATTAGGCCATCCAATGGCCGTGACCTACTGAATTGTAGGTGTTGGAAACCCAACTGCGAAGGTTCAAGCCCCAAACTTATCCATAATGAGTACTAGCCGAGACTAGCCTCCAAAACATAATTAATCACAAAGGGGCAACGATCCGAAGATTACCAAATTCACAAGAAAGATAGTGTGTCCTTGAGTCGGCTAACACGACGATAGTAACTCACGGATGGGCACCGTCCTCGATAGTCCTAATTCAATACCTCGATTGTCTTAAAATGGCCAACCGATAACAATGATGCAGCGGATGATTCAATACCTCGATTGCCTTAGAACTGCCAATCGATAACAACGAGACATTGAATGATTTGATACCTCGATTGCCTTAGAACGGTCAATCGATAGCAATGACACAATGAATGAATTGATACCTCGATTGCCTTAGAGCGGTCAATCGATAACAATGATATAATGAATGATTGAACACTTCGATTACCTTGGAACGGCCATTCGATAACAATGATATGTAGAATGCCTCGGCACCTTTAATAGGTTACCGACGACGAAGATGAGAAATGAATGCGACAATGCCTTCAATCGGCCAACACAACATGAATGACAGGACGCCAACATTTATAATAATGATTACAACAATGTCTTAGATCGATATCAATATTAACAACAACAATCGATACATTGATACCACGAACCGGTGATCGATAATAACATTAACAACGAGTATCTCAATGCCTTACCGGCCATTAATGAACAATAGCAACATTTGCATAATTGCCTAAAGGTATCGGATCGAACGATCCCTTAATATCAATGAACTTATGAAGAGACTAAGTCTCGGAATGATACAACACATTCATACACATATATGATAACATTAATCTCATTGACTAGTACAAGTATAAAACTTGCCTCAATCGAAGGTGATGAATTCTTTCCACGAACAACGAACGACGTCCTCCGATAAATACAAGCACTCGAACAACCTTGAATGAAATACAATTCATTCAATAACACAATATCAATCGAAATCAACACAACGACCGAAAGAAACTCTTTGAGATATTTAATCGAACACTAAATTTTCAAAGTTCCTCAAGAACCTAAGAATCATCAATCGGGTTGAACAAATCGAAGATATGGACATAAAATCCATAGAATACGATTAATAATGTTCACTAGCATCAACCGATTCATCAAATTCGGATGAACAATGAAAATCAAGAAGAAATCCCGAAAATCAAATTCTAGGAGATTTCAAGAAATTGCCTCGATCCGATGAAGAACAAGGATTTGATGTTGATATAATCGACAAGAATCCTCAAAAACGCTTAGAAATCGAGTGGAATCGACCAAAAACTCCACTCCCTGATTTTTCCCGTCGCCAGCCGCACTCGGGTGAAGAAATGTGAAGAAAATGAGGTATGGCCGGTCACTGTCTATATATGGCCGACAGGGTTACGGTCGTAACTGGCAGGGCCTTACAGCCGTAACCGGCATTCGTCCGGAAGTTTCCTAGCGCCGTACGGCCGTAACTCTCGGCCCTTACGGCCATAACCGGCATTCATTCGGAAGCTGCCTGGCGCCCGTACGGTCGTAACTCTCAGTCCTTATGGCCGTAACCGGCATTCGTCAGGCCATGCCTTTCGATCACTTACGGATGTAACTGTCACCTTATGGTCGTAACTCGTCCAGGCCAGGCCAGTTCCAAACTGTGCGGCCGTGGCTCGGCCGTGGCCACTCCCACGGTCCGAACGACGCCGAAACCCGAACCTGAATATGAATCGAAGATACGGTTACGAAGTACTCGC
Organism: Orobanche coerulescens; assembly: GCA_033398695.1. Classification (NCBI taxonomy): domain Eukaryota; kingdom Viridiplantae; phylum Streptophyta; class Magnoliopsida; order Lamiales; family Orobanchaceae; genus Orobanche; species Orobanche coerulescens. The sequence continues at coordinate 78,881,691 of CM065805.1, forward strand.
AAAGATGAATCCAAGCGCTAATAGAACACACGATTCCGACCACCCGAAGGCTCGAAATTCGACAACGAAAAGTAATTACCCCAAACTTTGGGAAATTACGAAAATGGCACAAAACTTCCGAAATACACGATACACGATTGAAAAACCAATCCAAAGCTCGCAACATAAATAATAACATTAAATGAAATTACGAGAAACTCGAAACAACAGTTTCGGACGAGATTCGCAAGAATCGAACTCAAGTGCGGAAAAGCGGTTTAAGAACACGGAACTCAACAAAACGATACCGAAACGAACTCTAATGACAAAAAGTGCCGAATTAAATATTCTCGGAATGACGAAACGGTCACTACAGAGTCTCTAGGATGGACTTCCGCAAAAAAAAGAAAATTATCGGAAAATCGAAATTGCGGATATTACAGCATTTGGTCCTGTTTTGCGAGATTTACATGGGGCAGGCACGTAATTTCTATAAGCATGGTTATTATGCAGGTTAAATCCGGAACTTCGGCTCCAGTACGGTTGTTGTCTTGGAGGAGGAAGTATATTCTTCTACCTTATTGTCTGCCTTCTGGGTTTCCAAATGGATTCCCAGATCTGCTGTTGATAGAATTGCATAGAAACTTACTTACAGGGCAGATATTTTGTTGCTGAGGTTTTCGCTGCTTATGATATGAGCTGGGTGGAGGAATGGCAGCCTTTTATATTCGATATGGGGCAGCTGTAACCCATATAGGACCATCCTTCGGGACTTCTTTAGGTTCTAGAATGGGTTCCACTCCTTTGACAATCACCGTACTAGTTTTGTCTTTGTGGGAGAACGGGTCGTATCCTAAGCCACATTTGTCATAGGTGTGCTGCCTAGTGCTTAGGATGTCTTCCATCCTCCTCGATGAGTTCTCAAAGTACTTCAGGATGGACTCGAGTTCTCCTCATCTCTTCTCGAGAAGCTGCATTTTAGCCTATAATAAAGCATAATCATTTGTCTTGCATTTACAATGTGTTTTTAGCTCATTTAGTTCGGTTGCAAGTTGATTATTGATTTCCATGAGTTTTCATGAATGATCTTACTATTTTCGCAATCCATAGACATATTTTCATAGTTGTTTTTGAGTAGATCATTTTCGTCCTTTAGCTCTAAGTTAGAAAGGGAGAGCTGTAGGTTTTCTTGTGCATCTCATGGGCCTTTTGAATGGTCCTAAACTCATTAATAATGTTTTTAAATGTATGTGATGCATTAATAGGAGGATCTAAGGTTGATCTTACCTCATCCTCACTGTCATCATCATCATCCTCTTCCTTCGCCATAAAGCACATGTAGGCTTTATCTTCGATTTCATCATCGGCGGACTCACCGTCGGTGGTTGCCTGTAGGCACTCCTCTATTTTCATCAGTGGGGGCGAGGCTTCTGATTCCCCGATCAGGGTTTTTAGCTTGTTTCTCCAGACGCGCCTTTTTTCGTCCTTCTCTTGTTGCTCGGATTCGGACAACTTCTGCACTTTAGGATGAGGACATCTATTTTCATAATGTGACGGTTTCCTACAATTACAGCACATGTTAGAATCTGTAGACGATGGTGATTCTGAACTTTGTGACGGTTCCCATCTCTTTTTTCTAAACTTTGTTAAACGGATTAGGCCTATAGGGGCCCTTTCTGGATTTCTTAATGAACTTTCGAAATTTGTACATGAGCAAGGCCATTTCATCTTGTGAGAGGATGTCATCATCACGGCCAGATGCCTTAGTTGCAGATTTGGATGTGTTGTAGTCTTAGCAGGTGACTCCTCAACCTTCTATCTCCTGTCAATATCGTACTCAAAGGCTTTGAGGTCAGAAAAGAGATCGAAAATAGATATATCATTTAAATTACAAGACACCGACATATCTGTGGTCTTAATGTCCCATCAGGCAAGGATTGATCTAAATATTTTAAGGTTTTTCTCCTTTCTAGTATATACTTTACGCAATGCTTCAAGTTCACCAACAATGCCGGTAAATCTGAGGTCAAGACCTCAAGTGTTTCAGAAGATTTCATCTCAAAGGATTTAAATTGATGAGTTAGTTTTGATATCTAGTTTTCTTTTGAGAGCTCAGTTCCCTCACAAATAAACTTGAGTTTCTCCCAGATTTACTTAGTTGTCTTACAGCTCTTTATCTTGGAGAATGTGCCTTTGTCAAGAGTGATAAATAGTGCATTCTTGGCGATGTTGTCAAGATTCGCACGCTTACGATCATCAGTTGTCCATTGTTCCCATTCCTTCTCAAGCATTTATGCATGAGGTTTTCCTTCTATTCTTGCAGCTGGATTAACCTTCATGATCTTGATAGGTCCTTCTTCGATGACAAAGATCATATCTCCGTGCATCGCGGCAAGATGGGCTTCCATCCTGATTCTCTAGTAATAAAATTCGTTAATAGAAAATATGGGAACTTTGTTGATCATAGATGTATCCATGGCAGAATTAGAATGAATGAAAAGTTACATAAATAAAGCTTTCAAAATCTAGGGATTTATGGATCTGATTCAAGTTAAAAATCGACTGATTCTTTGTAGAATCAACCATCCCTATACCACTTGTTGGCCATAGTATATAGTATAAACAGCTTATAAGGGGAGGTTTGAATAAGCTGTGTCTTTTTCGATGTTTGTTTGCGCAGTGGAAGTCTAAAAGTAAGCTGCTGTAAGTACCGCATCTGAATAGTCTCCGTTGGGTTTATACTTACAAGATTTTTAGGATAAAATATTAAAATCACACAGATAATAATAAAACAGTAAAGACGATAAGTAAAGACACACTGTTTAAAGTGGTTCGAGGTAAACCCCTCTACATCCACTGGTCCTCCACATAGGAGTAAATAGTTTATTAAAATCACGGCGTACTGAACTGTATGATTTAACTAAACTTATCACTGTATCGTTCACACATATTGATACAACCGACAGTAGATTTGGCCGTTCACACAGATTGACCTAGGCTTCTTCGATTTGCTTCTTCTCACACATATTGAAATTTCGTCCTTAACACTATTCATCCACACATGTCAGGAATAGCTTTGCTTAGTCCACACAGGGCTAAGTAACTCAACATAAAGAATGTGTTATCACGAGTTCGGGCATCATCTGTACACTTGATGATCTTTTGCTAGTAGATGTGCTATTTTTATTGAGGACTTATATATTTCTTACTTCAAATGCCGATGTATGCTTGAATAAATATAATGCTCTTATAAGCTTGATGTTCAGACTGTTGTTCGTGTGTAAATTATGTAAATCGTCAGATTAGAAATGTCCTCCTGCATAAGGCTATTTATAACATTAGAAATAGATCCGTGATTAATGTAGTCGTTGGTCGGTTGGTGAGATTAAGACAGCTCTGATTGGCGGCTCCAGAATATTTAAATTAAAGTGGATTCGCATTTAATGCTTCAGACATTCCCTTTGACTCACATTAAATGTTCTTCTCTCTGTAGTCTCTTCGGCCACATTATATGTTGTCCTATCAGCATTAAATGCTACTTTAACCATGAATATTTTATGAATAAAGAACTTTTGTTTCACAACAGTTTGAAGTCTCTTCAGTCCTGCTAGTTTTTTGTTTTACTTTTCCTAAGTAAAACACCTATAGCATTGTTTGCTGTAGCCAATATCTTATCTTGCTGTATCTTGAAGGCTTAGATGTAGGATTTGACTCTTGGCTTGCTGTATGATCGTGTGCTATATGGAATAGGATGTATAGACATACTGTATGTGGTACTTATCATTTTTCCAAAAAAAACATCCATAATTGTTTGATATTGTCTTGACTTAGCCGACATTCTGACTTGATGATACTAGGCTGTATGAGGCATTTATCAAAACACTAGGAGGATTTTTCCTAATAGGCTTCTTCAAAGATTTGCTTCCTAAGGGACTAAGAGTGGATACATGTGTCGGATCTTAGTATAGCATACATTTGCCGGATCTTCCTGTGCACTAAGACTGGTTATTTGATACAAAAGAAATATTCATGAGTACAGTGGAATTATTACATAAATTACAAAAGGTTACAACAGAAATAAGAGTACATTTTTGACACAGGGATAAAAGAAATGCTAAATACAGCTCCACAAATCCTATGTCATGTTGGCAATACTCGAGGTCAGACTTCACTTCTCTTCAGCACCTGCCTCTTCTTCCTCTTCGTTCTCTCCACCTAGTGGGGATTTATAAAATCAAAATGGGCTGAGAATAATGGATTCTCAATGGGTTTGGGTTTGGGTTTTTTGAATAAACAATATATTTTCTCAACGAGTTTATATATTTTTTGAATAAACAATATATTTTCTCCCACATTTGAAAAATATTTTTTTACATTTGGGGCAAGTTTTCAAGAGAATAAAATGAATTATGACATGAATGTACAGTCAATCTCAATAGATTGCTGTTGAGTATGATGGATGTAAGGCATCGAGCGCCCATTGAGTATTTAGCTTTGGGAGACTGTCGATGTGACTAAATCCCTTAGCTTCCTCATAACATCTTATACCGTTATCAGCGTTTGGACTTTGACTATCGCCATGACCTTCGGTTTAATAACCGTAGCCTTGGGCGTTTTTTGGACTGTCACTATAACGTTGGCCTTTGAGCTTATCGCTCTCATGCTTGGTGGCTTGCTGCCTTATAACTTATCTGGGTTCGATATGTCCTTAGCTTGGATCTATGTCCAGATCATATCATAATCACGACTATACCTGAATCTACAACTCAGTCACCTTAGGAACACTCCGTCCTTCGGCTTCAAGGGAATAGGATACGGCGGTAGCTTTGCCTAGAACCACAGCCATGCTGCTCGATTGCATATAGTTATAAAATGGACTCTATAGGTACATGTACAGATTCTAGAGGTAATTTATACCCGAAGGTTTTTATTACTTAGTTTCATACAGTACTTACTCCCGATTTCTAATAAATAATTATTGTCGTGATTAACAACGATCATGCATATTATAAGATCTCAATATATTTATTTTATAATAAGTATACTTGGGTAATTTAGAGAAATTAATTCAATTGATTGATGATCATATGTCTATTGTGCGAGTTTTAACAGATTCTTATGATAAACTCTTAAACTTGAATAGTTCGGTACATATTGATTATGTCCAAAAATTACGAACTTTATTGCGAAAAGTCTGTTATGATGTAAGGGCTGAAAGTCAAAAATTACATCAAAGCTTTACCTTTCCAAAATTATAATTTTGCCCTTCCAACTTTTAAGTATTATTATTATTATTTTTACTATAATTACATGAATTGGGATAATTCAATACGGATTGCTTATACGTCCGAAAAATAGGAACTTTATTGACAAAAGTCTGTTATGTTATAAGGATTGAAAGTCAAAAATTGTATGAAGGTTTTACCTTTCAAAAATTACAATTCTACCATTCCGATTTTAAGTATTATTATTGTTATTATTTTTACTATAATTGTATGAATTTGGGTAATTCGGTACGACTTGATTATACATTCGAAAATTTCGAACTTTACTATAAAAAGTCCAGTACGATGTGAGGATTGAAAGTCATGAATTGTATGAAAGTTTTACCTTTTGAAAATTACAATACTGTCCTTCCGACTTTTAAGTATTATTATTAATATTATTATTATTATTATTATTATTATTATTAATTTTGTCTTATAACTTTGATCAATTCATTTGGATTCATTTTAACTCCAAAAATCACAAATCAAGTTGTATTTTGATTCTTAAGTTTTGTACTTTCGAATACTATTTAGTTTAGAATTTTATTCTTTCAAAAACTATAATTCCACCCTTAATTAAGTATTAATTCGAATTTTAATAATCGGGTCATAACTCTTTCTTTTCTTGTCGGACCGATCTCAAATTTTTGGGGTAAGTTCTTTATATTTCTATGAGTCTAGTGACTTAAACTTTTCTGGAAATTTTATTTTTGAAATAGTAAGTTTCTGTAAACTACAATTTTGGCCCCGAATTCTTGAAAATTATATTTTTGTCCCGACTTTCTATTTTAATAAATTCCAATTTAGATGAAACTTAAGATAACTTATTTATGATATTATAAGACAATTTTTACTTTGAAAGTCCATAATTAAGAGTTTTATCAAATTTATCCATTAATCATCCCCTTTTGGCCTATTATAGTTGACTCTTCGAGTCTAAATTCGATTAGTGAAATTTCCCGGTGATTAATCAATCTCTTACCTTAGTCATGTATTATATTTATATATTTTTGGAATTTTAATTCCCATATGTGAGATTTTCCGTAGTTAACCATAATTTTCATCAATAAAATAATTTGCTCAAATAATCAAAGTATGTCAAATTAATGCATGATGATAAAATGTCACTTTTAGCCAGGCATAGATATCTGAGGTTATAACATTTGCATGCATCGTAATACAGATTATAACATTGGAATGCATCATAAGTATGTAGGCTGCATGCTGTTTGCTCTTTTGATTTGCAAAAGTGTAAATAGTCTCTAGGTTAGCATACTGGACCTTTTATAATGTGCATAGAGGCTAGGTTACAGTGAATGGTCAGATTCAAGGAATGAGAAGCATTTTTTAATAAGTATACAGGATGAATCTGGATATAACTGGTATGTCCAACCCATCAATTTTGAATTTATTGTCCAGTCCAACCTTTGTCACATTACAACATCCATTATCATATGATCAGGCGATTTCTATTTTAAAATCACGGGTTTCAAGGCTTTAAAGTCTATATATCATTTCAATATTAAAAATTAAACCATTTTAAATTCATATGATCCACGTGACTAAAACTTAATTTGAAAAGCTAAGTGTATATAATTGGATACGATTATAATATTAATTGATATCTTACAGTATTTGTGTTGTATTTGCAAAAGTACAAAATTCTCCGTTAAAAGATACATACAAGATTCAATTCTTACAGCAATTGAAAATTAATACTGTATTCAAGAGTCCTACTGGATTCCCCCCTTAGTTAATGCACACTACAAATGTAGGAATGTAACTGTACCCTCTTCTTCCTACAGTAAGCATATGACTTATAGTTCTTATTATACGATTAATCAGTGTGGACACTGTATTCACGAGTCTTACAGTATTCCCCCTAAATTGATGAGTAAAAATAAAAACTTAGAGGGGTTTTAGTCAAGGTGTAGCATTCCCAATTCCTGGTGGAGCATAGAAAACCTCATTGTGCTGTGAGGCTTTGGGAAGATGTCGTTTATCTGAATGTCTGTATGGACTTTTTAGATCTGGACATCTTTATTCTCCAAATGATTTTTGATGAAATGATGCTTCATATTGATGTGCTTGGTCCTCGAGTGCGATATAAATTGTGCGTGATTGCGATTGGACTCGTGCTGTCGCACATGATAGGAGTTTCTCTCACCTTGATGCCATAGTCGTCTAGCTGTTGCTTCATCCACAGGATCTATATGCAACAGTTTTCAGCAGCATAATATTCTGGCTCAGCTGTAGAAAGTGTAACACCCCCAAAACCATACGGGAATATTACAGTGCCGTGGGGCCCATATTGGAACCCACAAGGCTAAAATCATTTTTGCAAACATTTAAAAATGCCAAAAAGGCCCTTTTAAAGTACACACACGCAGCGGATAAAAACACAATTAAATAAATTTGCAGCGGAATTAGAAAAACCAGAAAAGAATACACAATCCCAACAACCACGCCATAGCCAGTATCACCGGAAAGCTCATCCCTTCACGACCGCTACTAGCTCGAACTCCGAATACCTAAAAGATAAAGCCCACGATGGAGTCAGCCATAATACTCAACAATGATAACGATCACATCACAAAAACAATACATATCAATGTAATTACAAGGTGAGAATAATCCAGTGTAACCTTACTGATCCATCACAATCCATATCAAATCAGTTCTTACCATAATCCACGTCTCGCGTCCTTAAGTAATGAACGAATTCAAAAGTAATCACCTGTACTGTATCCGAAACACTACCAAGATTTCCAAACATAAATATATCTCGAGTATCAAATAATCTGTCCAAGTTCGATTCTGCCGTATGGGTTGCACAATCGGATCCCAGTCCTGATAAAAACCGATATCACACGATACATCTGCAAATCAACTGTCCCGAAATAATGGCAAGTCCCGAATATCAATACAAATCATGAATGCTCACACAATCAATAATGATAAACAATCAATGCATCACAACGGAAATATCAATGACATGATATTTCCACACAAGATCAACAAAGGATCAACCACGAACGAGAATACCATGATGTGGTAACTCCAACAAGATCAATGAAGAATCAATAACCAAGAATACCGGCAATACGGAAAATCCCAACGAGATCAATAAAAGGTCAACAACCGAGAATATCGACGACACGGTAAGGATCAACGAAGAATCAATAACCGAGAATACCGACGATACGGTAAACTCCAACAAGATCAATAAGAGTCGGCAACCAGAAACACCAACGGTATGATAAACTCCAATAAGATCAATAAAGGGTCAACAACCGAGAATACTGACGACACAGTAAACTCTAACAAGATCAATAAGGACCAACAACCGGGAATACCAACGATACGGTAACTCCAACAAGAGCAATAAGGAATCGACAACCGAGAATACTGACGACACGGTAAACTCCAATAACATCAATCAAGGACTAATAACCAAGAATACCAACGGTGAGACAACTCCCAAACAGAATCAATAAAGATCAATAACGAACGAGATTACCAATGACAGGGTGAACTCCAAACGAGATTAATAAAGGATTGATATCAATGAGTTGACCATCGATATGGTAACTCCGAACGAGATTAGTAAAGGTTCAATGGCGACAGATACACGAGAGAATAAAATAGCCGACCATACACGGATCATATATACGGAATTACGAAGACAACCCGAATTCCGAACAGATACGATTATACATGGACTGAACGACCAATCAACAAGACTCAAGATGGACGTCACGATATGCCCGATCCGGACATGTGTCAGTGTACAAGCCAACCACGATGTTGATCAGATACTCGTCTGGTCTCGTACCTAATCAGCCTCACGAAGTACGTCTCGTGTGCACGATTCAATATGAGGTTGAAACCAACACATGCTACATGTGCCCGCCCCGAAAATCCTACAAATGAACGATCAGAACGTATCTGACTCCAGATATGCTATGATACAACATGACAACAAATCTCGAAGAAACGCATATCCATCAAGGATCAGAAGACTTCCCAAAAGAGCAATAGTAACTCGATCATGAAAGACCGTCACGACCACAATGTCGTATTTCCATCAGACAACAGTCCACATCATGCTCAACAATGCATATATATTAACACATAAACCCCAAGGCAGCAGCCAAGGGTCACGGAAGCATCTCACGGGAATACTCCGGAACATAGGTGCCATTTAGGTCTTATTCCCTAACACATTTCCATTCGGGTACCATACAGGTTTTATCCCCAACACATCGGCCCCACAGATTACATCTCAAAGAAAGAGCACATCACAAAACGTAACAAACAATGGTGCACATTCACCGCATGAAATATCAACACACACATGCAATAATGCAACATGATGATTATCATAATCTAACAATATAAGCTGGAGACACTAACCTTTCGACGATCAACCGCCCTGAACAAATACACAGTTTGTCCAAAAAATCCAAAATGAAGTACAGTCCATAACTAATACCAAACGACCATCCCGAGTTCAACATCGGCAGGATAACTAGCCTTGATATCTAACTTCTCATATAATAGACCAATTTAATTCACATCTCCATTTCCTCTAGACGTCTTAAAATCATATACATTATGATTTATCTTAGTCCAAGCATAATATACATACCATCATCCCGACAATTCATATTCCATAATACCATTGCTATATGAATCATAAATGAAATGAAAGCGAAACCATTTATTAAACATTATGAACTGAACAAGCATAACTTGCATTGATACCAATTCGACGAAGCCGCTATCAATCCCGCCGTCTTCATCTACAAGCTCCTCAGCCCCGACCAAGACGATTCATGCATTCTCCAACCTCAAATGCATCGCAACGGTTAACATCAACGATCACTAAACGCAACCTAATGTAATAATTAATTAACGCTACGTTCAATAACAATCAACAACCGAAATGACCAACTAATCAAACTCGATGGTTCAACGATATCTCGATCATACGAAAACAAACCGTATTAACTCTTAACAATACGAATACAAGCCGAAATTCGATATTCAATAGTCCTAACAATGTCTTCAACATATAGCTCATATAACCGCAAGAATCGTAACAACAAAACCATAATCATCTTAATATGAATCATTCTTCAACGATAACACCAAAATCCTAATTCAAGGAGAGGATTACCCAACATACCTCTTAGAAGATAAAATACACAAGTAATCACTCGTTTTGAATAACAAGGTGCGAAGAAATTGAGGAAAGGAAAGGGTATCGATTCAACCTCCTTCAAAAGTTCATTCATAAATCACAATAATATCAATTCAATCACCATTCATACAAAAACGTATAGAATTTCCCAAGTTCTACTCATTGAGGCATTTCATCGAACACTTTGAAGGCATAATCCAATTTAATCGTTTAACGAAGAAATACTCGAATTTGTTCCACAAAACTTCAAGAGTATTGAATGATTATGAGTATCCAATCAAGTTCTATCAATAATCTGAATCAAAACGAATCAAATCGGCCAAAACACCAAGAAACCTCAAGAACATCCAAAAACCAAAAGTTCATGTGTTCTTACCTTCGATCTGGGTGGAAGATGATGTTAATCCATGAATCAAACTTCTAAAACATGTTGTTCTATGTTGTTCTTACTCAAATCCATCCATTATTGACGAAGAAACGAAGAAAAGGTGAGAAATGGGCAGGTGACTCAGTCCAGGCCCTTAAATAGGCGGGACCTGCCGGACCATTACAGCCATAACCGGCCGTGGCTTACGTACGTAACCGGTCGTGGCCTACCCTACTATCCATCTTGTCCGACACCCTTACGTACGTAACCGGAAGCTGGCTTACGTACGTAACTGGCCCTTACGGCCGTAACCGGCCACAGCCTTACGTACGTTATCGGCCAGTCCTTCCCCCAGCGAGTCACTGCCGACTAGGATCGGCTATCCCTGCGAGTCACTGCCGACCAGGATCGGCCACTGCAGGTCCTCTCGGCCACGACTTGGCCAGCCACCCTGTAACGTACGTAACACTTATTCTGTTGCGTACGTAATACGTACGTTGACTTGCTACAATATTATACTCTTATTACGTACGTAATACACCCTGTATAACGTACGTAACTCCATCCGTTGACTCACCTGTCCACATCTACGCCGAAAGCTGCCGACACCGGGCCCAACTGTCTGATTCCTCTTGTTACGTACGTAATACCTTACGCATAACGTACGTAAAACGTACCAACTTAGCGTACGTTAGCCCATAAACTTAACGTATGTAATGGCCTTATGTACTTAGCCAAAATCCAACTGTTCTGGTCTATCTCGACATACCGGATACGAACATACGGCACACTAAATACACATATACTCAACCCAAAATATTCTCATACGGTACGTCTGATGCACGATATCCTCAATTACAACTGTCGACCAAGTATGGCAATCATACATATACTCATACGGTATATCCGACATCGAAAAACACACCAAGCATGTAATATCCTAGAATCAAAATAACCTCGATAGACATACTGGCACGACTGTCACGGTTTCCAAAATTATCCACTCATATCGTGTCGGTCCCACTCTGTACAGTACAACCCAGATAAAATAATGCGAAAAATTCATAGTGAAATTCTAGGATATTACAGAAAGTGAGTTGGACAATTGCTTCTTACTGAACCATGACATGAGTCTAGGTCCGAGGAAGTGACAAGTCCCACTTATACTTTTTCTATCCAACTTGCAGCCTTTGAGATCAAAGTTGTTGTAGCTGTAATACCAGTGTACTTTACTATTAATGCATTTTATTATTTCTCGTATTCCATTGATATTGGATTGTGAAATTTCCATGTTATATCATTTTTTCTGACATTATTATTAATTTTCATTTTGTCGTTTCTATCAAGAATTGTTGTGAAATGTTTCGGTTGATTGGGATAGTTGTATTGTGCATGGACAAATTAGCGTACACTAATGTTGTAGACAAGCCCAGGCTACTGAGGTGGATTAGCGCACGATAAAGGTGTTGGTGGCGCGCGCCAATTCGGCAACTGCAGTAAGGCAGAAGGTTTTTGGGTGCTAGACTTCTGACAGGATCGAACACGTAACACACGCTATGCCGGACAATAGCGCGTGCTAACCATATGCGGTAGTGCACGCTAACGCGTCCAGTGCAGAAGATTCCGCATCGCCTTTCAAAGGCGGTGGACCGCCTTATAGCCCGAAAGCGCACGCTACACTTACTGTAGCGCGCGCTAATCACGTCCAGTATAAATATGACATCACGGTTCAGTTTCCATCATTTTTCTTTCTTCCCTCTTTTCTTTCCGGCGGTGGGGCTGTAACACTCCCAAAACCATCTGGGATATTACAGCGTCGTGGGCCCCACTCCGGAACCCACCAGGCTAAAATCCATTTTCAAAACGTTCAAAAACACCAAAAAGACTGATGACGGTAATGTTTTCAAATACTCACAAAAGTCATTTATAAAGTATCAAATACCGTCATGAAAATATCGTTAAAACGTTCAAGGCCAAAATGCCAAAACTCGGTTTAGGGAATCGGTTTTACGAAATAATCTAAGATTACGAAGTACCCAAAAAGCCATTTTGAAATGTACACACGATTGGTAAAAATACCGGAAAGACATTTTGAAATATACACATGCAGCGGATAAAACACAGTTCAAAATATACATTTACAGCAGAAATAAAACAACCAGAAAAGAATACTCGATTCCCAACATAATGCCACGGCCAGTATCACCCGGGAATCTCATCTCTTCACGACCGCTACTAGCTCGATCTCCGAGTACCTAAAAATAAAGCCCACGACGGGGTCAGCCACAATACTCAATAATGATATCGATCGCATCACATAAATAATTACATACCAATGTAATAATACTGTAAGAATACTACCAACGTAATCTTACCGTCATAACCTTACCAATCCATACCAATTCAATCCTTATCATATTCCACATTTCGCATTCTCAAATGATGAAATGAACTCAACAACACTCATCTGGACTGAACCAAAACAATGCTCAAAATCCTCAAAAACATTATCATAACCCATAAGCGGGAAATAATCCATCTGTGCCAAATCTTGTCCGTTGGATCGCACAATCAAATACCAATCCGGAAAAGAACCAAACATACACAATACATTTGTAGATCAACTACCACAAAATAATGATAACAAGTCCGAAACATCGATGCACAGCCCAAACGCTCATACGATCAATAACCAGATCAACCAACAAACTCCAAGCAAGACCGACAAGGAATCAACAGCGACCAAGAATCTCATCAACATGATCAGCTCCAACATGACCAACAATGATCAACGATGACCGAGAATACCATCAACATGGTAAACTCCAACACGACCAATAAAAGATCAACAACGACTGAGAATACCATCAACATAGCAAACTCAACATGTCCAAATATAATGGATCTCAAAGAAATAACCTCGACTGTCGAACATACCCCTCGAGCGTATGAACAACCAATCGCAAACTGTCGAACATACCCAACCATACATGGAGGATGAACGACCAAACAATATGGCTCAAAGATGGACGTCACAGTACGCCCGATCCGGAAATATGTCCGTGCACAAGCCACCCCGTGTATCGATCAAATACACGTGTGATCTTGTACCTAATCAGTCTCACGAAGTAATCTTCTCGTGTGCACAGCCCAATGTGAGGACATGACCCCATCACACGTCTATATGTGCCCGCCCTGAAAATCCTACACATAACCGATCGGCACGCAGATATGACTCCAGATATGTCACGATGCAATATGACAACGAAACTCAAAGAATCACATATCCAATAAGGATAAAAAACATTGAAGTGAACAATGACACATGAATAACAAAAGATCGACTCGACCGACAATATCCAAAACAACAATCCTGTGATCACAATTCCTAAAGAACGATCAACACGATCAACAACCTTAACACAACAGGCCTGCGATCAATATCCCTCATCGATCGATCAACACAACCATTAATACCAAACGATAGCCCTGGAATCAACATCCCTCAACGAACAACCAATACAAATCTCACTATACGAAACTTCAACTTACGACATATAGCACAATTCAACATAATAATTATCCTCATAACTGAACAATACTTAAATTACCTCAAACCGACGATAATATACATTTTCACGAACAAACCATCATCCCGACAATTTACGTTTATAATATCATTTCTATATGAATTATAAATGAAATGAAAGCGAAATTATTCATTAAACATTATAAACTGAACAAGTGTAACTTGCCTCGATACCGATACCACGAAGCCGTTACCAAAACCATTGCCTTCGTGTACGAGCTCCTCAGCCCGACCAAAAGCAATCTACGAACTCTTCAACCTCAACCGCAACACAACAGTCGTAATCAACGATTAATTATCACCACCTATTGCAATAATTGATTAACACACATTCGATAATAATCAACAACCGGCATAACCAATCCACAACCCTAACGATTCCAAAATATCTTGTTTAAACACAAGTCCGATCAATCTAACTCAAACAATTACGAATTCATTCCCATGATTCCGCAAAGTCCATATATCGATTCGATAAGGCGAGTATACAAACTTAACTAAAATATTCCAATCAATTTCTCTTTCAAAACTTCAATCAAACACCTTGAAGGCGGAATTCAAAGGTATATTCGAATCATCAATAAATAAACACCAACCACATCAAGAACACGAAGAACACAATCACAAACATATATATCCTTCAACATTATATGATTCTAGCCATCGATACGAACTAAACAACCCAAATATATCAAGAATCTCAAACATCCCAAAATATTAGAGTTCAAGCCAATTACCTTAAATCCGGCGAAAGAATCAAGAATGATGTTATAATCCTTGTTCCCAGCTTTCCTAGACGTTATCACTTGATAAACCAACTCAAATCTGAGGTTTAGGGGTTAAAAACCAAGTTTGGGTGATTTGGGATGAAAGGGGATCGTGTAGGAAGGATTGGGAAATGAAATTCCCGACTGCTGTACCTTTTTATACGTCCAGGCACGTTAGCATACGCTAACTTCATCAATAGCGTGCGCTATCTGTTCTTAGAATACAGACAGTATAGTTTTTGCCATTTTGAGCATAACTCACTCACCCGGACTCCGATTAACTAAACGTTTGAACCACTAGAAAGATAACTCGATGCTCTATCATACTGTTATGTTTCAGAATTTTTGGAGTTTTCAAGAATCAGTGGCGATTTTTCAAAGTCGAACCTTATACGTATTACTTTCCAAACAAGTGTCCAAATCTCATTTCTACTAACGTTTCAACATATAATCTTCTTAATCATATCATATAAACCAAGAATCATAATCACTTGCATGATCATCATAAATAATAATGACAACATCAAAACCCGAAATGAAGGGATATATTAACCAGCATATCTCTTGAAGAAGAACAACACCATTCCAAACCACACGAATCATATCAATATCTGCATATCAACAATATCATCAACATAACTCAGTAATCCATCTCATAATCATATACTCATCAGCTCATATACATGACGATTATCAACTCAAGAACATCATATACAATTCAAAACGAAATCCCAAAGTGAAGAGTAATTACCTCTTTGAAGGAATGGATTGAATCCCAAGGTTGAATCCGTTTCCAATCGTTTTCAAAATCCAATGTTGTTAAGGACGATCAACTCAAGTGTTTAGAACCTCAAACTTCTCTCTAAGAACTCTCTCTATCGAAATAAGGGAAAGAATGGCCGAAAATTCATCTTAACACCCCGTTGTCCCTTTATATATTGCACATTACTAGCGTGCGCTAAAACTTGTATTTAGCGTGCGCTACATCCATAGCGTGCGCTATCCTTCCTTGATAGCGTGCGCTATCGGGCAGTCCAGAGGCTACTGCCTTGCTTCGCACATCATCTTACATACTAGCGTACGCAAATAGGCGTTGACTTACTACAGTGAAATGCTCAGTAGCGTGCGCTATTCTCCAACAATAGCGTGCGCTATTCCTCGTTGACCCGACAATCTGCACCTTCCCCGAAGATGCCCGGGGTCCACACGCCGAAAGTAACCTGACAAAGTCAAGATTCCCTTTTGACCGATCTGATATTAGCATACACTACCATATGCACTAGCGTGCACTAAATACCGATAATAATTAGCCTGGGCCTACCTGCCGGCCACCTTCCGAACCTTATCCAGAATGCCTTACGTACGTTAGGGGTCCTCCTTAGCGTACGTAATTCAAACCTCTTAGCGTGCGCTAAGTATACATCATAGCGTGCGCTAAGCATACATCGTAGCGTGCGCTAACATAGCTGTATTTAGTCATTTTCAGTTATTCTCGTCCAACGTATCGACATACAAAATACGAACATATGGCATACTGAATACATATACTCAATTCGATAATATTCTCATATGATATACCCAATATCAAAAGTACGATAACCTGATACACGATATCCTCAAATGTAATTATCGACCAAATACGACAATTATACCAATACAGCTGTCTCAGTTCTCAATATATTTTATCCATATTGTATAGACACCAAGCTATCCAGTACATCTCAAATAAAATAACGCGAAAAATTTATACTGAAAATCCGGATATTACATACTAAAAATCGGGGTATTACACTCTACTCCCCTTAAAATAAGTTTCGTCCTCGAAACTTGCAACCTGCCACACCCAACAGATCAACCAAAATCTCCAACTCATCACAAAAACAATCAATCGTCGCCACAAGCGAATAACCAAAATGACATACTTACAGGTCGTGAAGCCGATGATCTCCCGTGATACTAGCACATGACTCCCATACGAAGTCTCAACACAATACCAATACACACCAATATCGCAAATAGCAATTTTGAGAATATCTCAAAGATTTTGGAACCTCCAAAAATCGATTTGACTCAAAAGTTAGAAAAATCATTTTCAAAAAAAAAATCACGCTACTACCGTACTGGTAGAGCCACATAACACACATGCCCGGGTTTCACAAAACCTAGGCTCTGATACCATCTTCTGTAACACTCGCAAAACCATCCGGGATATTACAGCGCCGTGGGCCCCACGCCGGAACCCACCAAGCTAAAATCCATTTTCAAAACGTTCAAAAATGCCAAAAAGACTGATGACGGTAATATTTTCAAATACTCACAAAAGTCATTTATAAAGTATCAAATACCGTCATGAAAATATCGTTAAAACGTTCAAGGCCAAAATGCCAAAACTCCGTTTAAGGAATCGGTTTTACGAAATAATCTAAGTTTACGAAGTACCCAAAAAGCCATTTTGAAATGTACGCACGATTGGTAAAAATACCGGAAAGACATTTTGAAATATACACACGCAGCGGATAAAACACAGTTCAAAATATACATTTGCAGCGGAAATAAAACAACCAGAAAAGAATACTCGATTCCCAACATAATGTCACGGCCAGTATCACCCGAGAAGCTCATCTCTTCACGACCGCTACTAGCTCGATCTCCGAGTACCTAAAAATAAAGCCCACGACGGGGTCAGCCACAATACTCAATAATGATATCGATCGCATCACATAAATAATTACATACCAATGTAATAATACTGTAAGAATACTACCAACGTAATCTTACCGTCATAACCTTACCAATCCAAAGCAATCCATACCAATTCAATCCTTATCATAATCCACATTTCGCATTCTCAAATGATGAAATGAACTCAACAACACTCATCTGGACTGAACCAAAACAATGCTCAAAATCCTCAAAAACATTATCATAACTCATAAGCGGGAAATAATCCATCTGTGCCAAATCCTGTCCGTCGGATCGCACAATCAAATACCAATCCGGAAAAGAACCAAACATACACAATACATCTATATATCAACTACCACAAAATAATGATAACAAGTCCGAAACATCGATGCACAGCCCAAACACTCATACGATCAATAATCAGATCAACCAATACGTCAACTGAGAATATCACTAACATGACAAACTCCAAGGAAGACCAATAAGGAATCAACAGCGACCAAGAATCTCATCAACATGATCAGCTCCAACATGACCAACAATGATCAACGATGACCGAGAATACCATCAACATGGTAAACTCCAACACGACCAATAAAAGAACAACAATGACTAAGAATACCATCAACATGGTAAACTCCAACATGACCAAATATAATGGATCTCAAAGAAATAACCTCGACTGTCGAACATACCCCTCGGGCGTATGAACAACCAGTCGCAAACTGTCGAACATACCCAACCATACATGGAGGATGAACGACCAAACAATATGGCTCAAAGATGGATGTCACAGTACGCCCGATCTGGAAATATGTCCATGCACAAGCCACCCCGTGTATCGATCAAATACACGTGTGGTCTTGTACCTAATCAGTCTCACGAAGTAATCTTCTCGTGTGGACAGCCCAATGTGAGGACATGACCCCATCACACGTCTATATGTGCCCGCCCTGAAAATCCTACACATAACCGATCGGCACGCAGATATGACTCCAGATATATCACGATGCAACATGACAACCAAACTCAAAGAATCACATATCCAATAAAGATCAAAAAAACTCACCGATGTGAACAATCACACACGAATAACGAAAGATCGACTCGACCGACAATATCCAAAACAACAGTCCTGTGATCACAATTCCTAAAGAATGATCAACACGATCAACAACCTCAACACAACAGGCCTGGGATCAATATCCCTCAACGATCGATCAACACAACCATTAATACCAAACGATAGCCCTGGAATCAACATCCCTCAACGAACAACCAATACGAATCTCACTATACAAAACTTCAACTACGACATATAGCACAATTCAACATAATAATTATCCTCATAACTGAACAATACTTAAATTACCTCAAACCGACGATAATATACATTTTCACGAACAAACCATCATCCCGACAATTTACGTTTATAATATCATTGCTATATGAATTATAAATGAAATGAAAGCGAAATCATTCATTAAATATTATAAACTGAACAAGTGTAACTTGCCTCGATACCGATACCACAAAGCCGTTACCAAAACCATTGCCTTCGTGTACGAGCTCCTCAGCCCCGACCAAAAGTAATCTACGAACTCTTCAACCTCAACCGCAACACAACGGTCGTAATCAACGATCAATTATCACCACCTATTGCAATAATTGATTAACACACATTCGATAATAATCAACAACCGGCATAACCAATCCACAACCCTAACGATTCCAAAATATCTTGTTTAAACACAAGTCCAATCAATCTAACTCAAACAATTACGAATTCATTCCCATGATTCCGCAAAGTCCATATATCGACTCAATAAGGCGAGTATACAAACTTAACTAAAATATTCCAATCAATTTCTCTTTCAAAACTTCAATCAAACACCTTGAAGGCGGAATTCAAAGGTATATTCGAATCATCAATAAATAAACACCAACCACATCAAGAACACGAAGAACACAATCACAAACATATATATCCTTCAACATTATATGATTCTAGCCATCGATACGAACTAAACAACCCAAATATATCAAGAATCTCAAACATCCCAAAATATTAGAGTTCAAGCCAATTACCTTAAATCCGGCGAAAGAATCAAGAATGATGTTATAATCCTTGTTCCAAGCTTTCCTAGACGTTATCACTTGATAAACCAACTCAAAATCTGAGGTTTAGGGGTTAAAAACCAACTTTGGGTGATTTGGGATGAAAGGGGATCGTGTAGGAAGGGTTGGGAAATGAAATTCCCGACTGTTGTACGTTTTTATATGTCCAGGCACGTTAGCATACGCTAACTTCATCAATAGCGTGCACTACCTGTTCTTAGAATACAGACAGTATAGTTTTTGCCATTTTGAGCGTAACTCACTCACCCAGACTCCGATTAACTAAACGTTGGAACCACTAGAAAGATAACTCGATGCTCTATCATACTGTTATGTTTCAGAATTTTTCGAGTTTTCAAGAATCAGTGGCGATATTTCAAAGTCGAACCTTATACGCATTACTTTCCAAACAAGTGTCCAAATCTCATTTCTACTAACATTTCAACATATAATCTTCTTAATCATATCATATAAATCAAGAATCATAATCACTTGCATGATCATCATAAATAATAATGACAACATCAAAACCCGAAATGAAGGGAGATATTAACCAGCATATCTTTTGAAGAAGAACAACACCATTCCAAACCACACGAATCATATCAATATCTGCATATCAACAATATCATCAACATAACTCAGTAATCCATCTCATAATCATATACTCATCAGCTCATATACATGACGATTATCAACTCAAGAACATCATATACAATTCAAAACGAAATCCCAAAGTGAAGAGTAATTACCTCTTTGATGGAATGGATTGAATCCCAAGGTTGAATCCGTTTCCAATCGTTTTCAAAATCCAATGTTGTTAAGGACGATCAACTCAAGTGTTTAGAACCTCAAACTTCTCTCTAAGAACTCTCTATCGAAATAAGGGAAAGAATGGCCGAAAATGCATCTTAACACCCCGCTTTCCTTTATATACTGCACATTACTAGCGTGCGCTAAAACTTGTATTTAGCGTGCGCTACATCCCTAGCATGCGCTATCCTTCCTTGATAGCGTGCGCTATCGGGCAGTCCAGAGGCTACTGCCTTGATTCGCACATCATCTTACGTACTAGCGTACGCAAATAGGCATTGACTTACTACAGTGAAATGCTCAGTAGCGTGCGCTATTCTCCAACAATAGCGTGCGCTATTCTTCGTTGACCCGACATTCTGCACCTTCCCCGAAGATGCTCAGGGTCCACACGCCGAAAGTAACCTGACAAAGCCAAGATTCCCTTTTGACCGATCTGATATTAGCATACACTAACCATATGCACTAGCGTGCACTAAATACCGATAATAATTAGCCTGGGCCTACCTGCCGGCCACCTTCCGAACCTTATCTAGAATGCCTTACGTACGTTAGGGGTCCTTCTTAGCGTACGTAATTCAAACCTCTTAGCGTGCGCTAAGTATACATCATAGCGTGCGCTAAGCATACATCGTAGCGTGCGCTAACGTAGCTGTACTTAGTCATTTTCAGCTATTCTCGTCCAACATATCGACATACAGAATACGAACATACGGCATACTGAATACATATACTCAATTCGATAATATTCTCATATGATATACCCAATATCAAAAGTACAATAACCTGATACACGATATCCTCAAATGTAATTATCGACCAAATACGACAATTATACCAATACAGCTGTCTCAGTTCTCAATCTATTTTATCCATACTGTATAGACACCAAGCTATCCAGTACATCTTAGATAAAATAACGCGAAAAATTTACACTGAAAATCCGGATATTACATACTAAAAATCGGGGTATTACATGGGCGACCTTGAGCTTATAGAAGCGTGGATTTTAGCCGGATTTCATTATCTAACAACGTCTTTGATTTCCTAGTACGAGGCTAAAATTACCTTAGTTGTGACTTGTGCGGGATTATGATGTTGTTTAAAACCCTAGTTCTTCATATTTTAGGGTTTTGTAGAAATTCATCCTTTAAGTCAGTTTTAGCTGTGACTTATGCGGGATTATGATGTTGTATTCCTAAACCCTTGTTTTCCTTGAAGTCTATGGATTTAGTTCCGAGTTTTCGTCCGTTAAATTATATAAACAACTTCGCCTTCGTGGTGTTCGGTTGATTGTCCCTAAGGGTGGAATATAGGGTAAATGCTTTTGTTTCTGTTGTACCTATGTTTGATATAGTTTTATGTTGTGCTAAGATCTAATCGTTGAAGGAGGTTCAGGTCGCAGATCCTTCTGTTCATGGTTTCTTGTGTTGTTTCAATTGAGGCAAGTACCGTATTGCATTAGTTTATGGCATGCATTTCGGTGATGAAATTGTGATTCTTGTGTGTTGTGAGGTTGCTCTAGGGGTACTCTCACCTGGGGATTGCTCGACGGGGCACACAGGGACTTGGTCGGGTGGCCATGCGCGAGGGTTACCTTCGAGGTGGTGGTATTCTCACCTGGGGATTGCTCTAAAGGGCACACAGGGACTTGGCCGAGTGGTCTTGTAATGACAATTACCAAGAGCGATGTTTTACTAATATTGATATTAGATGTTCCGGGATATAGCGAGAAAAGAACTATTTTTGGATTTTGGAAATAAATAGGAAATGCATGTTGATTAAAATATTGTATTATTGAACTTTCACTGGCTGTTTGCTGACCCTTTCGGGGGTAAATATACTTGTTGTGTATTCAGGTACACGTCTTAGCAGCGAGCCGGCGCAGGAAGGGCAGGAGGATGACGAGCAACACTGATATCATGTACTATTTTGAGTCTGTGATCGTCCTGTGGTAAACAGTGTTGGATTTTGCTTTGTACTCGCGTAAGTACCGTCGAATGTTATGCATTGTTGTGGTTTGGTTGTTTTGGTAATGTTGTTGCACCAGTTGTGGTCCCACGGGATGGTGTATGATCGAGTGTTGTGTTGTATGTGGTTAAAATTTGAATTTCGTTATTGTGTTTGAACGTCTTGGTTTTGGTTTGTAGATGTGGATTTATGTCAGTCTAAGCCTGTCAGGTCCTCCAAAAATGATCTACGGTGCTTTAATATCTCCGTATATCGCGAGGGTGTTACAGTAGCCTGCCAAATCTAATCCTCCTTCCTTAGGATACTACAATCCTACAACTTGATGTGGTGAAGTGTGACTCCTTAGGTGCAACCTGATATCGATCACACACTCCTATAAAAACTGGATATCGGGCCTGCTGGCTGTTAGGTATAGGAGTGAGCCTATAATCTTCTTCTATATGGTTTGATCCACTGCTTTTCCAACTTTGTCAGCACGAATCTGTGTGGAAGTGCTTATGGGGGTAGATGATTACTTTGAAGTGTTCACCCCGAATTTAGTGCAGCTCCTTGTTATATTTCTCCTTGTTGATGAATATATATAGAGGTAACTATTTGACCTGCAACCCTAGGAAATAACTTTCTCCCTCATACTCATCTCAAATTTACTTTGCATGAGATGATAGAACTTTTTACTCATGTCAAGGTTACTTGAACCCAAAATAAAATCATCCACATAAATTTGTACCATAAGAAGGTCATCACCTTCGCGGATATTGAAAAGAGTCTTGTCAACAACACCTTTCTCAAATCCACTATTGATAAGATACATCTATAGGGTTTCATACCATGCCCTGGGTGCTTGCTTGAGACCATACAGTGCTTTTCTTAGCTTGTATACAAGATCTCCCTCCTCCGCATTGGCAAACCCTGTAGGTTGTTCAAGATACACTTCTTCAGCTAGGTCACCATTAAGGAATGCGCTCTTGACATCTATTTGATGTACTATAAAGTTCTTATGAGATGTAAATGCTCGGGATATCCTAATGGCTTCTAGTCTGGCTACAAGAGCAAATATTTCATCATAGTCTATGCCTTCTTTCTGTCTATAGCCTTGGGCAACCAGTCAAGACTTGTTTCTTATAACAAGGTCATTCTCGTCCTTTTTGTTTCAAAATACCCATTTAGTTCCAATTATAGCTTGATGGAATGGTGTGGGGACTAGGTATCAAACATTGTTCCTTTCATAACCATTTAGCTCTTCTTCCATAGATAATACCCAGTGAGAATTATTGAGAGCTTCAGTGGTCGAGATCGATTCGCACTGTGATAAAAATATAGCTAGTGTGCACATGTGAAGTCTCTTAAGTTCAGATTTGGACTTCCATACAGTGAATGGGTACTTTTTAGATCCAGATTATGTTTCCTCTTGTGCACAGATTACAGTTCCTTGTGTACTCTGTATTCTTCTTCTGGTGAAAACACCAGCATCAATATTACCAATTATTAAATCTTGTGGGTGATCTCTTAACCACCTCCTATCAGGTTCTAATTCAGCATCTCTTGTTGTGTCCTGTTGGGCTTTAGGTTCAGCTTCAGCTTCCACGGCATCAGCTTCAACTACCTCATCTGTTCGTACAGCAGCGAGATTAATTTATGGAGTGGTGACGGGGTCTTCCTGAGGCTGTGGGATTTCCTCAAGAGATAAAGTTTAGACGGTTTGGGTTAGATTATTTATTCTTGTAGAACTGCAATGGGTTCATCGAAGACTACATGGACTGACTCTTCTATAGTCAGTTTATTTTTGTTGAAAATCCTGAATGCCTTGCTGATAGAGGAGTATCCAACAAGTATACCCTCATCGAATTTCTCATAGAAGGTCTTGAGCTAATCAATCCCATTATTAAGAACATAACACCTGCACCCAAAAATATGATGAATGAAACCATAGGAGTTCTATTATTCCATACCTCATATGTGGTTTTATTGTGGTGCTTGTTGATGATACAACATTTTGTGTATAACATGCTGTATTTGTTGCTTCTCCATGGAAATGTTGTGGCACCTTGCTTGCAGCAATCATTGTTCTTGTTGCCTCCTTCAGCGTCCTGTTCTTTCGCTTGGCAACACCATTCTTTTGAGGAGTCTGGGCTTCTGAATATTCGTGTTGTATGCCATTCTCACAGTACTACTCTATGAAGCGGTTTATGAATTTTGTGCCGTCGGACCTAATGGATAAGATGCTCAGCCCTTTCTCGTTCTGAAGCTTTTTAAGGTATTCCGACAACTTTGTTGTTGTCTGTTTCTTCTTTCTTAGGAAAATGGTCCATGAATACATGGAGAAATCATCAAAAATAATAAGACAATATTTCTTACCTCCCAGACTAACAGGGTCTACAGGGCCATAAAGATCTATATGGAGCAAATCCAGGACCTTATGAGTTGAGAGATATGATTTGCTCTTCAGAGAGGTCTTTACTTCCTTGCCTTTCTGACAATGTCTGTAGACGGTGTTGTTATGAAACATCAGACAAGCCTCTGACATTCCTTGTTGGGCCAATTTATTGATAAGTCCTCAAGAATGGATCAAGAGATTTTTCAAGAGTTCTAACTAGTTTTTATTCCTTTATCTTTTATCTTTTGCTATTGTTTGAATATGCCTATGAATAATTTTCTATGAATTATTGTTTATCTATGTCCCGCTAATTCGATAGATTTCGAGCATGGGAGTACATAGATTAGTGATGGGTTTTTGAGGATTGAATGTTATATTTATTTATTACTTTGACTCCCTCCTAAAATACTCAACTTAATTCATGTTTAGCATCTGATCAATGTTTTTATATGTTCAACTTAATTGGTCATAGTTCGAGAGATGAGGGCATTAATAGGTCTAAAGTAGTTGAAATACTTGCTTATAGAATCTAGAAATCGGTGATTGATTATGATGAATTAATAGTCTTTGAGCTTTTTGGAGTTAGATAATCTATGGTAGATGGAGACATTATTATAGGTCATTTAATCTACGTTTTATTGCATCTCGGGAGGGGCATTAAAATGCTTGTGTGATCATTATATTGGTAAGATTAGTAGAACTTTAAGTAAAATCAAATCTGATTAACTCTAGCAATCAATCGAAACCTAACCTATCTTTTAAACTCATTAATGTTATTTGTTCTAATTACTGTAACTTGTTTGATTTTTTTTTATTTTAGCATTAATTAATAATTTTCTCAAAAATATCTACAAAAAATTAGAACCGCTCCAATCTGGTACTTGATATAATAGAATCATTATTCTCCGTGCCTACGATCTTGCTCCCTACTTTTTACATCTACTTCGTACACTTGCGGGTAGCAAAATAAATACTAGCAAACACGTTTTTGGCGCTGTTTCCGAGGACTAACTTATCCTATTCGTATTTATATTACAAGTGTTTCTGGTCTTATTTTAGACATTTTTTTATTAAGTTTTGTTTTATTATATTTCCTTACTCCCGTTTTTAATTTTAATCATATTTCAGGTACCGCATGAAAACCAGCTCATCTCAACAACTTTTAGAAGCATTTCTTCCCAAAGTTGAAGCTTTTGCAAGAAAAACTAGTCCTACAGCTATGAAACTAAGAATAAATATTGCAAACGAGATGGAAGGAGCGGGAAACAACGTGGGAGGCGGTCGACCACTAAATTCGGAATGGGAGAGATTTAAGGACCGATTAATAAGATGCCCACACCTAGGTTTCCTGGAGCACCAATAGTTATGCTTCTTCTACAGCAGGTTATTGGGTAATACGAGGATTTCCATAGATGCATCAGCTGAAGGATCTCTATTGGCAAGAAGTCAAATGAGGCATATGGTTATATTGAGAGATGGCCATTAACAATTATTTGTGGCCTACCAAGAGGGAAAATATGTGCAGAGCGGCTGAAGTTTCTGATTAGATCCTATTAGAACATTAATAGCACAAATATCTCTAATCACAAATCAGTTGGGCGTATTAACTAAGAGAATGGATGCAAGGGAACACCTCCATCAAGTACATTGCCACCAAATCCTCTGGAGAAAGCTCACTACATTAATATTAAGATTTGATGCCTAAAATGAAGGCGCAACGGAAGCAAAAACATAATAAATTGAACCCCTAAAGAGGACCGATCATGGATCGTATATAAGAATATAAATGGTGACAAGAGTAAAGATATGAAAACATACTCTTGTAGTCTGATTGAATGTTGATGTTGATGCTGATGACCACAAATACAATTTGATAAGTCCTCGATGATCCAAATGCCGGGATCACCGCGTCTCTACTATCCACGCATCGGGAGATGATAGGAACAACGAATACGGAATTACCCTCTAAGGATACGGTTAGAAAAGAGTAGTGGGAAGTGATCTCTCAAGTATGTGATCACTCTAAGTGATATAAGTTGTTGTTATTGATTTTCTCTCACTCTAAGAGTATAAGAGCATGAATAAAATGAACTCTCACTCTCTCCCTTGATAATGGCCGATTTTCATGATGGAGTGGAGGAGGATGAACTTTTTTTATAACCAAGTCCACACAAACCTCAACCAACACACCTAAAGGGTGATCATGATAAGATCACATCATATCACCCTTTTTTCCTCAAGTGTTGGGAAACCTCCTCAACACATACAAGTAGGAAGACAAGGTCACCAACAAGGGACCTACAAGTAGGTGGGGCGGCCTACAGCATAATAGAGAAGGATTCAGTTCGTTTCGGTCCATGAAATGGACCGTCGTGTATCTAATCCGACTGGTACACCTTGGTTCGTCTCAAATACAATTAATTAATCTAATTAAATAATTATATTAAGATATTATTTCTCCAAGAAATTCGAATAGCACTGTAATCCATTTTATCAATAAAGTCTTATTTTACCCCAAAAGATTAAAGCTCGCGATCTCCAGTTACTGTTCTGATTACAATTCATATTGAAATATTTGCTAAGTATAAATTTGCTAAGTATAAAGCTGTCGGAACTTATCTGCGAATAGTTTATAGATTTAGTTGTATTCAAATAAGACTAGTTGCTATAAGATTGCGCCTATGAGTCAATCAGAACTTAAGTTGTAATACACTTAGTCTAGTAGGATTTAAAGTTTTAGAACTTGCCTGCGAGCAGTTCAAATTTTAGTCTAAGTCTCGAATATCAAATCATTCGACAAAAGACGTAACGACATCCATGTGCTTTAAAAGGGTTTTAATATTATCAAAAGGGGGGAAATTGTTAGGTAAAATAATACC
The DNA here is from genome assembly GCA_033398695.1 of Orobanche coerulescens. Classification (NCBI taxonomy): domain Eukaryota; kingdom Viridiplantae; phylum Streptophyta; class Magnoliopsida; order Lamiales; family Orobanchaceae; genus Orobanche; species Orobanche coerulescens. The sequence continues at coordinate 78,909,706 of CM065805.1, forward strand.
CCAAATATTTTAAAAAAATACACCTTACAGCCTGTCCCTAGAGCACCATTTCATACAATGCCCAAAGAAGTCAAATCCTACAGTTAAACTCCAGCGTACAACATGAAAAAACGTTGCTACAGCGAAGATGTTGTAGAAGTTTTATTTAGAAAAAGTAAGACAAATCCAACAAGATATAAACTAAGATTTCAACCGTTTTGAAATAATCTTTCTTTATTCACAAATTATTCACGGTTATAAAGTAACATTTAATGCTGACAGGATAACATTTAATACGGCCGAAGAGACTACAGACAAAAGAGCATTTAATGCGGATTAAAGAGAATGTCTAAAGCATTAAATGCAAAATATATTTAATTCACACATTCTGAAGCTGCCAATCAGAGCTGTCTAAATTTTACCAATCGGCCAATTACTAAATTTATCATAGATCTATTTTCAAGGATATAGATAGCCCAAGCAAGAGGACATTGCTCAAAATACACACATGAACTTACTGGCTCACTTACTTACGAACTCATTATCAAAGAGCAATATATTTCTTCAAGCATACAACGAATATCTTGAGTGAAGAAATATTTAAGTCCTCAACAAAGAACAGAACAACTACAGCAAAGCCTACAAAGCCTACAGTTGCTGCTTGTATTCGTGATACTTCAAAACCTTATTGTTGAGACCCTTAACCCTGTTTGGACTAAGTCAAGCTATTCCGACCTGTGTGGGAAGAATAGAGTTCAAGGATGAAGCTTCAATCTATGTGAGAAGAAGCAGTCGAAGAAGCCTACAGCTAATCTGTATGAACGGCTTAAGCTGCAGTCGGCTGTATCAATCTTTGTGAATGATACAGCGACGGGTTTATTTAAAATCATACAGTTGTGTACGTCTTGATATTAATAAACTTCTTACTCCTATGTGAAGAACCTATGGATGTAGAGGGATTTACGTCAAACCACAATAAACTTGTGTGTTATTACTTTCAGTACGTATTGGTTTCTTACTGCCTGTGATTTTAGTATACTTGCTTTGAAAATCCTGTAACCATCAAGCTACAGGAGATTGCCTAGTCAGCAACTTATTATAAAGACTTCCGCTACACAAATCGAACATCGAAAAGAGTATAGCTTATTCAACCCCCCTTCTAAGCTGTAAAATATTATATTGTGACCAACAATGTTGTTCAGTAATATGTATGTGTTGAGATTTATTTGGGAGCACTCGCGGACATTAGGCATGCTTTTGGCATTTCGAGAAAGCGTGTGTTCTATATTTAAGAATATGTATGACATCTTGTGAAGGAGTATTATGCAGTCGTGGACCCATATGATTGGCAATTTTATTTTGCGTTATTTAGTTCAAATAATTGGATGCATCTTTTTATATATTGTGATATCTTTGCAGAGGGTTGACACGCTTCTTGTGTTTAGCTCTAAGTTGTTTGAGGAGAGGCGACGCAAGGGTGATATTACCCGACAACGATACAAGAAGTCCAATGAGTCCCAACCATTTCGAGTATCATGGTCTTTTTAAAATATGTAATATTTGGTCATGTATATATACTGGAGTGTTGGAACGTTCCACAAGCTTTGTTGTCTTGGTTCAACACTTCGCACAACTTGTGGATGTAAGTCTCTCTCTCTCTCTCTCTCCCTCCCTCCCTCCCTCCCTCTCTCTCTCTCTATATATATATATATATAGAGATATATATAGTCCAGTTAAAATGAGGTTTAAATTAAGAAATAAAAATAAATTTAATCCATACATCTCAATTAAATGGATAACCAAGATTTATTCTCAAGAAAAGTTATGAATGGAATGTATTTTTTTGCATCGTCGATATTTTTATGCATATAATGCATTGACATTATGATGCATGCAATGTATACACTAATCTAGATTGCAATTTACACAGATTACTAGTTCAGATTTATTCATACTTCTTATTCATAGTTCAGATTTACACATAGATCCTTGTATTTGTTATTCATACCATAGTAGTACATATCCTTGATTTCAACTTCAAAATCATCCAAGCTTAGATCCAAATGTATTGTGGACAACAATCTACCAAATCACATCGACTCAAGCTTAGATCAACCAAACTCAAACATGAAGCACCTCTCTATTTTTTTTGGTAATACAAAGTACAACATCTAAGCCTTAGTCCCAAAATGATTTGGTAATACAGAGTATAATGAAAAATTATAAATTGCGCTCAAATTATAGAATCAAATACACATGTCAAGATCTACAAGTTAAGAGCAAGAAGATGAGAGACGAAAATCTTACAATGCATGGTGGCAACCCCCTTAATGTCTTTTATAAATATCTTTGGCTACCCTATAGATCTAAAAGAGATAAAATAAGAACTCCGAATAGACATCAACTTTACATATTACACTTCAGTCCGCTAAAGAATTCATATTTATCACTACCGCAGGCAGGGATACGATGACATCAAAGTAGGGGAGAAATCATACAAAACAAAAGGAATAGTGGAAAGCAACAAGTAAATATGTATGTATCTATGATTATAAATTATAATTGGAAATCAGGTCTACGTATAATTGCTTATCCATCTTCACCAGCCAAGACATCTATATTTGAAGATCATCCAATGATAGTTCATTTGCAGCCATCAGCTTTAACTTCTGGAAGAAGAAGACAATAATTACTGCCAAATTTAGATAGGAACTTTACTAATAAGTCTGAATGTCATAAGAAGACTGAAGATATATAGGGCTTTACATCAATCTTGCACACGAAATTTAAGCAAGCACTTAAATTCAAATTGTACAAGCCTGACACATCAGTGGCGGATCCCGAAAATTGGGTTGGCTGGGGAACATAAAGGAAATGAAAGTTTGAGAATGGGGCACGTATGAGATAAAATAGAAAATATATAATTTTTATAGGATAAAAAATATATCATTTTTAAAATTCATTGGGGGCACCTCCCCCTCTACTCTCTATCTAGATCCGCTGCTGTATCAGATCATCCCAATCTCAGAATATCGATACGTTTTTAAAACCATGTTGAAATGGGACTCTGACCTGAGACCCCCGCCCACCCCCGCCATTGTGGGGTGGGGGGTGGGGGGGCTGCCAAGGATATAAGGAGGCACGTGTAACCACTGGAAAGAGGGGCTAATATTTACTCAGCTTTTTTTTCAACCACATTTTCAGCCTCAAAGAAATTGTTCATTTTTACCTTTCCCATATTCAAAAGTAAGCCACATCTAAACTTGGGTAAACTACAAAGTGTACCTTTAAGGTTCACCTCAATTACAATCAGTGAAAAACTACGAATACCAGTTGGAGCATTATGAACAGACGCTTGAGGTTTGTATTTGCTTAAGAATACCCCTTTAACAGGTAGAACTTGTCAGATATAAACAAAAATCAAATGGGTACTTGTAGCTTTGAGATAGTTGGATTGTTTTTTAAATTATAGACTGAACCTCAAGGGTTAAACCTCAAGGGTATGTTCTGTTGTTGACCTCTAAACATAATACATCACTTTAAATATTTATACTCAACTCCATCAATTTGCATGATATTCCCCAAAATCCTGACGAATCTCTGCCTCGGCTTGGGAGGTTCATATTCTCAAAAACCCAAAACAAGTGGACAAAATCATAATGTTTTTAAACTATTTTTTTTTTTTTTGGAACAAAGATAGTTTTATCATTCCAAGTAAAACTACTTATTTCTACATAACCAAAGTTTACAATTAATTAACACAGCATGACAAAACTACAAGTGCCCCAAAGCCAGCAAACCATATATCTATCACGCGTTATCCTCCAATCTCCATTGCCATTCAGTAAATAGTCCCACTCAGGCAAAACCAAATAATTTCAACAACCACCTGGCTCAAAATTCGATGCACATAATAAGGACCAATTTCATTCTAAAACACTTTAGTCAAAAGGAGTGAATAATAAAGACATTTTACATCATATCTCATTGTATTTGAGTATCTTGTATCCACATGGTTAGGGTAAATCTCCTGGGCAACTTCTGTTGCAAGCAAGTTCAGTTCTATGTCTATTCCCTAAAGTGTAGGTTATACTCAAAGGTTAACAACCGAATTCCTCCTCCAAACTTCCCCCTAATGAACATGGTTATCAAGCGTCGTCCTCGACTTATTTTCCAGAATATCAAGCAAGTATAAAAATGGTATTTTAAGCACATAAACATGCATTAACATATAATTCAAGGAATCATCAAGAAATTCATGGATTTGTACATGAATGCACCAATTTTTGCAAGATTTATACAATAAGCGTACTTTAGTGCTTAGGGTCTAGTATTTTGTAAAAAATTGCTGGACGACTTAATGATTTCAGATGTCATTTTTCTTTACCCGAAAAAAGACATGAAAAAAACTGTTTTTCGGCCGAAATCCGACCCAAAAAGTAGATCAGAAGGTAAAAAAGGGTTAAAGCGTATTAAAACATAAGTGTATTTTACATCTCGTTCTATTCTCTCCTAATTAGGTCTTCTTGTTCTCATCTCTCTGGGCGGTCACGGGTCTTCATATCTGCAGTAGTCCGACTATGATCTATTATGGATACTTGTTGAATTTGAACTTATATGAGAAGTATGAAATTGTTGTGTGTTTAGTTATTAAATCTAATGAATATATGTATATGAACTTATTGTCGACTTGTCGACTTGTTGTCCAGACAGTGCATGAGCGACTTGGTTCAACTTGGCGATGTGATAACCATGCTAGCTAATGATATTCAGCTTAACAAACAAATACAAGACCTTATAAACTGAATAATCTCATGACGTCTAATACCAGCAGTCGTCAACTTTATTGTGCATAAAGTGTTTGCATCATCAGCACAAATGCAATGTCAGCAAACAAGGAGATAAGGAGTCCATGCGAAAAGAATGAGATTTTCTACCGTAATAAATTGTGGGGGATCATCAAGACTGGATGAACCCAGAACAATTTCTCGTTGCAACTTTGTTGATAAACTATGGCAAACTCTTAGCTGCAAAGAAACAAATCTCAGACGAATTAAGATATGCCCACAGGGAGGAGCGGGGGTGGGGGGAGAGAGGATGTCCTCAAAATATTACCTCAGAACGTGTTGCCCCACCAACAATAAACACAAATATCCGCTGACCGACCTTCTTGAAATCACTAGAGGCGTGCCTTAAAATTGAATCACTACAAAGAACCCAAGGAACGGAAAAATAATCAATTTTCAAGAGAAGTCATTAGTTAGCAAGCATCAGATTAGTGGACAAAGGAGAATATATAGGAAACCGATAGAAAATATACTGCATTAATCACTGATCTCAACAAAATAAATAAATAAATAAATACCTCACTTAAAGAGGTGTTTAGAGCCAAATTAAAAGTTACACGCGGGGATGGGGGGTGATGCCACTGAATAAAAAAACGAGTTCCATAAGGTACCTTGAGTAACCATCATCAGAGTTTCGAGGACGAGCCCATGTTGCCGTTCGTCTTGAATGAGGAGCTGAGATTTGACTGGTCCTTACAGCAGAGTGAGAGGTCCCATGAAAAGTTGGACTAGGGTCATTCATACACGGGTAGTCCTTCTTAGATAGTTCACCTTTACTAAGTTTTTCAATAAGCTCCTGCAAGACGATAAGAACCAGTTAAGGGGTACGCAGTTCATTTAAATAGGAGTTACAAGCAGGGTGACAACATAGTACTTCAGTCCCGTATTACCAAATCCAATGACCCTTTATAATGCATGAAGGAAACCACCCATGATTAAAGAAACAAGAAGGGATTATTGTATGACATATATGCATACACACGTCAAGGGGAGTATTAGGAGGTAAACTTTACATTTTCTTCAGCTCCAACCTTTCATAAAAAAATTCATAATTTATTGATAAAAGCCAAAAAGTACAAGGGACGAGGAATCTCTAATAAAAAACAATCAGGCGAAGCTACAAAGAATCGGAAGACAATATTCCAACTCCTAGCAAAATCAGAAACCAAATAACCCCTAAACAGCTAAATCAGAAACCAAATAACCCCCATCAGGCAACTATATATATCACTCAATCCCACACCTCATCCATTGACTCAATGCAGTTTTCAAACGATCTCCTGTTCCGCTCTAACCAAATAGACCATACTGCACATGGAGCAACAAATCTCCACAAAACTTTATACGGTTTACTGCAGCAGCTCCCCAGGTTAATAACAAAGAAGTCTGCAGCACAACGGAGGGCCACCCATTATGCCCCCAGCTCCCCGAGGACCCTACTCCAAAGTTGATTAGTGAAGGGACAATGAACGAACAAGTGATTAGAGTCCTCAGAAAAGCACCTGCATAACACATCAATTTGGGAAGAAGTACGTATTGGGAAAACGTTTGTGCAAATAATCACAAGTAGCCACCTTAGCCAACACTGTCAACATCATTTAAGCCTTAGTCCCAAAATGATTTGGGGTCGGCTAACATGAATCAAACTTTGAAACCGTCAATGATCGTTACATAAATAAAATAAAAGGAAAAAAAAGAGGGAAAAAAAGTAGAGCAAAAAGCAAATCAACTCAAAAAAAAAATTAAAGATTGAAAAATCCTGAAAAATAAATTAAAAGATAACATGAAAAAAAAGAAAAAAAAAAGAATCAGATTTCATCCACCATCCGTATTCTTTCCCTCCACATTTGCCTCTCCATCGCCATACTTTCTCCAATTCCAAGAAACCGCATATCATTTTCCATCATCTTTATCCAAGTTTTCTTGGGTCTTCCTCTACCTTTCACAATATTACTTGTTCCCCAACTTTCTAGCCTCCTCATTGGGGCATCAACAGGTCTTCTTCTCACATAACCAACCATCGTAATCGATTCTCCATCATCTTGTCTTCTATAGACGCAACTCTTACCTTCTCTCTAATCACCTCATTTCTGAGCCAATCCTTTTTTGTATGACCACACATCTATCGTAGCATACGCATCTCCGCCACATTCATCTTTTGAACGTGACCCTGTTTTACAGCCCAGCACTCGGTGCCATATAACAATGCAGGCCTAATTGCGTGCGCTAAAACTTACCCTTTAATCTATGAGGCATGTCAGGATCACATAAAACCTCTGTGGCACTCTTCCGTGCCTTTATTCTGTGAGCCACATCGCCATCTAGCTCTCTATCCTTTTGGATAATAGATCCAAGATACCGAAAGAAAGTGGATCCATGAACAACTTTCCCATCAAATGTGATCATCCCCGCCTCTCTATCACTGTTTTCGCTAAACCTACACTCTATATATTCAGTCTTACTTCTGCTCAGCCTAAAGCCTCGAGCTTCCAAAGTCCCTCCAAAGTTCCAATTTCTGCTGCACTCCAACCTTCGTTTCATCAATCAACACAATATCATCTGCGAACATCATACACCACGCGAAAATCTGATTTTTTTTAGGAATCGTCGTTTTCCAAATAGCTTTAAACCAAGGAAAGGAAGATGAAGCATTGTAGGCATAAAAAGACAAAAAAACGACTTACAAGAAAAGGACCCCAAGGGATCAACCACACAAGTGGAATCAGAAATTCACACCCAATCTAACAGATTCTAAGACAAATAATTTGACTAAGCTCTCCCATCTCACTATCTCTCAAATTTCTAAAAAAATGAAAATCCCAAGAAGGAAGAGAATCACCCAAAATATCAGAAGAGATGAACGAAATAATCGGATTATTATGAACCAATGAAAGACGGTAAAGATATGAAAAACAATGACAAAAAGGTGAGCTACCAAGCCACTTATTTTCCCAAGAACGAACTTTGTTGCCCCTCCGAATATTTACCTCAACCGACTGCATAAAATCAATGTAGACCTGGGAGATAAACTTCCACCGACTCCAGAAAGTAGTCCTGGTAGCAAGGCCCGCATCCCAGTTATTCTCTTGTAGTCCATACTTGCTCTTGATCACTTTATACCAAAGAGAATCCTCTTCACTATGGAACCTCCACCACCATTTTCGTAAAAGAGCCTTGTTCCTCAATTGTAACTCTCCAATCCCAAATCCTCCCATTTCTTCCGTGCGTACCACTGTCTTCCCCAAGCAGCTAAGTGTGAACAATTACCCCCATCAGCTCCTTTAAAGAAAAAAAAATCTCTAATTTTCCTCTCAATCATCTAGCAACTCCTGCTGGGATCCGAAAAAGAGAAAAACAGTACGTAGGTGGCGCGCTTAACAAAGATTGAATGAGAGCAACTCTTCCACCATCATCATTATCGTCCTCTGCACTTTAATAGTCATGCCCAATTAGAGGATTGATGTTGTAGAATCAACATATACATCATGGAACATGACGCAGGGAGAGTCAGTCTTCCACCCTTTGACAAAAATGCTTTCGTCCAACTTGCAAGCCTGCTTGACAATTTGAAAAAAATAGGTTCCCAATAAGACACCTTAAGGGGATACCCCACAACGGGATACCAGGATATGTGACTGCCGAACTACCCGAAGACACAAGGATGGTGACTAATCAACTCCATGCATGGTTATTACGAAGACAACTAGTCGAGATTCTAGAAGAAGTAAATCGACTTATGGGTTTAGACGTTGATGGGTTTGATCCGGAACCCGACCCAAGAACCCGGATCTGAAATTTAAGAAAAGAAGGATTAAACAAATAAACTTGCACAAATTCCATCTTTTTTCCAAAAACACTCGATAGGATACCTCAGAAAGCGACTCAGGATGTTCTGCGGCCGTCTCCCCGTCCAGTGGCTCTACTCCATTCTTCATAGGTTGTCTGTCTCTCCTCTCTACTCTCATAACCCTATATCTTAATAAAAGGATAATTATTTCTATTACTTTTGATTTAAATTATAGAATTGATGTGTTTAGTTACATTACATATTACATCTAATAAATATATGTATATGAAAGACTTCTCGACTTGTTACGACTAGTCGGGCGACTTGTCGACTAGTCTTCTTGAAGATACTCAAGCGACTTGGCGTCACGATAACCATGCTTCCATGTTAACACCTAAGAGGGTGCTCTTCTCCATATTAATCTTTAAGATTGACATGCTGCTGAAAATACTAAAGATGCGCGCCAATCATTGAAAACTAACCGGGCTGTCCTCGATGAAAGACAGTGTGTCATCTGCAAACTAGAGGTGGGAAACCTCAATTATATCCTTACCCACAATGAAACCTTTAAATAGTTCAGACCCCTTCGCCTTTTCCATTAGTCTACTGAGCCATCTGCCACAATGTTGAAGAGAAAGGGGGAGAGAGTCTCTCCTTGCCTAAGCCCACTAGACCCTCCAAATTTGCCCCTAGGTCTTCCATTGATCACAACAACCTTTGATAATTCAAAGAATGGAGTGCTAGAAAACACAATAAGAAAGAAAAGATGATCTTAAATGTCAATCTAGATTTTTTAGTGTTAGAAGTTATGTTTGTCCCACATTGCCAAACTGTTTGGCTGTTATTGTGTACAAATGTGGGTTGGGCACCCACTCCCTTTGAGCTAGCTATTAAGGACGAGTTCTACGCAAGCTCATTTACCATGGTATCAGAGCACCCATGTTTGTTGTTTGGAGGCGGTGTTGGATTTGGACCTAACCCATTTAGACTAGCACACTCGATGTGAGGGCGGTCTTAAGTTTTATTTTTGTCCTACATCGCCAAATTGCTCGGCCTATTATTGTGTATAAATGTCGGTTGGGCACCCTCTCCACATGGCAGATTTTAGGGATGAGTTCTACGAGAGCCTATTTAACAATGAGAATCACAATAGGTAAACTTCATCAAATGCAAACTACAGGCAACAGAACTCTACGTATTGTTTGATTAAATACCCTCAATATGATGGAATACATCAACCATCCCACGTTAACCCCTAGAGCTGCAAACGAACTCAAGGTTCGTGAAGATGAGGTTATTCGAGCTTGTTCCAGTTCGATTAAGGTTCGTTTGTTTAATATTCGAGTCGAACTCGAACAACAGATTATATTCATTTATTAGTCGAACACGAGCTTGTTCGCGAACATTATCGAGGGTATGTGAATATTAAGTTTAAATAGATTAAAAAATAACTCCTATAACAAATATTATTTTTAATTTTAAGCAGAATATTTACTTTCTTTAAAAAAATCCTAAAATTCGAGCTCGAACAATTCGAACTCGAGTTAATTGAACAATTCGAATAAGCTCGTTAAACTAATTGAGTTGAACAAAAACGAACTCGAACTTTACGAACAACTAAATGAACGAACCCGAACATTGAATTTTTGCTCGAATAATAGACGAACAAACTCAAATAATGTTCGAGTAATAGTCGAACTAGAGCTCGAAATTTCTAAGCTCGGTCCGACTCGACTCGACACGATTACAGCCCTAGTAAACCTTTATGTATGTATGAACAAAGAAACACACCGAGCCTTTTATCCAAATAAATTGGGTAGACTAAATGAACCAAAAATAGCATCATGTCGTGGCTTGTGCATGTCTAAATATTTTCCACATGCTTCCCTTAAAGTAAATATTCATTAACTCTCTTAGTCTCCATATCTTTACGTATATGTTCTAGCCACGTCTTCTTGCATCGCCCCATGCTCTTGTAAAAGGACCCACGTCCATCGAGTGGAGTTGATAAACAACTACATCTATAAGCCTAAGTCGTAGATGGCCAAACCATCGCGAATGATGCTTTTACATCTTATCAACAATGGGCGTAACACCTAACGGAGTAAATTTTCTTCACTCCTAGTTCTACCACACATCCCACAGAGCATGCAAATCTCTGCCACACTAATCTTGTGTATGCGACTTCTCGTTAATAGCCAACATTTTGTCCCACAATAAAGCCAGTCATATGGTAGTCCGGCAAAAATTCTTTTTCGGCCATAGCCGTATGTAGCGATCATAAAACACTCTTGTAGCACTTCTCCACTTCAACCAACAAGCTTGTATTCTATGGTTGATGCCATTATCTACTTCTTCGTATTTATGAGTAAATGAATAAGAGAACCCGGTTATCTAAAACGACTACACATAGGTATCTCAAGCCTATTAAGCAAAATAATACAAGAGTCACGATGCCGAAGACTGCTAAACTTGCACTCCACATGTTCGGTCATATACTTGCTCAAAAGCCCTTTGATTCTGGTGTCTCCCTCCACAGCTCTAACTTTGCATTGACTCGGCTTTTGTTTCCTCAATATGAAGTCATATACAAAAAGCATGGTGTACGTCTCTAGTCAGCTCATCCATCACAACAACGCAGTGTTACCTAATTCTCTACCACCCCCCTCGTTCCACGAACCGGAACGCACGTACCAGAATGCGGTGCATTCGCGTATTGGATCTCCATATCCGGCGACCCCAAATATGTAGGCTTTCTCCATATCCGGTGAACTGGACTTTGAGAAGGAAGACAACAGTGGGAGGAAAAAGAAAACGCGTCTGACTAACTGCTCAATTTCCAGAACAAATCAGTTTATTTTTGTACCTTTTTATTTAACTATTTCTCTTTTTTTAACCTATTCCTTTTATATATTGTGGTTTATCTTCTCATAATTTTTAATAAACTTACACTTACTATGTATTTTTTTGTAAACGTTGGATGATATTGATATGAATATAAGGAAATATATAATTATAGCATGATATAAATTAAAATATATAAGTGATCAAATATATATAATAAAAAATTATAAAAAATAAAATACTAGCATACTGTGAAGAATGAATTCGTGTACCGCATCCTAAAAAAACTTCCCGACTAAGCCTACCCCCAACGTACTGCGTTCCGGTATATGTAGCGTACCATGTCCCGGTACGTGTTCCGCGTACCGAAACGTACCGCGAACCAGGTAACATTGCAACAACGCCAACAAGAAATGGACTTAGCACAGAGCCTTGATGTAATCTATGGTGATAGCGAATTCACGGTCATACCTCCACAAGTTCTAATATTCACAAGTTCGAACATTTGTTGTTTCTCTAACGTACATATCCCTAACTATGTTGATATACTTAATAGGCACTTATTTCTTTGCTATGGTCCACCATAACACCTCTCTTGCAACTTATCATATGTCTGTTCAAAATCAATAGACCCTACACAGATCTTTATCCCCCTCTCGGTAGTGTTCCATCAGTCGTCAAAGTAAGTGGATAACTTCTGTTGTTGATCGTCCTAGTGTAAACCTAAAATCATAATCCAAAATATTACTCTATTTTCTTAATCTAGGATTCTAGAGTCAATTACCATTTCCCATAACTTCAGTGTGTTACACAATAGATCTATACCAGGATAGTTGATACAACTTGGGATGTCACCTTGTTCTTAAAAAGTGGTATTAACGTACATTTCCCCGTTCGTCGGGAATTCATGGAGATTATCAATCAAAAATTCATGGATCAATTTACATTGTTGTATAAAAGAATGGTGCTTATTTCCTAAAAATCTAAAAGTAGGCTTAAATCAAGGGACTCGACAGATTCTTTAGCCAATCCAGTAGAAGAACATACCAATGTGTGGAACCAATTTGTGAACAGAGCATACTCGAAGGTCTTCTTAAAAAAATACAGGGCCCAAATCAACGAAGATATTTATAACGGAACCACAATTTCTTTCCGCACCATAGAAGGGTTATTTAACTTTAAAGCCTTAAACAATCATGGAGCCTGCATTGTAATTTTCTTTTCAGTTATTCAAATGTTTTTTTGATCACCATAAGGAAGTATATTTCTATAAATTTCTCTCCGCAACATCTAAAGTCAGGTTCTTTAAGTGAACAAATCATATCATTCTTTTGTAGTTGATCATAACTACTATGTCCCCATGGTAACTTAATTAATTCAAAATTGGGAACCCTACTAAACCTATACACATATACCTAAAATATCGTGGAGGCCTCTTTGTTGTGTTATTACAAACTCTGAGAGCTCTGTTGTTCAATGTGATTCCCATTGGGGATCTAGTAGCGACCGTAGTTTTTTCCTTCTCCATCTCAACTACATGACCAGTGTTCTAAAACTCGCGACTCGAGACTCGATTGGTGAGGTGAGGAGTGGGGAGTGGGGAGTTTTCAATAACTCAGGGATATATCGGGGATTAATAGGAAAAATCGAATAGGCTATATTTTAATATAAATAATATTCTAAATATTATGATATGGTCAAATAGTTTGCAAACTGGCAAACAAAATCTAGAATATTCTCGTAAAGCCCAAGTATTAAGAAAATAGGCGTGTTTTTCAACATCCATTTTGCATATCAAAAACTTAAAAGGTGTTTTTATAAAATTTAAAACTCCAAATGGATGAAAATAAAATAAATAAAAATATGAGACTTGAAATATGAAACAAAAAGACAAACAATTTAATAGAGATGAGTCGGACTCTTATAGTTGGTCTTGTACGAAGGAAAGAGAGCTGAGAAGACATGTGTGCTGCTGGTGAGAGTCGTATTCTTCTGCGCCTAGGGTCTAATGGAAAAGGAAAAAAGACCTCTCTTCTGCTCATTTTTCCCCTTTTTTAAATAACAATACTTCCCGACTCGCGATAACTCGGCCTGACTCGCCCAAAAATCGGCATGAGTTGCCAATTTTTTGCCTGCCCGTTTATGCTACCAAGTAGTCAACTCAACTCGGCAGCAAGACAAGCAGCGAGTAATCAGGGAGAAATCGCCTGAATCGAGGAGTTTTAGAACACTGTAAATGACGAAAGACAGCTCATTAGTCTCTTTATTGTCTTATTAATTATGAATCTGTTAGCCACAGCTAATACAGCCACCACTCATGTTCCCGTTTTGAGCTCTAAGTCAAAGAATCAAAGGTGCCATAAGGATGTCCTACATTCCAAAGGCAAGACATTTATGGTGTACCTCTACTATGGGGTAAAAACGTGATAATTGCCATGTCACTTCTTTACCAGGCCGGTCTTTTCGAGAAGCATGCTTCTTCTGCAAACAAGGAAAAACAAAATAATTACTACGATTTAGACAGATCAGTTACTCAGAAACCATAATCATTTTAACAACATATATATTACCTTGTTAACATCAAACTTAAGAGAAAATGGCACAATTGAGTTCTTTTTGGTATCTGATGATGCCTCGAGCAATCTCATATTATAAACAGCAGTCATATCATCTGGTGATAGTCTAGCCAACTGCACCGACGTGCATCAAGATGTTAGTTATCATATTGCGACACCTACCACATTACACAAAGCATACGCTGTTGTTCAGAATAGTGCCCTAGGACATTCGATGTGCCTAGATTTGTAATTGTCACTTTTAAATAGGGCTGGGACTTTTGGAACCGGGAACCGCAGAACCGATCCGAACCGCATCGGAACCGACGGTTCGGTTCGGTTCCTAGCAACAAATTTTTTTTTTCGGTTCGGTTCGCGTTTCCTGTCTGTTTTAAAGAGGAACCGATCTGAACCGCAAGGAACCGTCCGAACCGCACCGAACTGGGAAACCGACCCTCTGAATATAATATAATATAATTTATTCTTATTAAACATAATTAATATAATATAAAATAATATAATATATTCTTAATAAAATAAAATATAATATAATATATTTCGTCCAAAACATACAAAATCAGTTCCGGTTCGGTTCTGGTTCGGTTCGGTTCCTGTGCGGTTCGGTTCCTGTGCGGTTTGGACAAAAAAAACTGGAAAAACCGAACCGCGAAAAAACTATGCGGTTCGGTTCCGGTTCCTGTATTTTTCTCCCAGGAACCGAAAAGTCACAGGCCTACTTTTAAACAAAGTTATTTGATATCATCTATTTATCGTTGATTATTATAATGTGTGCATGTATTAATATTATAATAATCGAATAATAGTTATTCATAAAAAATAAGATTATTCAAATGTCATTGGTCCAATCACGTAAAGTGGAGACTCCGGTGATTAATATACTAGTATATGTTTGATTGATAATCATCGAATGATTATGCGTAGGGGTGTAAATGAAATGAACGTTCGCGAAAATCTCGCGAAAAAGTTCGGTCAACGATCGGTTCGTCGTCGAGTTTGACAGAACCGAACAGTTCGCAAACATGTTCGTTACATACACGAACCGAACACGAACATATAGATTCATGTTCGGTAGTTCGTGAACAAATAGTAAATATTAATATATATTCTATTATTTTATTCCATTTCATACCCTAGACCTACTAACTCGCACACTTCATTCTCACTTCTCAGTTTCTCACGTAGCCTCACAGCCCTCACCTCTCACAACGCCTCCGGCCCTCCACCACCACCAGCTCTCTCGGTCTACCACTCTTGCAACTTTCCCGACTTGTTTAATTAAGACCCATTCTTAATTCAGACCACCAAGCCCTCTCAGAGTATATCAGATAGCCGCTACAAATTGTAGCTCGACAGTTCTCCGGGTCGGTTTCTCTGCCAAGAAGTGGATTTTCCGACGCACACATCAGGTATTTATTTTCTATTTTTGTCCATTATAAATGTTTGTTTATTTATCTTCCCCCGTGTTTCGGGATTTTCTTTGTTCCTGTTCTTATTTGATTTTATAGTATGATATGAGATATGTCGATGTTCATTCATATTATTTTTATATTTTTTGCAGTCTTGCTGATTTCAGTTTGTTAATTAAGAGTATACTATCTTGTTGTTAATTATATTATTGGTTTTGTCCTGGTATTATATTAATTTGTTAATTATATATTTTCTGTTAATTAATCAAGGTTTGTAGATGTCTGCTCGAGAAGTTAGTTAAGTGGCACGGGAAGGTGAAGACATACATGGGTTGAAAATCATTGGTAGTGTTGATTCTGTTGATGAATTATTTGTATATATGGGGAATCAAACATTGGGGATGGATGACAATGTAGAGGATGATCAAAATGCAGAATCTAGAGACTCTGCTGATGTGAATGGTGACATTGTAAAGAATGGTGCTCCGAATATAGAAGCTGGAGATGGTCTTGATGCGCAGCTGGACTTTATGGAATGGTTTTGAAACACTGTACTAGATTTTTTTTGTATTATTATTGCTTGTTTTGTATGAATCTTGACTTTTCCTTGTATTTTCGAACACAAACGAACAAACGAACTGGACTATTCGAACACAATCAAACCGAACAAACGAACACTAACGAACGAACGCGAAATTTCTGAAATTTTAAAAAAACGAACACGAGCAAGTAATTGTTATGTTCGTCGAACACGAACACGAACCGAACATACTATATATCGCACGAACGAACGTTCATTAAAGTCACTGCTCGGTTCGTTCGGTTCGAAATACAACCCTAATTATGCGGGTGGTACGGATCAAACTTATGGGTATTGGTTGGAAAACGCAATAGTATTGGAAATACTGGACAGAGACGCATTGAGATCACTGCATGGAAATGTCATAAGTGAATCTCAATATAACAGTATGTCAATAAATCCTTGAACCTGATATTATCATAGAGTCCAACATGATAACTGCTATGCCTTGACATAATCCAACGTCATCTGAAACATGGTGATCATAAAGGTTAGTGATCGGGATTAGTGGGAGTCATGCAGAGGGCAATGAATAATCAAGATGGAGATTTGTCTCTCTCTTTAGGGAGAGAGATATCTGTTGGGCCCCTCGATAAGTAGGACTGAAGGAAATGCATGACCATGCTCAAATGAAGAGTCATTTGATTCAATCAGTCTACTTAAGACCGAAAAAACATTTGAACATAATAAGTATGACAATTTCAATGACTTAGTTCAAATATGATATCGCGCGACAAAGGGATTTGACACGTTAAATGGTTTAATGGACTATAAACTTATATTATTTGGGTAGTCATAATGTTTTGCTAGAGACCGCTTATGATTTATTATTTAATAAGGAATTAAATGATTACCAACATAATATAAGCCTTTTGGGTCACACATACGACAATTAAAAACAAGCCGATATGATATTGGATATTATAGTTATTAAGAAATTGAATAATGAGTAATATATAATATATGATATTATATAACATATGATTTAATTGGGAATGGTAAATATAATATTGGATATTATATTTATTAGAGGATTAAATAATAAGTAATATATGATATTGTACATATTGTATTATTTAATAAGTTGAGGGGCAACTAAGCAAATACTAGAGTTGGACTCCAGGGTTTACTTAGTATAAATAAAGGGTCTTGCACGAGGAGTTGTCATAAGCTTAAAATTACACAACCCTAATTGTGTAAAGAAAATCGGCCCTCCCCCTCTTCTGAATCGGCTGAACTGTTTCCTGTCCGTTTCGCCCATCTCGTCTTCTTCCCTTAGTCGATTTTGATCAACAGTACAAATCCTTCTAGCAAGGAATTATTTGTTGTACTGTTTATCAATATTATTCGTAAGGATCTAGCAATCCAGCTTGTACCAATTATTCGTGTGTGGATCGCCGAAAGAGATGATTTTCATCAGCTTCTGGTCTGGGTTCAGATATGTTCTTCGAATTAAGGTGATTCGACGAACTCTTTATAAATTAATTAAATTATTGCATGAAGATCCTCATATGCATTTTTCGTTCATTATTCCGCTGCGTTTTTGCTCAAATTTATTGTATTAGATACACGTAAAACCCAACAGTTGCAAGTATGATCAACACAGAAAGAAATATTGGATCTTGGAAAATACTATTTAGCCCTGAGCAAGAATGAAAAAGTCTGACGGATTTGAAGCAAGAGTGTAACAAGAATATTGCACTATGAATCACAGAAAGCAATACTGAGTACAACCTTGTGTGGGTGCTGGGCAAGTTGGTTGAAACAGCACAAAACCATAGAAACATATGTATGTGCTATAGAATGCAGTGACTGTGAACCATAGTGAATTATTATTGTCACGACAATGTTCAATTTGGAAACTTATTCTGATGAAAATTCAGATAAAATTTCAGATATTTAATTCAGCACCCACACTATTTTTGGGCAAATCAACCACTGGTAGCAACAACCAGGTGTTCAATGTAATGGTAATCCAAGTGTTTTGCTAGAGAGACTCAGTCGGATTGATGTAGGGACGGCGTACGTGGTTCAAGATCATCTTTGAGGCACTAGGAGTTATAGTTTGTGTTCCAGTTTTTTCTATGTTCCAGAATATATATCCAACCAGAAAATAACGAGGTTACAGCTTGATCAAGATGCTGATACAAAAACAGTATATCTGACTATTTAACAGCACTGGTTTGAATCTAATATATATTATTCAACTCAACCAGCTTGAGGCACAACTGTGCAGCAACGCCTAAAGTATACTGCATGGCAACTACACACACACACACACACACACACACACACACACACATATATATATATATATATATATAAGTATATATATATATATATATATATATGCACACACATATATAAATATACATATATATATAATATATGGAGAGAGAGAGATGGAGAGAAATGAAGAGAGATGGGCAGAGAGAGAAAAAGCCTAACCTCCATCAGTTTTGAGATTTTATCATCCTCAAATTTCTCAGGATAAACAGCTGCATAAATCATTAATAATCGCAGCTTATATTCACGTGATACATCCTGCCAACGATGGTCCATTTCAAACATTCTCTTTCAAAAATGGTTGTCCATAGTGAGATTAAAAAAATGAAGAGTATCACCTCTTTTACTCTTAGAAAATTTTTTAAGTCTTTACTTCCTGCATCTCCAAAAACAAGATCCTGCTCTAGTTGGCCAACTTCTTTAAGCCCCGATTCCCTGATAATTTTGTTTATTTTTCCTGCAATCTGAAGAAAAAACATAAAAATGGCTAACCAAAAAAGGCGAAAAAAAAAAAAGAAATAATCAAGATTCCAGAGTCGGTCTATGATACCAACAAATGGAAAAATTGCAATATTTTGATATAGCTTAAAGGTGTGCTGCTACCAATACAACAACATCAGAGTCTTAGTCCAAAATGCTTCGGGGTCGGCTAACATGAATCAATCTCTGAGTCGTCTCCAATAAAACAGCAAAAGTGATAGGTGAAAAGTTTACTACGTAAATAAATATATATATATATACATAAATAATTAAATAATAAAAAGTAAATAGAAAATAGTAATAATCAATATGCAAAAAGAAAAACTCAAACATAATCAACCACCCGAATTCTCTCCCTCCACGTCATCCTATCCAACGCCATAACTTCTCCAATCCGACGAAACCTCATATCATTCTCAATCACTCTTATCCATGTCTGTTTACGTCTTCCTCTACCCCTGACCGGCCTATGCGCTCCTCATTCTTCAAGCCTCCGCACTGGTGCATCAATCGGCCTCCGTCTCACATGTCCGAACCATCTTAACCGATTCTCCAACAGCTTATCCTCTATAGGGGCCACCCGTAGTTCTTTCCTAATCACATCATTTCTAAGTCGATCCTTTCTCGTATGGCCACACATCCATCTTAGCATACGCATTTCCGCCACATTCATCTTATGCACATGACTATGCTTTACAGCCAGCATTCAGTGCCATATAAAATTGCAGGCCCAATTGTTGTTCGGTAAAATTTTCCCTTTAATCTGTAAGGTACGCCTGATCACATAATAACCCCGTTGCGCTCTTCCATTTCAACCATCCCGCCTTAATCCTATGGGCCACGTCACTGTCTAATTCTCCATCCTTTTGAAGAATAGACCCAAGATAACGAAAAAACTCCGATCCTCGTATAACATTCCCATCAAAAGTGATTGTACCCGCCTCTCTACTTCCATTTCCACTAATTCTACACTCCAAATATTCAGTCTTACTTCTGCTCAGCCTAAAACCACGAGTTTCGAGCGTATTTCTCCAGAGTTCCATTCCTTTGTTTCATCAACCAATAATATATCATCTGCAAACATCATGCACCAAGGGATATCGTCTTAAATTGACCTTGTCAATTCGTCCATGACTATGGCAAAGAGGAAAGGACTAAGAGCCGAGCCTTGATGCACCCCAATCATAATAGGGAATTTCAAAAACAATAGGTAAAACATTGATTAATCAAACAATAGGTAAAACATTGATTAATCAAACAATAAGCCCATTGCAGCATAGAACTTCAAAAACAATAGGTAAAACATTGATTAATCAAACACTGACATTTTAACAGTAAAGTTATTTCAAATCAAGCACTGAAATCAGTAGGACAAACGACAACTAAAAGATTGTAGGTGGAATTACATGAGACTCACATCGACATGGAGGGAAAGCTTTTCAATTTGCTCGCTGTACTGAGGCAAAGCTTGAACCATCTTTTGCAAGTCCCGAGTCGACAATTCACCACCATCTCTGCATTAGTTAAAAAATATAAGAGACCAGAAGATGCAAAATAACTAACAGGAATTATTACAAAAACAAAAGTTCAGATTGTTATCATTGTGGATGACCGATTACTTGTATGCTATTAACTAAATTAAAACTTTTCTCCACTAAATATCTGATTAACGGTGTAACACACCGACTTCCAAGCACTACTTTTATGATAAAGATAAAAAAGACATCAAACACCTATAATTTTGCAAGATGCAACTCTGTAAGAGTCTGAGCCTAGTCAAATGGGAAAATTGGGATGAACCAAGTAATAGAAAAGGAAAAAGTTCTAAAGATGAAGGTTGTGCTAGTGATAGCAATTCAAATAAAGATATAAATAGAACATATTAAAACCTACAATATCAGATAAATCTCATGCGCGGAAAATGTTAATCTTAAATGATAGTACAACAATTTGATGAGTGACGTATAGGTTAGCATACCAATGAGTGGTAATTCCTTTACATGATAAAACATTAAAAATAGTTGGTAGCTATGGAAAATATATTAGATATACCTTGTAAAATATCAGATATTATTTAATTTATGTGGATCTTTCCAGCATGGGATATATATAATGCTAAAATACGTTTCAAGTTAGAGTTCACATTAACTCTGAAAACTGCCTGTCATGAGGATCCAAAATCTAAGATAATTCATAACAAACGAACCTTGAACCATGTATTTGTGCAGCTTTATTTTTTGATATAAAATTTGTCATCTTCTGATGCAACCTTTCACTAGCCTGACATAGGAAACCATTGATCAGAGTTAATTTTTACAATGAAATATAGGCTGTTCAAAACAAATGTTTCTATATATATATATATATATATATAATTTGTCATCTTCTGATGCAACCTTTCACTAGCCTGACATAGGAAACCAATGAGCAGAGTTAATTTTTACAATGAAATATAGGCTGTCCAAAACAAATGTTTCTATTGCCACATATATATATATATATGAAGTTTCTGCATGTTCGACGTACATCAGCTATATGTGCATGGCGGAGCTCCAGCCAGATAGGATCATGATCCTCCAGAAGGACCTCTTTCTTCTCAGGAACACCGCCTGTTTTGCTTGGAACCTGAGGAATACAATTACTTAAAGTAAAGGAATTTTCAGACGATTACGCAATATAAAGCAATTATATTTCAGCCGCATTACCTCATGGACATATTTATTCCCCTCCATATTTAGTAAATCATGGCACATGGCATCATATGTCCATTCATGTATAATTGGAGCAACCTGTGCATGGATATAAAATGTCATAAATGATAATATAAAACTCGAACTCCAAAAACTTTTTTGAGATAAAAGTTAGCAGGTAAATAGCTAGGAACCTGGTCTATTGATCTGTCTAAGATAAGCAGCTCACATGTTTCTGACTGGGGAAAATTGGGAAGGTTGGCTTTATATTTCGTAAGACAGTTCCAAACAGCAGCAGCAAGTTTTGTAGGAATTAGATCACGGAAAGTTGTAACTGTACTAGGGTCAAGGGATTTGGCAGCACGATAGCGCAGCAATGGAAACTCCTGGCACATGACAATATTATAAATACCTCGACTCTGTTTAGGTGCGTATGTTATAGGTCAACATTCAGAACTTAGGTCACATACCCGCAGTGATGCAAATATTGTAGCTATGCGGGTAGCCATCAAATTCAAACACGCATCACCCTTGCGGGAGCTTTCTTCGTCCCCAAATAGTTCCTCAAGAGCTCTCTCATTGTCAGTGATAAAACCCTGTAGTTATAGCTTTCTATTAAAAGATCATTCCATCCAGCAGGATGTTGAAATTTCAAACTGTACAGGAACAACTTAAGAGTAAGGAAAGGAGACGGATACTCAAATTATTATCCAAATGCATATACATCCACAAGTGAAACACAATAAACTGTAGATATTTCTATATATATAATGACGTTCCGTGGTGTATGATGTTCGCAGATGATATTGTGTTGATTGATGAAACGAAGGTTGGAGTGCAACAGAAATTGGAACTTTGGAGGGATACTTTGGAAGCTCGAGGCTTTAGGCTGAGCAGAAGTAAGACCGAATATATGGAGCGTAGGTTTAGCGAAAACAGTGATAGAGAGGCGGGGATGATCACATTTGATGGGAAAGTTGTTCATGGATCCACTTTCTTTCGGTATCTTGGATCTATTATCCAAAAGGATGGAGAGCTAGATGGCGATGTGGCTCACAGAATAAAGGTCGGGTGGTTGAAGTGGAAGAGTGCCACAGGGGTTTATCTGATCCTGACATGCCTCATAGATTAAAGGGTAAATTTTACCGCACGGCAATTAGGCTTGCGCTGTTATATGGCTCTGAGTGTTGGGCTGTAAAACAGTGTCACGTTCAAATGATGAATGTGGCGGAGATGCGTATGCTACGATGGATGTGTGGTCATACAAAAAAGGATCAGCTCAGAAATGAGGTGATTAGAGAGAAGGTAAGAGTTGTGGCTATAGAAGACAAGATGATGGAGAATCGATTACGATGGTTTGGTCATGTGAGAAGAAGACCTGGGGCCAGTGAGGAGGCTAGAAAGTTGGGGAACAAGTAATGTTGTGAAAGGTAGAGGAAGACCCAAGAAAACTTGGATAAAGATGATTGAAAATGATATGCGGTTTCTTGGAATTGGAGAAAGTATGGCGATAGAGAGGCAAATGTGGCGGGAAAGAATACGGATGGTGGATGGAATCTGATTCTTTTTTTTTCTGTATTTTTATTCCTATTTTCTTTTATTCCATGTTATCTGTTAATTTATTTTTCAGGATTTTTCATTTTTTTTTTAACATTCATTCTCTTTTTTTATTTGCTTTTTTTCTCTACTTTTTTCCCTCTTTTTCTCCTTTTATGTTATTTATGTAACGATCATTGACGGTTTCAAAGTTTGATTCATGTTAGCCGATCCCAAATCATTTTGGGACTAACGCTATATTGTTGTTGTTGTATATAATCACGAGTGAAGCACATGCTGAATCGCCACCCTTCTACATCATGTATCGACATGTTAATTCGTCATATCTAATCCACCAATATTTTAGACAATTTTTTATCTATTTATTGTTATAAACGTTAAAAGGAACTAAATGATAACAATAAGAAAAAAAATCCACATACGATTTTGAAGGATTACATACCTGGCTATCTATGGCAAAGTATTCCAAGTTCATCTGCAAATTACAGATCTTAAATGAGTTTAAAGACCCATATCTAAAGCTTGTAACTAAATAAATTAGATTTTAAAGATAACCTCTCTCAGGGCACCAATGCGAGATAAAACACTTGCATCTCTCTTAATGTGACTGACCAATTCGGGGACAACAGGTGAGCTGAAGAAAACAAATGCCCTAATGGTAGAAACAAAAAGGCAAACGGATAGATGAGCCTATAGGAACTTACTGACTTAATTATTCCACCCAACTTAGGTAAGCTAAGCAGAAAGATTCTACGAAATTGTAGAGAATAACATGATATAAAGAATTAAATACTTTGACATACTTCCTGTACAGCGGTGATTTTCCGGACATATCAGAGAGGAAGATGACAATGCTGCATATCAAGAAAAACAAAGGGATGGGAGAATGTATGAGAGGGATATAGAGCATAAACTAAGTAATGCACAATAGTAATGCTTGTACAGCAAGAAGTATTGTTAGGAAGCAAGATCAAGCTTTTAGTATAGAACTTTGTCATAGTATTGCGCTATGATACACAAAGTACAAAAAAACTCATATAAGACTTGACTAACAATGGCACTAGAGGATAGTAGTCTCTCTCTTCAACCAAATTCACCAAGCAACAGTTGAACGGTCGAAACATTTATAGAGACAAGCTAGGACTCAAAATAAAGCCTTGTACCTCACAATTGTTGGGAAACAATTTAGCATTTTCGTGTAAGAATGAACTTTTGCATACATGGCAACTTCGTGATACCCAAGAGGATAAAGTATGTAGTCATGGGTACAGAAGAAATGAAAGAGTGACTAGTTGATTGTTACGACATCCCACATCAATTCCACATGATAGCGTGGAAGGGTGTATAAGTGGGATTCAACCCTTTACTTTTGACCATGGCATGGGTTAAGTTAGGGCTACCTAGCTTACATGCCTAACAATTTAGTCAGGCCTGCAGGACTCGCGCGAGCTGCAGAAGGGGCTACCTGGTAGCGGGCCCGTGGGTTGCCACCCTAGATGCGGGTCCAAGGGACGTTGGCACTCGGGACATGGGACCTGGTATGGGTTGCCACCCTGAGTGTGATGTCCGTGGACATCCGACTTAAAAGAGGGATGGATTGTTACGATATCCCATATCATTCCACATGAAAGTGTAGAAGGGTAAATAAGCGAAAGTCAACCCTTTAGCTTTGACCATTGTTTTCGTTTACGTTAGGGTTCCCTAGCTTATATGCGTGACAACTTGATCCGACCTGCCGAATTGTTATGATATCCCACACCGGTTCCGGGTGAGGTTTGGAAGGGTATATAAGTGGGAGAAATCCTTTACCTTTAACTATGGTTTTTAGTTAAGCTCGGGCTCCCTAGTTTATATGCCTAACAATTTAGTTTGACCTGTCGGATTTAGGAGGGCTGCGGAAAGGGGACACCCGATGGTGGACTCAGGTGTTGCCACCCCGGATGTGGGCCGATGGGGGTTGCCACCCGGGAAGTGGGCCTTGTTATGGGTTGCCACCCAGACTGTGCCCTCTGCGGACGTCCAAGTACGATATCCTATATCAGTTCCACATGAAAGCGTGGAAAGCTATATAAGTAGGGGTAAATCCTTTAGCTTCGTCCATGGTTTTGGTTTAAGTTACGGTTTCCTAGCTTGTATGCTTAACATGGATAGAGACAATAGACACGTGGCAGCCTCTACATCGCTCGGTAGATAAGTGAGACAGTAGCAAGAAGAATATAAAATGATGGTCATCTGAGAGGATATTATGCAGCAAGTAAAGCAGCCTACAATACACATGCAAATTCCTCACATTCTAACCATGACTAGTGGCTTAAAAAGAAGAAGCCACTGGTCAAAGTTAAAGAGGCTGATTTGGTTTAGGGTTTCGCTGTCCTTGGTCATACTTATCAAAATTATATAGTTAATTCTCAATCACTTTTTCATTATTGAGAAAAGTGATGAAATTAGATTTTCTCTGTTCTTTTACATGCTCGTATAGATTGATATTGTGATGATCCCTATATAATAGGGGATACCCTTCAATTTCTAAAGCATCATAAAAGCTAGAAAAATAGAGTGCAATAAATGTGAGAAAGGAAAGGGAAGAGAAGAATGAAGAAGTGCCCACAAGTTATTAAACCCAGCATATTAGGCAAGAGATCCCCCTCTAAATCATTCGAGAAATTAGTACATATGGTATTTTATTAACTCATTTAAGACCTGGACATATTTAGGTCTAACTAAAACTCATGCCTTGAAAATCAAACAGACTTTCATTCTTAGCTCCAGTTTGTGCCAAGTATATACATTATTTGTACTATAAAATTATCACGTCGTGTACAAATTGTGCACATATTGCAGGACGACCATTCATGATTATGAGTTAAAGGAAAATAGATCAATTGAGACATGCAAGATATGGGGAAGATGTCAGCATTGAATGTGGCAATTTCAACACATACTCTATGACCTACTTCAATTTAAGGAGTTAAAATGGATCAAGTACTTGATAAGATGCTGGGATTTTCTCCTCACCCTAATTACACTCGCAATTTTAGTTTCCGGACATCATAAAAACTGTATTTTAGCCCCTATACATAGAAAAACTTAAAATTATAGCATTTCAAGAAATGATGGAAAAGAATATGAAAATCAATTGATTTTCTAAAACTATACAAATCACAATTGATTTTCTAAAACTAAACAAAGTGGTTTCTCTTCTGAGATAATTTTCAATTCTGATGGTTAAAATGCAAGCGGATTGCATGTCTTATGCATATTAATAAACTATTCTAGCATTGCTTAGCATAAAGCTAGATGACGCATGACTGTCTACAATTGTTGCTTCAATAGAGGTTAGAGAGGCTACCATGTCTATAACCACTAATCATAGTATCTTGCCGACTAACATGCATGACAGCTAGCCTATCATGTCTACATTATTTCGAATGAGGTGTGGCCACAGCCTCCCTCTTGTATCCACTATCCATGTGCAATACTTATCAAATGGTTGCTCGGAAGCACCGACACGGGTATAGGTACGTGTATAGGTTGCGGGTACGGCAAACGGCAAGTGGAAAAATATGGGACGTGGATATGGTGGGGACACACCACAAATATATGATTAAAAATAAATGGGTACGAGGCTTACACCTCGCCTCATGCAGACAACACGCCAAAACTTGCGTCGCACCTTTTAAAACTTCGTGGAAATCCAATTATAAATTTTCCTACGATCATCTTTATTTGGAAATAGCATCCAAAACACTTGTTCCTTTCAGTAGAAATCTCAAAATTATTGTATGGAGCTAAAGGTCAAATACCATGTGTGAGGCAATCATTAGTGTATTACCTACAAAATTAATGGGATGCATGAACTCCATTTAAATTAAACTAATAATTTGATGAGCTACAAAAAATTTTATTTATGTCGAGTATAGATAAGAAAGAAAGTTACCCTACGGTTCAAGGAACATCTCAAGCAATGAAGCGGGGTGTTGTTTTTATTTCAACACCACACCAACATTTCATGAACCATGTTATAAAATGTAGAACCTCAGAATCCTGGTTGTGCTCATGTTGATAAATAATCACCTTTATCTTTTCAATCATTGTGCCCCACGCGTCACAGATCATGTGAAGACATGGCCTGTCGGAAGTCCTTAACATCTCATCCTTAAAACTCTCACATTCTCACTAATAACTACAAATGTAAGCCCAGGCTTGATAGCTACATTCTTCGAAGCAACATAATAATAGAAACAAAACGTGTCGGCGCAATTGCTGGCATTTGTGAAGGCACAAATTCATTGTAAACGGCATTACTCAAGCCATGATTAGTGATAAAGAATTTCATTGCAAATGCACCATTTGAAACTTCCGTAATCACTTGCATTATGTTTCTTCATTAGAATCAGTATTCTTGGAAGCACAAATTGCTTTCAATGTCAAATTAAGGGTGTCATGGTGTCCAATATAT
Organism: Orobanche coerulescens; assembly: GCA_033398695.1. Lineage (NCBI taxonomy): Eukaryota > Viridiplantae > Streptophyta > Magnoliopsida > Lamiales > Orobanchaceae > Orobanche > Orobanche coerulescens. The sequence goes on from CM065805.1 coordinate 78,937,197, forward strand.
GTTTGGAAAATCATATTTCACCAACATTTTCTTCTCTACCACCCTAATCTGTTCTTTAGTAAATTAGAAATGTAAAATTTTTCTTTGAACTCACACAATTTACACCTCTCGAAAACATGGGTCCACATTCTGATGTAGTCATGAAGTTGATTGGCCTTCTTTGAGGGTCTGTCATCCATCACTAACCAAGCTTAGACGGAAGCAATTGTCTTCCAATATTTGCTCTTTTCTTTTTCAATAAAGTAGTCTGCAACATATTGTAACATGGAGGCAGATAGAGAATCATTTTGATTGGCTGCCAATGAACGAGAACCCACGTAGTATGGGTTCCTAGCATGATGAAATGGCAGCCTTGTGGAGTAAAACATTCTTGCGAAGAAGAATCCATGGAAGAAAAAGAAGCCGAAACCAATTGAGCAGAAAAGAGAAGTTGAAACATACTGAAACTAAAAGAGAAAAGAACGTGGCTGGTAAAGGTAGTGGTGAAGAGGAAAAAAATGCAACCACCGACTGAAAGAATCCAAAACCCAACGATTAAAAGAGGCATCGCTGTTTCTGGTTTATGGTTGCAATTCTTTTAGTAGGGTTTTATATTATATTATATATATATATACATATATATATATATATATATATATCAGTGTTTTTAATAGCGGTGAATAGCACGCTTTAGCGCAATTTTTTTGCAAAACGCGATGGAGCGCTGGTCCAGTTGCGCTCAGGCTTCCTTTGCGCGCGCGAACGGCTGATGTGGCGCCGAAAGCGCGCGATAGTGCTTAATACCTGCACGATTAGGGTTTTCTGATAAAACCCTAATATGAAATCTGAAACTTCCGAAAAGGCGCGATGATATCCCTTAGTTACTTATAACCTGCTGCTCTATTTCAATACTTGTAACTATTAGGGTTTAGGGACAAATTGTCAAGCGAGCAAAACTTCCACAGCAAAAAAAAAAAAAAAAAAAACTTCCGCAGTAAAAGAACATACATCCAGGTTTCAGGAAAAAAAACTAGGGTTCAGCAGAAAACTTCACAGCCGGCCAGCAGAACACTTCATATTGAATATTTAAGTGTTTCTAGAATTGAATATTTGCATATTGTGGCTTATTTAAGTTTGTTATTTGGGATTATTATAATTGTTCTAAGTTGTTTTGTTTATTTGAAATTATTTCATCGCTATTTCACTTGGGTTATTTACCTATTGATCTTACACGGGAATAATTATTTTATTTTTTCACTTTAAAATGTCATGTTCGAATTACCTACGCTATGTGCTATGCTATTTTGCGCTACACAATTCTTTACAAAAACGCTACAGACTTACGCAACGCAATTGAAAATACTGATAACGCCATGTCCATTCTTTTTGTTAAATTATTAAATAAAAGGATCTCAGAAAGCCGTCTCGCTGAAGTGTCACCGAAGTGTCCCCACGTGTCCCCGTATTAAAGAAAAAGGACACTTATTTTGGCGTGCCTGTCCGCGTGTCCAGGTGTCCAACACTCGTACGTTAACCTCCTAGAAGTGTTGGTGCTTCATAGGTTTCTTGGGAGGCTATCAAGCTCTAATATATTATTGTATTTAGAAGTTCAGTTTACTGCTCAATAAATGTGCAATAATTGCAACCAAGTCATAACTAGTGAACTATGACACTACCAAAGTGCTGTAACTTCCACAATTCCTGACCTTGACCCTTCTCATTGACAAACAAGAATATGTAATTCTTATCCAACACAACGAAATTGCCTTACTTGATTTCCTAATTTAATGAGAAAAAAATAATTTGGATAAAAACAGAACAAGATGGAGAAAATCAGTCAACTACACTTTGTAATATACAGAAAGAGGATCTTGTGTTTTAGAAGACAAGCACAACAATGGCAGCAAACGATCTGCTGCTTATGGACCACTAGTTCTACAAAATTCTGCCATTAGGTCCGGTAAAATTGAATTAGTAACCAAGACAAGATTTTCTCTAACACTAGAAGCATATTTAGATAGTTAAGAGAACACAGTAAAATGTTGTGCCATTACATGATAACCTAGGAATCACCAACACGGGTATTCTTACGGGTACGGGTGCAGGTGTGGGTGCAGCAAACAGCATTAATGTGAGACGCGGATACGGCAGGGACACGTAAATGTATAAACATATATATACACACACAAGCCATAAATACATTCACAAGTGATTATGAACAACAAATAACATCGATAATAATTAGGAAGTCATTAATTCATCAAAAAGTTCAAACTATTTAAATTTCCAAATCTAAAGACTATTTTAAGGTAATTAATTAAAAAATTTATTTTAAGATTTTTTTTTTTGTATACCAGCACTTTTCTAAAATTAGTAAAAAGATCTCATTAAGAAAAAAATCAGAAATCGTATCCTTCAAGTATCCCCGCGTGTCCCCAAAGCATCCCCCACATGTCCCTGCGTGCTATATTAAAAAAGAAAAAGAAAAAAAAGGGGAGAGTCCATGTCCATTACGTGTCTCCGCGGTGTCCCCGTACCGCCAGTATCGGACACTCGTAAGTTAACCTCCTAGAAGTGTCGATGCTTCATAGATGATAACCAACTTTAGCACAAACATTTCAGACATCCAATGAACTTGCTTTTTAGAATAATCCAGTTATGTACATGAAAAAAAAAAAAAACATACTATAATCCTCTGTAAGCATTGGCTTAGATGTTCAAATTGTACTTTCTACCCCCATAATTAATAGCATCAAACTATGAAAACTAAAGGATAGACAACAGGCAAGTGAAAATCTCGTACTTTTCTTTGGTTGGCTGGACAAAATATATGGCATCCATCGTTGGCAATGGTTGTCTTCGCTTGTGTATATCTTCCACCACTGCAGGTCAAAAGACATGGTCACTTCTCTATCTGAAAACTGGCTGCAATAAATTATATTACATTCTGCCAAATCTGGACAATTACACAGGCCATTAGGTTAACTTATATTAGATGAAGATTGAATAAACCAGTGCACTGCATACTTAGGAATCAATCAAATACTCATTCTTCCATTCAGAATCATCTAATAGAGAAAGACATGCAAAACTGGAAATGTTGTCACCCACCCAGGATGTTCTACAGAATCCATAGCAGACATAACATACAAGGCTATGTTTCAAAGCTAGGTAACGGCAAAGGTTCTCAAGAACAGATATTCGACGTGTAAAACAGAGAAAACTATGTAAATTATGAGACTGACATACTAGGATGTCAAATATGTCATACCAATAGCTGAGTGGCGATTTCATTAACATGCAGAACAAGCAAAGACCACATACGCCAGAAAAGCACAAGAAAGGCCAAGACGACATTTTAATGCCTGAAATATTTAGTTAAGACCTTTAAGCAGAAACAACTATGGACTTGAAGCTATTTGCTTAACAAATAGGTACTTTACAGCAAGTTTGACACCAATGTTCCATTCCACTTTGAATATCAACTTTTTAAGTTCTCATTGAGTTCGAGACCAGAGTTGGAAAAAATAGCAGGTAATAACAATGCTGAGCTTGTGGAATCATATCAAACCATCAAAACATTTAACTTATCTGTTGTAATATAATTAGTGTATTGAATTCACAAGAAATAAAAATAAAGCTGTCCACGTTGTTTGGTCAAGGACACAAATCCATATCAAACTGTATAGGGAGGTAAAACAGTCTCAAGTATATAGATGTTAATAAAAACATTCCGAAGAAACTTATAACCGTTCATACAAATAGAGCATTATTGAGCTCTGGGACACCACCAAGTTCTATGCTCAGAAATCAGATAATATTTTCATCATAGAGGTGAAGCATAACGAGCAAACTACAGTGCCGGAAAGAATAGAGTCAAGTTTTTTGAGACTGCCCTTTATTTCTTACATGAAACTCCTTCCTCTGTGATATCTGCCATCTTGCAAGCGTAAGACATTATTTTAACGGTTACCTTGTCCATGATGAGAACCTACGTATCCAAGTGATAAAGCTGGAAGATCTAAAGACTGAAAGATAATGAGTAAAGGAATATACACTAGAAGTGGATATTACAAGATAGAGCATATAAAAAACAAAGGCAAAAAATGCCTTCACTACGTAAAAGAGATAAACAGTCGTGTTTGGCACTGGGGTCACCATTAATGCCAAAAAGGATGAGCATTTTACAGTTGTCCGAGTTTAAACATATTTGACATGCATACTACAGTTAATCAGCGATAAATCTGGAGACAATGAGGGAAACTTACACATCTGAAAGGGTAATGCACAAAAATAAAGAAAATGAGTCTAGTAAGGCAAGCGACTGACAGGTACCATTCAAAGGGGATCACAATGGACTGGTTTCAGATTAGGAAAACCTGCCATATGAATCTGACTAGTAGATATTTGGCAAAGAAGAGACAGAAACCAAAAACAGTGCAATGCAGAAGCTAAAAGGAAAAACTTCTAAATCCGTTTACATTGTTAAAATTCAAATATCGGTACATACAAAATAAACGAGAACCTTATAAATAATAAGAACAAAAAACTGAATCAACTCCATACTGACCTAAAAAATGGACGAACCCAAGTGCGACCAGGTCATCACAGTGATTGGCTCAGCACAAGTAGACCCAAGAAACATATTTTCTTACAGTTGAATAAGTTAAAATCAGTTAAACTGGTCAGACAGATTTTTTATTTGTTTTACTTTTATGTTTCTTTAGTTTTTTTAACTTCTTTATGGAAACTAAAACTTGAAATTTACTACCTTGTTATCTATATGTGATTATTTCATTATTGGGTAAAATTGATCTTTTTTTTGAAACTTTAGTTCATTTTTTATATTTAAAATGTACCATGTAATAAGAAATCTCCTACATTACTAGCTTATATAATATTAAAAAAAAGGTATATTGATTCTCAATAGACCGATTGAACAGGCTGTTGGCTGAGTCTGACTGGTTGTAAAATCAGTTCACTTGCTCTGTTATTTAAAGCATTGATCCGTGCCATTAAACTCCTATGAGTATCCGAACTGATTCGTATATATTCCAATATATTATCAAATAAGAATAAGAATAAGATTTTCTATTTGAATATTAAAGGAACAATAAGAATATTTTATAGAAGAACTGAATACGAACAAAATATCTTGATAGTCGACTCGATTCTGTTCGTTTACGATACGCCCAGCAGTCCTCTAAGCTCCCTGAAAAATCTTATCTGATCCAAAGAGTAAGACAAATATCTATATGTTTCTTATACCTTCCAACTTGGCTTTGAGTCCCCTGTTTTGGCAGATCGAAGCATTTCGTACAGTAATCCTGTAGGTGAAGGACAAGTTAACGAGGGTAACTTTACAATAGTTCGTTAAAGCATAAGGATTCATCATAACATGATTCAACAGAAGCTTGCACTAACACAAATTACATAAAATGTATGGATTTGTAAAATTGATTTAATATGAATAACCTCATGATCACACTACCACCCAGGGAATCACAAACTGACTGACTAATGATAGATGATAGCTTCAGAGTTTAGACTATGGAGTAGAGTAATTACATGGAAAATTTCACATATATCGTTACCTACGCCTTGTGATCAATAGATAAAACTGATACAAACTGAAGCCCTAGCAGCTTCCAAGTTGAAAAGGTTAGTATTTATCTCGACCTATAGATGTCGAAATTATAGCCTTTTCTTTTGCTATGTTAATGGTGTCGTATACAGGACTTGTTTAGTGCCCAACAGTTCCCAAAGGTAAAGGGATTCAGAGCAGAAAATAAAACAGGTCCTGGGAAAGGTCCGGAAATCAGGAAAATTTCTTCTATATTTAAGTAAAAAATATTTAGAACATATGTTCGCAAAAAATAGCTTGTAAAACGGTAGCACCAAATCTGTAAGTAACTGAAAATAGAGGGAAGAAGAAGAGTAAAAGAAGAATAAAGAGGAGAAGAGAAAGATGCTAATTCTTACGAAAGCCAAGAGAATTGGCAATATAACATCAGCTCCAGCCTGAATATATTATGAAAGAGTTGAGACGATCGGCGAAAAACTACAACAAAACTGGGAACAAGACTCCTCAAAGAGGTTTTTGGTGCCCAGAATGATGAAGACTGTCCTTACTATACCAACACGAGCCTTTTTTAGCGCACTTTGTCCTCACTCGCGCACCCGGGAGAAACTTTTCAGGGGGGTCACCCATCTCATAACTAGTATAGGTCAAGCACACTTAACTTTGGAGTTTCTATGAGATTGCTAACAGAAAAGAAGATGCATCTCGCTGGTATGAGTAGTCCAAATCAATTCATTTAACCACTTCCTAGTACAAATCTCACGAGTCGAATCAAAAGTCGTGCCTCGCGAACTTTTAAGCTCATGCAGGCAGGATGTCCAACCCTCCGGCCAACTGGCAACTTCTAATGCATGCCCGCATCTGAGCTCCAACCCTCTGGCAACCTCCACTGTAGCATACTCCAAGGGAACCGTACCGTGACCTGCTCCAATACCAACTGTTGGTCTGTCCTCATTGTACCAACACGAGTCTTTTCTAGCACGTTTTGTCCTCACTCGCGTGCATCCCGAGAAACTTCCCAATGGTCACCCATAACTACTCCAGGCCAAGCACGCTTCATTTTTGAGTTTCTATGAGATAACTACCAGAAAAGAAGATGCATCTTGTAACTAGTGATTATTACGCATCGGGTCCTTAGTTCTAGTGTGGTCGCACTCTTGTAATTCCATTTCCTCCCATTCGTCGTGCTCACCAGTAAAACCTCTATAAAGAATACTTTTGGGACTCCAAAAAATTATGACAAAATGGGAGGTTATTCCTAAATAGAGGTACAAAATGGGAGGGTATTCCCAAGTTGGGACCATGAAACTTTATGACAAAATAAGAGTTTATTCCTAAATAGAGTATTCCTTTATGAAGGTTCTACTGTAATAGGAAGTTTTTTTGCAGCGCATTTGTGAAATGGTCTAGAGCGCTCACCACGGTGATAGCACTTCCCTTTGGCCCGATATTCACGAGCTTCCTCCGTTGTAAGGTGGCGGACATTGCGGTTAGGTGGAGGCCTGGATGACCCTTGCGAGAGTTGGCCAACAGATTAGTCGGAAGGCACCACAGAAAAACTCTAATTGGTTTGATGAGGGCCCCAAACTGAAAGTGGTGTGTTGCTGAATTGTGGGGGGATGGTGGCAGCATGAATCCCGTCGGACAGCACGAATTGTCGCAAGCACATCAGCCATCTCATATTCGAAAATTTTGTCGCAGAACATACCCAAATGTTGTGTTGAGGATAAAGAAGGCAGCTGAGCGATGGCTCGTCAGATAACGAAATATAGTCTTCACGTGACCCCAACTGGCGAGTAATACATTGCCCCATACCAGTGTTTTTAAAAGTGCAGAATAGCGCATTTTGTAGCGCGCCATCACGCGCCATGGGCCAAGTGCTACATAGTGCAGTCAGATAGCGCTGTGTACAAATAGTTCCCGTTATTTGGTCATTTAACGCACTATCTCAGGAAAAGCATGTGCCATACGCTATGCGCACCGTAGTTTTCGCTTTTTATGCAGAAACAGGAGAATGACGGGAAACATAGATTCTCATAGCAAAACGGTCTTTTAACCTTCAGCTTAAACATTGAGAATAATTGACTGAAACAATGGCGAGATTTGTCTCTGGCGCACGATCTGAGAGGCTTGAGAAGAAAAAGAAAACCTGGAAACCCTAGGTTTCTCTCTGGCGGACGATCTAAGAGGCGGATTTGTGTTTTTCTTCCTTCCTTTCTGGCGCACCCATAACAGATCCCTATTCTAAACCCTAAGTTCCTTTCTGCTTCTCCGATGAGTTGCGTCATATAAAGGTGAGTTTTTTGTTACCGTTCTTTCTCCAGCTCTGTCAATTTCCGTTCTCTTTTTTCTTCGAACCCAATGTGAGGCCTCCATAAAGTTAGAAGAACAAATATAATCCTATTTCACCTAAGAAATTTTATTCTCACTCGCACTCCCGCCTAAAAAAATTCTTTTCATCTAGCAATTTGACACAAAGTTAGTTTAGAAGCACGGTAAGTGGACAAGTAATAAGTCGATAGGGAAGAAAGAACCCCATTGACAAATGTAAGCCTCCCTCCAATAGATATTTTGAGACCCTCCCATCTCCTTAACCGACTGCATATTTTCTGAATCACATACACCTACTCCGACCCCTTCCTCTGCACACTTCCTACTTTAACACCCAATCTAGGATGAATGTGGCGTCTTATATGCATTAATGACGAGCTTAGAGCTGCCCAAACGGTTCGAACCGCTGGTTCGAGATTTCCTAAACCTTGAACCAAAATCGAACCGGCGGTCCAGGACGGTTTTTCGAACCGCGGGTTCTGATTCAAACCGGCGGTTATTTTGAAAAAAAATGTTTTTTTATTTTTCAAAATCTGTTTTTGAGTCTTCTTTTGACTAAAAGTCGAAAAAAAAATGAATAAAAGACGGATGAATAAGGAAATTGGTGGGAGGAGGTAGAAAATATATATGACTTGGGCTACATTCATATACTCGATGTTACAATAGAACGAATTAATTTTAAATATTCGAATTAAGTTGCCCAAAAACGGGGAAAATATAATCCAAACCGCCGGTTTGGACAGTTCAAACCGGAAAACTGGAGCCCCCCCCCCCCCCCAATTCAAATTTTAAACATAAGTTAATAATTTAATGTATTTTTTAATATTTGAAAAAAACGGAGGTTGAAACTGCCATTTTACGGTTTGTGAACATCACAAACTGTAACTGGACCGCCAAGCGGTTCACGGCTCCGATTCGAACCATGGTCAACCGGTTCTGATATCGTTGACCGCGATTCCGAATCGTCGTTTAGACTCGAAGTCAACACCTCTAGCCGAGCTATTCAAAAGCGCTCTATCAATTCCTGAAAAAAATACATCCACGAGATTGAGGACGAGCGAAGAAGGACCCACTGTGCACATAACATTGCCCTCCCTGGCACAGCGATTAGCGCTAACTGTACCCGGTCAGCCAAGGGCATATGGTGAACCAAAAAGTATTGTTCTGCCTGGGCAAACCAGGCTATTGGATCACTACCAGCAAAGAGGGCAGTTCCATCCTTTGGAGAGACACTGTCGTGTAGCAATCCTCATTAATTTTAGAACAATAATATTTTCCATCCCAACAATGAATAAGCTATAATAATAACAAAAACAAACAAATTCTATAGGATAGGAGCTCATGAAAGATGTAAAGCTCGTTCGTCAGAGATCGAAGAATGGGCAATATTTTGCTTTTCCTTTCTTACTCGTTTCTTTTTTCAATTTAATCGAAAATAAATGACAACACAAGAAATAATATTCAAGCTTCAACTCAAAATAGCTCAAGGAAAGAGTCGGAGGTTATAGTGTTGGAACATTTTTATAATATCCTTGTGACAAGAATTTTGATTATGAGGTTTGGCCTAAAGGAATCAAGCAAACATAAACTGTTGTATACTCGTCAGTCCAGGCAAAATCAAAATATCATAGAATAAAGTATTTTCCCAGACACCAGTGAAATAAGAACAGATGAACAAGGTTCAGTTACACACTACTCATATTTGCACCTCTTAAAACAAAGGAAGCAGTCGGTACGAAAAAAGTCATATGAGAAGATGAACAGCAAAATCACGTATGTAACACTGGTGAATAACGTACTGATGAATAACTTCTGTAACTTTTGCACAGTAACGTACATATTATTTTATTGCAATGTATGTAAGGAAAAGTATTCTCGTCCCTTTGTATAAGAACAAAGGTGATGTTCAAGATTGTTCTAATTATCGCGGAATTAAACTAATGAGTCATACCATGAAGTTGTGGGAACGAGTGATTGAACAAAGGATCAGGAAATGTGTGAAGATAACAGAAAATCAGTTTGGATTTATGCCTGGAAGATCGACCATGGAAGCAATTTATCTTATCCGGCAGTTGATGGAACATTATCGAGATAAAAAGAAAGATCTGCATATGGTTTTTATTGATTTAGAGAAGGCATATGATAAAGTACCAAGAGAAGTACTTTGGTGGGCCTTAGCAAAGAAGGGTGTATCGCGGAAATATATTGACATTATAAAGGACATGTATGAGGGAGCTAGTACAAGTGTACGTACTAATGTTGGGAGGACAGAATTCCCTATTACGATTGGGGTGCATCAAGGATCTGCTCTTAGTCCTTTTCTCTTTGCCATAGTCATGGACGAATTGACAAGAGAAATTCAAAATGACGTTCCGTGGTGTATGATGTTCGCAGATGATATTGTGTTGATTGATGAAACGAAGGTTGGAGTGCAAATGTAATTGGAACTTTGGAGGATACTTTGGAAGCTCGAGGCTTTAGGCCGAGCGAAGTAAGACCGAATATATGGAGTGTAGGTTTAGCGAAAACAAGGATAGAGAGGCGGGATGATCACATTTGATGGGAAAGTTGTTCATGGATCCACTTTCTTTCGATCTTGGATCTATTATCCAAAAGGATGGAGAGCTAGATGGCGATGTGGCTCATGAGAATAAAGGCGGGGTGGTTGAAGTGGAAGAGTGCCACAGGGTTTTATGTGATCCGGCATGCCTCATAGATTAAAGGGTAAATTTTACCGCACGGCATTAGGCTGCTTTGTTATATGGCACCGAGTGTTGGGTCAGAAAGCAGTGTCACGTTCAAAAGATGAATGTGGCAGAGATGCGTATGCTACGATGGATGTGTGGTCATACAAAAAGGATCGGCTCAAATGAGGTGATCGGAGAGAAGGTAAGAGTTGCGTCTATAGAAGACAAGATGATGGAGAATCGATTACGATGGTTTGGTCATGTGAGAAGAAGACCTATTGATGCCCCAGTGAGGAGGCTAGAAAGTTGGGGAGCAAGTAATGTTGTGAAAGGTAGAGGAAGACCCAAGAAAACTTGGATAAAGATGATTGAAAATGATATGCGGTTTCTTGGAATTGGAGAAAGTATGGCGATGGAGAGGCAAATGTGGCGGGAAAGAATACGGATGGTGGATGGAGTCTGATTCTTTTTTTTTTTTTTTAATTCCTATTTTCTTTTATTTCATGTTATCTTTTTTTTTTTTTTTTTTTTCCATTCATTCTCTTTTTTTATTTGCTTTTTTCTCTACTTTTTCCCTCTTTTTTCCTTTTATGTTATTTATGTAACGATTATTGACGGTTTCAAAGTTTGATTCATGTTAGCCGACCCCAAATCATTTTGGGACTAAGGCTTAGTTGTTGTTGTTGTTGTATGTAAGGAACTTTGAACAAGAGAATCAGAACGTTGAAAAAATTAGGTGGCTCAACGGGAAGGTTGACAAAGCACAACGGGTATGCTTGACCAATAAGTAACATACATAGGAATAAGATGTAACTTACGTTATCTATAGAATTAACGTACGTAAGTTCCTTGAGTCACCATCATCAATTGGAGTCAGAATGCAACGGACACAATTCTCTACGACCTACAAATATCATCTTATTTTGTATTATTCTAACAACTACTTCAGCAAAAATTATTCATAATCTGAGAGTTTATATCATACTCGTAAGTATTTTATACACATTATTGTTGTTGTAGTTGAGCTAAATTATTAAGAGTTTAAGTGTTGTTTCACCATTCATATTCGTGAGGAAAGAAAAGATTGTAACTTTCATTCGGTGTTATTTAGAATCATAACCTAAACCAGTAAGGTTTTTTCTAGTATCGGTACAAAGTTAGAAAGGTTGTTCCTTATCGGATAGAAAAGGAAGAATGGTTTATTTTGGACGGGTAGAAGATAAATTATTTTATATCTTAGGCTGATAGAAGACAAGAACTGCACGGTTTAACTCGGTCCAATAGAAGACAAAGCGGAAAGGTTTATCTTAAATCTATTGAAAAAGATAATGAATGAGAGGACGTAAACCAGTTAGGGACAAACTTATATAAATCTGTCATTTATATTCCACATTTATTTATTGCTTCCGCATGAAAATAGTACTCTTCACCGCACTATTCAACCACCCTTCTAGCGGTTGTACAAAATCCAAGAATTGGTATCAGAGGGTCCCTAATAGTAGTCGGCTTAACAACCAATGAGAAAAGATCCCGATGGCGTATACATTTGCTCTAGCGGAGCCTTGCCTTAAACCGACCACCATTTTTTAACAGATGGTATTAAGATTTGGAAGATCATTTGTTTTGGACTAAATATTCTTACCAAAGTCCAACGGCTCAATCAAGAGCTTTGAAGAATTTAATGATGAAAATTGGAAAAATGACAATTACAATTATAAATCCACATAATTATTATATTGTGCTCTAAATCGGAAGAACACACTAGAATTTCTTTGTGTGGAAGTTCCAAAGAAATTTGAAAAATATGCTCACAAGGGGACAACTCAAGTCAAGAAGACAAAAACTGATGTGTTCTTTCATGACTATGAGATGTTCATGATGAAGGATAACGAGTCCATAGCACATATGTTCGATCGATTTTCGGTCATTACAAATAAACTTACTTGCTTTGGTAAACTATTATCTAGTGAAAAAGTGAAGAAAATATTACGATAACTACCCGTGAATGGGATGGAACGATGACGAAAATAAAGGAATCAAAAGATTTGAAAACTTCAGATTTTAGCACCATTGTTGGTTTGCTAATAAATTACGAGATCGTGTTAAAATCTCGAAATGCAAACTGAGGCCTAAAAAAATCTATAGCTTTGAAGGCTAATAAAAATCCGACGACAGCAACAACAAAGCTTTAGTCCCAAAAAGATTCCGGGTCGGCTAACATGAACTGTCATAAGACCTGTGAAAATCAAGTTGTCTCAGCAACATAAATTCTATCCCTCCACTCCGCACTATCCATTGCCATATTTCCTAAATCCCTAATAACCTCATATCACTCTCAATCACCCTCCTCCAAGTTTGCCAAGGTCTTCCCCTACCCCTCATCATTTCATCTATGTGCCACTCTTCAAGCCGTCTAACCGGCGCATCACTCGCTCTCCGTCTTACATGGCCAAACCACCTTAGTCTATTTTCCCTCATCTTATTCTCAATAGGTGTAACCCCTACTTTTGTCCTAATTATTTCATTCCTCAACCGATCGTTTCTCATATGGCCACACTCCATTGCAACATATGCTAATAAAAATCCGACGATGAAGAAAAAGTTCAGGTAGATGACGATGATGAAGAATCGTCAGTTTATGCCAAAAACATCAATCGATATCAAAGTTTCCTAAATCGGAGGAAAAAAGACACCAATTGGCAACCCAATAATGAAGCGAAAAAAGTGCTACCGTAATTGTCGAGAACGTGGTAAATCCGGACATCTTGCAAAAAAAAGTCTGTGGCTCAACTTTCAGAAATGAAGCATACATAGCCGCTTGGAGTGACGATGATGAAGAATATGAAAAAGAGCAAATAAATCTTGCATTTATGGCACGAAGCTCTTATGACCACGAAAGCAATGTAAGTATGTCATCCCAAAATGAATTGTTTAAAGCTTTCAAGGCATTGCATTCGAGTTTTCAAGAATTGCTCAAAATCAATAAATCCCAAGGATAATTTGGGCCAAGTGTTAGTGAACGATGTGGCTATTAAGGAGCGGTGGAATAGGTATTTTTTCGAACTTTTCAATGAGGCTAGAGGTAGTGACTCGGTGGTGCAAGGAGTTAGTCTATCTTCTGCTCGTTCGTTTAGTTCCTGTGAGAGCATCAGCAAGGAGGAAGTAAAGGGTGCCCTAATGAAAATGGGTAGAGCTAAGGCTGTAGGTCCGGATCAGATCCCTATTGAGGTGTGGCTTTGTCTTGGGGAAGTCGGAGTTCAGTGGCTACCAGAGCTGTTCAACATCCTCTGAGAGGTTATTCTAAGATGCCGACAGAGTGGAGGCATAGTATTGTCGTGCCTTTTTTCAAGAACAAAGGCGATGCTCAGAGTTGTAGTAACTATAGGGGTATTAAACTCCTCAGTCATACTATGAAACTTTGGGAAAGAGTGGTGGAATGCAGGGTTAGAAGAGAAGTTGAGATCTCGTAGAACCACCTGCTTCATGCCGGGGAGGTCCACGACTGAGGCCATTCATCTCGTCAGACGCCTTATGGAGAAGTTTAGAGAGCGGCGTAAGGACCTCCATTTGGTGTTCATAGATCTAGAGAAGGCTTATGATAGCATTCCGCGCGATGTTATTTGGAGGAGCCTAGTAGAGGGGAGGGTGTCGTTGCCGTTCGTTAGGGCGATCCAAGACATGTACTCCCAAGCTAGGACGTGCGTTAGGACCCCAGTTGGTGACACCCAGTATTTTCCGGTTGAGATAGGGCTACACCAGGGGTCGGCGCTAAGCCCTCTTTTCTTCGCTCTAATCCTTGACGTCATTTCACGAGGGATTCTAGATGGCATCCCGTGGTGCATGCCTTTTGCTGACGACATTGTGTTAGTGGCGGAGTCAAGGAGGGAGGTGAACTCGGAGTTGGAGGTTTGGAGGGCTAAGTTAGAATCCCAGGGCTTGCGTGTGAGCCGATCTAAGACCGAGTATCTCTGGTGTAACTTCAGTGGTGAGGCCAACGAGGAAGATGTTGAGGTAATGATTGCGGATCAGATCGTACCCCGTACGGATAAGTTCAAGTATTTGGGTTCGATCATTCAGAAGGAATGTGAGTGTGAAGATGATGTCACGCATCGCATCAAGGCGGGGTGGCTAAGGTGGAGAGCAGCGACAGGGGTCCTGTGCGACAAGAAAGTCCCTCTAAAGTTGAAGGGTAAATTCTATAGAGCGGCAATCCGACCTGCAATGTTGTATGGCTCCGAATGTTGGGCGATGAAGAAGTCGCTTGAGAGCAAGTTGGAAGTGGCTGAAATGAGAATGTTACGTTGGTCGTGTGGTCGCACAATATTAGATAGAATCGCGAACGGGGTTTGGCCACGTCCGCAGGAGGCACGCATCTGCTCCGGTGAGGAGGGTCGAGAGTTTATTGGTTGTCGGGAAGAGGAGGAGAGGCAGACCGAGGAGGACGTGGGAGGAGCAACTGAGATTAGATTTGAAGGACTTAAACCTTTCCGAGACCATGACTGTTGATAGGTGCGCTTGGAGGCGCCAGATCAGAATTGTGGATTCTTTTGTTGGGAGCGTTGCTGTAGTTGAGAGCCTCAGGGTTGGGTTGTCTCGGTTAGCTTTGACCTAGAGCATTGCATTTTTACTTTTATTGTATATTTTATCATATTGTCTTTGCGTGTGGTGTATTTTTGACAGGGAGCTGTGCGCAGAGCCAACCTCTCTTTTGTTAGAGCAGCGTTCATCCGGAGTGAAGTAGCCATATTCCGCTTAGGTAAGTCCCATGTGGATCAAGCCATGGGCTCAGGTATGGTCTCGATCTTTTTCGAATCATATGTTTTCCTTTGTATTTATCACACAAGATTTTGATGTGCACTAAGCTGGGGGTCTTCACGGAAACAGCCTCCCTACCGTAATAAGTAGGGGCATGGTCTGCGTACATCTTAGCCTCCCCAGACCCTGCTCTGAGCGGGAGATACTGGGTATGTTTGGTTTGGTTTGGTTTTTATTTTCATTTGGAAATGAAAAATTTGAAAAACTTTTGATCCATAACTTTCCTTAAATAAATAAACAAGGAATTGGATGTACTCCGCTTGTGGGCGTCTTTCTGACAATAATTGCCAGTCACGAGGAGGGTTGTTGTGGGTTTGTGGCAACCAGCGTAAAACCTCACATCTTATGGAAATAAATCAAAATTTGAAAATCGTTGGGGCGTCTCCTCAGACGCGATACACTATACATTATAAGCTCGGGTATAGTGAAAAGTATGCTATGGTGGCTAAGTCGTCGCCCAGAAGCGATGTGCCACCTCTACGCCTCGATGTAGTGAAAATATGCAAGGGTTGCTAGGTCATTGCCCCGAAGCGGCGTGTCACCCCGAAGTAAGGGTGTGGTGTCAAATGTACAAGGACTCTCACAACATAGGCAGGCAAAGAAGTTAGTTCATGCTATTAGTAGTGGTAATAAGATGTCATTGGCTCTTTGATGGGGAAATCAGCACAGGTGGGAGAGGTTATGAGAAGGAGGAGGATTCACATAATGTTTCTACCAGAGACTAAGTGTGCTGGAGCAAAAGCAAGGGTATTAGGCCCTGTTCTTTTGGACTTATTTTTCAGTTTTTCAGTTAAGGTCCATTCGATTCGATTGATTCGAGTCCATTCGATTCGATTCGATTCGATTATTTCGGTTCTTCTTCTTATTATTATTATTAATCTTAATTATTATTATTGTTATTATTACTAATAATATTACTATTATCGTTGTTGTTGTTAATTACTATTATTATTATTTACCATTATTATTATTATTTATCCTTAATATATATTTCAGTTCAGTTCAGTTCAGTTCAGATTCATTCAGTCCAAAAGAACAGAGCCTTAGCTCCTTCGAATTACAAGTTTTGGTACTTGATGAAGATAGAGGTAGAAATGGAGTGACTATAGGCATTGATAAAGAATTCATTAACGATGTGGTGGAAGAAGTATCAAGAAAGAATGATAGGATTATAGGTACTGAATCTTAAATATTTATTTCTCTTGGTATCAAGAAGAAGCTTGATGTATGTTATTCTAAAATTGGAAACTAACAACCACCATTACATACACAGATATGTGGCAGCTTTGCTAAAATTAAGATCACTACTCATCTCCAAATTGCACATTTGAACTTCCAGCTTAATGTATTCTTCATGTATTCTTCAGGACAAAATACTAGGACAACATGATTTAGGCACCCTCCATGACCAACACCTCAAGATCTACACTATACAACTTCCTCTCCTAAGGGTTGAATCGGTTGATGAACAAGGCATCTCCTAGATGTGAACTATAACTCGCCACAGTAAAACCGTTTAAAGATGCAATTATTTCAAACCAATCAACATGTGCAAATTCCTGATGCCAACTGTTAGAATACGATAACAACCTTTATATGACAAGTTCTTAATTGTGTTATACTTGTACCCACTCACTTTCATCTAAGCTAATTGTTTTTTACAAAAATTGATATGATAACCATGCCTTTCCAAACCCATTTCTTCTCATTGTGATCCTGTGAGACTCTATTAGACAATAAATCAATAGTGATGTAGAACCCTACATTTGTATAATTTTACGTGACAACAAAGTAAAGTCCCCGATACATGGATATTTTGACATCTGAAGCTTGAACATCAACGGAAACTCCCGATTAATCTTCATATATACATTATACCACTTCTGAAAAGTAGTCATTTTAGCTGGAGCTGCAGTATTTTTCAAGTAATCCTCAAAGTCAAGAATGTCGATATCAAAAGGCAAATTATGCCATATAGAATACTCCTAGCTGATTTTACTTGGATACTAACTCATTCAATAGAAAGGCAGTCATATAAAATTCTAGTTCCCAATGAGAGCAAGATGACAAGACCCGTGCTAAAACTCATAGTGACATGTTTCATGGGGCCATGCCCATAAGTACTCTACAAATAACGGCCTCTTGTTTTCCAGTAATAAAATAGGAACCCTAATTCCTATAGCACTGTCTCAAAAGAGAATCTGCCAACATTAAGTTATCTCCTTGTTTACTACCATCCTAACAATAGGATTATCGTCCATAACTTTACAGGCTAATTATGTCACAGAATTTATCATATAAGACAATTTCAGTCATCCCTTTAAAATAAAGGCTGACTTTGACCTACACTGTACATACTATGTCAATCCTATTCTTTTCATCGTTTCCCCAAAACACTTTTCAGAAACCACCACCGCCCCAGAGAATCTCTCTTCTGGATAATAAAGTGACCACCACATATAATACATATGTAATAAAACCTACTTAACTCCAGCCAAAATAAACAATAAATACATGGACAACAGAGACACGGAGATTAAGATCCACAAGTAATAAACGCCATAAAATTCTAAGCCAAAACATGAGGAGAGCAAATAAACGGGACTTCCTCACGCAATACACATCGCTCTAAATGAAAAAACCACATCAGATCACTCAATTCAATCACATAAACATATAAAAAAACTAAATTCAACGCCCTCAATATGATATACAAGCCGTACCAAAGAGGCGTAAAGATGCAAAATTGACTTACTGTCGCGGCTAATTTGACGAAAATTCTTGTACTCGCTCCCCTGGGACGACGTATCTGAATCAGACATCGACATGGTGATGAATTGGTCCTGCCAGTAGTAATCCTTTATCCTTTCCTCTCTAAATCAACCGATAAATGTGCCGGATTAACCTTCTCGATCGCAAACCTTTGTTCAAATTGTGGATTGTAAAAAGATGAAATATCTTTACA
Organism: Orobanche coerulescens; assembly: GCA_033398695.1. Classification (NCBI taxonomy): domain Eukaryota; kingdom Viridiplantae; phylum Streptophyta; class Magnoliopsida; order Lamiales; family Orobanchaceae; genus Orobanche; species Orobanche coerulescens. The sequence continues at coordinate 78,955,555 of CM065805.1, forward strand.
TGAAGCAAAATGAAGGATATGGTATTCTATATTCGGGTTTTGTGTGGTTTTGACTGTTCATGCCCGATCCTTGAATTTGCTGAGACTAGGAGAGTCGTCTCCGTGTCAGGCATGATGTACTAATGTCAGTTGTGAAGTTTTTCTTATTTGGGAAAGGAAAAGTGTACTGTGCACCCAAGTATCACCCCAGGTAGGGCCGGCAATTTGTGACGACGTGATAAGGCCAAACACGAAGACGATCTGTTAAGTATATGTTCGACATGGATACGAACACGACACAAAAGGTTGAAACACGGGCACGACACGAACACGACACGGATACGATATGACACGATATTTTTCGTGTTGACACGACATGATAACGACACGATACGACACGAATCGATAAATTCAAATAAAAAAATTAGAAAATAAACTAAAAATATTTTAAATGTTAATAAAATAAATGCTAAAATTATATAAATATTATCGGGTTACATGAACACGACACGACACGACACGAATATGAAAGTTATCGTGTTACACGAACCCGACACGAACACGATACGAAATTAGCGTGTCTTTATCGTGTCAACACGATAAGGACACGAACACGATAAGGTCAAACACTAACTATTAATTTCGTGCGTGTTCGTGTCGGGTTATCGTGTCGTATCCGAAATTGTCAGTCCTAACCCCAAGCTTGACCTTAATAAGATAAAATTTCTATTTTGCCCTTATTTGTCACTGTACTAATTTATGTCCTAATTTACGTCTGCCTTTTTATTCCCCCGTTTCTATTTCTTTCTTCTGTCTCGCCGCTAGGGGTGTTCATAAGCGGGTATCCGGCTTTTCGGGTACCCACTTTTTTGGGTACCCGGAACTTCGGGTACCTATTTAGGCGGCCCATGGCCCGGCCCATAAAATCCGGATACTCGCTTTTTCGGGTCGGGTCACCTGGGTACCCGAGTTTTTTTAATTATATATATTATTATTATAATAATTATATAATTCCTATATATATAAATGATTTTTTTGCTATATTTTTTCAACTTTTAATTCAACAAAAATATTTAGTTTTAAATTAGCAAGAATTGATTCTAATTTTGAAGTCACGCGTTATGATTAAATCAAATATTAAGAAAATTTAACTTTAATTTAATTTATTTGCTCGATTGATTCTACAGAAAAAATTAAATTACAAGTAAGAAAGTTGTTTACAATAATTATAACATTCATTTTATTATCATTGGTTCTAACATATTAAGATATTATATGAAACATTTAATCTATTCACTTTGAAATTAGACTACTATATATATTAATACATACTTAGTTTTGTAATTCTGATGTCATAATTTAAAATAGTTAATGAGATTTAAATTATAAAAAAATATGATTCATGAAAAGGAAAAAAAATTAGAGCATAAGCTTAATATGGACCAAATTTTACATAGGTATTGTAATGTTAACATTATTAAAATGAAAGTAAATACATATTAATCCTATACGTAGTTTTTAAAATGGTTAAAATAATATGTAGTGAGAAAATAAAAAAAAATAAAAAAATAAAAAAGTTATCGGGTCGCCGGGTACCTGATAATTTTATTTGGCCGGCCCATTATCAGGCCCGGTAACTCACATAATTAGCGGGTCGGGTACCCGGCCCGCTAAATCCGGGTAATTAAAATCGGTAAAAAGTTCTCGGGTAGTCGGGTAATTGGGCCGGGTCAACCGGGTCCGGTAGTTTTGAACTCCCCTACTCGGCGCTGCACCTCTTTCCCTCATTTCTTCCCCCGAATCAAATCCTCCTCTATTTCTTCCATTTTTCTCTTCTTCCATTTTCTTCGCTTCTCTCTTCCAACTATTTTAGGGTATTTTTGGTTCGGCGAAATTAGTGCCGTTATTGGGAGAAATAATTTCAGATTTTGTGAAATTTCATTTCCATACTTGGAGCACATGGCGCGTCTGGGTTGTCGTTACGAATCTCTCCCATTTGTACAAGTCCATTGGAAGAGTATTCAACGATATTTTGCTTGTTTGTTGTTCTGATTTCATTTTGTTTATTATCAATTTTGTAATTCTATCTGATTAGATAAGAAAAGGCAGAAGTTCACGATATTAATGTTGTTTGACACCCCTCAACTTTATCTCACTTATTCAAGCAAACTGGGTTTCTTGCACTATTTGTACATGTAATTAGAACCAAATATAAATGCAAATGAAAATGAATTCAAACGAGGCCCCCATTGGGACCATTTTACACTTGCAGTTAATTACAAAAGTTTCATAAACGTTGCATTTCTGTGTTCACATTCTCAATCAGCAAATTGAAGCACCAAATTGATAGTAACATAAAACTAACAAATATAAAACAAGCCAAATTAATGTCTACATATGAAATCATATAACAATGACAAGGTTCGAAATTGGTGTCTGGTAATACAAATAACATAAACCCACAAACATAAAACAAGCCCAATTCATATCTAATTGATACATCTTACACAAATATCCAACTTCAAGTAGTGTGCACCAAACTAACTGAAAACAACAATGAAGCAAGCCGATTCTAGTTTTATAGATCGCCAAAGTTTTTCATGTCCGATCCGTATGGTGGTATCAAGTTAAAACCATAATCTGGACCGCTTAGTTGATCTATTGCGTTATCACTAGAAATTGTATCGTCCTAGGTTGTGAGCATAAATCTCTTCCAGCTTCTCCGATCGGCTGAATGTTAGCATGAAATTCTTCTACATTTTGTTGTTTCTTGGACGTCACGTCTCCATCTTCTCAAGATATATGATTCGGGCAAAAATTTAACACCATTACGCATCAGTACCTGCCCAGAAAGATGTTCTTAGGAAACAAGGCACCCAACGGACTCTCTCGTTGTAGAGACCACACAACCAATCATTGTCATGCAGTGTATACATATCAAGCATGTTATTCCAACACATTTTTCGGGTAGTTTATCATTTAGTTCCACACATTGGTCATCCGCGCCTACTTCATTGTCATCATTGGAGGAGAGAATTTCATTTCCTATACAAAGATGTGCAAGTTGACACAAATTAAACATCTCACTATTACGGTAATAAAAGAAAACATAATCAACACAATTGTGTGAAATATGCACACACAATGAGATTGTTTGGGGCAGGTACATGGAACACAAAATTAAGATATGAGATTATAACTAATAAAAGTTTATTACTTTAATTAACTACAAACATCGCATGACTCATATATACAAACAAAACCTCACACTAATTCCTCAATATGCACATTAAATTAAAAAAACAAATGAACCTTCCAAAAAAATAGTAATAAAGAACAGGATGCAATAACAGGAAAATGATCTCTTTTGCTCTGAAAATAGAATGGTTCTTTACACTTGGTGAAGTACGAAAAATCAAGAAAAGAAGGAAAAGGAGCATACCCATTTGCGAGTCAGTTGTCCAAGCTGCCAGATCTGTAAGATTATTGTTAACGGGCAAGAAAACATCATTCCACGGGTCGGGTTCACCACCATTTGCCTCCATTTTCCCGGCCACGAAGATATTTTCGACGTTTCGCCGACTGGAAATGCAGTGACTGAGGGTTTGCTGTAGTGAGAGACGGGAGGGAGAGAAGAGATGAGTTTTGGATCTGTTGTTTTAATTTTGGGTACAAGACATTTAAAAAATATCAATATATCGCGATAAATTAGCTAATGAAAATTTCGTGATATTTTGTTAGGGTCAAGCTTGGGGTGATACTTGGGTGCACAGTAGACTTTTCCTTTCGGAAATACTACTCACACAACCATTTTCCACACAACCATTTACAACGAGTGATGTGGCAGTGGGACCCACCAATTAAAAAATAAAAAATAATGCTAGTTGAAAAAGTTAATAGCCTTCAATTGTTATCCCTACAAATTGAAAAATAGAGAGAGGGACTGACCTAAGTTGGGGACTGATCTGAAAAAGTCCTACTAATTTTCTGACGAGAACAGACTTTCAATCTTATTCACAGAGATTTGAACCATGTCTACCCACCGTCAGCACCGCCCTGAGCAGATGAGAAAGAGGGGGAAAGGGTTAGCGATGACTACCCATCGTGAAACCCACCATGATAGTGCCCTCGGCAATCGCCGATCGCTCCCTCTCCGGCCATCGTGAAACCCACCATTTATTTTTAACAATTATTTTAAATAGCTTATTAGATTACGTTTTGTGATTTTTACTTCTATGAAGGTTGTAAATTTTTATTTTGATTTTAAGGTTGAGTGTTTCAACCATTCACATAAATGTACTGATTTTTGTTTATTCAACTTGTTCTTGCTTTTTGTTTCCAGATTATTGGAGGATGTGAAGATAATGAAGGGAATGATTTTCAGGGATACAACGAAGACACCAAGCTCTCAATTCAATTTATAAGGACTGATGCAATGATGATTGATCTACATTTGTGTGTTTTTCTTTTGTTAATATTGTATTTGTAGAAAGAGGCAAAAACATAGTCAGCTCTTGTTAAATGATATAATGCAAGTTCAATGGACATGTGATGCACTTTGTAATGAAGCAAAATGTTATAGAATTTTGCTATCAACTCAGTCTATAAAATGATATGGGGATTTCTGAATTGTGTTTGTGTTATTATTGATTGTGAGAAGATGTTTAGATGTCGAGCTAGGCAAGAAAATTGGGGAGATGCTCGCAAATTTTTTCCATACAAAACTATTTCTTGACCACTTTTTAAAACACTGCTGCTTCATCATTGAATCTCCTCCTCCTTAATATGTCATGATGACATACCTCAACACTAATGGTTACTGGATTTTGTTGATGTATTATACCCTTAAATCTCTTCACTCCTTCCTTACATGTCCTCGTGAGTGCTGAATATTCGTTTTCCAATTTGATGGTGACTCTAACAAATTGCATATAATGTTACTTTTAGTTAGTGACCTTTTCCAGTGAAGATTACAGCATAATCACCATAAAATTATGAACAGGTGACAAATCTTTGCCCAATGCTAATGAACTAGTAAATTTCAATTCAAAAGCCATGAACTTGTAAATTTCAATTCAAAAGCCACAAACTTGAATTTTTTAGACAAACAAGAGAAGCTAGTCAAATGCTACATAACATTCACAAGTTCCTACAATAGCAGAGATATGGTATGAAAATGCTGCAACAGCAGATATATAAAAAGGACACAAATACTCAAGTACCCACAACCCAAAAGATATTGTGTAAACCAAGTAATTTTTCTACTCTTCATCATCATCTTCTGCATTCATCATTTCAGTAAAAATTGGTTGTGTCCAACCTTGGCTTCGATTTTCAAATAAACTTGATTGTCCTCCTGCGCAAACTTGACTATTGAATAAACTTGGCATGTTGGTTTGAGAACATGGAGAATTTGGAGCAAATTGATTAAAGTTTGTCCTGGTTGGGCCTAAACTTGGAGTCAATGAGAAGATACTTTGATATGTCATTTTTGGTAGCATACTATGGGATATTATATTTGACCATATTGATGATGCCACGTAGCTGGGGTAACTCTGCATAATAAAATAAGAAGGAATTACGAATCACTTTAACATGAAACAAGAAAGCATGGGATGTAAGAGCTCTTGGACACTTTAACATGAAACAAGAAATCATGCGTGTAAACACTTTGGAATTGATTCTCCAACTCATCATCTGGATCTATGCATGGGATGTAAGAGCTCCAACTTTTCATATCATCCAATTTTTCATTTTCCACCTTATTTGCCAATGCATTTTCTATTGCTCTACAAACTGTTTCAAAGTCATCTTCAAATGAATGTATCCATAAAAATATGCATTCATTCCCTCACTTCTTTGTGTGGATGACTGTCCCGCCCAAAATATATCCTTCACATATGCAGGTGTAACACCCGCGTGATTTATAGGGATATCACAGTGCCGTAGATTCTTTTTGGAGAACCTACCAGGTGGACCAACATAAAAGACAATGACCATTAATAGAAATGAGACATTAACACACTTAAAACCAACGTCGACTTTCAAGACAACATACATCACCAAAACATACCAATACATGATCTTGTTGGATCACAACAAAAACAATAGCTCATAACTGATCCAACGCATCAACCATAACCAACATCAATACATTAAACCGCAAGTATCCTCAGTCGAGAAGCTAACCGAAGCAGCTCTCTTGGTCATCATGAAACCGGCGTTCACTCCCCACCAGAAGCCGTCCCTTGAACATGCCCACCGCGCACCCGTGCCTGAATGGCGGCACCAGAAGTGCACTTCTCGGTAGGAGCCGCACACTGCAGCGTAACACGGCCCGGCAACACTCCTGCCCTCATCGACTTCGGACACTACCACAAAAGCACATATGACAGTACCCGCGCGAGTACAAAACCGACACACGACTCTGACCATGCCCAAAACGACTACCATCTCACAATAACACGTGATATCAGTGTTGCTCGTCATCCTCGTGCCCTTCCTGCGTCAGCTTGCCACTAAGATCTGTACCTGAATACACAACAAGTATATCCACCCGAGAAGGGGTCAGCAAACAACTGGTGCAAGTACAACGATTTATGAATATGTATAAAAAATGAATAAATAGCCAAATCACTGTGCCATCATGTATTCCATAATACCATACTAATATCATCATCTCAAAACAATCTCCCGAGCTATACTGGCCCTATACCTCACGCTAGATACACACCCCAGAAAGTCCTCGTCAGGCCCTCTCTAGTTGTACAACCCCACCGAGTGATCCGCAGATACTCGCAGTCTAACAGATCCCAGAGGACCCACACTGGTTTTAACTCGATTCACACACACTCAACCAAATGGCACAAACTACATTTTCTGAAATGACCACTTTTCGTAAAATCACATTTTTCACATATTCACACGAAGTACATCAAACACAATCAAAATACTTGCCTCAATTACAATGGTGCAGGGAACGGTGAACAAAAGGACCTGCTACTCGAACCTTCCTCGACCACTAGGTCCTAGCACAACACAACACTATATCAAACACAATACAACGAAAACGGAAAGGTTTACCCCAAGTTCTACTCTTAGGGTCAATCAAACGGACATTATAGGGTCAGCATGGATCATACATGATTACGGAATAAAACTCGAAACTTAATCCGTAAATTTCAATAAAAAGCAAAGGATTATCGTTATAACGTCATAATCCAGCGCCACCACGGCTAGATTTGGACTTTAGAGCATAAAATCTCAAGAAAACCTTAAAGTATGAAGAACTCGGGTTTCGAATGATTTACCTTGATTCTAACGATAAAAGTTGTTAAGATCTTGTTAACTTTGCTCCAGGAACTCTAAAATATTGTTGGGTAGTGAAAACTGGCCAAAATATGCACTTCCCCACGTCCAGAACACTCAGCCGCGGGAGGAGGAAGAAGAAGGAAGGAAATGGCATAAACTGAGCTGTGCTGTCCTATATATACTGGACGTGATTAGCGCACGCTACGGGTAAGGTGTAGCGTGCACTATCGGGTTTAAAAGGCACCCCACCACCTTTGAAAGGCGGTGGAGAACTCTCTAGATTGGCCACGCTAGCGTGCGCTACCCGTAAGGGTTACCGCGCGCTACCTGTTATTTTGTCCAGATGCCAGAACCCTCTGCATACACGGACCGGCCATAATGGCGTGCGCTACCATGGCCAACTAACGCGCGCTATCAGTACATAATTAGCACATGCTAGCAACACAGTTTAGCGTGCGCTAACCGCTATTTCTCAATATCACCACTATGGAATTGGTCAGAACGAACACATCCTGACAAGCACATGACTCGTCCATTACTAACAACCAACATATCAGTTCCATCTCCAATATACATACGATTCCAGGCACCAAACAACATGATATAGAACTTTCCCAAACCAACTTCCAATAAAATATTACCAAAAATAAAATACATTATTAATAAAGCACGCATATGTTACACCCCAACCCTCTTCGCCGTAGATTCTTTTTGGAGAACCTACCAGACTGGACCAACATAAAAGATAATGACCATTAATAGAAATGAGACATTCACACACTTAAAACCAATGTCGACTTTCAAGACGACATACATCACCAAAATATACCAATACATGATCCTGTTGGATCACAACAAAAACTACAGCTCATAACTGATCCAACGCATCAACCATAACCAACATCAATACATTAAACCGCAAGTATCCTCAGTCGAGAAGCTAACCGAAGCAGCTCTCTTGTTCACCGTGAAACCGGCGTCCACTCCCCACCAGAATCTGTCCCTTGAACATGCCCACCGCGCACCCGCACCTGAATGGCAGCACCGGATGTGCACTTCCCGGCAAGAGCCGCACATTGCCGCGTAACACGGCCCGACAACACTCCTGCCCTCATCGACTTCGGACACTACCACAAAAGCATATATGACAGTACCCGCGCGAGTACAAAACCGACACACGACTCTGACCATGCCCAAAACGACTACCATCTCACAATAACACGTGATATCAGTGTTGCTCGTCATCCTTGTGCCCTTCCTGCGCCAGCTTGCCACTAAGATCTGTACCTGAATACACAACAAGTATATCCACCCCAGAAGGGGTCAGCAAATAGTTGGTGCAAGTACAACGATTTATGAATATGTACAACAAATGAATAAATAGCCAAATCACTGTGCCATCATGTATTCCGGAATACCATACCAATATCATCATCTCAAAACAATCTCCCGAGCTGTACTGGCCCTATACCTCACGCGAGATGCACACCCTAGAAAGTCCTCGTCAGGCCCTCCCTGGTTGTACAACCCCACCGAGTGATCCACAGATACTCGCAGTCTAACGGATTCCAGGGGACCAACACTAGTTTTACCTCGGTTCACACACACTCAACCACATGGCACAAACTACATTTTCTGAAATTACCACTTTTCATAAAATCACATTTTTCACATATTCACACGAAGTACATCAAACACAATCAAAGTACTTGCCTCAATTACAATGGTGCAGGGAACAGTGAACAAAATGACCTGCTGCTCGAACTTTCCTCGACGACTAGGTCCTAGCCCAACACAGCACTATATCAAACACAGTACAATGGAAACGGAAAGGTTTACCCCAAGTTCTACTCTTAGGGGCAATCAAACGGACACTATAGGGTCAGTCTGGATCATACATGATTACGGAAGAAAACTCGAAACTTAATCCGTAAATTTCAACAAAAAGCAAAGGATTATCATTATAACATCATAATCCAGTGCCACCACGGCTAGATTTGGAGTTTAGAGCATAAAATCTCAAGAAAACCCTAAGGTATGAAGAACTCGGGTTTCGAATGATTTACCTTGATTCTAACGATAAAAGCTGTTAAGATCTTGTTAACTTTGCTCCAGGAACTCTAAAACGTTGTTAGGTAGTGAAAACTGGCCAAAATCTGCACTTCCCCACGTCCAGAACACTCAGTCGCGGGAGGAGGAAGAAGAAGGAAGGAAATGGCATAAACTGAGCTGCGCTGTCCTATATATGCTGGAAGTGATTAGCGCGTGCTACGGGCAAGGCGTAGCCTGCACTATCGGGTTTAAAAGGTAGCCCACCACCTTTGAAAGGCGGTGCAGAACTCTCTATACTGGCCACACTAGCGTGCGCTACCTGTTATTTTGTCCAGATCCCAGAACCCTTTGCATGCACGGATAGGCCATAATGGCATGCGCTACCATGGCCAACTAACGCGCGCTATCAGTACATAATTAGCGCGCACTAGCAACACAGTTTAGCGTGCATAAACTGCTATTTCTCAATATCACCACTATGGAGTTGGTCAGAACAAACACATCCTGACAAGCACATGACTCGTCCATTACTAACAACCAACATATCAGTTCCAACTCCAATATATATACGATTCCAGGCACCAAACAACATGATATGGAACTTTCCCAAATCAACTCCCAACAAAATATGACCAAAAATAAAATACATTATTAATAAAGCATGTATATGTTACACCTGGCACCCACCGATTCTTTTCCAAGTACAACCCGTGTAACCATGTGTTACTTTTCAGCTCGTACTTTGTGATGCACTCTTGCCAAGCATCCTAAAATTCTTGTACTTAAATTGACTCGTGAACTGCATGGCGGAGACACCAACTAATTGAGTCATATTTCTTGTACCCACTCAACTTCTCTGAAACTTTTTTCAAAATATGCCATATGCACCATCGGTGTCGGGTGTCAGGGAAGACATTTTCTATAGCATTTTTCATGGCCATACATTGATCGGTAATAATTGCATCCAGAGCATGACCCCACATACATATCTTCCAATTATTGAATAACCACATAAACGATTCCGTGTCTTCATGAGAGATGAGTCCACAACCCAATAATATAGACTTACCATGATGATTCACACCTACAAATGGAGCAAAAGGCATGTCATACTTGTTCACCAAGTATGTTGTGTCAAATGTCACAACATCACCAAACTCCTTACAAGCTGCCCTACTCCTTGCGTTAGCCCAAAATACATTCCTTGGTCGTCCTTTCTCATTTAAATCCAATGCATAGAAAAAGTCAGAATTATCGGCTTTCATTCTCATGAAATAACGATGCATAACATCAGCATCTCCTTCCACAAGTCGTAAATGTCTAAGCTTTTCCATATAATTTCTGCAATCTTTCTCAAGATACGGAACCTTATCGGGTCCCCCAGCCTCAATCTGAATTGAGTCAAAAGTCTTGTATAATCTAATTCCGGCTTTATCATTCAAGTCAAGCATTTTTTTGGCATCTTGATCAAGTATTCTATTCCTCTTGAAAACCGCGCTTTCCCCGGGCCATGTTCGTGATTATGCTCCAAAATAACCCGATTTAACACCCATTTCCCATCCCGGTGCATAACTACAGTAATGTGAGCTTGACATTCAATTTTTTATTGTGGTCGTAATTTGACCGGGTTGCTTGTTGTCACTCTTGCCTTTCCAACACGACTGCATGAAAGACCAATATCCTTCAACTTTCCATCTTTTCCCTTTCTCGACGTTCTTTTTGTTAGGAGTATGCCCTCGAATGCCACTCATAGGATGTTGAGTGAGGGCATTGTACTTGTAATTATGTAAATCATTTATATAAGGCAATGGATGTTTCTTTATTTACTGGTAGTTACTGGCATTCTTAACTCGTAAATATACATGTAGAAACTAGTCCGTGTATTTGAGAGCAAAACGTTCCACTCCTTATTGGATAAAGGGGTTGACACTGGAAAGGTTTATAGCTCAAATACTTCATCGTTCGCAAGTCGATGAAACTTGACTGGGCGTTAAGTTTATGCGAAGACTTGTATGACGTGTGCTTTGACAAGGAGAGTGTCTGTCGAACACTAATGGTTAGTGGGAGCACACGTTATAGGTATGCTAATTGGATTAGTATACTCTAACCGACTCATGTTACGAAATTCGGTGAACGCAAGTGCACGTTGTTGTAAGCAAGTAATAAAGTGATAAGTAAGATATCGTTCCCTCGAGGACTGGCTCATTAATTACCAATTTATGTGTATTCTAATTTTATTTGAACAATCGAAATTTGAGGTGCAAGTAATATTAAAGAAAACTAATAAAAGAATGAGCTAAGAACAACTAAATAAATCGATTATTCTAAGAAAGAAGATAAAATAGGGAAATAATCTAGGATTGAGAATCCACCTCGATTTATCCGAATTACTCTTGATTTATATGAATTAAGTGATTTTCCAATTTATTGAAGGCGAAGATTGCTAAAATACTCTCCTGACTCTCCCGAGGTCAGTAGAATTTTCTAAAGCGAATAAAACACTCTATTCCTAGGTGAATTAATTCGACAGTAGGGGAAAGTATGAAATCTTCAGACAGGCCACGTAATTCCTATGAGTATATTCCTATCTCACAAGATAAAACATTTCTCACCAATTTTTTCTACCAACTCTCCTCTCCCGATTCGAGTTGCATAATCAAAACAAATCAATCATAGGCCATATAATTGATAGTAATTAAAACAATTGGGGAAAACTCAATAAGAAAGGGAAATATATCTTAATAATGCAAAATCAAAAGTTAATTCGTCAAAACCTCGGTTTCATCAAAATCCTAGAATAGGGATCTAGCCCGACATGCTAGAAAATAATACAAAAAGAATTGAAGAAAGCATAAAAGAAATCAAACACAGTTGAAGAACTTGAATTCCTCCGTTTTCTAGCTTCTGCTCTCTGCTTGATCGGTGTTTTTCTTCTTCTCTTCGATGCCCTCTCTTCAGACCTTTCATCCATATTTATAACATTCATTAGTCTCCAAAACGCGTCCGGGAGTTGGGTCGAAAACAGGCTCCAAAAAAAGCCCAGAAACGCGGCTGAATCAGAAATCCCGCCCCGTGGGCCGCAGCTCGGCATTAGTGTGCCGCGGCCCTCAGTGTCCAGCGCCATATGCCTCAGCGGTATTTTTCACACGGGCCACAACTCAGCTTAAGTGTGCCGCGGCCCCTGACCAGAAATTGTCGTTTTCGCCAGTTTTTCGTCGTTTAAGCTTACGGACTCCAATTTCCTTCAAAACATATAAAGATAGTGCATTAAAAGCTCATTTATGCAGATTTAGACTTAAAATGGATATAAAATAATGATAAATAAGCGCATGAAAATACATCTAACAACTCACCCTCGATTCGTCACACGGATTTCACTCCGGGACAGTCAATGATGGAATCGAAAGGTTGTGATAGGTATTCGTGAACCTTCGACTTGAGGATTTAGTAGGGATGTGCTTGTGACGTTAAGATTTTCATTAGAGTAGTTCTACCATATAAACCGGGAGGTGGGGGTCTGTAATACCCGGATGTAATTCAGTCACTATCATTCAGTATTTACCATTCAGTATTTGTCACTCAGTAATTTTCACTCAGTAATGATCATTCATCGTTCATATTCATTCATTATATTCACCGTTCAGGGTAATTTTTATCGTGTATCAATCGTCATTCATCATCAATCTAGTTGGAGTATTGTGTCATGTTTATCATCATTGTCATCTTCATAGTGGGCTATGTGTGAGGAGTAGCGCACGCTACGAACTCTCTTTAGCGCGCGCTAATTGAGTTCGGATAGCGCACGCTACCTCTCAACATTAGCGCACGCTAATGTAGTTCAATGCAGCCAGTCCAGAAGGCATTGGACTGCAGTTGGGTTGTAAGTAGCGCACGCTACGAATGGTAAGTAGCACGGGCTAGTAGGTCGGAGTAGCGCACGCTATGCAGTCGATGTTGCGCGCGCTAAGGTCGGATCAGGCAGAGTCCAGTAGCTACTGGACTGAGTTGGAATAATTTCTAGCACATGCTATGAGTAGTTATTAGTGTACGCTAATCGGTGTCAGTAGCGCACGCTGTATATTGTGTGTAGCGCGCGCTGCCGCGAACAGATTAGAGAACAGGAGGTTCTGGACTTCAGTACTGGGCATCAAATAAATTGTTAGCGCACGCTAACATTTTGAGTTAGCGCGCGCTAAGTATACGGTTGTAGCACATGCTATAAAAGGTACGTAGCGCACGCTACCGTTACGAACAGAGGGTACTTGATTACCCAGTACACCCATTAGCGCACGCTACGCACAAGAGCTAGCGCACGCTAATCTGGGGATGGTATATATTGGACAGTACAGTCCATTTCGTCATTTCATCATCTCACTTCATTCCTTCGGCAGTTTTGGGAGATTTCGGGCGATTTGGAGAGTTTTCTTTGAGCTGAATCCACAAATCATCATCTTCAAGCTTATCATCCATATTAATCATCATTTCATCATCCCCATCACATCGAATCAAGGTAATAACTTCTTGGATCTAGAATTTCGGATTTTTGGGCTTTCCTTCCGATTTCTTCGTGTAAGCTTGGATTATTGTTGGAATATGTTATATATGGATTATCTACCTTGGATAAATGTATTCCCACGGATTTAATAGCATATATTTTGGATTTCATGTATTGTTGGGGGTTTGATTCAAGAACACATTAGAGTTGACTTTGATATTTGGGGGTTTTCGATTAGATGTTGTCGTTAACTCGATTTGTGGATTCCTATGGGATTATTGATATCATTGAAGGTGTTTTGTTAGTTTGAAATACTCATTTTGGAGTTGGTTTCGATATTTTCGGGATTGGATATTATCAAAGGATGTATGTTTGCTAAGTATCCGTTAGAATGCCTCAATGAGTTTGGATATTGTTGTATCAACGTTTGAATTGGTTAATCGTGTTTGATATGTATATTGAGCGTTTGTTTGTAATTGTCATTCAAGGTTGTTCGAGCGACCGACATCCCTTTTAGGACGTTGTTCGAGGAAGGACATTCTTCACCGGTGTTGAGTAAGTTAATTCTTACTCGGTTAAAAGGATTCTCACTCCTTTCGTTGTTGTTCATTCATAATCACAATTCATTCATAATGTATTAACCGTATTGAGACTTGTAATTGTCAATTAATCACTTCATTCATGAGGAACGATGGTTCCAATCATTTCATTGATCTATCATTCATTTCACTATCATTTCATCTCGGTGAGTCATTCTTGACTTTGTCGGATTGTTATTCATTATTATTCTTCATGGTCATTTCTTGTCCATATGACCTTCTGGGTTCATATTGCGTGGCCGGGTGGGGATGTGTGGAATTTTTAGTCGGGCACGTGATGGTCATGTGTTGGGTTCACCGACACATTGGACTGTGCACACGGTAATGTACCTCCGTTAGACTAATTAGGTACAAGGGCGGGTGTGTCTGGACACTCATCTTGTGCACTTGCATATACCATTACGGACGTACTATGATGCCCCTCTTCAGCTTAATTTCATAATTGAGATATATCATGATTGTTTTTATTCAACTCTTGAGGATTGTTGTTCTGTGTAACTGACCCCGTTGGGGGAATATTGTTTTCAGGTCATGGCAAGGCTAAGGCACGAGAAGAGAACGTTGACGGCGAGGAGTCCCAGTGATACTAGTAGGGGGGCCGAGTCCTTCCAGTCTTCATGTTTTCTTCATTTGTATTCGACTGCAGACTTCCATTTTAAATACTCATTTTAACTGGTGTTGTATATTTTATCTTCATATAAAATATACATGTATTCTGTTTTATCCTGGGTGTGTTGTACTTGGAACTCCTCATCGGAGTAATTATTGATATACTATGATTCGGTACTACAATTATATCACTTAATTCATTAATTTCCATTCGCCTACTGGGTCCGAGTCAGGGGTCCATGACACTGTAATATTAGCCTAGTTTGGGGTGTTACAGAGTTGGTATCGGAGCGTGGTTTGGAATACTACCTTCTGAGTCATGTCTCATTTTAAATCATCGTTCATCAGACTAGTATCATTGGACTTTCGCGTCACGTGTGACCTATGCAAGAGCCGAGCCCCTTAGACCAAAGAACAGTAAGATTTCTCACGCCATGGTATAATTTCTGGCAATAAGAATCACTCATTCATCATTCAACAGTCAACAATCCTCTTTCATCATTTTCATTTTTGATCAAGTCGATCATGTTAATTCATTAATCACTGAGTTCATTTCATTGTTCAGTTGTTGATCTTGAGGATCATATCATTAATCTTGTTAACTTGTTCAAGATAATCATTTCAAGAATTTCATCAGATAATCACGTCACTTCAGTTGATCATTCATGTAATCATTGTGTTTGAGCGCGTATGCTCATTTTCATCATTTTATAATGTAATCATAATGTGATATTCATGCAAGATATATAATTACCATATGACTTTCCACTTCAGTATGGAAAGAGTTGGCAGAGGACGCGGGGGAAGAGGCCGTGGTGCGGGCCGAAACCTAAGAGCTCGTGTGAATACACGCACGAACGCGAGGAATAATGCAAATTCATCGAGCAGCGATGCTGCCACTCATTCACCCAGAAATGATCACTCACTGTCAGGGAGTCGTACCCAGGACACGTCTCAATCAGAAGGTGTTCGGGTTGATCCACTCGTTTTTATGCAGGGCATGATGGCCCAGATGACTCAAATGGCACGCCTCATGGAGACGATGCAGAACTCAGCTACTCAGAATCAGCAGGCTCCTCCGCCGCCACCTCAGGGGCAAGAGAGGGGTGTAAGTAGTATCATTGGCGACATCTCTCGCCATAGGCCACCTACTTTTGAGGGCTCATCTGATTCGGCGGATATTGTTCACTGGCTCGAGCATTTCGAGAAGTTGTTTGATATGGTGGAGTGTCCCGAAGGGCACAAAGTTTGAGTTGCGGCTTACTATCTTGGTAAGGGCGCACATTCATGGTGGTTATCGTTGAAGCCCACCGACGGATTTTGTACTTGGGGTCAATTCAAGACTCTCATGATGGAGAGGTATTATCCGGCCCCACTTAGGGAGGCCAAGTTGTCAGAATTACTCACTCCCGACCTCTCAGCGGACGATGATGTTCTCGCCATCGCCGAGAAATTTCAGGAGCTGCTTCCTTTCGCCTCGTTTATTATTCACTCTGAGGCGGACAAGATCAAATATTTCAGCAAGAGGTTGAAGCCTCGTATGCGGATGCAGTTTCTTAATCACAATTGCACCACTTTGGCCGAATTCATTGAGAAAGCTCTTACTTATGAGCTTACTGCTAAGGATATTGCTAAGCAACAACCTTCATCTGCTGGCAAGAAGTCAAAGAATCGTAATCAGTCTGACGGCAGTGAGGCCACTTTCAAGAAACCTCGTGCGGGATCTACTTTTTCTGAGCGACTTCCTATGGCGCCTAGACCCGCGGAATCTCAGTCACGAGCGGCCAGTTCGGCCATCACCTATTTCAACTGTGAAGAACAGGGTCATTTCAGCACCGAGTGTCCGAGGCAGACTGTCACATGCCATAACTGTGGGATTGCTGGGCATAAGGCCCGTTTTTGCCGAAGGGACTCCAAACCTACTCCAACGTCATCTCAGGCCCCGAGACATTCAGCGGTGCAGAATCAGGCCACTCAGTCCGTGTCGTTCAAGACGACATGAGCAAATAAAGGCGGAGCCAAGAGTTACCAGATGGGAGCGTTCGGTTCGGGGGCCAGCAAGCCCCGAATTTATGAGATGAAGAAGACCGACGATCCAGAGGCCCGGATGATCTCAGGTACACTCGATATCCTATCTCAAACTGTGTGTACCCTTTTTGATACTGGTGCATTGCATTCATTCATTTCTGAGTCATGTTTGAGTAGACTACGTCTGGGTAGTGCTACTAGTTGTGAGCCTTATGTCATTGGTCTACCTGATGGTAGAAGAATTATCGAGAATCGTGAGATTAAGGATTGTCCGATTCAGCTTCATGGCCGTGATTGGTTAGCAGACCTAATCGTGGTAGATCTACCGAGAGACGACATCATCCTGGGTATTGATTGGATGGATCGTCACGATGCCGTCATTAGTGTCCGTAAGCGTATGGTCACTATCATTTCAGATGATGGGGTCGAATGTGTATTTCAGGGAAGTAATCCCAGCTGTTCCGGGAGAGTCATCAACTTGATGAAAGCAGTGAAATTACTCAGTCAGGGGTGTGTCGGTTATTGGTGCTATATGACCAAGACCGAGAAACCATCAGTAATGTTGACAAATATTCCTATAGTGAGAGAATATACCGATGTATTTCTAGACGAGTTACTGGGTTTGCCTCTACAGAGAGATGTGAAATTCATGATTGAGTTGGAGCCTGGTACGTCTCCAATATCGAAGGCACTGTACCGGATGGCCCCAACCGAGATGCAGGAGTTGAAGAATCAATTAGAGGATTTGACCGAGAAGGGTTATATTCGACCGAGTGCGTCCCCGTGGGGAGCACCACTGTTATTTGTCAAGAAGAAGGATGGTTCGTTCCGCTTGTGTATTGATTACCGGGAATTGAACCGAGTGACGATCAAGAATAAATATACTCTACCCCGTATCAATGATCTTTTGGATCAACTTCAGGGAGCTTCAGTATTTTCCAAGATCGACTTAAGATCTGGGTATCATCAGTTGCGAATTCGAGAGTCGGATATCGCAAGGATGGCGTTCCGAACACGCTATGGTCATTATGAGTTTGTGGTAATGCCATTTGGGTTAACTAATGCACCTGCGGTGTTCATGGAGTTAATGAATTGGGTTTTCATCAACTATTTGGATCAGTTCGTGGTTGTCTTCATTGATGACATTTTAATTTATTCCCGTGACCGGGAGGAGCACGAGTTTCACCTTCATCAAGTGCTCGATGTGTTGAGACGAGAGCAACTTTACGGAAAGTTTTCCAAATGTGAGTTCTGGATGTCCGAAGTGACGTTTCTCGGACATGTAATTTCATCAGATGGAGTTCATGTCAACCCTCAAAAGACGGAGGCTATCCGAGATTGGCAACCTCCGAAGAATGTTAAGGAAGTCCGAAGTTTCCTCGGATTAGCTGGTTATTATCGGCGATTTGTGGAAGGATTTTCTAAAATCGCTCAACCCATGACGAACCTTTTAAAGAAATATAAGAAATACACGTGGTACGACGCGTGTCAGCAGAGTTTTGAGGAACTCAAGAGCCGGTTATTTTCAGCCCCTGTCCTTTCTTTACCATAAGGGACAGAAGGATTTCTGGTTTATAGTGATGTGTCCGGATAGGGTCTCGAATGTGTACTAATGCAAAATGGGAAAGTTATTGCTTATACTTCACGACAATTGAGACCTGACGAGGTTAATTATCCGACCCACGACCTGGAGCTAGCAACCGTGGTATTCGCATTGAAGATTTGGCGTCATTATCTGTATGGCGTTACCTGTCAGATATTCACCGATCATAAGAGTTTAAAGTATATATTTACTCAGAAGGAGTTAAATATGCGACAGAGATGGTGGTTGGAACTAATCAAAGATTATGATATTGAGATACTTTACCACCCGGGCAAGGCGAACGTTGTCGCCGACGCCTTGAGTCGTAAGTCCATTCAGGAGCAGTTGCTTGCTCGATTAACAGTTCAGAAGGAACTTCAGCAGGAATTTCTGAGACCCGAGATTGAGGTCTGGTTACAGCGAGTACAAGGGCAACTTTGTACGTTAGAGATTTCATCGCCACTTGAGGAGGCGATCAGAGAGAATTAGGGTTCAGACCCATTTTTGTTACGCATTCGAGATGATGTGACTCAGGGGAAAGCCCCTGGGTTTGTGGTCCACGAGGATGGACTTTTGCGATTCAAGAATCGGTTGTGCGTACCGACGAATGACGAGTTGAAAAACTCGATTTTGAGAGAAGCTCATGCTACCCCTTATTCCGTTCATTCGGGGTCTAGCAAGATGTACAAAGACTTGAAACAAAATTACTGGTGGAGTAATATGAAGCGAGAAGTCGCGGAATTTGTTTTGAGATGTTTAACCTATCAGCAAGTCAAGATAGAACATCAGCGACTGGCGGGTATGCTGAAACCTCTCCCTATTCCAGAGTGGAAGTGGGAAGATATTTCAATGGACTTCATCACGAGTTTGCCGATGAGTCGACGTGGCATGAATACAATTTGGGTAATTGTGGATCGTCTAACTAAGTCGACTCATTTCCTTGAGATTAAGGATATGTGGTGTCCCGAGATACTTGTCCAATTGTTCATCAAAGAAATAGTGAGACTGCACGATACTCCTAGAAGTATCATTTCCGATCGTGACGGACGGTTCGTGTCTCATTTTTGGAAATCAGTTCATCGTGATATGGGAACTCAGCTTAATCTCAGTACAACTTTTCATCCTCAGTCCGACGGACAATCAGAGAGGACTATTCAGACTTTAGAGGACATGTTGAGGGCATGTGTCCTCGATTGGAAAGATGATTGGGAAGCCCAACTACCGTTGATCGAGTTCACGTACAATAATAGTTGGCATGCTTCGATTAAGATGGCACCTTACGAGGCCTTGTACGGTCATCGTTGTTGATCTCCTTTGTGTTGGGATGACTTATTAGAATCGATCGGCACCGATCCCGATATTCTTATAGCCGCCCATGAGAATGTAGCTTTGATCAGGAGTCATTTGTTGACCGCTCAGAGTCGACAGAAATCATATGCAGATAATCGTCGTCGACCGTTAGAGTTCGAGGCGGGTGACCATGTTTTGGTCAAGGTATCCCCGAGTTGAGGTATCTTCCATTTTGGAAAGAGGGGAAAGTCGAGTCCGAGATTCATTGGACCGTTTGAGATCTTGGATCGAGTAGGCGAGCTAGCTTATCGATTGGCCTTACCTCTGGCGTTGAGCCGAATTGATAATGTGTTTCACGTCTCTCAGTTACGGAAGTATGTTGCCGACCCGAGTCACATACTTCAGTTCGATGAAATCGAGATCGCTGATGATCATTCATATGAGGAGCGTCCTATACGAGTCTTAGAGCAGCGAATCAAACAGTTGAGGAACAAGACGATTCCTTTGGTTAAAATTTAGTGGTCTAGACACGGAGTCGAAGAGGCTACTTGGGAAACCGAGAATAGTATGCGGGAGAGTTATCCCGAGTTATTTGACCCTTAGTTTCGGGGACGAAACTCTTTTAAGAGGGGGTATATGTAATACTCGGTTGTAATTCAGTCACTATCATTCAATATTTACCATTCAGTATTTGTCACTAAGTAATTTTCACTCATTAATGATCATTCATCGTTCATATTCATTCATTATATTCACCATTCAGGGTAATTTGTATCGTGTATCAATCGTCATTCATCATCAATCTAGTTGGAGTATTGTGCCATGTTTATCATCATTGTCATCTTCATAGTGGGATGTGTGTGAGGAGTAGCGCACGCTATGAACTCTCTTTAGCACGCGCTAATTGAGTTCGGGTAGTGCACGCTACCTCTCAACATTAGCGCACGCTAATGTAGTTCAATGCAGGCAGTCCAGAAGGCATTGGACTGCAGTTGGGTTGTAAGTAGTGCACGCTACGAATGGTAAGTAGCGCGCAGTAGTAGGTCGGAGTAGCACACGCTATGCAGTCGATGTTACGCGCTAAGGTCGGATCAGGCAGAGTCCAGTAGCTACTGGACTGAGTTGGAATAATTCCTAGCGCACGCTACGAGTAGTTATTAGCGTACGCTAATCGGTGTCAGTAGCGCACACTGTATATTGTGTGTAGCGAGTGCTGCCGCGAACAGATTAGAGAACAGGAGGTTCTGGACTTATGTACTGGGCATCAGATAAATTGTTAGCACACGCTAACATTTTGAGTTAGCGCGCGCTAAGTATACGGTTGTAGCGCACGCTACAAAAGGTACGTAGCGCACGCTACCATTACGAACAGAGGGTACTAGACTACCCAGTACACCCGCGCACGCTACGCACAAGAGCTAGCGCACTCTAATCTGGGGACGGTATATATTGGACAGTGCAGTCCATTTTGTCATTTCATCATCTCACTTCATTCCTTCGGCGGTTTTGGGCGATTTCGTGCGATTTGGAGAGTTTTCTTCGAGCTGAATCCACAAATCATCATCTTCAAGCTTATCATTCGGATTAATCATCATTTCATCATCCCCATCAGATCGAATCAAGGTAATAACTTCTTGGATCTAGAATTTTGGATTTTTGGGTTTTTCTTTCGATTTCTTCATGTAAGCTTGGATTGTTGTTGGAATATGTTAGATATGGATTATCTACCTTGGATAAATGTATTCCCACGGATTTAATAGCATATATTTTGGATTTCATGTATTGTTGGGGGTTTGATTCAAGAACACATTAGAGTTGACTTTGATATTTGGGGGTTTTCGATTAGATGTTGTCTTTAACTCGATTTGTGGATTCCTATGGGATTATTGATATCATTGAAGGTGTTTTGTTGGTTTAAAATACTCATTTTGGAGTTGGTTTCGATATTTTCGGGATTGGATATTATCAAAGGATGTATGTTTGCTAAGTATCCGTTAGAATGCCTCAATGAGTTTGGATATTGTTGTATCGATGTTTGAATTGGTTAATCGTGTTTGATACGTATATTGAGAGTTTGTTGGTAATTGTCATTCAAGGTTGTTCGAGCGACCGACATCCTTTTTAGGACGTTATTCGAGGAAGGACATTCTTCACCGGTGTTGAGTAAGTTAATTCTTACTCGGTTAAAAGGATTCTCATTCCTTTCGTTGTTGTTCATTCATAATCATAATTCATTCATAATGTATTAACCGTATTGAGACTTGTAAATGTCAATTAATCACTTCATTCACGAGGAACGACGGTTCCAATCATTTCATTGAGCTATCATTCATTTCACTATCATTTCATCTCGGTGAGTCATTCTTGACTTTGTCGGATTGTTATTCATTATTATTCTTCATGGTCATTTCTTGTCCATATGACCTTCTGGGTTCATATTACGTGGCCGGGTGGGGATGTGTGGAATTTTTAGTCGAGCACGTGATGGTCATGTGTTGGGTTCACCGACACATTGGACTGTGCACACGGTAATGTACCTCCGTGAGACTAATTAGGTACAAGGGCGGGTGTGTCCGGACACTCGTCTTGTACACTTGCACATACTATTACGGGCGTACTATGATGCCCCTCTTCAGCTTAATTTCATAATTGAGATCTATCATGATTGTGTTTATTCAACTCTTGAGGATTGTTGTTCTGTGTAACTGACCCCATTGGGGGAATATTGTTTTCAGGTCATGGCAAGGCTAAGGCACGGAAAGAGAACGTTGACGGCGAGGAGTCCCAGTGATACTAGTAGGGGCCCCCAGTCCTTTCAGTCTTCATGTTTTCTTCATTTGTATTCCGCTGCAGACTTCCATTTTAAATACTCATTTTAACTGGTGTTGTATATTTTATCTTCATATAAATAATACATGTATTCTGTTTTATCCTGGGTGTGTTGTACTTGGAACTCCTCATCGGAGTAATTATTGATATACTGTGGTTCGGTACTACAATTATATCACTTAATTAATTAATTTTCATTCGCCTAGTGGGTCCCAGTCGGGGGTCCACGACACTGTAATATTCACCTAGTTTGGGGTGTTACAGGGTCAACCTTAACGTGCATCTTAACGGGCAAGTAGCAGGTCCTACTGAATACCAAGATAGAATTATTTCTCCCGTTTGTGAGCGGGTTATATGTCCTATGCGTTTATTGAAAGATGAGATCATCAGTCTTTGGCCAAAGCATTGGAGCTAGTTGTATTGGATACACGAGAACTCGATGATCTCGATTTGCATTAACGCATGCATAGCGTCAAGTACAGATAGGGTTTGACTGACCGTGACCCTATAACTTGATCGGGACATTTGAAAGAAGGGTTTATACGTATACTGGTATTCACGACAGAATGGTTCTTGAATGATCCCAATCATTCGTTCTCAGTTGGGGTACAGTGTACGCCGCCAGGCTGGCTAGGTGGTGCTACTACTCTTTGGTTCCTCCCATTGCTGACTGAGACGGGACCTACCGAGTCGCACAATAGGATGGACGACGGAATAAATCAAGCTTATTCTCTCATAATGAATATTAGATATTGGATATCTAATTTGGGAAATTGGATGTCTAAATTAATTTATTGGATAAAGTAATTTATGGTCTAATGAATTAAATAAATTACTGGGTGATTAATTTAATTCATGAATATAATTATTTCTTGGAGAAATTAATTATCTCATTATGTATTTGATATGATTAATTAATTAGATTAATTAATCGATATAAATACATCGGAACGGAATCTGAGTTTATCTGTTTGGACTCACGGGAGTCTGAAACAAACCGAACTCGTCTGATTCCTTCTAGAGGCCGCCCCACCTTATCATTCACCTTTTGTCTTGTTTTTGTCCTTGGTAGGAGGAAGACTAAAGACCATAAGAGATATGATATCTCTTTAAATAAATAAAAGGTGATTTGGTGGGTAAAGAAGTGTGACTTGAATGAGAATAAAAGAGAAGACTACAATCTCTCTTACTCACTTTTGAACACACGGTTCATAGCAAGAGAGAGAGAGAGAGAGAGAATCCTCTTCTTCAAGTCTTTTTCTTGTTCATAACATTATTCTTGAGTTCTCTTGGAGGAAATTCAAGATATATTGAGAGTGTGTGATTTATACACCAAGAGTGTTAGAATCAAAAGCTTCATCATCCTAGCTATAGCCGTATCCTTGGAGGATAGCAAGGTTATCGTCATTCTGTTCGTTTCTCCGGCGCGTGGCAAGTAGAGACGCGGTCTTTCGGCGTTAGATCATCCAAGGGCTTGGAGCGGATTGGATTCGTAGAGATCAAGCAAAGCTTGGGGAATAGCTTAAGAGAAGGATACCATTTAATCAACGGACTACGGGGGTATATTTTTCGTATCTCTTGTGTTTCGTTTTTATATATTCGTATATACGTAGCTCGATCGATCCTCGTATGATTCGGATTGAATTAATTTTCGTTTTACCGCTTCCGCTGGGCCTTCGTTTTAGGCGCCGAATCTTGCGATCGTATATACGATATTATCATTTGTAATGCTTGATTATATGGTGAATGATTTGGAATCATTTGTAATGCTTGATTAGATGGTGAATGATTTGGAATCATTTGTAATGCTTGATTAGTATCAGGGATATGATTACGGATGTGTTTTGTTGCTTGATATAATGTTGTCTACCGTAGTGTTGTGTGATTTGTAAATGTGTGGTCATAGTCCAGCCGTGATGTTCGGACGAGGTCTACAATGACCCATGGCATGTGATCATGGTGGTCAGGACACGACGAGTGATCGGTCTAACCGTGAAAGCTTAAGAAGACTTATGGTGATACGTGACAAGCTATCACGGTATCATGGATATGATTGTAGATGTGTGTTGCCAGGGTCGAGTACCTTGGATGTGTTTCCAAGATTTCGTATCTTGGGTGGTTATGTTTTGTTGATTTTACACGTGGTGTGGGTTGTGGACCCCGTGAATTATTGTTGGTATTTATTTGAGAAAGCAAATCTTTGGGACATGACCCCACTTGGTTTTTGAGAAGAGAAGGATTCGATAAATCCTAAATGGGTTTCCGCAAAAACTCCCGAGGGCATTTTAAAAACATTTTACAAATTGTTCTCTTGATTTATGATCTTTCGAATTTGGAAAGTTTTACTCAAACTCTCTGCCTAGTGAAGTATTTCCTTTCGTTATGTTTGAATCTTTGAGGATTCCTGATTATTATTATTCTTGGAATATGATTTGTATTAATCGTATATGCACTTGTACTTGCACTAGCAAAATAGTGGAATTTTGCTAACCACGAGAAATCGGGGGGTGGATGTCTGTTTTGCGTCCAGGTTTATTCAGGTTTTGGGGTGCATAACACAGGGTTGGCACGAAGGATGATGAATGATGATCGATACTATTCACATGAGGACCCGTACGATGTTGTATTGGTTTAGTTGTAGTTATTTCCGCTGTAGTATTTTCCCCGTTATCCGGGAGCGTGTTGTATTTTGACCCATGCGTGGTATGTATTGATATTGAGTTGTATGTATTAACTGAAAGACCAAATCAGTCTACTGGGTCATTTTAGCCTTAAAGGCGATGTTGAGATGTTTGATTTTTTTTACCAGCCTGGTAGATCCTTGAGAAAAGGGTCTACAGCGTGTAATATCCCTGAGTGGATTGGGGGTGTTACCTAAATGGTATCAGAGTGTAGGTTGCGGAAACCTATGTTGTGGAGTCGAGTGTGTATTTACGAGTTGTTTTTAGTCAGGTCGTGCCTGATTAAGTCGTGTCGCTACGCGTCGTCTGAGTTTGTTGGTCGTGATTAGTATCGTGGGGCGATCATCATCTTCGTGCGACCTGTGGATGTAAGTCTCCCTTCGTTGTGTTGTGTCTCGTGTGACACGAGCCACTTGTATGATTATTTGTTAAGTGATGGAATCTTTATGTATTGATTTCGTGATATGTGTTTATTTGACTCTCATATTTTGTTTATATGAGGAGTGGTATCGCTGCTAATGTATTTTTGACTGTTGATTTTGTCCGCTGCTAATGATTTCCAAAATGATTTTCTCATTTTGCAAGTATTCTTGTGAAACCCTTATGCTTAAAATGGAATAGTAATGTATATGTGTGTGATTTTCTCACACCGGGATGGTCCGACGAGGCCTTAGAGGAATTTGTGATTTCACTCTTGATTCACGAGCTTGTTTGGAGAGCCAGTCCGGGAGGGTCCGTGGAGGCGTCGGATGGGACCAGTGGTTTCGCCCCGGTCCTAGGCGAGTGATGTGTGTGATTTGCTCACTCCGGGAGGGTCCGAAGAGGCCTAGGAGGAATCTGTGATTTCACTCCTGATTCATGAGCTTGTTTGGATAGCTAATCTGGGAAGGTCTGCAGAGGACTCGGATGGAACCAGTGGTTTCGCCCCGGTCCTAGGAGAGTTATGTGTGTGATTTTCTCACTCAGGGAGGGTCCGACGAGGCCTCGGAGGAATCTGTGATTTCGCTCCTGATTCACGAGCTTGTTTGGATAGCCAGTCCGGGAGGGTCCATAGAGTCCTCAGTTGGGACCAGTGGTTTAGCCCCGGTCCTAAGCGAGTCTTGTGCGTGATTTTTAACTATGACCAGTCCGGGAGGGTCCATAGAGGCCTCGTATGGGACCAATGGTTTAGCCCCGGTCCTAGGCAATTTTCAACTGTGATTTTTGATTGTTTGTTTTCCGGGAAAAGACATGTCTTGATTTTGAAATAATTTAATGCATGTACTATGAGATGTGTAAGCGAATGTCGATACGTGCGAACAGGGGCTTAACATATACTTTGTAATGTTTGAGTTTTGGGCATTCTGGCCTAATGGATTTTTGAAAGTCTTGAGTATCTTAGAGAATAAATTTCGAGACGTACTTTTAAAATGGATTATTTCCTCGCGGTATTTTCAAGGTGCCTACTAGTACAACTGTATGTTTCAAAATTCTTACACCTTGAGTACAAAAAATTATGAGATATTTTCAGTAATTTAGAAACACAGTTGCTTAGACCCGAAGGTCGAATATTTCTAAAAGTTTTTAACTAAAAGAAAGATGCCCTCATTTTTTTTATCAAACGTAAGACGACTTTTTTTTTTCAAAATCTCGATAACGATGTTGTATTACTTTATCGAAATGTGATACTCAAGATCAACTGGTGTTTCCAATTTTTTTTTAAAAAGGTGGCTTTCGTTTTTAAAACCTATCATTTCCTGTTTGCAGTCAGGGAATGTGTGTATGATGTTAGCTTTGTCGTTAGGGTGTTAGACCTCTGTGAGAGGTGTGATGTTGGTATTAAATGTTTGTCGCTTCATGTTGATTTACGTGTTATCGCACCTGTGCGAGCTGTTAGAGCTTGGGTTTGTATGATTGTGTACATATGTGATTGTTTCATGATGTTTTGTAATTGTGTGCTGGTTATCGTTCGGGCCGTTGAAATCACCAAATGGATGTCGTCGTTGCTGTGATTTTGTGTATTTGAGTTGCCTTAGGATGGGAACTACTGTATGTGATTGTGTTACGATTTTCTCTGGTGCTGAGTGGTTACTTATTCAGTTTGCCGAGGGGCAAGGGTCGTGGTCGTGGCGACCAGATGTGTGATCAGGATTGTACTTCCGGTGATGGTGTTGGTATCGGTGTTGCCACTATTTTGTAGCAGGTAGCTGCACAGATGACTCAGTTGACCCAAGCAGTTCAACGAAATGCAGATGTGACCCAGAACATTGGCGCAAATCAGTGGCTTCGAGAAGTGGTTCGTATGAATCCCCCTCATTTCGCTGGTGCCGCAGATGCATTGGGCTGGGATGGTTGGCTTTTCCAGTGGGGGAAGTTATTCGAGGTAGTTGATTGTCCAGAAGAACGTAAGTTGCCTGTCGCTCAGTAACTTCTTGACAAGGATGCCGCTAATTGTAGAAGGCTGTTAAGCCTCGAGAGCAGCATGAAGACGTGTTATAACTGTAGTCGAGCAGTCCATACCACGAAGAATTGTCGTTCACCATTAGTCAACTATTTCGATTGTGGTCAATTGGGGCACCAAGCCGTGCATTGCCAGACAGTAGCTTAGGGGTTTGGGGATCGAGTTTGCCTCTCTGCTCCGAAAGTACACGGATATGCCTAGTATGGTTTTCGAGATTCGGTGTGGTCGGAGTTCTTCGTGGTCACCCTCGCAGATCGTTGTGTGTTTAAATTCTATTTTTCAACTGTGCGTGTTTACTTGTAATAGGTACCTTTTGTTTTGTGATTGTTAGGATAATTGACTTGATTGTGCTATCTATTTGGTGATACTTGACACTTGTTGGTTTGATTATGTCTCTGCTTGTGACATTGTGATGGTTGTCGTCGAGCGTGATTTCACGCCGTATGTTCCTTGCGTTGCTTGTAGCGTTTCGCCAATGGGTGTGAGTTATTCGGTTCTTGTGTATCTCGTTGAGATATTCCTAGTTGGATATTGCTCCTCCCTACTTATTTTAAGTTTCAGGACGAAACTTCTTTTAAGGAGGGTAGTATGTAATATTTGCGATTTCGATTATCGGTAAATTTCTTTTTTGGCAGAAGTCCATTTTAACGACTCGTATGTGACCGTTTCGTCATTCTGAGAATGATTAATTATGGACATTTTGTCATCCGAGTTCGCTTTGGTGTCGTTTTGTTGAGTTCCGTGTTCTTAAGCGACTTTTCCGTGCTTGAGTTCGATTCTTGCGAATCTCATTTGAAAATTCTGTTTTGTGTTCCTTCAAAGTCCGTTTAACTTTGTTAGACGTGTTGTGAACTTCACGTATCGTGATTTTCGGGCATTTTGGGCCATTTTGTAATTTCCCAAAGTTGTGGGTATCCACCTTTGTATTGGTTGTTTCGACACTTTTCATGGTCGCGTGTGAGTTGGATTGGAGCTCAAGCTCTTAGTATGATCATATTCTGGAGCTTTTTGTGCGTATCTTGAACTTTGTATTTCAATCGGAGGAATCCGTCGTTGTAACCCATTTTGATAGCTCTACTATTGTAGTTTCTGGGTGCATTAGCGCACGCTAAGGGATTCCTTAGCGCACGCTATCGTGTAGCGAATTCAGGAGTCAGTACCTGGAATTAGGTCCCGTTAGCGCACGCTAAGCATGTCATTAACGCACGCTAACGAAGATCAGATTCAGAAACCAGTAGGTACTGGAGTACCCCATTAGCGCACGCTAACCACAGTACTAGCGCGCGTTAGTAATGTTTATATATATATATATATATATATATATATATATATATATATATCCGGGCAGCAGCTTTTAGAAGTCAACTTTCATTTCTTCATCCGCCATTCGTCGGGTCCGTTCCTTTGGGACGATTTGATGTGGTCCCCTTCTTCAAGCCTCATATTCGGGTGAA
Organism: Orobanche coerulescens; assembly: GCA_033398695.1. Classification (NCBI taxonomy): domain Eukaryota; kingdom Viridiplantae; phylum Streptophyta; class Magnoliopsida; order Lamiales; family Orobanchaceae; genus Orobanche; species Orobanche coerulescens. Next base: position 78,984,904 of record CM065805.1, read on the forward strand.
TTTGTGAAAGTCTAACATCATCTAATCTGTCACGGCCCCTTATCCCTAAGGACTGCTCAGCTAGGGCGTGACCCGGGGTAGGAATTAAGAAGCGGGGAACAAAGGGGGAAACATACATTTCATAAGGCATATGGTTGAATTACCATGAATAACCTATCAAGGTATCATGAAGGGGAGTCAGTCCCGTGGGAACGACTTAGAATCCAAAGTACAATATACAGTCATAACATTAGCCTTGAAGTTTAGGAAAAGGCTTCATAGCATATTACAATCAACAAGACATAGAAAGCATAATCATAAAGAGTGTTTGCAGCGGAAAAACACGGTTGGTTACATATATGAAGATATGTAACCAGGGCTTAACATTGATCGTAAACAAAAGACTTCCACTCAACACCCTCTGTCACATCCCTTGCTCAACCTGCATATTTAAAAAGATATACATGGCTGAGTATAACGTACTCCGTGAACATATTGCCAAAACATAAAACATACTTTCATACTTGTCATCATGCATATAAGCAGTAACACACTGGGGTTTTAGGAAAATCCCATGTTTACTAAATCATTTCATTTCATAGCATATGTCATCAGATTCACCATATCCATAATTTACGCTGGGGGAGGTGGCCACCTCCCACGAACGTTACTCCACGAGATCGGCCACTCCGAAGAGAGCTCACAATCCTGAGTACTGTGTACACTAACCTTGGCCAGCAACCTTTGACTAGCTCAAGATCCGATCATTCCATAGTTTGGCAAGCCAACAGTAATAGGTTCATAAGAATCCACATAAAAGTTTTTATGCATCATAATCATTTGAAATCATAATTTGCTTGTAAAACATTTCATCAAGATAGAGCAAAGCTCAAATCATTTTCGTATAGAAAGCCCACCTGGACAAGTAATAAACGCAAGCAAAATGATTCTCCGCTCTTCCTTACGCTTTAGTCTGCTGCTCCACCTTTCATCGGAAACAACTAAGTTTAGCGGTCGATCGAGCTTAACGAAGTCTAACGGACAATGGACCCGATCTACATGTTTGGACTTTAGAGTTTTGCATTCGTGTTAAGTTTAATAATAAAATCTATGATTCTCTTAGATAACCAAACTGACCATATAACATATAAAGATACTAACAACAGTAACCGATACTCGATTCTATTACACATTCTTTGGTTCGAAAACCAACATCAAACACTAAACATAATCATAAATTAATGTGCATCAGGTCTGGAAAGAATAAGCATTCTGTTAATGCACAGTAAGAACTAGATAGTGAATCTTATACCATTGGAAATCCACTGAAGTCTAGTTTCGTATCCATTTTACAAATCTCAAAAATATTAAACGTGGGGAAAGTTATGGGCGTTTCTGTGAAGTGTGATGAAACTGCCAACTTCCGACGAAAATGGGAAAAACATCATATTAACCTAGAGCTCGTTTATAGCAATGAAAACCCTAAACATGTAAACTCTAATCATACATATCATACTTATAACACATATAGGAGTCAACATACTAGCATGGTCCTCGACATTACGAACTCCATTTCATAACTTTTCTTTTGCAAAATGACTACTTACTCTTATTTTTGCAACATTAACATTCAAACATCATTAACATCAAACAACACACTTAACATACACTCATGTTGATAATCAAAGTCTTGGTCCTAACATACAAATGACCTAAACATTACTTTAAAATCCTCAATACATAACATGCTCCTTAACTACATCCAATATTACCAACACATCTTCCAACTTTATAAATCTAACTTCATGTTCTTGTTTTCAAATAAATTTTTTAAAGCATTTTATAAAGATCTAACAAAAACATATCGTGTACTCCTTTTATACCTCATCACAATTATCAAGTCAGTTTTGAACATACAACAACATATCAAGAACTATGCATGATTCTTCCTTACTTTCAAAACACCAAACATTTTATAAAAATCACATAAATTCATCATAGCATCATATCATCATATAACAACATATTGTGTAATAAAATCATAAGAAAAACAACACATGATTAGGTTATGAAACCCTAAAATTTTCGGCCAACATGAAGAAAATCAAGACATAATTACAACTTGTTCTAAACACTTCAAGAACCTTAAAATCAACTTGAAAACAACATACGAAACATTATAACATTAAACCTAAGCTCTTCATATATTCTTCCAAATTTTAAAGTGGCCAAAACCTATTTTTACTTGGGTAGAAATGAAGAGAAAGAGATAACTTACTTGAATATGAACTTTGTTTCAAGTTTAGAACACAAAGTGAGCTTGTAACTTGAGTTCTTGATGAAGAACAATGGTGTTCTTCAATGGTGGGGGGGGGGGGCTGAAGTAGAGAAGAAGAGGTGAAGAAGATGAAGTGAAGAGGAAAATGAAAGGGAGGTGATGTCCTTTTATATACTAGGTTAACCCTAGACGTCGTTATGAACCGGTCGAAGAATATTTTACATTTCGCTCCTCCACAGATAAAATTACTCGTGTATTAAATGTATGACATATACTTAAATTATCGTGTCGCACTTACAGCTTAATGTCGGAGAAAAGTTTCGCGATTTATGGAATACGAATTATCCGAGAAAACGACTCGACATAAAATATACCCAAAAACTCAAAAAGTAAACTTTTGAAAATCATACTCGTAACATAAAAGTAGTGTATATAGAAGTCGATGGAATCACGATTCTGTCTATCGAAACATAAAAATCAAATTCGGAAGATAACCCCAACCAGATAACCGAACATCTGATTTCTGAATTAAAAACGTGTAAATAGTTCTAAACTTTTACCATTAGTCAGAATTTTATTATTTGTGAATCCAAAACTCTAATGTCTCACTTGAGGTCATAATAATTCATGCATATAAAAGACCGGGGCATTACATCCTACCCCTCTAACAAGAAATTTCGTCCCGAAATTTACATACCTTATCAAAAAGTTCTGGGTATTTCTCCCTCATCTTGCTTTCGAGTTCCCACGAAGATTCTTCCTAACCGTGGTGTCTCCATAATACTTTCACCAAAGGAATCGACTTATTCCTCAGTTCTTGAACTTTCTGGTCTAAAATAGCTTCAGGCCTCTCTACATAACTCGTATCGTGACTAAGAACTATGTCACTCTGATGAATCACATGATTGGGATCAAATACATACTTTCTCAACTGAGAAACGTGGAAAACATTGTGAACATTCCCAAGACTAGGTGGCAGAGCCAACCTATAAGCAATTGGGCCGATCCTTTCAAGAATCTCATATGGCCCTATAAAACGTGGCTTAAGCTTGCCTTTAACGCCAAATCTGATTATTCCCTTAGAAGGGGAAACCATGAGGAAAACCTTATCCCCACTTCCGAAATGCAATTGAGTTTGGCGTGTATCGACGTATGACTTCTGTCGAGTCTGGGCCTCTGTATTCTCTGTCATATCTTGCGGATAATCTCGATCATCTTGCTGACTGTATCTAGCCCTAAAATATTCCTCTCACCCACTTCGTCCCAATAAAGTGGTGATCTGCATTTTCTGCCATATAAGGCCTCATAAGGTGCCATATCTATCGTTACCTGGTGACTGTTGTTGTAAGCAAATTCGATTAATGGCAAAACATGCTCCCAATTTGCACCTTGATCCAACACTATAGTTCTTAACATGTCTTCTAGTTTTTGAATCGTCCTTTCCGATTGTCCATCGCTCTGTGGGTGGAAAGCGGTACTAAAGTTCATATGTGTATCCAATTCCTTCTGTAGACTCGTCCAAAATCTAGAGGTAAATTTTGGATCTCGATCTGACGTGATTGATATCGGCACTCCATGCAAACATACAATTTCATGGACATATAACTGTGCCAACTTCTCAGATCCGTAAGTGATTTGGATAGGCAAAAAGTGAGCTGATTTTGTGAGTCTGTCTACTATAACCCATATAGCAGTATTTCCTCGTTTGGTCCACGGCAAACTAGTCACAAAATCCATAGCTATTCCTTCCCACATCCATTCTGGAATGGTCAATGGCTATAACTTCCCATACGGTCATTGGTGTAGTGCTTTCACTTGATGACAAGCCAAACACCGCTCGACAAATGAAGCTACATCCCATTTCATACTGTCCCACCAGAACATTCTCTTCAGGTCTTAGTACATCTTGGTACTTCCGGGTGAGCGGTATGGGGAGTATCATGAGCCTCACTCATAAACTCATTCCTTAATTCCTCATCATGTGGAACACATTCTCTATTCGAACATAATTGCGTTATCAGCCTCTTTGCGGTAACATCCTAGGTTATCGGATCTAATTCTCATACGTAGTTTCTCGAATGCTTCATCTCTCCTCTGCGCATTCACTATTCGTCCTCTCAGATATGGTGTCGTCACTAACGTCGCGACACGACCCATTATCGTTTCCGGTGGATGAACCACCTGTAAACTCATTCCTTCAAAATCTTGGATTAGATCCCCTTCTGTGGTAAGTAGGTATCCTAATTGTGATTGAGTCTTACGACTCAAGGCATCTGCTACCACATTAGCCTTGTCGGGGTAATAGTTAATACCACAATCGTAATCCTTTACCAATTCGAGTCATCTTCTCTGTCTCATATTCAAGTCCTTCTGCTCGAAAAAGTACTTTAAACTCTTGTGATCCGTGAAAATTTAACATCTTACCCCATAGAGGTGATGTCTCCATATCTTTAATGAGTGCACCACTGCAACTAGTTCCAAATCATGCATAGGATAATTCACCTCATGCGGCCTAAGTTGTCTTGATGCGTAAGCTATAACTTTCCCATCTTGCATCAATACACAACCCAGCCCATTCTTAGAAGCATCCATGAAAACCACATACTCCTTGTTCGCTTCTGGTACTGCTAAAACTGGCGCCGTAGTCAATCTCCTCTTGAGTTCCTGAAAACTCTCATCACATTCATCCATCCATAAATACTTAATTCCTTTCTGCAACAGTTGTGTCATTGGTCTAGCAATCTTGGAAAATCCTTCGATGAACCTTCGATAGTACCCAGCTAGTCCCAAGAAACTCCTAATCTCATTAGGGTTGCTTGGTGACTTCCAATCACGTATTGCTTCCACTTTAGATGGGTCCACCTTAATACCATTTGCTGACACAATGTGCCTAAGAAACATTACTTCCTTTAACCAAAATTCTCACTTACTAAATTTGGCAAAGAGTTTCTCTGTTCTCAGTGTTTCCAACACTATCCTGAGATGTTTTTCAGGCTCTTTCTCATTTCTAGAGTAGATGAGAATATCATCTATGAACACCAATACAAACTTATCCAAGTACGGGTGGAAAACTCTATTCATAAGATCCATGAATACTGTGGGGGCATTAGTTAATCCAAATGGCATGACTATAAACTCATAATGTCCATATCTTGTTCGGAAAGTTGTCTTGGGTATATCCTCTGGTCGAATCTTCAGCTGATGATACCCAGACTTAAGGTCTATCTTAGAAAACATAGTTGTTCCCTTGAGTTGGTCAAACAAGTCATCTATCCATGGTAGAGGATACTTGTTCTTGAGTGTGAGCTTGTTCAGCTCCCTGTAATCTATACACATTCTCAGTCTACCATCCTTCTTTTTCACAAAAAGAACAGGTGCTCCCCATGGAGAAACACTCGGTCTGATGAAACCTAAATCGAATAGCTCTTGCAGTTGGATCATAAGTTCTTGCAGTTCCTTCGGTGCCATCCTATATGGTGCTTTCGACACTGGGGCTGACCCTGGATCTAGGTCGATGTTGAAATCCACTTGTCGATCTGGTGGTAAACCCTGTAACACTTCTGGGAATACATCCTCGAATTCCCACACAATTAGCACATACCTATAGTCTTCTCTTCTCCAGCTTCTCCATTAAGGTAAACAAGGAAAGCCTGGCAATCCTTCTTTCTCATCATCCTCTTGGCTTGGAGAGCAGAGATAACGGGTGATCCTCTACCCATTCTTATGCCATGAAAGTCTGTGGGCTCCTTTCCCGGTGGTCGGAAGGAAATTTTCCTCTCATAACAAAGAATGGTGGCATAATTCTTAGCTAACCAATCCATTCCTAGGATTACATCAACATCCCACATCGTCATAACATTCACATTATTAGTTACCACTTTAAGATTCCCGAGTTTTAATTCCAGATTAGAAAAAACATGCGTGGTAGTTGAAATTCCTCCTGGTGGTCAAGATACTCTCATGACATGACTAGCACATTCCGGTATAATACTAAGATTATCCACACATGCTCTAACAATAAATGAATGCGATGCTCCAGTATCAAACAAAACAATTACAGGTAGGTTAAGAAGTTTGCCCATACCTTCCAAGTTACCCTTATCCTTCTCGGGTTGCTCCTGATTGATGGCATACGATCTAGCATTCTGATTCTGTTGTTTAGGTGGTGGCGGCAGTTGCGGCTATCCTTGTATTGCTCTCAGTGGCTGGGGTTGACCCTGGTGGTTTGGTCTATCTCCCTGCTGCTGCTGCTGCTTAGGATAATTTCTCATAATATGGCTTTTCTGACCACACGTGTAACAATTTCCAGTGCCCAACAGACATGCACCATGATGCTGCTTGTTACACTTGGGAAATACGGGGTTTGCAACTCGCCCTTGATTATTGCCTCCCTGAGCAGGAACCATCTGCCGTCCCTGATTGTTGCCTCCTTGAGCCTGAGGCTGTCCATGAGATATATTTCCCTGCCATGGCTTCCTGTTAGCCTGGCTGTTCCCATTGCCACCACTGTTTCGCCTTCCCACTTACGCTTCCCCTTATAATTGTGGGAATTTGTCTGAGTGGGTGGTGGTGTAACTGTGGGTGCTCGCTTCTCTTCTGGCATTGGTGCCTCAATATCCATAGCTCTGTTCAGCGATTCAGTGTAGCTCAGCCTTCCATGGCTAGCTAGGGACATGCCTGTCTCAGTCCTGATCTAAATTTTCCTACCATCTTCTCATCCGAATCAACTTGGTCTGGAGCATACCTTGATAACTCGCAGAACATTCTATCATACCCAGTCACTGACATCCTTCCTTGCTTCAGATTATAGAACTCAGCTTCCTTCTTGACCTTGAAGGTTTTTCAAACATACTTGTCATACAGTGACTCCTTGAATTCCTCCCAAGAGTAGTTTTCCAATTGCTCAGCCGTCAGGATCTTCCTGCGCGCTTCCCACCAGAAGTCTGCAGATCCAGTGAGTTGGAAGAGCACACAAGAAAGACGCTCTTGGTTGGTACACCTTAGGAAGTTAAAAATTCATTCCATAGCTCTAACCCAAAGCTCAGCATCGCTCGGGTTTCCTGACCCATCGAAAGTGGGCGGATTCTGCTTGAGGAAAATCTCTTCAATAGCCCGTTGGGGTGGAGGAGGAGGTGGTGTAGGGGCGCGCTCATGCCCTCCTCTCCTTCTTTCTCTTCTGGGTGGCATTCTGAGGTGCACATAATCTTCATTAGTTCGTTCTCATTGGTCCGTAATTATCGTCATACTATATCATAGAAAGGATTTCGCGACTACATAATCATAATGCATCAACACATACTCATAGATAACTCTCGTGGAAAGGTCGAGAAAGAAATCATAAATAACAACATCATACTCATGAGAAGAAAAGCCCATGAAGGGTCAAAATATATATCAATATATCATATGCATCGTAATAGTACAATTGCCTTCAACGAGGTCTTATAGACTATCAAAATAAGCTGGTCTAGGCTACCTTCCTACACATATACGAAAATACAAGATGCTCTAACAAATAGTATTGCCGTCCATAACATAAGAAAGTGCTAGACATCGGAATGACACGTATAAGCAAAAGTAGTGACGTTCCCCATACAAAATACAAAATAAATGGATAGCACCATCCTGAGCTATCTCAAGTCTCCCTCGACTCGGCGGTCGAGCTGTCCTCCTCGAAGAACTCCTCTGGATCCTCATCCAGATCATCTTCTGACTCCTCTTCTAAAGATGGAGAGACTGCAACGGGGTCTTCAGTGACTTTGCGCTTCTTCGGGAAGAGTAGATGAGTATCGTCTGCGATCGGTCGTGGATGGACTGGATCGATGACTGGCATAGGTCGAAGTGGCAGGGACGTCCTCCTGAGAATAAAAGGCTCGGTCCTCATGTCCCTGCGGCGAGGTGCTGATGTCCCTGCGGCGAGGTGCTGATGTCCCTGCCTCCATGTCTAACCCATCCTAAGCATGAGATGGTGCAACAAGAACCACCTGGCTCGCTAGAGGTGTAGCTGTCCTCTCCGGCAAAGCTCCTCTAGCATAAGGTCGATACAGGCAAGCTCCAGGGGGAGGTGCACGGTGCTGGAGGTATTGAGTGGTGATGTGGATAGCAAAGGCCATGAAATCTATGGAAGGTAATAAAGTCGGCTCACGCAAAAAGATATAATACCATGAGACTGCAGCAGCCCACTCCCTCCACTCGATCGGAAGGTGGTCGATAAGATGCTGAATGCCCTCGTAGTCCGAGACACCATGAGGAGCAGCTCAGTGCCACGTCGCCTCGAGGTCTGCCAAGCACTGACCCACGGTGGCACATATGCCTCGATACGTGCTGCAGAAAGCCTCCACAAGGTCGCACGGTGTACGCCTTCTCCTCATTGACTTACGCGGCGTCATCCTCGTGGTCACCATCCTATGAAGAAGGTATACGTATAATACATCAACGTCTCAACATAATAGAACAACTCCACTTAAAGGGTTCTCAGAAGAAGGATATAAATCTCATCCTAAGTTCTCGACTCGAACTCTGGACTCTGAGAAACACCTAACATAAAAATAACAATATACTCTCTGACGGGGTATGTTATGAAAGTTATTCGGGTTCCGCCATAAATGGACATCCCGATAAAATAACCATACTCGTATTACTCGTACGTAAGTCATATTCATTGGAGATGTCACTGCATCGTCGATCCTCATTATTACATCATCATTGTTCTTCCTTCATATTCGTGCGTGTGCTGAAATACTTAAGGCGCATAAGTTCTCGTTCGCGTAATAAAAGACACTAAGGAAGTTTCTAGGTTCTCGTCTTTCGTGTTTCTTCATCAGCAACAATTCATGCATACTTAAAAAAATAAGGATTCATATAGTCCATGCTTCATCATACATATATCATTCCATATATGTTCATAATTAACATTTCATAAAAGCTCATATAGAGATGCATTTTCATGGAAAAAGAAGTTTGAATCATAAAGACAAGTAAATCTTTTACCTTACTCTTCAGTTGAGCATGACGTGATGGGGTATTGAGTTGACAATTGATTCTTAAATCAGTTTAGGGAATCGAACTAAACTTCGCTTGAAAGAACATAGACTCATAGCGAACGAACCGCTTTGATACCATTCTGTCACGGCCCCTTATCCCTAAGGACGGCTCAGCCGGGGCGTGACCCGGGGTAGGAATTAAGAAGCGGGGAAACATATGTTTCATAAGGCATATGGTTGAATTACCATGAATAACCTATCAAGGTATCATGAAGGGGAGTTAGTCCCGTGGGAACGACTTAGAATCCAAAGTAGAATATACAGTCATAACACTAGCCTTGAAGTTTAGGAAAAGGCTTCATAGCATATTACAATCAACGAGACATAGAAAGCATAATCATAAAGAGTGTTTGCAGCGGAAAAATATGGTTGGTTATATATGAAGATATGTAACCAGGGCTTAACATTTATTGTAAATAAAAGACTTCCACTCAACACCCTCCGTCACATCCCTTGCTCAACCTGCATATTTAAAAAGATATACAGGGCTGAGTGCAACGTACTCCGTGAACATATTGCCAAAACTTAAAACATACTTTCGTACTTCTCATCATGCATATAAGCAGTAACACACCGGGGTTTTAGGAAAAGCCCATGTTTACTAAATCATTTCATTTCATAGCATATATCATCATATTCACCATATCCATAATTTACGCCGGGGAAGGTGGCCACCTCCCTCGAACGTTACTCCCCGAGATCGGCCACTCCGAAGATAGCTCACAATCCCGAGTATTGTGTATACTAACCCTAGCCAGCAACCTTTGTCTAGCCCAGGATCCGATCATTTCATAGGTTGCCAAGCCAACAGTGATAGGTTCATAAGAATCCACATAAAAGTTTTTATGCATCATAATCATTTGAAATCATAATTTGCTTGTAAAATATTTCATCAAGATAGAGCAAAGCTCAAATCATTTTCATATAGAAAGCCCACCTGGACAAGTAATAAACGCAAGCAAAATGATTCTTGGATCTTTCTTATGCTTCAGTCTGCTGCTCCACCTTTCATCGGAAACAACTAAGTTTAGCGATCAATCGAGCTTAACGAAGTCTAACTGACAACGGACTCGATCTACATGTTTGGACTTTAGAGTTTTGCATTCGACTTAAGTTTAATAATAAAATCTATGATTCTCTTAGATAACCTAACTGACCATATAACATATAAAGATACTAACAACGGTAACCGATACTCGATTCTATTACACATTCTTTGGTTCGAAAACCAACATCAAACACTTAACATAATCATAAAATAATGTGCATCAGGTCTGGAAAGAATAAGCATTCTGTTAATGCACAGTAAGAACTAGATAGTGAATCTTATACCATTGGAAATCAACTGAAGTCTAGTTTCGTATCCATTTTACAAATCTCAAAAATATTAAACGTGGAGAAAGTTATGGCCGTTTCCGTGAAGTGTGATGAAACTGCCAACTTCCGACGAAAATGGGAAAAACATCATATTAACCTAGAGCTCGTTTATAGCAACGAAAACCCTAAACATGTAAACTCTAATCATACATATCGTACTTATAACACATATAGGAGTCGACATACTAGCATGCTCCTCGACATTACGAACTCCATTTCATAATCTTTTCTTTTGCAAAATGACTACTTACTTATTCTTATTTTTCCAACATTAACATTCAAACATCATTAACATCAAACAACACTCTTAACATACACTCATATTGATAATCAAAGTCTTGGTCCTAACATACAAATGACCTAAACATTACTTTAAAATCCTCAATACATAACATGCTCCTTAACTACATCAAATATTACCAACACATCTTCCAACTTTATAAATCTAACTTCATGTTCTTGTTTTCAAATAAATTTTTAAAAGCATTTTATAAAAATCTAACAAAAACATATCATGTACTCCTTTCATACTTCATCACAATTATCAAGTCACTTTTGAATATACAACAACATATCAAGAACTAAGCATGATTCTTCCTTACATTCAAAACACCAAACATTTTATAAAAATCACATAAATTCATCATAGCATCATATCATCATATAACAACATATTGTGTAATAAAATCATAAGAAAAATAACACATGATTAGGTTATGAAACCCTAAAATTTTCGGCCAACATGAAGAAAATCAAGACATGATTACAACTTGTTCTAAACACTTCAAGAACCTTAAAATCAACTTGAAAACAACATACAAAATATTATAACATTAAACCTAAGCTCTTCATATATTCTTCAAAATTTTAAAGTGGCCAAAACCTATTTTTACTTGGGTAGAAATGAAGAGAATGAGATAACTTACTCGAATATGAACTTTGTTTCAAGTTTAGAACACAAAGTGAGCTTGTAACTTGAGTTCTTGATGAAGAACAATGGTGTTCTTCAATGGTGAGGGGGGGGGGGGCTGAAGTAGAGAAGAAGAGGTGAAGAAGATGAAGTGAAGAGGAAAATGAAAGGGAGGTGATGTCCCTTTATATACTAGGTTAACCCTAGACGTCGTTATAAATGTAACACCCCCAAGTTATTCAGGGTATATTACAGCGCCGTGAGCCCCGCCGTGGGACCCACAAGGCTAAACATACACGGAACTATACACTTGACCGATAAGGTCTACATACAATAGAAAGAAAGACGATACAAATGGTGTTCAAAACCATAACCAATGAAACTATATACATTACTGCACAAATCAATACCTCGGCAACACAGGCCGGAACATCAAGAAAACTGAAATACAATACTCGAGTATTTAAAAATCCATTCCAGTACAACAACCTGAATGGAGGAATCCAAGGAAATAACCGGAGACAAAACACAGTATCACACTTGCCCATCATCTTCATGCCGACCCGGTACCCGTCTGTCCGCTCTCCTGGAACCTGAAATACATGAAACGTATTTCCCCCATAAAGGGGTTAGCCGTCGAATAGCTAGTGCAAGTATAACAATATGAAACATAATACTTCTCGACAATAAAGTAAATGTAATCCGTCAATTCATCAATATCCGTCAATTCATCAATTTAAGACTAGTATTCCGGAATGACTAAAATCTCAAGACGTATGTGAATGCCGTAAAAACGGTTCGTTCATATCATACGCCGTTACATGTAGGAATGCCGTCAAAACGGTTCGTTCATTACATGCCAACATTATTTCATATGAATGCCGTAGAAACGGTTCGTTCATATCAACCATGGAATCGCACTAGAGGCTACGAAACCCTCGAGAGGACCATAGGCCCGTCCCGAGTGGCTAGAAATAATCATATCATCAATATTTCATACTTTCAAAGTCGAGAACGTACAATCATAAATGTATACTTGCCTCAATAAACGTTACCGAAAATCCCGAAGGACACGGTTCGACCGGGAAGCTTGAACCACGAAGGAGACAACGAACGGAAGGGTTTCGACTTGAGTTATTCACAAGGATTTCGTCCCTAAGTCATATCAATGATAAATCAACAATCGTACGATGAATAATAATCGTACAACGCACAAACCCCCCCTCCTAGACCTTTTGTCGGACACCTTGAAGGCGTCGACTAATAACTCAACCAAAACGATGAATCAATACACTCCAACCAAGGAATAACGATGGGAATGATAGAATACACCTAAATCATCATCAATCCATCACTAATCTAAATTACTACGGATTAAAAGGATGAAGTCAAACAAAATCCCCAATTTCCAACACAAATTCGAAGTGTTCTTGAATAATCTTTCAATAATCCGATGAATACTCAAACATGTCCATAATCATGCGTATATCACTTCATACCCCATGATTTTAACACCCAAAACACCATTACCCAATACAAAATCGAAATCCAAGATGTTGAAGAAATTACCTCTTGAAGATTCAAGCACTACGATTCGAAGAGCACGCGATAGAACGATGATCCGGGCTTCACAATCGAAAAGAGATGAAGAGGAATCACCCACTCAAGTGATAGATGGAGAAACCTCCCTCTCTCAAGCCTTTCCTCTCGTGTGATGGTGAAGAAATGAGAATTATCGGTTGAAACGCGCAGGAAAACGCAGATATAGGGGTAATCATCATGTGTGCCGCGGCTCGGTATATGTGTGCCGCGGCACAGGCCCAATTCGCTCCCGGGGCTCGGCGGTGTGCCGCGGCTCAGCCAGTGTGCCGCTGCACCGGGTACAGGCGGTTTTGGCCAAATCTGGAAAATGAGAGTGATTTAGCTATTTCGACCATAACTCCCTCGTCTGGACTCCTATTGACTCACCGTTTGAACCATTGGAAAGCTAACTCGATGCTTTATAATATTGCAAAGATTCAGATTTTTTGGAGTTTCCAAGAATTTATGGTGATTTAACAAAGTCGAACTCGTACGTGAAAAAGTCGCTAAAGAACACGGATTTCAACGAGCGATACAAAGCGAACTCGGATGACAAAAAGTGTAGAATTAATCATTCTCAGGATGACGAAACGGTCCCAAGTAAGTCGTAAAAATAGACTTCCGCCAAAAATAGAAAATTTCCGGGGATCAAAATTACGGGTATTACATTCTACCCTCCTTAAAAGAAGTTTCGTCCCGAAACTTAAAACATGTAGGGAGAAGAAATATTTCGCCAGGAAAAACTCAACGAGATACACAAGAACCGAAACTTACGCCCAAACGGCGACTCATCAAGATAGAAAACCACAATACATTGCAGAAGGTAAATCAATCCAATTTGAAATAAATAAGGATCACAATGCCCGAAGGCTCAAGCGGAAATACCGTTACATCACAATGGCACGAAAGCCCTCGGCCAAGCCGCCAAAATATCACGATGGCACGAAAGCCGAATGAAAGCTGTAAAAATATCATGGTGGCACAAGCCGAAACGGCCGAAGTGTAAATCATCACAATCTGAGATCTCAAAGAAACAAACATTGTCGAACATACCCCTCGGGCGTATGAAACAATCGATCACAAAATATCGAACACATCCGATCATACATGGTGCAGTGAGCGATTAACATTATGGCTCAAGATGGACATCACGACGCCCGATCCGTAAATGTGTCCGTGCACATGTCCACCCGTATACGGAATCCGAGAAATATCGTGGGACAATGTACCTAATTAGACTCACGAACTAACGTCTCGTGTGCACGGTCCAATGCGGAAACATCCACGCATGACCATCGTGTGCCTGGCTAAAAATCCTACACAATAACCAATCGGCACGCAGATATGATTCCGGATATGTCACGATACAACATGACAACGAAACTCAAAGGATAAGACATCCAAAACAAATCATACGACTCACCAAGTGAACGATGACACGAATAATGAAAGATCGACACGACCGACAATGTTCGAAACAACCATCCTGGGATCAAAATCCCTAAGGACCAATTAACACGAGCAACGATCACAACACAACAGTTCGGGAAAATCCTCAACCTTCAACGATCACAAAATTACCGAGTTCACAAGAATAATAGTGTGCTGCCTTGAGTCGGCCAACACGACAATAATAATTCAACGGATGGGAACTCTCCTCGACAGTCCCAATTCAATACTTCGATTACCGTAGAATGGCCAATCGATAACAACGATACAACGGATGAGAATATCTTTGACAACGGATGGGAATTATCTTCGATAATCCCGATTAATACCTCGATTACCTTAGACCGGTCAATCGATAATCAATGATATGATAGAATAGATGTCCCGGTGTCTTAAACCGACCACCGAAACGGAGATGACAAAAGGATATATCAAACGTCCCAATTCGGTTAACGCAACATCATAGCAACAGCTCCAATTTGACGACAAAGATTCAACGATGTCTCAGAACAACATTAATCGCGAACAATAATAATCGATACATCGATACCGCGAACCGGCTATCGATAGCAACTTTACCAACAAGTATCGTAATGCCTTGAACCGGCCATTTACAAACAACAGTAACATTTGGCATAATTTGCCGACGGCGTCGTGTCAACCAATTCCTTGATATCAATACAATCATAAAGAGGCCAAGTCCCAAAATGATACACACAATCGTACGCCTACACGATAACATTAGTCTCATTGATTGAATGCAGTATAAAACTTGCCTCGATATCAATACAACGTGCTGTTACCAATTCAGTTGATTTCGTCTTACAAGTCTCGACCAAGTTAATCTACGAACCCTTCAACCTTAACCGCAACACAAAAGTCATAATCTATGATCAAACATCATATCTTACTGTAAAACGAAGGATTGATAATCAACCGGTTCGATGACGACCAATATCAATACCACCAAACCATGAACTCAATCGTTTTACCATATCTCGACTAATCACAGTCTGAACAATCCAACTCAGACACTTACAAATCCACAATCCCTGTCTGAGTCGAAATATGACGATCATATCAGCAACCAATTCGGACCAATGATAAGGGTCTAAATGTTCCAAACTCAATTCTTAAATACGAATTGACAAGGTTCCCTTCTCATAAATCCATCGTTAAAATTTACTTATGACCGTTATCAATTCGAATCATCCGACTGGTTTAAAACAGTAGATAATCATATTAAAAAGGTTATCAAACACTCCAATCATTCGATTTGAATATTTGCTCCATACGAATGGGCTTCCAAATTCAGAGATGAATAATAGACTATCAAACTCATAATCACATTCGTATTTCCTATACGAATATTATTTCCAACACATAGTTTAGCTCTAGATATGAACATTCCATATTCATTTTCAAAACATCAACACTTCTAAATTTTTTTTTTTTTTTATCACCTCGTATAATTCAAGGGTTCTTCAAGAACATGAAATATCCGAAATCACGTTCAGAACAACATATCCGAGGTATATATATCTCCATGTTATCATTTCCTTCATCATGTCATTCATACAACCTCAAGAATCACAACAAAACCCTTATCGTCATATGAAGAAGATCTCAATGATCATATCAACATCCGAAATCTCTTATTACAATTCCAATAAATCTCGTATAACATTATCACATGATACCATATAATACCTCAATACCGAATACCTTCCCGTACACAATCTTACGTATGCGATTACCACAAAACATATCTCTATCCGGACTTCCTGCCGAAATGTATACCATAGACCAAGAATACCCAAAATGACATCAACAATATCCGAATACTACAATCTTCACCCCAAAACCTTACGGGAGTATTACACGCCGTAAACCCTTCTCACAAGGATTTACCAGGCTAGCCCAATTTTCCACATCTTTTCAAAAATGCCAAAAAGACCGATGACGGTAATATTTTTCAAATACTAGAAAATCATTTTCCAAATACCGTCAAAACGATCAAGGTTAAAATGCCAAAAACTCAGTTTAGGGAATCGGTTTTACAAAATAAAATTTCAGTTGGCAAAATACCAAAATCCATTTCAAAAATACTCACGCAGCGGATAAAAGTACAATCCAATTTATGCATTTACATTGAAATAAGACGAACATCGAAATGCATGATTCCCAACATACTCCCTCCCAAGTAGTAATCCTTAAAAAAAACGAACCACTATCAAAGGGGTACGAGGATTACCTTGTATGGACGAGCCACGAAGAAAGAATAATTGAACTCCACTCCAAGAATCATCAAATCATCATAGTCATCATATGGCCTCAAGAACATCAAGAACTCTATGATTCCATAATCATAATCAATATATTCAAAGCATATCATTATCTTCCTTCAACATGAACCTCATAGAATATGGATAACACAAGAAATCACTTCAAGAATCAACAATAGTTCCATAACCAAGCTCTAATTCCATGATTCCAAGCTCACAATCATGTTAAAAGTGTTTAGAACATTCTTAAAAGTGAAGAGGGACGAGTTTTGGAGAGAAATATCTCAAAGGATCGTGAGAGAAATGAAAGGCAACACTTCAATATATAAATTGCACTCTCATCACGTACGTAAGTGTCCTTTCTTAACGTGCGTAACAACTTTAACGTACGTAATCCAATATTCATAATGTACGTGACCAACTCACTGTCTCATTCCGTGCAGTCCATTACGTACGTAACCCATACCATAAAACGTACGTAATATACCAGTTGACTTGCTACGGTACAATGGTTGTGTTACGTACGTAACACGTCCTGTATAACGTACATAACACGTACGTTGACTCACCTGTCAACATCCTCCGCCGAAAGTTGCCGAAAACAGGGTCTCATCTGCCGATCAGGACTCGGTTCTGTCCGATGCCTTCGTTACGTACGTACTACCTTAGCCTTAACGTACGTAATCTCACCTTATTAACGTATGTAATAATTCCATACTTAGCCAATTTCCACAATTCCTGTCCAAAGTCATGACATACCAAATACGAGCATACGGCAAAATCAATACATATACTCAATTCAATAACATTTTCAAACGTTCACAACGTCCTCGAGCATAATTAACCATCCACGATATCCAATATATAAATAAAAATATATTCGAAAAAAAAATTCGGGGTATTACACTCTACCCTCCTTAAAATAAGTTTCGTCCTCGAAACTTACAATCACTCGTACAAACAACATTTCAACGGAAAATCCAAAATTACCAAGATAACCAAGAATTATCGAATAATCCGAACAACATACTTACAGGTCAGTGAAGTCGAAGATCTCCCGTGATACTAGCATGCGACTCCTAAACAAAGTCTCAACATAATACCGATACACACCACTATCGCAATTAACAACTTAATAAAATCTCAAGGAAGAGTTCACGTCCAAGACCACGGCCACTATTCTTTCTACTTTCAGCCAACATTCTGAAAGGCACACACGTGCGTAAGTATAATCCGAATCGCACCTTCTCGAAGTGACCAATTCCCAAGAATACCAAGCTATAGCAAGCGATTAAGAAGAATACAAGAAGAGTGAGAGGACTTACAAGTACCGGTCGCCTTGTGATGATGGCGAGTAGTGATCTGTGGGCAATTGCCGACTCAATCGACCCAAAAGACCGGCTGACCTAGGTATCCATAAACCTAAGCTCCGATACCATATTCGTAACACCCCAAGTTATTCGGGGTATATTACAGTAGTGAGCCCCGCCGTGGGACCCACAAGGCTAAACATACGCGGAACTATACACTTGGACCGATAAGGTCTACATACAATAGAAAGAAAGACGATACAAATGGTGTTCAAAACCATAACCAATGAAACTATATACATTCTTGCACAAATCAATACCTCGGCAACACAGCCGGAACATCAAGAAGCGAAATACAATACTCGAGTATTTAAAAATCCATTCGATCTGACAACTGAATGGAGGAATCGAGAAATAAGGAGACAAAACACGGTATCACACTTGCCCATCATCTTCATGCCGACCCGGTACCGTCATCGCTCTCCTGGAACTGAAATACATGAAACGTATTTCCCCATAAAGGGTTAGCCGTCGAATAGCTAGTGCAAGTATAACAATATGAAACATAATACTTCTCGACAATAAAGTAAATGTAATCGTCGATTCATCAATATCCGTCAATTCATCAATTTAAGACTAGTATTAGGAATGACTAAAATCTCAAGGCGTATGTGAATGCCGTAAAAGCGGTTCGTTCATATCATACGCCGTTACATGTAGGAATGCCGTCAAAGCGGTTCGTTCATTACATGCCAACATTATTTCATATGAATGCCGTAGAAGCGGTTCGTTCATATCAACCATGGAATCGCACGAGAGGCTACGAAACCCTCGAGAGGACCATAGGCCCGTCCGGAGTGGCTAGAAATAATCATATCATCAATATTTCATACTTTCAAAGTCGAACGTACAATCATAAATGTATACTTGCCTCGATAAGCGTTACGAAAATCCCGAAGGACACGGTTCGGCCAGGAAGCTTGAACCACGAAGGAGACAACGAGCGGAAGGGTTTCGACTTGAGTTCTTCACAAGGATTTCGTCCTAAGTCATATCAATGATAAATCAACAATCGTACGATGAATAATAATCGTACAACGCACAAACCCCCTCCTAGACCTTTTGTCGGACACCTTGAAGGCGTCGACTAATAACTCAACCAAAACGATGAATCAATACACTCCAACCAAGGAATAACGATGGGAATGATAGAATACACCTAAATCATCATCAATCCATCACTAATCTAAATTACTACGGATTAAAAGGATGAAGTCAAACAAAATCCCCAATTTCCAACACAAATTCGAAGTGTTCTTGAATAATCTTTCAATAATCCGATGAATACTCAAACATGTCCATAATCATGCGTATATCACTTCATACCCCATGATTTTAACACCCAAAAAACCATTACCCAATACAAAATCGAAATCCAAGATGTTGAAGAAATTACCTCTTGAAGATTCAAGCACTACGATTCGAAGAGCACGCGATAGAACGATGATCCGGGCTTCACAATCGAAAAGAGATGAAGAGGAATCACCCACTCAAGTGATAGATGGAGAAGCCTCCCTCTCTCAAGCCTTTCCTCTCGTGTGATGGTGAAGAAATGAGAATTATCGGTTGAAAGCAGCGAGAAAAGCGAGATATAGGGGTAATCTGTCATGTGTGCCGCGGCTCAGTATATGTGTGCCGCGGCACAGGCCCAAAATTCGCTCCCAGGGCTCGGCAGTGTGCCGCGGCTCAGCCCAGGTGTGCCGCGGCACCAGGTACAGGCGGTTTTGGCCAAATCTGGAAAATGAGAGTGATTTAGCTATTTCGACCATAACTCCCTCGTCTGGACTCCGATTGACTCACCGTTTAAACCATTGGAAAGCTAACTCAATGCTTTATAATATTGCAAAGATTCAGAATTTTTGGAGTTTCCAAGAATTTATGGTGATTTAACAAAGTCGAACTCGTACGTGAAAAAGTCGCTAAAGAACACGGATTTCAACAGAACGATACCGAAACGAACTCGGATGACAAAAAGTGTAGAATTAATCATTCTTAGGATGACGAAACGGTCCCAAGTAAGTCGTCAAAATAGACTTCCGCCAAAAATAGAAAATTTCCGGGGATCAAAATTACGGGTACTACAATAAACCGGTCAAAAAATATTTTACGTTTCGCTCTTCCACAGATAAAATTACTCGGGTATTAAATGTATGACATATACTTAAATTATCGCGTCGCACTTACAGCTTAAAGTCGGAGAAAAGTTTCGCGATATACGGAACACGAATTATCCGAGAAAACGACTCGACATAAAATATACCCGAAAACTCAAAAAGTAAACTTTTGATAATCATACTCGTAACGTAAAAGTAGTGTATATAGAAGTCCACGGAATCACGATTCTGTCTATCGAAACATAAAAATCAAATTCGGAAGATAACCCCAACCAGATAACCGAACATCTGATTTCTGAATTAAAAACGTGTAAATAGTTCTAAACTTTTACCATTAGTCAGAATTTTATTATTTGTGAATGCAAAACTCTAATGTCTTACTTGAGGTCATAATAATTCATGCATATAAAAGACCGGGGCATTACAGAATCATCTTCTTTGTTCGTATCTAAGGTACTTTCACTCAAACCCAATTTCGTTGAATTTAGGGGTTTTCCCTTGATTTCGTGATTCCTGCCCGAATTCATCCAATCGATTTGTGTTATTAGATGTTGTTGATCATGTTCTATGGAGTGTAATTCCATGTTTCGGTTCTCTTTGATTTCAATCATGATTTCGCTATTGTGGAACCAAACCCTAGGATCCATGTTGTTCTTAATTCCGAGTTAATTTCCGTTTTGTGTTAATAACTCGTGTGGTGTTACTCTCGTAGTGTTCGCGGTGCTGTTGTGTTCTTGATTGTGTTCGGGAATTCGGGGCTGCTCGACTGCATCTCGTCCGTCGTCTCGTTTCGATCGTGGTTTCGAGGCAACTACCTTGTTCATACATTTCTTGTTTTGTGGATATGATGATCGGTGATCATCTAAGTGTGTTTGTTTGGTTGTTTGAAAGGAACTTTCTAAGGTTTCGGTTAAGCCTCGTTAAATGCTCTCTTTCAAAACGTGTGTGTATTTTGTACATGTTGTGTTTTGTGAATGATTAAGTGAATCCTATGGATATGTTTGATGTTGGTGTTGTGATTTGATAATATACATATATACATATATTATCTCATTTCAGTGTGTTGTGATTCGACAATTGTGTCATGCTATGTGTTTGTTGCCTTTGGGTGGATTATTGTGATATCCTTGGTGTATTATGTGGTGTGATTTGTGAATGAGTGGTCATAGTCTAACCGTGATGTTCGGACGAGATCTACGGTGACACATGGCATGTGATCATGGTGGTTAGGACACGGCAAGTGATCGGTCCAACCGCGAGAGCCTAAGAAGTCTTACGGTGATACGTGGCAAGCGATCACGGTATAGGGTTATGATTACGGATGTGTTTTGTTGCTAGATATTGTGATGTGTACCGTAGTGTTGTGTGATTTGTGAATGTGTGGTCATAGTCCAGCCGTGATGTTCGGATGAGGTCTATGGTGACACATGGCATGTGATCATGGTGGTCAGGACACGGCGAGTGTTCGGTTCAACTGTGAGAGCCTAAGAAGACTTATGGTGATACGTGGCAAGCGATCACGGTATCATGGATATGATTGTGGATGTGTGTTGCCAGGGTCGAGTACCTTGGACGTGTTACCAAGATTTCATATCTTGGGTGGTTATGTTTTGTTGATTTTATGTCCGTCGAGGACACGTGGTGTGGGTTGTGGACCCCATGCATTATTTTTGTATTTTATTTGAGAAAGCAAATCTTTGGGACATGACCCCTCTTAGTTTTTGAAAAGAAAAGGATTCGATAAATACTAAATGGTTTTCCGCAAAAACTCCCGAGGGCATTTTAAAAACATTTTACAAATTGTTCCCTTGATTTATGATCTTTCGAATTTGGAAAGTTTTACTCAAACTCTCTGCCTAGTGAAGTATTTCCTTTCATTATGTTTGAATCTTTGAGGATTCCTGATTATTATTATTCTTGGAATATGATTTGTATGACTCGTGTTTGCACATTGTACTTGCACTAGCAAAATATTGGAATTTTGCTAAACCCCAAGAAATCGGGGGTGGATGTCTGTTTTGCATCTAGGTTTATTCAGGTTTTGGGGAGCATAACACAGGATTGGCATGAAGGATGATGAATGATGATCGTTACTATTCACATGAGGACTCGTACGATGTTGTATTGGTTTAGTTGTAGTTATTTCCACTGTAGTATTTTCCCCATTATACGGGAGCGTGTGTATTTTGACCCCTGTGTGGGTATGTATTGAGATTGAGTTGTATGTATTAATTGAAAGACCAAATCGGTCTACTGGGTCATTTTAGCCTTAAAGGCGATGTTGAGATGTTTGATTTTTGTTACCAACCTGGTAGATCCTTGAGAAAAGGGTATACGTTGTGTAATATCCATGAGTGGGTTGGGGGTGTTACATTAGTCCTCGTAGTAATTGTGTTATTGTTGTTTCTCGTGGAGGTTGTAGGTTTTCGGGGTTGTACAATCGAGTCGTGTTCGTCGGAGTATTCATGTGTGGTTTATCGAGGCAAGTACCTTGGCATACGAATCATATTCCTCGTAAATTCTTACACATTCAAGTGTTTATCATTTTTCTTATGGATGTATAATTATGTGCATTTGTATATATATATATATATATATATATATATATTCATGTTTATGAGTCGTCCGTTGCCTTTACATTTTAATGACGTGGATTCAATGATATTTATTTGTTTCTAGTGGGGTGTTGATCAGGGAGCGTTTGATATTGTGACCATACGTGATAATGATGCGTAAACTGGGATGTTAGACCCGATGACTGTGATATTAATTGTTTGATGAATTCTATGGATGACAATAATTATGTGATTTTCCGTGAGCATACATGGTTGAATTTGTATGATATGTTGATTGAAACTTGTGTGGATTGTCATAGTGAATCTATGCTTATGTGATATTTTATGTCCAAAGTCGAGGAGGGCGGGGAGTGTTGCCGGGTCATGTACGCTGCAATGAGTGGCTTTTATCTGGTGGTGAATGATGGTGTCACCTAATATGTGAATTCAAGGGGTGGCTCCCGTCGTGAAGTGATGCCGGTGCACGATGCGTGTCAATGTGCGGCTCCTATCAAGCTTCATAACGGAGGATAATTGTATGATACTTGTATGATAGCCAAGACCCTGATACCAAATGAAATCGTACTTTTGAATCCTCATTTGAACCTTTTTGGAATAATGGCATCACTAAGAAAATCAAGGGGTTAAACTATCAAGGTCTTCCGATAGAATCTCCGAGGGTTAGTTGGCCCTTGATGGTCTTGAGCATAATTTCACTGTAAAGCATGTATTGGGTCAAGGACCGCAAGAGTTTTGAAACTACTTTCTAAAGTGTTTCCGTATATTGGGTCAAGGACCCCGAGAGATTTCGAAACTACTTTCTAAAGTGCCTCAGCTCGATTTTGAAATCTTCTTAAATCATTTAATTCGGGTCGAGTAAAAAATGGTGTTTCTAAACTATTTTACTAAAGTGTTGTTCTAGAAAATCTTGTATTCTTGCTTCTCTTTTGAGAATGAGTGATTTTTTGTGAATGATTAGTATTCTTATGTATGCGTGTATCCTTTGATGATGTGTGGATCTTGTAATTTGTGTTTCATCTGTGACTTATCTGGATTGGTGTGGATATTTCTCGTATAGCTTGTATATTATGTACTTGCACTAGCAAAATTCCAATTTGTAACCCCCAAGTAGTCGGGGGTGGGTGCCTGTTATGCATTCAGGTCTTGGCAACTCGGTAGCGGTCACTAGATTGGCTTGACAGAGGATGAAGGGTAACGATGCTAATCGCATAGGAGTCGAAGTCTTTTCTTTCGTATCTGTTGTAATCAAGTGCTATCTTTGTTGATTAATCACCTTTACATGAGTGCGAGTTATGTTGTGGAAACTGAGTTATTATTTTCTTATGCACTAAAAGTTTAGCCTTGATATGGAGTTCTTGACCATGATGGTCTTTTGTATTGTCGAGTGACCTTCTTGGCCCGTTGTCGTATCTTTTGACCTTGGTGGTCACCAATGTCGTTGTAATTTAAGGTGTCTAGCCTGGTAGATCCTTATGAGAAAGGTCTACGGCGCTGTAACATTTCTGGTTCGAACAAGGGGTATTACAAAATATGGTATCAGAGTTTAGGTTTGCGAAAAACCTTGGCTGTTAGGTCGAGTTCATGTCTTGTGTAAGTTGTGTGCATCAGAGTTTTGATTAGTATTGTGGTTCCGACATCATCTTCATGCGATCCGTGATTGTAAGTCTCCCGATTGTAAGTCTCATCATCTATATGTTGTGATTGTCTTGTGCCAACTTGTTTAGTTTTGTGCGAGGAGCTGGAACTTGCCTTTGGCATTATTGTTTTGATTATAAGATGTGTGTATGGCCCGGGTGATACCGACTATTAAGTGCATTTTGGAAATCGAGTATAATGTCGATGGTTACATTCCACTGTAATGTACTTTTAACAACTGAATTTACCTGCTACATTTGTGTTTTAAAATGGCTTTCCTACATTTTGTGACTTGAGTATATTTTGGAAAATGATTCCCTATACTATTTTGTCAGTACGTGTAAGCAGGGACTTAAACGTACGTTTTGAAATTGTTGAGTTTTTGACATTTCGGTGTTGAATTTTTAAATATGATTTTATGACGATAATTGAAAAATAGCTTTCTCGGAAGTGTTTGAGTATTTTAAATATATTGCCGCCTATGGCCGTTTGGCATGTTTGAAATGGCTATAAAATAATTTTATGTTGGGGGTTCCGGTGCGGAGCCTACAATGCGGTAAATCCCCAGATAGTTTTGGAAATGTTCGAGATTGCTCTGAGATAGTGGTAGTATCATGTTTTGGTCATGCACTCGATTTAGATATTGGAGAGCATTATAACTTGCATAAAATCACTTTCATAAACAAGGTATTTGTGGCACTATGCGGTATGATTTTTAAAATGGTGTTTTGAATTTTCAAATATTTCGAGAACCTACAACTTAACATCATTTTGACAAATGGTCACGTACTTTAGTGGAAAACTATAATTTCGGTCAAACAAATGAGCTTGGTCTTACTTCATGAGCTTGGTAGTAAATGAAGATTCCGAGTGATGGATTGGGATCAAGCCGATGCAGAGATTTGATAATTAATGTTCTGCTCAGTTTTTTTTGGTTAATTGCCGCTACATTACTTTTGTTACACTATTTGACTTTTCAGTTTTCCCTGTCCCGAGTATCGAGAGCAGAACCTCCTTTTCAAAGAGGGGGAATGTAATGCTCTTGTTTTCTTGTTTTTCGTACGTTCTGAGATTCTAGTGACTCATTGTGCTAGTCATGATTTTTATGACATATTCTCTTACTCATGTTTTGTGAAATGAATGAGTTTTGTGATCATTTTGAATTATTCCATAATTTTACTATTTCGGTCATTCTGGTATAATTATCCTTGGCGCCCATTTTCTTGTATCTCGAATGGATGTTCATCGGAGTTGTGCAGCAGAAGCTATATTTCTTTCTACCTTCTGTTTTCAGGCAAATTTGAAAGTTGATCCGGAGTAATCCGAAGATTCTACAATCTCGTCGCGTGAATATCGAACTCCATTGATCTAGTCTGAAATGATTAGTTATTTCCAGAAGTTCATTTTAACATGTTCATTCATGCTATGAACTTACGCGTTAACGTTTGGTCGCAAAACGTGTTTTTTCAGACGTTTGGCCATCTTGTGATTTTCTTAACTTTTGGGGCATTTATTTTCGAACCCATCTTCCTCAACTTTGGTTCACCATATTCATATGTATATATTTGTTGCCTAGACTCGTGTATCGGATACGAGTCATATTATCGAATATGGTGAATTGATGTAGCCGAGAATGTTACTTGGGAAGAGAAGACGCGTTCGAGTTACCCCGAACATTTTACTCTTTGAGTTTCGGGATGAAACTTCCTTTTATAGGGAGAGAATGTAATATCCATATTTTTCTATTTTTGGATAATATGGATTTTGGTGCTTTTCCAATTTTGAGGACCCATTTGTAACGATTTTGATATTTCGAAACTATCTTGTTCTACACTTTTTACTCATTGAACCAATTTCGAAACACGGTAGAGTGTTTGTTTTTCCTTTTGTTATCTACCGTTACTTGCCTTAAGTTTCGTGATGAAACTTATTTTTAGTGGGGTAGAATGTAATATCCGAGATTTTTCATTTCCCGTTGTCCTGAATTAATTGTCGTCTTGCGTCGAGTATTTTCCCTAATGATAAATAATTAGAAGTCGTGACGTTGCGCAATTGTTACTGCTATCGTGTTTCGTCGCTGTGTCGAGCTTTTGGAGCAGAATTTATTGATTGTTCTGTAGGCATAGCGCACGCTATGCAGTATTATAGCGCGCGCTAATATTTCATGTTAGTGCATGCTATTGAGATAGTTAGCGCACACTAAATGTTGGCCGAGATAGCCTAGAAGCTATTGGACTGGAATTGGGATTTTGTTAGTGCATGCTATAGAGTAGTATAGCATGCGTTAATTTGTAGCATTTAGAGCATGATATATCGAGAGGTAGCGCATGCTAACTGGTAGTCAGGGACAGTCCAGAAGCTACTGGACTGGATTGGGGGATTCATTAGTGTACGCTAGTGCTTGTTGTTAGCGCACGCTAACGTCACATCTGGGTAGAACCTATTTGGTTGCTGGCCCGTTAGTGCATGATAATCAGTGTGGATTAGCGCATGCTAAGCTCTCCAG
This sequence comes from Orobanche coerulescens, assembly GCA_033398695.1. Taxonomy (NCBI): domain Eukaryota; kingdom Viridiplantae; phylum Streptophyta; class Magnoliopsida; order Lamiales; family Orobanchaceae; genus Orobanche; species Orobanche coerulescens. Next base: position 79,012,007 of record CM065805.1, read on the forward strand.
TATATAAACCGGACAACAGGCCTTCTTCCGCATTTTTCCTCACTTCCTTCTTTGTTCCGTGATGTCTAAGACGAAGTTTAGTAGGGTTCGAACTCCTGGCCGATTTTGCTCCTTCCACAGGCATTTTGGAAGGTCTTAAGTGATTATAAAATCATCTAATCCATTGTTCTTCATCGGATCGAAGGTAATATTCTTATATCCCTAGAGTTCACTTTTTGAGGTTTTGTTCTGGATCTTGATTTCAATCCATTTTTGATGAATTGGTTAGTGTTATATGATGTTAATGATCATATTCTATGAATTGTATATCCATATTTCGAGTTGTTTAAGGAGAGGTGGAATAGGTATTTTTTTGAACTTTTCAATGAGGCTAGGGGAAGCTACTCGGTGGTGCAAGGAGTTAGTCTTTGTTCTGCTCGTTCATTTAGTTCCTGTGAGAAACGACTTGGTGGTGCAAGGAGTTAGTCTTTGTTTTGCTCGCTCGTTCGTATAGTCATGCCATTCGGATTAACTAATGCTCCCGCAGTATTCATGGATCTTATGAATAGCGTTGCACCTGTACTTGGATAAGTTTGTCTTGGTGTTCATAGACGACATTCTCATCTACTCTAGAAACGAGAAAGAGCATGAAGAACATCTCAGTATAGTGTTGGAAACCCTGAGAACGGAGAAACTCTTTGCCAAATTCAGTAAGTGCGAATTTTCGTTGAAAGAAGTAATGTTTCTTGGGCACATGGTGTCAACAGATGGTATTAAGGTGGACCCAGCTAAAGTGGAAGCAGTACGTGACTGAAAGTCACCAACCAACCCTAACGAGATTAGGAGTTTCTTGGGTCTAGCTGGGTACTACCGACGGCTCATCGAAGGATTCTCCAAGATTGCTAGACCAATGACACAACTATTGCGGGAAGGAATTAAGTATTTATGGATGAATGAATGTGATGAGAGTTTTCAAGAACTCAAAAGAATATTGACTACTGTGCCAGTTTTAGCAGTACCAGAAGCGAACAAGGAGTATGTGGTTTATACTGATGCTTCTAAGAATGGGCTAGGTTGTGTATTGATGCAAGATGGGAAAGTGATAGCTTACGCGTCAAGACAACCTAGGCCGCATGAAGTGAATTATCTCATGCATGATTTGGAACTAGCCGCAGTCATGCACTCATTAAAGATATGGAGACATCACCTTTATGGAGTAAGGTGTGAAATTTTTACTAATCATAAGAGTTTAAAGTACTTTTTCAAGCAGAAGGACTTAAACATGAGACAGAGGAGATGACTAGAATTGGTTAAGGATTATGATTGTGGTATTAATTATCACCCCAGCAAGGCTAATGTGGTAGCAGATGCCTTGAGTCATAAGACTCGATCACAGCTAGGATACCTACTTACCACCGAAGGAGATCTAATCCAAGATTTGGAAGGAATGAGTTTAGAGGTGGTTCACCCACCGAAAACTATAATGGGTCGTGTCACGACGTTAGTGATGACACCAGATCTGAGAGTACGGATAGTGAATGCGTAGAGGAGAGATGAAGCATTTGAGAAACTACGTATAAGAATTAGTTCCGATAACCCAGGAAGTTACCATGAAGCGGCTGATAACGCAATTATGTTCGAAGAGAGAATATGTGTTCCACATAATGAGAAGTTAAAGAATGAAATTATGAGTGAGGCTCATGATACTCCCTACACTGAGCTGGCTGCTTACTTGTGAGTAACTTCCAAGGGCCGAGTCCAGTAGTCACCCTCTCATGAAACACAAGAAATTTTTCTGGCAGTGTCGAGAGAACAAGGTTCCGGCGACTTGCTCCGGTGGGTAGTGTGAGCGAGCGACATTCTGTAATGTGGGCATTCGATAACCTACCTAGTAGTCGGGTAAGCATGGTGCGGGTGTTGCTTTCTTGTGCAAACATCGCAGTAGAGAAGATAGATTTTTTATTTGAAATGTTGTCCGTGCGTTGGTTGGTTCGGTCGAGCGGTCACCTCCGCCGCTCATGGGCTTTTTCTGGCATTGTCTCGAACAGATTCTGGTAAGATGTTTAGGTGGGCAGTCTCAGTGAGCAACGTACCGGTACGTGGGCATTCGATATCCTATTAGGTCGTCAGACGAGCATGGTGAGGTGGTCACTTGTTGGGACAAAACATTGTAGTGGACTGCCATGTTTTGCGATTAGATGCATTGTTAGCAAATTGCTCGGTTGGTTCGGTAAAGCGATTCCCCATCGCTTGTGGGCATTTCATAGTAATTATTTGATTGAGATTTCACTTAGCTGCTTTGGTGGGCAGTCTGAGGGAGCGACGTACCAGTTGTAACACCCCCAAATCCATTGGGAATATTACAGCGTCGTAGACCCTTTTCCGCAAGGATCTACTAGGCTAAAGACTACACAACCAAACTGAATCACGGTTATCAAGACAGAAATACATAAATTCGTAGACCAATTAGGTCTATCCAGACTCGAAGTATCAATACATCTGGTAAAGACCAATACGACTCGATCACGATACTAGTACATCAACTTGTCCATCCTTACAAGGATGACAAAAGGAATAAAATACGACAAAGCCCAACAAACTGTGACTAGTATCACTGCATTATATCATCCTCCAGGTCGACCCTGTGGTTGCTCTCCCGGATCATAATACCTGAAAATATAAACAATCCGCAACGAGGGGTTAGCCATAATAATCGCTAGCAAGTAATCCAGTTATAAAATTATACTATAAGAATAGAGTAGTCATTAAAATAGCTTTTACCACAATAGTAATTCGATCCCCGAGTCCGTATTTCTTTCAAAACATTTATTCTTCAACAAAGAATATTATCATTCCAAAACAACTTTGAGAAAAATATTTGGAGACTTCGGGGGTCTCAGTGTAAAATCCCAAAATATAAATATCAATCACATGGTTAACTGCGGATTGGGCTCGACAACTTACAATCCCCAAGAGCCATCGTAGGACCTCCCATGGTGGTTAACCCAACAACATGCCATACTCGCAAGTACTAAGCTCCGGAGACCTCATCGGTCCTTACCTGGGACAATATCACATCATAAATAATCATTCCAACACGCCGTACTCGCAAGTACTAAGCTCCGGAGGCCTCACCGGACCCTACCCGGACAATATCACAATGATCACTCCATAAAGATTATCCTTGGCATTGCACTCGCAAGTGAAGTTCCTCGGAGACCCCCCCCATACCTACCCGAAGTAGATAACCTTATGAAGATAACCATAAACAAAGTCACTATCGTAAGCTATCTTGGCATCGCACTAGCAAGTGACGAACCTCAGAGCCCTCTCCAGACCTACCCGATTAGATAATCCACTATAGGACTTACACATATAGCACCATCTCAACACATAACATCAGAAGCACAACAAGTGCACACCAAATCCATAACAGCACGAATCACAACATCAAGTCAAGAATGCCACAATTGTATACTTCAATACTCATATCACCATTTATTTATTCAAATCCTTCACAATACGTAAAAGGATAAATTATTCATATATTTCACGAAATCAAATTATATCCGTAGATATTTTAATAAAGCACTTATTCATTTTAGTAGCAATTGATGATCAATTAATCAATTACTAACACGATCAAGTTAATTCCACAACCAAACACATTCTCAAAAGTATAAGAGATATAGAAGAGATACTCGCCTCGGATAACTGGAATTAGGAAAGTCGATAAAGGAACTTGAATGGATTGCTTCCCTTTCCGAATCGACTCCAAACCGTTAAGCGCCAATGCAAAGTCGAACTTCAAACTGAATTATCATACGGTAAGAATATAATTGACAATAACATTACGAAATACTCAAACTAGGAGTAATACGTGAGAATAGCACGATTACTACGAGTTCGCACATAAATAATATGGATTACGAATGAAATTCTTGTCAAGAGTTTATAGAAACAATAGATCGAACACTTGATGTTCAAGGGTTCCTTAATAACATCAAAAACTTCAATCAATTATGAAGACGGTAAGAAAAACGAACCAAATCATCGGAAGAATCACCAATACTTCCGAATAATTACAAATCAAACAATGATTAGCGAAGAACAACTCGAATCTGAATGATTTCGAAACAAATAGCCCAGAGTTCAAAGTATTTACCTTCGATTCGGATGAAGAACGACAAATTAATCCGACGAAATCCTTGATAATATGCTTCCCGATCGATAATTAATGATTTGAACGGATTAGGAGTGGAAGGTTTGGTGTTTTGGGGCAAAAGTAGTCAATTTCCCCTTCAAAGGGGTATAGTGGACGAAAGAAATGGAGAAAAATGGCTGAGGAATCGACACAACCATTATTTATACTAGGCTGACCCGAACAGCCCTGTGACCTGTCACATAGCGTATACTCCTATTGTTTCGATCATAACTCGATCATACGGACTCCGATTGACTCGTTGTCTGAACTCACGCGAAGATAATTACGTCTTATATAATACTATTAAGTTTCATAATTTATAAACATCATCACGAATTTTGGCGTCAAAATGAATTTGACCGGGATGCAACATGTTCCCAAGAAAACTCGAATTAACACCTTAGACATTTCCGAACGATGTGAACATGATAAAATAATTCATGATTTCGAAAATACGATCACTCTGAATGATGAATACACGAATATGTGCACCATTTCAGTAAATATGCAAATGCCCCCAAAATAAACAAAAGTTACAAAATGGTCCCAAAAGTCGGAAAATCAATGTTAACGACCCTACGTCAAAACGTTCGGTCCTAACATGATTCTAAACATCAAACCAACTTGTAGAAATGTTGGTGCAACAATTTCGATTATCAATCACAATAATTGAACACGAAAGCAAAGAAAATAAAAGTCTCGAAAGAATTCGAATAAAATGTCTTCAGAAACTCGTCCGACAAGAAAATACAGTACGAAACATTCTCAAACTATCAAAACGTTCACAAGTGAATCCTGAAATCTGAAAAATATCAAAAACAAAAAAATTATACCGAAAGTGAAAATCGCGGATATTACACCGGTACGTGAGTGTTCGATAACCTAGGTGGTCGGGCAAGCATGGTGAGGCGGTCGTTTCTTTGGGCAGAACATTGTAGTGGAGATCTATGTTCTATGAGTTGATGCATTGCTAGTGAAAAGCTCATGATACTCCCCACAAAGGTCGGTTTCACCGTGATCAAATATACAATATTTGATAGAAATCATCAAGTGAGCCAAGGGATTTACAATCCTTAGCCTTTGGGCGTTTGGTTAATTAAGCTTGTGTGGTTGAATATCAAAAAATAAAAAAACAAAAAAGGAAAAACTAAAGTTAGTGATTTTGGTCCATCTTGTGAAAATATAAACCCTTCAAGTACCAACAAATACCTACATATTTCCAAATTGATACTTAATTCACACTATCTTATTATTACATCTTTTCATCTTCTTGAACTTTATTTTTTCTTTTGTCGTTTGCAACTTCGGGAGACAGTGGACTTTGAATTCTCTCAAGAGTAACCTTGAATTGAATCGCCTACATTTACCCTATGAGTTGTATGATATTATAACCGAGTGGAAAAAGGCAAGAGTTTGTGAGTTACTAAGAAATAGCCTAACGAGTGATACACAAATGAGAGTTCGAGCGTACACACGAGGATCTTGTGAGGATATTTGCGTGTGTGCCAAAAAAAATAAAAAAAAAATAAAAGGCAAAAAAAGAGAAAAAAATAGAAAAAGGGCAAAAAAAGAGAAAGAGAAAAAAAATATATAGAAAAAAGTGTCAAATCAAACTGAATATCAAATACTCAAAACCTTATTCAAATTGTTCAAGACCAACTTGCACAAATAATAAATTGGTTGAACAAATAAGATAGAAGATTGCGAGTATTGGTAGAAAAAGATCGAGGGAGTCAGCAAGGGGTAGTCCGGGAACTATTCCTTTTATGGGATATGAAGAATGGGGAAATTTCAAGAAGGAGACTCCAAAGTATAGAACTCGGGGTGGTCAGCATAGAGGCGATATGAGGTATAATGAAATGAGAAGAGTGAGAGAAGAACTAGCTTAGGGAAATTCAAACTTGGGAAGCATAAAAATAAAAATCCTAACTTTCGAAGGAATGAGTGATCCGAACACCTACCTTTATTGCGAAGGGAAGGTTGAAACCATATTTGATTGTCATATATATTCGGATGAAAAGAAGATGAGACTAGCTAGCACTGAATTTTTAGAATATGCAAGTATTTGGTGGGATCAACTTATTACCGATAGGAGGAGACTAGGGGAGAGACCGTTGAGAGATTGGGAGGAACTAAAAATTACAATGAAAAAGGATTTGTACCCAATTATTATGTTAAAGAACTCTTTACTCGTTTACAATCTTTAAAACAAGGATCTAAAAACATTGAAGACTATCGAAAAAAAATGAAAATGCTTATGATCTGGGCTGATGTGAGATAGTCGAGAGAGGCGATCATGGTAGGATTTCTCCATGGAATGTGGTCGGAAATTAGCGAGGGAGGTTGATAAGCAACATTATGTCGAACTCGGGGACATGGTGCATGCAGCGGTAAAAATTCAGAGATGTATGAGAAAGGGATGAAGCACTACTTACTCCACGGGGTACTCTGCTCCATGGAAATACCAATCGGGAAATCAATATAAGGGCAAAGAAAGTTTCGACAAAGGAGAGAAGAGTATAGTTAAGGGAAAACTTGAAAGTAGTAGTGAAATAAAAGAAAATGTGGAAACAAAAACCGCACCCCTGACTAGCACTCAAATATGGAAGCGAGACATCAAATGCTATCGATGTCAAGGTCGTGGGCACATTGCTTCTCGATGTCCCAATCAAAGGGTGATGGTAATGAGAGAAAATGGATAGAGAGAATGTAGTGATAGAACGGAGAGTGGGAAGGATGATGAGGAAGAGAGCGAAAAAGAGGGACGGGAAGGAGGAAGAAGTGCAAAGGGAGACCATCTTCCATACTCGTTGTCACGTTAAAGGCAAAATTTGTAGTATGATTATCGATAATGGGAGTTGTACAAATGTGGTTAGTGATATGTTAGTGGAAGAGTTAAGGTTGCCTACTCGAAGGCACCCAAAGCCATATCGCTTGCATTGGTTGAGTGATTGTGAAGAAATCCGAGTCAACAAGTAAGCAAACATTGCAATCACTATATGAAGATACAATGATGAAATTCTTTGTGACGTTGTTCCAATCGATGCTTGTCTGAGGAAGACCATGGCACTTCAATTGAGAGTAACTCATGATGGCATGATAAATCGATACTCATTTGAAAATAATGAGAGAAAGATCACACTAGCTCCTATGATAACATCACAAATTCGTGAAGACCCAATTCGTCTCCATAAAGAAAAAGAAAAAAGAAAAAAAAAAGGAAATGAAAAAGAAAAAGAAAATAAAAATAAAAAATCGAAAAATTAAAAAAAAATGTTATTTAGAAGTGCAAAAGAAATCGTTAAAGAAGTTGAGGAGGGGCAACCCGTATACTTACTTCTTATCAAATGAATTTGCACTCTTGATGATGATAAAAATCAAAAATGTTCCAAGTACTATAAAAATCATATTGCAAGACTTCAATGATGTTTTTTCGCATGAACTACCACTGGATTTGCCACCAAAAAGAGGGATCGAGCACCAAATTGACTTTGTGCCAGGAGCCGTCGTACTAAACCGATGGCATATTGGATTAATCTTTAGGAAACTAAGAAGATTCAGCGGCAATTAGAGGAGTTGTTAAGTTTTGGGCACATCCGAGAAAGTTTGAGTTCTTGTGCCGTTCTGATAATTGCCATATGAAAGAAAGACGGAACTTGGAGAATATGCATCGAATGCCGAGGGGTGAACAATATCATGGGAAAGTATCGACATCCAATTCTAAAGTAAAATTTATTTAATGAAAGATTATCACCAAATTCGTATGAAATAAGGGGATGAGTGGAACACAAATTTTAAAACTAAATATAGATTATATGAATTATCGGTAATGCCTTTTTGGTCTTACAAATCCACCGAGCACATTTATGCGTCCAATGAATCATATACTTTAATGAGATTCTCATTTATAGTAAAAATATAGAAGAACGTACTGAATATTTAAGACTGGTTTGAATTACCTTGAGAAAGGAACAATTATATTCTAGTTTTAAGAAATGTGCTTTTTGCATGAGTGAGGTTATATTTCTTGGCTATGTCGTTATTGTTGATGTCATAAAAGTTGATGAAGAAAAGGTAAGGGCCATACGAGAATGGCCTAGACCGACTAATGCGTCTGAGGTAAAAAGGTTTCATGGTTTAGCACGTTTTTATGCGGGTTGTAAAGGACTTCAACACCATTGCCTCCACATTGAATGAATTGGTTTAAAAGCATGCTAAATTCGATTGGGGTAAAGATCAAGAAAATGCAATGCACCACACCTATTTTAGCATTACCCAATTTTTCTAACACTTTTAAAATTGAGTGTGATGCTTCTGGAGTAGGTGTAGATGCTGTTTTCACGTAGGGAAGGAGGCTGATTGCATATTTTATTGAGAAGTTTGGAGGAGCCACTCTTAACTATCTGGTTTATGACAAGGAATTGTATGCTCTGTTCGAGCAGTACACACAGTTTGTGATCCACACTGATCATGAATCTTTGAAGCACTTAAAGGGACAAGGTAAGCTTACTAAATGACATCCTAAGTGGTTGGCGTTTATTGAGTCATTTCCTTACATCATCAAGTACAAAAAAGTAAAAGAAAACATAGTTGTCGATGTACTATCATGAAGGTACACTTTGCTTAATTCTCTTTCGACGAAGTTGTTAGTATTTGATCTCATAAAATAAGAATACCAGGAGATAAATATTTTGGGAAGTTTTTATGGTGCATGTGACGAGGAGTTGTGGATAGTTTTATAGAGATAATGGATTTCTTTTTTGAGAAAATAAACTTTGCATTCCTATATGTTCAACTCGTGAATTGTTAGTTCGTGAGGCACATAGCGGTGGTTTGATGGGAATTTTGGGGTTACCAAAACTTATGATATTTAACATGAAAATTTCTATTAGCCTAAAATGAGTCATGTTGTGCATAAAGTTGTTAGTTCTTGCATCACTTTTCGAAAAGCAAAGTCGAGAGTAATGCCCCGTGTTTTGTACACACCACTTTCAGTAGATATTCCTATGGATTTTGTATTGGGCTTACCTAGGGCGAAATCTGGATGTGATTTATCTTTTTAGTGGTGGATTTTTAGTAGCGGACAGGTTTAGCAAAATGGCATATTTTATTTTATGTCACAAAATCGATGATGCCACACACATTGCTATCCTATTTTTTAAAGAAATTATCGAGTTACATGTTATGCCCAAAACATAATGTCAGATCGGGATACCAAATTTCTGTTGGGAATAGTGCCCTAGGACATTTGATGTGCCTAGATTTGTAATTATCACATTTAAATAAAGTTATTTTATGACATCTAATTCTCGTTGATTATTATAATATGTGCATGTTTTAATATTATAATAATTGAATAATAGTTATTTATGAATAATAAGATTATTTTGTCCCTGGTCCAATCACGTAGAGTGGAGAATCAAGTGATTAATATACTAGTATAAGTTTGAGAGATAATCATTGGATGATTATGCGCATGGTACGGATCAAACTTATGGGTATTGGTTGGAGAATGCAATACTGGACAGACCCGCATTGAGATCACTGCATGAAAATATCATAAGTTAATCTCAATATAACAGTATGTCTTGAACCTGAGATTATCATAAAGTCCAACATGATAACTACTATGCCTTGATGTAATCCAAAGTCATCTGAAACATGGTGATCATAAAGGTTAGCGATCGGGATTAGTGGGAGACATGTAGAGGGCAATGGAAAATCAAGAAGGGGATTTGTCCCTCTCTTTTGGGAGAGAGATATCTGCATGGCCCCTAATAAGTAGGACTGAAGGAAATGCATGTCCATGCTCTAATGAAGAGTCATTTGATTTAATCAGTCTACTTAAGATCGAGAAAGCATTTGAACATAATAAGTATGACAGTTTCCATGACTTAGTTCAAATATGATATCGCGCGACAAAGGGATTTGACACATTAAATGGTTTGATGGGCTATAAACTTATATTTTGGGTAATCATTATGATTTATCATTTAATAAGATATTAAATGATTGCCAACATAATATAAGCCTTTTGGATCACACATACGACAATTAATGACAAGCAAGAATAACTAATAGATATAATCTTAGATGTTATATTTACTAAAGAAATTAAATAATGAGTAGTGTATTGTAATATCCGATATTTTTCATTTCCTGTTGTCCTCAATTAATTGTCGTCTCGCATAAAGTATTTTTTTCTAATGATAAATAATTAGAGAAGTCGTGACGTTGCGCAATTGTTACAGCTATCGTGTTTCATCGCTGTGTCGAGCTTTTGGAGCAGAATTTGCTGACTGTTCTGTAGGCATAGCGACCCTACGTAGTATTATAGTGTGTGCTAATATGTCATGTTAGCACACGCTATTGAGATAGTTATCGCACATTAACTGCTGGCCAAAACAGTCCAGAAGCTACTGGACTGGAATTGGGATTTCATTAGTGCACGCTACGGAGTAGTATAGTGCGTGTTAATTTACAGCAGTTAGCGCATGCTATTTCTAGAGGTAGCGCACGCTAACTGGTGGTCAGGAACAGTCCAGAAGCTACTAGACTGGATTGGGGGATTCATTAGAGTACGCTAGTGCTTGTTGTTAGCGCACGCTAAAGTCACATCCGGGCTGGACCTATTTTGTTTCTAGCCCGTTGGTGCATGCTAATCAATGTGGATTAGCGCATGCTAAGCTATCCAGTATATAAACTAGACAGCAGGACTTCTGATGCATTTTCCTCACTTCCTTCTTTCTTCCACGACGTCTGAGACGAGGCTGACTAGTGCTTGAACTCCTGGCCGATTTTGATCCATCCAAAGGAATTTCTTGTAGGGCCTTATGTTATTATAACACTATTTAATCCGCTGTTTTTCTTCGGACCGAAGGTAATATTCTTAAATCCCTAGAGTTAACTTTTTGAGGTTTTGTTCTCGATCTTGATTTCAATCCATTTTTGATGAATCGGTTAGTGTTATATGATGTTGTTGATCATATTCTATGGATTGTATCAATATTTCGATTTGTTTAACTCGATTGACGATTTGGGTGATCATAATGAACTACGACCATTTAGTGTTCGATTAAATGTTTCAATGGGATTCCTTCGATGTTCGGCATTTCTTTCTGTCATTAATGGTGGTAGTCCTTGTAGTAATTGTGTTATTATTGTTTCTCGTGGAGGTTGTAGGTTTTCGGGGCTATATGATCGAGTCGTGTTCGTCGGAGTATTCAGGTGTTGTTTATCGAGGCAAGTACCTTGTCATAAGAATTATATTCCACGTAAATTCTTACACATTCAAGTGTGTATTGTTTTTCTTGTGGACATATTGTTGGAGCAATATTATCGGTATCTTCACCATTTTGAGATAGGCGCCGAGTATATAAGAGTTATGAAACTCTTTGTGCTTTGTGGAAGTGATTAAAAGTGCGGAAATTAAAAGACACAAGATTTATAGAGGTTCGGCCAATCGTGCCTACGTCCTCTCTCCGTACCTTTTTATATAGGTTATAGATCAACCTCTGCACCTCTCTTCTATCGGTCGAGGGATTACCGTTAGAATCTCGTCTTCTATCGGTCCGAGATAAACCGTAACACCCTTGTCTTTTGTTGGTCCAAGTTAAACCGTTTTCTTTTTCTATCGGACAAGGAATTGTTAGGCGTATTTTTATACGCTTATTTATCATTATTTTGTAGTGTTTTGGTGAGTGAAATCATCTAAATGAGCTTTTAATGCCTTGATTTTGTATGATTGACAGGAAATTGAAGTCCGGGAGCTAAAGCGAGGCAAAGCGGTAGCAGCAAAGCGGACGATGAGCCGCGGCGCAAGGAATCGAGCCGCGGCACAGGAAGACACCAGCCGAAGGGTAGAGTAGGCTGTACTCTGTGCCGCGGCACAGCCCAGGTGAGCCGCGGCACAGAAGAATTATTTAACGCCCAGGTATTCAACTTTTGGCGATGTGCCGCGGCACAGGTTCAGTGAGCCGCGGCACCCTTAGTGGGTTTGGTACGTCTGCGCGGATTACGGGCCGTTTGAAGCCGTTTCAACCGATTAATACGGACGCGATTTGTGGAGGTGCTGAGATATAAATAGGGCTTAAGACCCTAATTTAATTATCGGGGAATCATTGAATCTAAACCTAGGAGAGCTTAAGCTTGGAGATAAAGAAGATGAGGAAAGCAGAAGAATTCAAGGGCAGAAGGCGGGAGCTGAAGAACGGAGGAATCCGAGCTTCATCTGCGTTTGAATTTTATGCTTTCGTTTATTTATTCTGTATTTTCAGTTTTTAGTATGTCAGGCTAAAGCCCTAATCTAGGGTTTTGATGAAACCTTTGTTTTGACGAATTGATTAAGATTATTCAATTTATTACCTTTTTATTGAGTTTTCCCAATTATGTTTAATGCTTGCAATTATCCGCCAATAGTTGTATTGATTTAATCATTCACTTCGAATCGGGAGAGGAGATTTGGTGAGGAACTATTGGTGAGGACCGTTTTATTCTGTGAGATAGGAATATACTCATAGGAACTACGTGGCCTTTAGGAGATTTCATGCTTTTTGCCTAGCGACGAGATAATTCACCTAGGGATAGAGTGCGTTAGTCGTCGTTAGATAAATCTATTGACCTCGGGAGAGGCGGTAGAATATATTAGCAATCTCCGCCTTCAATAAATTGGGAAAATTATTTATTACGGATAATCAAGATTAAATTCGGATAAATTAAGGTGGATTCAGAACTCTAGACTTATTTATCATTTGATTCCTTTTATTCAAGCTATCGTTTTCTGTTTAGTCTTTTATTAATTCTTTTAGTTATTAATCCAAAAAACCAACTTCGATTGTTCAAATAAAATTGGAATACGAAAACGTCGGTAGTTAGAGATTCAATCCTCGTGGGAACGATACTCTACTTATCACTTTATTACTTGTAAACGATGACGTGCACTTGCATGTAGGAAATATCGCAACAAGTTTTTGGCGCCGTTGCCGGGGATTAAAATTTTTCTAATATCGATTTAAGTATTTCTAGTCTTAATTTGAACGTTTTATTTTTATTTTTGCGTATTTAATTTTGTTTATTCGTTTTTCCTTTCAGGACCTTTCGTTAGTGCATGAGAAGACTCGGTAACGAAGGCCTACTACCTTTGGACACCGAGCTCGAGCGCACTCTAAGAAGGAACAAAAACGAGAAAAGAGAGTCACAGACGGTCAACATGGCCGAGAATATTGAAATCAAGGAGGAGACAACCAAGTGCGGCAAGTTCAACCGAACTAGCTCTTGGGATTATGCCATGCCGCAAGTCAACGCAAATTTTCGAATTCGGCGTCCCACCATCCAAGCTAATAACTTTGAGATCAAGCCCGCCATTATTCGGATGGTGCGGCGAGCCCATTCTCGTGGACTAGAAGGGCGACCCGAATGCCCACATTGCTTCATTCCTTGAGATATGCGATACTTTCAAAACTAATGGTGTCACCGACGATGCCATCCGATTGAGGCTTTTCCTTTTCTCTTTGAGGGATAAAGCAAAGTTTTGGTTAAATTCCTTACCACGGGTCGATTACAACATGGGAGAGGTTAGCGCAAGCCTTCCTTGCCAAATTTTTCCACCCGGCTAAGACGGCGAGGTTGAGAAATGAAATAACCACTTTTGCCCATTCGATATGGAATCGCTCCACGAGGCGTGGGAGCGATATAAAGAATTGCTTCAAGATGCCCTCATCACGGCATTCTGATTGGCTTGTTTGCATACGTTTTATGGTGGTTTGAGTGCTTCTACACGCACTCTTGTGGATGCGGCCTCGGTGGAACATTCATGGGAAAATCTATGGCCGAGGCTCATGTGCTTTTGGAAGATATGGCAAACGCATACCAATGGCCATCGAAAGATTGACACCGAAAAGAGTAATGGAAGTTTCAAGCAATGATCCGATCTCCACCTTGACAGCTCAAGTCGCCGCTTTGACACAATGACTCGGACATTTTCGCACGCACCACCCGTTACCATTGAGACATGTAATTGGTGTAACGGATCACACCCGAGCCGGAGTGTCAATTTGGAAATCCGTTCGAGCAAAATCGGATGGAGCAGGCTCAATTCGTAGGAAATGGGAATCGACCGAATAACCCGTACTCAATACTTATAATCCGGGGTGGCGAAATCATCCCAACTTTTCATGGAGAAAGCAGATGACGCACACCAGCCCCCTTTCGCTCAGAATCAACGGCCCCCTTCCGCTCCCAAAGTGTCTCTCGAGGAAGCGCTTGCAAAATTGGCGGCAAATACGAGTCAATTTATGACTCGGACAGCTACACTACAAAATCATTACGCTTCCATTCGAATTTGGAGGTCAGTGGGCCAAATCGCTAATGTGTTGACATCGTCCGGAGGAGCATTGCAGTACAACGAGACTAATCCTAGAGAGAGTCTAAATGCGGTTAGCTTGAGAAGCGGGAGAGATTAGATTGATCAGCCTGAGCTTGGTAAAGAGTATAAAGTGATGTAGGAAGAGATGTATTTAAAGACATAGGAGACAAAGGATGTGAATACGGATAACTAGAATACATGTGTTCACCCCGATCCGTTTCCGAGACTACGGAAAGAAGGGCGGACAAACAATTTTCTAAATTCCTTGATGTGTTCAAAAGCTTCACATAAATATTCCGTTCGACGCATTGGAGCAGATGCGAGTTATGTCAAATTCATGAAAGAGATATTATCGAAGAAGAGAAAGCTTGAGGAGTTTGAAACGGTCACTTTGTGAGGAGTGTAGTGCAATCCTTCAAAAGAAGCTCCCACCTAAATTGAAAGATCCGGGAAGCTTCAACATACCTTGCACCATGGGGAATCTTTCATTTGATAAGGCACTATGCGATCTTGGTGCGAGTATCAACCTCATGCCTCTGTCGATTTTCCAAAAGCTGAATATTGGGGAAGCTAAGCCAACCACAGTCTCATTACAATTGGCGGACCGATCGATAAAGTATCCGAGGGGAGTGATCGAGGATGTTTTAGTTAAAGTCGATAAGTTCATCTTTCCGGCCGATTTCATCGTACTAGACATGGAGGAAGATGAAAATATTCCGATCATCTTGGGACGACCATTTCTAGCGACGGGCCGCACCCTTATAGACGTGGAAAAGGGGGAGTTAACTCTGAGGGTCCAAGACGAGCAAGTTACTTTTCAAGTGTTCAAATCGTTCCCATGTCCCGGAAGTGCTGATAAAGAGTCTCAAATTGAAAGTGTGGATGTTGTTGAAAGAGGAAAGCACCGAAAACATCGTCGGTGGAAAAATTCAGATTTTGTGTTGAATGGCCCAAGTTTTAAGAAGGATGTTGAGCGAGTGGCATTCCTCGAGCATGAGGAAAAATCTGCTGCAGTCGTGAGTTCGTTGGCGAAGGAGGAGAGTGAGCTGAGAGCCAAGCGGACAATTAGTCATGGAGAAACCGGGTGTTTCGGAAAGTTATTCAAGTCGAAACATTTCCGCAAACTACATTTGATGACTGAACCGAAAGTCGAACTGCTGATGACCAATGGTCATAATTTTAACCAAAATACAAACGGTTCGATGAACGGGGCGGAAGCCAAATGGAGTTTGCAAAAAGCGAACTAACGTTGTTCAATAGGTCCGGCTTAAGACTATAAACTTAGCGCTTCTCGGGAGGCAACCCGAGCTCGTAGTTGTAGAATTTTGCATTTCTTTATTTTTCTTGTATTCGTGATTCTTATTTTTCATCATTTTTGTGCTTCTATTTGCTTCTTCCTCTCGTTTTTAACATCTTCTTTTCAAAATTAATGCG
This sequence comes from Orobanche coerulescens, assembly GCA_033398695.1. Classification (NCBI taxonomy): domain Eukaryota; kingdom Viridiplantae; phylum Streptophyta; class Magnoliopsida; order Lamiales; family Orobanchaceae; genus Orobanche; species Orobanche coerulescens. The sequence continues at coordinate 79,027,987 of CM065805.1, forward strand.
GAAAGTCCCGTGGAAGAAAGCTGGAGTATGAGCCGCGGCACGATTATTGTGAGCGCGGCACACATCGATCGCGAGGGGAGGCAAAACAGACAGTACTTTGTGCCGCGGCACGGCATAAATGAGCCGCGGCACACTTGAGCAATGAGCGCGGCACACGAAATCTGCCGCGGCACACGACAAAAGCGAGACACGAGTAAAGGGATCGTACCTTGTGCGCGGCTTGATTATTGTGAGCGCGGCACACTATGCGGAATTTGAAAGGCCAGTAGCATTTAACGAGCATTCGGCGGCATTTCAGGTAAGCTTTCCTATTTCCTTGCCTTCCCTCCCAGTAGCGAATCGGCCGGCGATTCTTCAATTTTTCTGCGATTTTCTTGAAATCTTCAAAAAGGTACGTTTGAATCTTGAATTCTTATTTGCTTATGGTTGATATATGTAAGTGTTTATGCTTTGAATGATTGGAACATGTTTATTTTCCTTCAAATAGTTTTGTGATTGTTAGAGAATAACAGGTAGTTCATCGAATTTTCTTGATTAAATTGGAACATAAATGAGTTGAATGTGTTAAGTTGTTCTTTGATTGAATTGTATTTATGTTTTTTGGTTATGAATCGATCTAGAACTATGTTAATTCATCAAGTAAGATTGAGCCATCAAGGTGTCCTATAAATTGAACAAATGAAAAGTTTTCTATTAAAAAGAAATCTTTTTGAATTTTAGGTACAACGTATCGTTTCGATTCTGACAAGCCCAACCCTTACATCCGGGTTAGATGTTTAAGTCCAAATTCATCTTTCTCTCTCGTATGTGCTAGTGTCTTAAATTCGAATTTACGGTTTGATGTCCTTAGCCGCGCATAGATCATTGTTATCATTTTTGCGTGAATTAACCCTCGTGTTTTCACTTTTCAGGATTGATTATGGCGCGCACGAAGAAGCTGACAAAGCGTGCTAGGACCGAGTCATCCCCTACGAGAGGGGAGACCTCTCGGGGTCGGGCCGAGACGGAGGGGCACCAATTTTCGGACCCCGAAATTCACAAAATATTCAATGAAAAGATCCGTCCGCGACCACTTATTCCCGAGAGAGGTTTTACTCCAGCTCCTTAGGATGGGGAGTTGCTCACCATGATCGACGAGATGGGATGGGCCAGATTTACAGCACCTCCCGAGCCAGCGGTCATCTCGATCGTCCAGGAGTTTTACGCGGCGCTTCTGTGAAGCATATCCTGGGCAGGCATACGTTGCCATCTTTAGAGTCTCGGACTCAGTCGACGTCCGAGGGGTCACGATTGATTTCTCCCCGACCGCTATTCGGAGGCTTTTTGGGTTTCCGGCGGTTGACGAGACGACTATGACCGCGTGATGACCGGCCTCACTAAGGAGGCCCCGCTTGAGACGATCAGACACGGCACCGACCGGGAGCAATGAGCACGAGCTCATCCACTTTTCACTTCAGAGCTCGCCTCTCGGCTCGGCGAGCACAGCTTTACTTTATTTGCGCACGCATTGACCCCACCTCCCGGATCCGTCAGCTTTTCTCTCCCGCGCCCGGATACTTTTGCTATCACCTCCGGTGCGTTTGATGTGGCCCCATTACGGTCCGATCTATCTTCCGAGTATCCAGGGGGTCCAAGACGGATTGAAGCACCCCTCCCTCATCTGCGCTTTATGCCGGCAGTCGGGGCTGACATGGTCAGTCGACGAGCCGATGCTTGCCCCACAGGCCCCGATCGACCACCGCATCATATCGCACTTTGACCAGTGGGGCGGAGCGCCGGCACACGCTCGGGGGCGAGGATTTTTGCTCGAGGAGGCTCACGAGGGATCCCCCGAGCCGCTTTTGTTGACGCACGGAGAGGCCGGCCCGCTGCCCGACAGAGCGAGGTTGGATGAGCTGTTTGATGGGCTGCGGGAGGATATGAGGAGACAGAGAGACGAGCATAGGGAGGAGTTGAGGAGAGAGAGAGATGAGATGAGGAGAGAGAGAGAGAGCTGGATGGCTGCTATGCGGGAGGAGCAGCGGGCGGCGAGGGAGAGTGTTGTTGCCGCCGCCGAGCCGAGATGAGAGAGCAGGCCAGCCGGGCCAGCCGACGAGCGGCTAGGCGTCTTGCTGCGAGGATGCTTATCATCAGAGCACCTCGCCGCATGGACGGCCCACATCATGCATCCCGACGGGCCATTTATTGCGCCCGCCCGCCACCACACCACCCTCCTCACCGGACGATGCACACTCCCTCGAGCAGACGGAGGAGTACTTGACCTTTACTTTTCTTGCATTCCATTTTTGTCCATTGAGGTCAATGTACGTCCTAAGTTTGGGGGATTTACATTCGATCTACATTCATTCTTGTACTCTATTTTCTTCTTTGTACATTATATTTTGTTGCACTTTTCTTTTCTTTGCGAAAATTTTTTTTAGATAGCCTTGCTTGCCGTAGTTTTTCTTTATTCGTGAATTTTCGTGCTTCTATTTTGTGTGATACTGATGTTACGACACTGTCTTTCTCTCTGAAGAAGCGGGCGAGTTCTAGTCGAGTTGTAGTCAGTTATTTCTGTTCTGCTTAGTATTGAATTAGGTCCGAAATTTTTCGTGATTGTAGAGGTCTTGGCAGATAAGAGACGATACATACTTGTTTTTAAATCCCCTTCACTACGTTTGGCTACATTTTCCGGATAGTGAGTCGTACTGTTCCTTTAGTCGTGTTGGCACTTAGATGAAGTTTAGAGTCGGTCAGTTTTTCCATAAAAGTCGAGATAATGTGTTCTATTAAGGGAAGTCTAGTAACCGGGGGTATTCGCGTGACCCGTTGTCTACTCTCGCGTAAAACGATGACCCCGATTAGACTAGTAATTTAGTGATTTCATATGTGCCAATGATAGGAAGCCTAGTAACCGGGGGTATTCGCGTGACCCGCTGTTTACTCTCGCGTAAAACGGCAACCTTGATTCGGACATGCAGAAATTATGTATTCGAGTTGTTTCTCCGCTGTAAACGGGAACTTAGTAACTAGAAGCATCCATGTGCCCCATGAGTGTCTTTTACGTCAAACGGTTTCCGAATACATGAGAATGGAAGTTCCACCCTAGGATTATCCCGATGAAACATCCCGAGATCCTAACCTAGTGGTCGACTCGAATCAAATTTTTGAGCATATATATAAGGGGATACTGTCCGAGGTTTATTTGTTATGAGACTCGTGAAAATTTGTGCCTTTCAACTGTGGAACGGGACGAACTAGTTTGGCTGTGTTAGCCTTTCATATTGACTCATGTTTTGTTAATCTTTGAGCTGAAATTTTCTTCATGAACGAATGATTAGGACTGAACTTGATTACTTTGCGGAATCATTATTCTGAGTGCAGCTCGCTTTTATGACACTCGCATTATTTAGAGAGAATGGCAGGATAGTATTGATTAGGTTGAACACTATGAGTTGCACGATGATTCACGACATTCTTTTATTGACTTTAATTCTTTTTGCTTGAGGACAAGCAAAGGCTTAAGTTTGGGGGTATTTGTTAGGCGTATTTTTATACGCTTATTTATCATTATTTTGTAGTGTTTTGGTGAGTGAAATCATCTAAATGAGCTTTTAATGCCTTGATTTTGTATGATTGACAGAAATTGAAGTCCAGGAGCTAAAACAAGGCAAAACGGTAGCAGCAAAAGCGGACGATGAGCCGCGGCGCAAGGAATCGAGCGCGGCACAGAAGACACCACCGAAGGGCGAGTAGGTGTACTGTACCGCGCCGCGGCCAGGTGAGCCGCGGCACGTAAGAATTATTTAACGCCCAGGTATTCAACTTTTGGCGATGTGCCGCGGCACAGGTTCAGTGAGCCGCGGCACACTTAGCGGGTTTGGTACGTCTGCGCGGATTCTGGGCCGTTTCGAAGCCAGTTTTCAACCGATTAATACGGACGCGATTTGTGGAGGTGCTGAGCTATAAATAGGGCTTAAGACCCTAATTTAATTATCTGGGAATCATTGAATCTAAACCTAGGAGAGCTTAAGCTTGGAGATAAAGAAGAGGAGGAAAGCAGAAGAATTCAAGGGCAGAAGGCGGGAGCTGAAGAACGGAGGAATCCGAGCTTCATCTGCGTTTGAATTTTATGCTTTCGTTTATTTATTCTGTATTTTCAGTTTTTAGTATGTCAGGCTAAAGCCCTAATCTAGGGTTTTGATGAAACCTTTGTTTTGACGAATTGATTAAGATTATCCAATTTATTACCTTTTTATTGAGTTTTCCCAATTATGTTTAATGCTTGCAATTATCTGGCCAATAGTTGTATTGATTTAATCATTCACTTCGAATCAGGAGAGGAGATTTGGTGAGGAACTATTGGTGAGGACCGTTTTATTCTGTGAGATAGGAATATACTCATAGGAACTACGTGGCCTTTAGGAGATTTCATGCTTTTTGCCTAGCGACGAGATAATTCACCTAGGGATAGAGTGCGTTAGTCGCCGTTAGATAAATCTATTGACCTCGGGAGAGGCGGTAGAATATATTAGCAATCTCCGCCTTCAATAAATTGGGAAAATTATTTATTACGGATAATCAAGATTAAATTCGGATAAATTAAGGTGGATTCAGAACTCTAGACTTATTTATCATTTGATTCCTTTTATTCAAGCTATCGTTTTCTGTTTAGTCTTTTATTAATTCTTTTAGTTATTAATCCAAAAAACCAACTTCGATTGTTCAAATAAAATTGGAATACGAAAACGTCGGTAGTTAGAGATTCAATCCTCGTGGGAACGATACTCTACTTATCACTTTATTACTTGTAAACGATGACGTGCACTTGCGTGTAGGAAATATCGCAACAATCCTCGTGGGAACGATACTCTACTTATCACTTTTTTTCTATCGGACAAGGAATCAAGCTATCTAGCTTTCTATGGGTACTAGACAAACCTCACATGGATATAGATTACAATTGTAATAATGTCGGATCTTTGATCCTAATAACACCGAATCCAATCTTATCCTCTCTTTTTCCTCTCGTGTATGTTTTCGTGTATAACACTCAAACACTTATCAATATAAGCACAATTACAACAGCGGAAGTATATATAACAATATGAGACTTGTATATCTTTTGCTCAGAGTTGTTGTATAAAATGATACAAAATGGTTTGGTATTTATAGGCTCAAAGGCTCAACTAGCCATTGCTCACTACTGCCTCATTACGTACGTTAGCTCTGTCCTGTTACGTATGTTAGACGTGTTACGTACGTTAGTATCATCCTGTTACATACGTTAGGCTTTATGCAGATCAGTCCAGTAGCTTCATTTATTCCATTACGTACGTTATCAAAACCTCATTACGTATGTTAGAATAAGTCTTCATATCCGTTGCATGCTGACGTACTCCATGACATCATTTGTCCATTCAACGGTTCCAATATTTGAATTCGTATCATCTAATTATGTACGTTAAGCCTTGTACATTACGTACGTTATCATCTTGCAGTTGCGTACGTTAAGACATGTTCTGTCCAGCTTTTTGCATCTTCAACTTCATTGTTGTTTTGTTTTGCTTCCTTGTTGTTTTTCTTTGATTTAACAACTAATCATCAAAACTCAAATATAAATGCATGGAATAAAATATTCCAACAATCTCCCCCTTTTTGATGATTACAAAAGAACACTTTTCAATGGGATAAACCTGAAAAATAAAATATATATATATATATATAGTGTACACGAATCAAAGTTTTCGGCTTTTGTTCGTTTCGTTAGTTTTCTCCTCCCATCTTTTCTTTTCTCCTTTTCAACTTCTTCTCATTTTTCAACTTCTTCTTAGTCTTCGTCTTTTCTCCCTCTTTTCTTGATCTGTATATATTTTTATTTTTCTCGTCATTCTTCCATGACGCTTTCTCCCATTCTCCTATTCTTCTCTTCTCCCCCTTTTTGTTATCAGCAAAAAGTGCATATACGATTATAGAATTAATAATAAAATTATGAAAAAATGTATGCAGAAATGGGTAAAACTCTCCCTGACAAAAACTCCCCTTTATAAAATATAAAACTCTCCGTGAGTTAAATACTAATTGGAGTAAAATCATTTTTGATTTTTGGTGATCCAACCGATAGTTGGTTTTTTATTTGAAACATAGACGATATTTGGAATAAAGGTTCCTTTTGGAATCCAAATCTTTTTAGTTTTTATCGTCCGACGTGGGCTTTTACAATTCGAAATGTGATGCCCAAGTTTTAAATATTTTTCGCAACGGGGTATTTTCAAATTTAAGGATTCGGTTTTATTAAGCGGTTTGAATCCTAACCCCTGTTTGTTTATAGAATATTTTTGAACGGAAAGTATTTGTTCAAATTTGTCATTTCCGCAAGAAAATTTATTTATTAAAACTTTAAGTTCGTTTTGAACTTTCAAACAATCGTCTTTCAATTTATTCTCTTTATCAATACATGGAGAATGATCGATTTCAATGAATTTCCCTTTTCTTTTATTTTGGAAATTTCAATATCCAATAATTTATTTTTTGATTGGAGGGATTTAATTTCATTTAAAGCATTTTGATTCGGTATGTAAAAGTTCGAATGATTCAAAAAGTTCATCGTGAGAGGATGTACTAACCTGACTTTTGACGTCGCTTTCGTCGAATTAACTTCGTGCCATGAGAGCGGTATTATTTATTGAAATCATCATCTTCATCTTTATCGCTCCATGTTGCAATGAGTATTTCCTTCTTGTAAGTTGAGGCTCGACAGTTCTTAGCAAAGTGGTATGGTTTACCACAGATTCGATAGTTGTTGTCGAATTTCTTAGATTTGCCCGATTTGATGTCCTTCCTTCTCCGGTTCAATAAGTTTTGAAAGTTATTTATATTCTTGGCATAATATGCCGATTCTTCATCATCTTCGTCCACCGGGATTTCTTCGATCTTTGACACCTTTTTAGCCTTTAAAGCTATTGTTCTTTCCATCGGCTTCGGCTTTGCATTCCGAGATTTTAGTACAATCTCGTAATTAATTAGCGAACCCACAAGGGCGCTAAAATCAATATTATTTAAATCTTTCGATTCCATAATCACCGTCACCATGCCGTCCCATTCCCGAGGTAGTTATCGTAGGATCTTCTTTACTTTTTCACTACTCGAAAGGGGTTTTCCGAAACAAGCCAATCCGTTCGTAATGACTGAAAATCGGTCGAGCATTATTGTAATGGATTCGCCGTCTTTCATTTGGAATAGCTCGTAGTCATGGAGAAGCATGTTAATCTTCGTCTACTTGACTTGATTTGTGCCTTTGTGTGTGACCTCTAGCATTTTCCATATCTCCTTGGCACTATCACAAGATGAGATCCGGTTGTGTTCTTCCGGATTTAAAGCACAATATAATAATTGCGTTGCTTTGCAATTATAATGGCCATTTTTCCAATCGGAATCATCATACTCTTCAAAAATTTTAACCATATCGTTGGTGTTCGTGGGAATTTTCGGACCAAGGCATATGACTTTCCACAGCTCTATATCATATGCTCGAATGAATATCGACATCTTTTTCTTCCAAGTCATGAAGTTTGATCCATCAAAGAATGGTGGTCGGTTCAAGGCAAGACCTTCGACCAGGGCAAATTGGAACGACATTAGATCTTCCTCGGATGGTAAGCCAATTTATATGGATAGCCGCTTTGATACCAATTGTTGGAGCGAGATTATTGGTATCTTCGCCATTTTGAGATAGGCACCGAGTATATATAAGAGTTATGAAACTCTTTGCGCTTTGCGGAAGCGATTTAAAGTGTGGAAATTAAATGACACAAGATTTATAGAGGTTCGGCCAATTGTGCCTACGTCCTCTCTCCGTATCTTTTTCTATAGGTTAATCAACATCTGCACCTCTCTTATATCGATCGAGGGATTATCGTTACAATCTCGTCTTCTATCAGTCCGAGATAAACCATAACACACTTGTCTTTTTGTCTGTCCAAGTTAAACCATTTTCCTTTTATATCGGACAAGAAATCAACCTATATAGCTTTATATGGGTACTAGACAAACCTTATGTGGATATAGATTGCAATTCTAATAATGCCGGATCCTTGATCCTAATAACACCAAATCCAATCTTATCCTTTCTTTTTCCTCTCATGTATGTTTTCGTGTATAACACTCAAACACTTATCAATATAAGCACAATTACAACAACGAAAGTATATATAACTATATCAAACTTGTATATCTTTTGCTCAGAGTTGTTGTATAGAATGATACCAAATGGTTTGGTATTTATAGGCTCAAAGGCTCTACTAGCTGTTGCTCACTGCTGCGTCATTACATACATTAGCTCTGTCCTGTTACGTACGTTAGACGTGTTACATACGTTAGTATCATCCTGTTATGTACGTTATGCTCTATGCAGATCAGTCCAGTATCTTCGTTTATTCCATTACGTACGTTATCAAAACCTCATTACGTACGTTAGAATAAGTCTTCATATCCGTTGCATGCTGACGTACTCCATGACGTCATTTATCCATTCAATGGTTCCAATATTTGAATTCATATCATCTCATTACGTACGTTAAGCCTTGTACATTACGTATGTTATCATCTTGCAGTTGCATACGTTAGGACATGTTCTGTCCTGCTTTTTGCATATTCGACTTGTTCATTATTTTGTTTTGCTTCCTTTTTGTTTTTCTTTGATTTAACAACTAATCATCAAAACTCAAATATAAATACATGGAATAAAATATTCCAACACGTATAATTATGTACATATATATATATATATATATATATATATATTCATGTTTATGAAATCGTTCGTTGCCTTTACATTTTAATGACGTGGATTGAATGATATTTATTTGTTTCTAGTAGGGTGTTGATCAGGGAGCGTTTGATATTGTGACCTTACGTGATAATGATGCGTGAACTGAGATGTTAGACCCGATGACTATGATATTAATTGTCTGATGAATTCTATGGATGACAATGATTATGTGATTTGCCGTGAGCATACGTGGTTGAAGTTGTATGATATGTTGATCGAAAAGTGTGTGGATTGTCAACGTGAATTTATTCTTATGTGATGTTTTGTATCCAAAGTCGATAAGGGTGTGGAGTGTTGCCGGGTCGTGTATGCTGCAATGAGTGGCTTCTATCTGGTGGTGAACGATGGTGTCACCTAATGTGTGAATTCAAAGGGCGGCGCCCGTCGTGGCGTGATGCTGGTGCGGTGATTTTTTTCAAAGGGTGGCCCCGGCATATAGTGAACACCGGTGCACGATGCGTGTCAATGTGCGACTCCTAGCAAGCTTCAGAGCGGAGGATATTTGTATGATAGCCATGGCCCTGATACCAAATGAAATCGTGTTTTTGGATCCTCATTTGAACCTTTTTGGAATAATGGCATCAGTAAGAAAATCAAGGGGTTAAACTACCAAGGTCTTCCGAAAGGATCTCCGAGGGTTAGTTGACCCTTGATGGTCTTGAGCATTATTTCGCTGTAAAAGCGCGTATTTGGTCAAGGACAGCGAGAGCTTTGAAACTACTTTCTAAAGTGTTTCTGTATATTGGGCCAAGGACCATGAGAGATTTCGAAATTACTTTCAAAAGTTCCTCAGCTCGATTTTGAAATCTTCTTAAATCATTTAATTCGGGCCGAGTCAAAATTGGTGTTTCTAAACTATTTTACCAAAGTGTTGTTAAAAAACATTTCGTGAAGTTTGAACTAACTCTCTTGACTCGTTGGGGCATTTCTAGAAAATCTTATATTCTCACTTCTCTTTTGAGAAGGAGTGGTTTTTTGTGAATGATTGGTATTCTTATGTATGCGTATATCCTTTGATGATATGTGGATCTTGTAATTTGTGTTTCATTTCTGACTCTTCTGGATTGGTGTGGATATTTCTCGTATATCTTGTATATAATGAACTTGCACTAGTAAAATTCCAATTTGTAATCCCCGAGTAGTCGGGGGGTTGGTGCCTGTTACGCCTTCAGGTCTTTGCAACTCGGTAGTGGTCACTAAATTGGCTTGATAGGGGATGAAGGGTAACGATGCTAATCACACAGGAGTCAAAGTCTTTCTTTCGTGTCTGTTGTAATCAAGTGCTATCTTTGTTGATTAATCACCTTTACATGAGTGCGAGTTATGTTGCGGAAACTGAGTTATTATTTTCTTATGCACTAAAAGTTTAGCCTTGATATGGAGTTCTTGACCATGATAGTCTTTTGTATTTTCGAGTGACCTTCTCGGTCCGTTGTCGTATATTTTGACCTTGGTGGTCACTTATGTTGTTGTAATTTACGGTGTCTAGCCTGGTAGATCCTTATGAGAAAGGTCTATAGTGCTGTAACATTTTCGGTTCGAACAAGGGGTATTACATAATATGGTATCAGAGTTTAGGTTTGCGAAAAACTTAGGCCGTTAGGTCGAGTTCATGTCTTGTGTAAGTAGCGCGCATCATAGTTTTGATTAGTATTGTGGTTCCGACATCATCTTCATGCGATCCGTGATTGTAAGTCTCCCGATTGTAAGTATCCTCATCTATATGCTGTGATTGTCTTGTGCCAACTTGTTTAGTTTTGTGCGAGGAGCTGGAACTTGCCTTTGGCATTATTGTTTTGATTATAAGATGTGTGTATGGCCCGGGTGATACTGGATATTAAGTGCATTTTGGAAATCGAGTATATTGTCGTTGGTTGTATTCCGCTGTAATGTACTTTTAACGGCTGAATTTACCCGCTAAATGTGTGTTTTAAAATGGCTTTCCTACATTTTGTGACTTGAGTATATTTTCGAAAATGATTCCCTATACTATTTTGTCAGTACGTGCAGGCAGGGACTTAACGTACATTTTGAAATTGTTGAGTTTTTGATATTTCGGTCTTGAATTTTTAAATATGATTTTAATGGCGGTATTTGAAAAATAGCTTTTTGGAAAGTGTTTGAGTATTTTAAATATATTGCCGCCTATGGTTGTTTGGCATGTTTGTGTAATAATCCGTAATTTCGATTTTCGGTAACTTCTTTTTTTCGGCGGAAGTCCGTTTTGACGACTCGCTCATGACCGTTTCGTCATTCCGAGAATGATTAATTCTACACTTTTTGTCATCCGAGTTCGTTTCGGTATGGCTTTGTTGAGTTCCGTGCTTATTGGCGACTTTTCCGCACTTGAGTTCGATTCTTGCGAATCTCGTCCAAATCATTGTTTCGAGTTTCCCGTAAGTCCGTTTAACTTTCTTATACGTGTTGTGAACTTCGGTTTGGTGTTTCGATCATGTATCGTGTATTTCGGACGTTTTGGGCCATTTTCGTAATTTCCCAAAGTTTGGGGTAATTACTTTCCATTGTCGAATTTCGAGCCTTCGGGTGGTCGGAATCGTGTGTTCTCTTAGTGCTCGGATTCGTCTTTGCAAGTACTTCGTAACCGTATCTTCGATTCGTACTCAGGTTCGGGTTTCGGTCGCGTCGACGTCGGAGTTGGTCCCGACCGAGTCATGGCGGGCATCTTTGAGGCCGAGCCACCGGCCGAGTAACGTCACGGTAGTGATCGGCGATACGTCGTAAGGCCGCCACGCACGTAAGGCCCTAGCCGTAACGTACGCAATGTTTCCGGCATTTCAGCGGTGAGTCGGCCATGGCGATTCGTCGTAAGCCGTGGCGATTACGTACGTAACCCGGCAATCGGCTATTTAAGGCTCCTCACAAGATTTTTCTTCAGCCATTTCTCACTCATTTTCTTCCCTTCCGCGGCTGGAGATTAGTTCATCATGGAGACATGTTGTTGGACAATAAATCCATGAAGTCTTGGAGTTTATATCATCAATCATCCATCCTATAACATCCTCCGATCTACCGAATCAGGTCAGATTTCCTAGAAATCTAGTTTTGGGGAATTTGGGTGTTTTGGTTGTTTTCATCCGTTTTAATCCGATTTAACTTAGGATTATGATGGATTGATGATTATTTAGATGTTTTATATTTTTTCCCTTGTTATTCCATGGTTGGATCTTATCGATTCGTTGTTTTGGTCGAGTTCTTGATCGACGCCTTGAAGGTGTCCGGTAGAATGTCATAGAGGGGTTTTCGGGCGTTCTACGATTATCCTTCCTCGTATGATCGATGATTTATTGATTATATGTTGTTAGGGTCGAGTTTCTTGCGAAGAAACCGTGTTGAACCCTTCCGTTCGTTGTCATCTTCCTTTTCGTTAGCATCGGGCGTTCCGAAGCTTCCCGGTTGAGCCGTGTTCGTCGGAATACTTGCGTGCCGATTTCGAGGCAAGTACCTTGTCCATAAAATTCTTATTTTGTGAATATGATAATTAGTGATCGTCTCTATGTGTTTGTTTGATCGTTTGATTTGGACTTTCAAAAGCTTTCGGTTTGGCCTCGTTAAAGGCTCTCTTTCAAAACGCGTGTGTGTTTTGTGAACGGTGTGTTTTGGGAATTGTTTATGATTTGATCATTTTGAACGTGAAGGTTTTGATGATATCCCTGTTGTTTAAAGTTATGGAATTGTGTATTCCGTGTTTAATCTTGTCACTGTGTTGAAGAGTTTGATAACGGCGTCGAGTAAGTGGCCATCTCTAGTAAGTATTCTTGATGAACTTACATTCTTAGCATATTAGTATTGCATGAGTAACGTGTGTGTGTATGCTCACTACGGGTTAGATCCGACGGGGTCTCGGTAGGGCTCCACGAAGCTGTGGAACCGCGAGCTTCCTTTTAACCACTGTGGGTTAGATCCGACGGGGTCTCGGCAGGGATCCACGAAGCTGTGGGTCCGCGGTTAATTGTGGTGCATTTTTCAAATGTGATTTGATATTGGCATTTCCGGAAATGAGTGCTTTGGAACTATATTTTCATGATTGCATGCATCGACTAAGTGTGTAAGAGGTAAGTGTTCGTTTGGCTTACTTGGCTAGGATGGCACTAGAGTATTTTGTTGTTTGCGTTAAATCCTTTATTTGTGGATTTCGATGTTGGGATACGAACCTTGTGGTCGTTCTTGTGTACTGTGAGTTGATGATATTTGGGGCTAAAATCCCAACGGTTTTGTAAAGATCATTTTACGGATTTGGGGCTAAAATCCCAACGGTTTGGTAAAGGTTGTTTTACGGAAAGTAAACCTTTGGGGCGGTGACCCCTCTCGTCTTTTGGGTTTTGAAAAGTGGGATTTGATAATCCTAAATTGTGTTTTTTTTATTAAAGCTCTCGATGGCATTTCCAAACTGTTTTATAAATTATTTCCATTGATTTGTGCTCTTTCGGTTTTGGAATATTTTTCTCAAACTCTTGCCTCGGGAAGTACTTTTCGTTTCGTTTGACTCTTTGAGGATTCCTGGTTATTGTTATTCGTGGAATGTGAATTGTATGGCTCGTATTTTTGCACTTGTACTTGCACTAGCAAAACAGTGGAGTTTTGCTAACCTCCGAGTATTCGGGGGGTGGATGTCTATTTTTGCATTCAGGTTTTGGAGCATAACACAGGGTCAGTACGAAGGATGATGAAAGATGAACGATACTAATCACACGAGGATCCGTATGATGTCTTCGGTTTAGTTGTATTTTATTTCCGCTGCAGTATTCTTTTCCCGTTGTACGGGAGTGTGTTGTATTCGACCCCTGCGTGGGCATGTATTGTAATTGAGTTGTATGTATTTATTGAAAGACCAAATCGGTCTACTGAGTTATTTTAGCCTTAAAGGCATTGTTGAGTTGTTCTATGTTGTTACCAGCCTGGTAGATCCTTGAGGAAAGGGTCTACGGCGTGTAATATCCCTGAGTGGATTGGGGGTGTTACAGTTTGAAATGGTTATAAAATAATTTTATGTTGGGGGTTCCTGTGCGGAGCCTACAATGCTGTAAATCCCCAGATAGTTTTGCAAATGTTCGAGATTGCTCTGAGATAGTGGTAGTATCATGTTTTGGCCATGCACTCGATTTAGATATTGGAGAGCATTATAACTTGCATAAAATCACTTTCATAAACAAGGTATTTGTGGCACTATGCGGTAAGATTTTTAAAATGGTGTTTTGAATTTTCAAATATTTTGAGAACCTACAACTTAACATCATTTCGACAAATGGTCACATACTTTAGTGGAAAAGTATACTTTCAGTCAAACATTTGGTGGAAGAGGAACGGCTTTAACTTTTGTATTTGGACCCCAAGTAAGATTTTTGAAATGTTTCGAATTAGAAATGATATCTTTGAAGTTTTAATAACAGAAATGATTTTGGTTCTTCATTTATGATTTCAATGTCGAGATGTGAAATAAAACTTCCACTTCTAGCAAAGGAATAATGTTGGCAAGTTTTGGGGTGAAAGTGACTCGCCTTCTTTTTGAAAAGTCTTGTTTTCCTAAAGTGCACGCATAGTGACAACATTATTCCGTAGGGAGGTAGCACCATAATTCACAACTCGTGTGGTGCCACTATGTATTTGTATGTTTGTGGTGTTGAATGGCATTATATGTTTTAGCATGATGAACCTCAGCGGACGTGGATTTGGTGATGTGGTTCGTACGACAACAATTCATGCTACCGTGAAGGAGTACTAAGATCGGATGATACCTTACGAGATCTGTTCAATGATTGAACCTGTTGGAGAGCCGAATAAGCTGAAGACATTGGTAAAAGTTTCGGGTGGCACCGGAACTAAATTTCCCAAGTGCTCGCGTCGCTCAAACTCATCGCTTTCTTATTTGGGTGTCAGTGCTAAGAGTTCCGAGCAAGGGCTGATAACTTCTAATAAGGTGGTTAGATGTTTCAACAGCAATGTTCCGCGCCATGAACACTCAAATTGTCCATCGCCGCCGGTGGCTTGTTACAAATGCGGACTCGAGGGGCATCAAATACAGTTTTGCGAGATAGTATCCAGACAAATCCAGAATTCTACGCCTTTGATGGGTAAACTGGGCGGTGTGAAGAAGTTCTTTAATTGTAAGCGTGTTAGCCATACCAGTAAGAATTGTCATTTTCCAGCGGTTAATTGTTAGAAGTGCGGTCAAGCAGGACATCAAGCAATATATTGCGACATAGTTGCTATGATGTTTGAAAACCGAACTCCTGTCTTTACTCTGGGAGATCCAAGTGGTAGTAAATGAAGAATCGAGCCGGTGCAGAGATTTGATAATTAATGTTCTGCTCAGTTCTTTTTTGGTTAATTGCCGCTACATTACTTTTGTTACACTATTTGACTTTTCAGTTTTCCCTGTCCCGGGTATCGAGGGCGGAACCTCCTTTTTAAAGAGGGGGAATGTAATGCTCTTGTTTTCCCTTTTTTCATACTTTCTCAGATTCTAGCGACTCGTTGTGCTCGTCATGATTTTTATGACATATTCTCTTACTCAAGTTTTGTTAAACGAACGAGTTTTGTGATCATTTTGAATTATCCCATAATTTTACTATTTTGATCATTCTCGTATAATTATCCATGGCGCCCATTTTCTTGTATCCCGAATGGATGTTCATCGGAGTTGTGCAGCAGAAGCTATATTTCTTTCTACCTTCTGTTTTGAGGCAAATTTGAAAGTTGATCCAGAGTAATCCGAAGATTCTACAATCTCGTCGCATGAATATCGAACTCTATTGATCTATTCTGAGGAGGGCAGGGGACTATCACCGGGTTTTGTATGTTGCAATGAGCGATTTTTGTTTGGTGGTGAACAACGTTGTCACCTAATGCGCAAATCAAAGGGACGTCTCCAGTCGTGGAGTGACGCCAGTGCGGTGACATGGTTTCAAGGGGAGGCCCCGAAAGATAGTGAATGCCGGTGCACAATGCATGTCAATGTGTGGCTTCGGGCAAGCTCCATAGTGGAGGATACTTGTATGATAAACAAGACCCTGATACCAAATGAAATCGTATGTATTCGGGGGTGGTTTATCGAGGCAAGTACCTTGACATACGAATTATACTCCATGTAAATTCTTACGCATTCAAGTGTGTATCGTTTTTCTTATGGACATATAATTACGTGCATATATATATATATATATATATATATATATATATATATATATATTCATGTTTGATGACGTGGATTGAATGATATTTATTTGTTTCTAGTGGTGTTTTGATCGGGTATAGTTTGACATTGTGCCCTTACGTGATAATGATGCCTGAACTAGGATGTTAGACCCCGATGAATATGATATTAATTGTCTGATGAATTCTATGGATGAGAATGATTATGTGAATTGCCTTGATCATACGTGGTTGAAGTTGTGTGATATGTTGATCAAAACTTGTGTGGATTGTCAACGTGAATTTGTACTTATGTGATGGTTCGTATCCATTGTGTGATTAAAACTTCTGCGGATTGGCTTGACAGAGGATGAAGGGCAACGATGCTAATCACACAGGACTCAAAGTCTTTTCTTTCGTATATGTTATAATCAAGGGATATCCTACACAGGACCCACAAGGCTAAATAAGAAATACCACTCGTCTAACCATCTCGGTTAGCGAGAAAACACACATCATCAAGACAAAAATTAAATAAAACGCCCGGAATCACCAGCAAAACAGACATCACCGACAATCATAAATAACATTTAATACTACAAACCATAATCCAAGTAAAAATGCCTAAGTACTCGCGAGTACTGTAACACCCCCAGATCCGACCGGGAATATTACAGCGCCGTGGGCCCCGAGATGGAACCCACAAGACTGAAGGAAATTTTCGCAAACATTTACAAATGCCCACGAGGCTAACGACGGTACTGTCTTTTAAAAATGCACAAAGACTTAATAAAATCCGTTTATCAAAACAGTCGTAGAATCTAATTTGAAACCACAAGGCCCAAAATGCCAAAACTCAACAGTTTAAAAACATACGTTAAGCTATCACTTACACGTACCGACAGAATAGATTTAGAAAATGATTGCCAAAGTAACCTAAGTTACCGGATACCAAAAGGCCATTTAAAAATACTCACGCAGAGGATAAAGACAAACAATTAAAATACTCTAGCAGCGGAATACAACAACTGATCAGAAACTCAAAACACAAATACATGCCATTGCCAGTATCCTCTGGGAAGTTCATCTCTCCACGACCGCTACAAGCTTGATAATCCAAGAACCTAAAAAGAAAGCCCACGACGGGGTCAGCCATAATATCCAACAATGATAACCATCACATCTCGTCAATAATTACATATCAATGGAAATACTAAGTAAGAATACGACCAATGTAATCTTACCGTCGTAACTTTACGAGAATCCACGATTCGTATCCTTAACAACACATTAAGATAATACCGAAATATCTGTACGGTATCTCAACAATACCCAAGGTTCTCAAAACATTATCATAACTCGCGATACGGAAATTATACCAACTCGGGCCAATTCAATCCATCGGATAACCTCGACAATTCCAATACGATAATCGATTGTCCATCAAAGACAAGTACCAAGGAAATACGGAACATACCTCAAGATACGAAATACCATGACAATCACGTCAGTCTAATCCGAGATCAGATCAACATAACATACGGACATGGTCCTAACACAAGACCTACAAATGCATACTCATATGACAACGTCAATATGATCACAACAATAACGACAATGTATACTTATGGCAAACTCATAATATACATATGCACAACAACAATACATGGCAATCCGATGATCCAGCATTCACTGCCTAGATCCCCCGATGATCCCATCAGACCAACCCGAGGTGGAAAACCTGTCCGTTGATCCAGCGCACGCTAGCATAGATCCCCCGATGATCCCGTCGGACCAACCCGAGGTGGACATACAACAACAATGCACAAATGCATATAACAATGATACACAATGCATGACAACAACGATACACGCATGTATCACAACATGATCGACATGAAATGACAAAAATGATTAGAGTAGTTGCCTCGAGTCCTTCGAGAGCAATCTCGATGTCCAGACCATCACAAACCATTATTCTGAATATTCGACGATCCGAAATGTCACGGATGGTAAATAATTCACGCCTTTGTCTATACCATGATGTATCCTCGATAACAAGTATACCAACGACAATTGTAAATCATATACATTATGATTTAAATTTCCAAAACTCGAATACAACCTATAATTCCAAATCTCCTGTGATTACAATTTATAAACATTGCTATACGAATTATAAACGAATGAAACTGAAACCATTCATTAAATATTATAAACTGAGCAAGTAATAACTTGCCTCGATACCGATGAAGCTGTTACCAATTCCATTGCCGTCATCTACAAGTCCCTCGGTCCCGACCAAAGCAATTCACGAACATACTCGAGCTCGACCGCAACACACGGTTGTAATCACCGATCAATATTCTCAACCTATTACAGTAATCGATAGACAACAAGTTCGATAACAATCAACAATCGATAAAACCAAATCACAAACCCAACGGCTTGACAATATCTCGATTAAAAACTAGTCGGATCAATCCAACTCAAACCAGCACGAATTCATAACCACAACACGAAAATGCTGCACTTTCTGCCTTCTTAGCGCATGTTAATCACTTAACCTAGCGTACGCTAAGTTGCTCCCGTTAGCACGCGTTAGGCAGTAAGCTTAGCGTGCGCTAATGCTGTACAGTTGCATGTATTTCGGATACTGATCAACATATGACGATTATCAAGAACACTAAGTGATCCAAAACCATGTTCATAGCTATCAAACAACGAAATCCAATATCCTTTAACATATAGGTAATCATCCGACTCTTAATTCAAGTCATATATTCATATTTCATCTTCCTTAATATCAACAACCTAAACACCAAGAACTCATAATCATGCCATGTTCACCATCATATGAAGAAACCAACAACAACATCAAAGATCCGAATTGAAGGAAGACATTAGCCAACATATCTCTTTGAAGATAAACAACACATTCGAAACCATCCAATTCATATCAATATCTTCATATCAACCATAACATCATCATAATCCGGTAATCCAACTCATAATCATACTTATCAACTTGTTTATATGATAATTATCAGCTCAAGAACATCATATACAATCCAAAATGAAATCTCAAAGTGAAGAGTAATTACCTTTTTGAAGGAATGGATTGAATCCCAAGGTTGAATCCGTTTCCAAGAATCACCAATGATTTCAAGCTACAAATGTTGTTATGGATGATTAACTCCACCTTAATCCAGTGTTTGGAACCTCAAATACTTCTCAAGGCTCTCTCTATCGGCTCACATGAAGAAATGGATGAAAATGACGAAAAATAGCCAACTACACTTATATATATACTGTACATTATTAACGTATGGTAACA
The DNA here is from genome assembly GCA_033398695.1 of Orobanche coerulescens. NCBI lineage: Eukaryota > Viridiplantae > Streptophyta > Magnoliopsida > Lamiales > Orobanchaceae > Orobanche > Orobanche coerulescens. The sequence continues at coordinate 79,047,282 of CM065805.1, forward strand.
TCTTCAGTTAACGTACGTTACACACTTAGCGTGCGCTAACTGTCTTTGTTAGCGTGCGCTATCGAAGTCCAGAGGCAACTGTCTTACTGTATGAAATGATTTACGTACGCAATGCCCATACAATATCGTACGTAAATGCCTCTATTTAGCGTACGCAAGTGTCCTACCTTAGCGTGCGCTACTCATAGTTGACTCGTTTGTCTGTATGCTTCCGAAGACAGGTCCACACGCCGAAAGTGCTGACGAGGATAAGATTCCTTCTTGTCCGATATACAGTTAGCGTGCGCTAATCAACATGCATTAGCGTGCGCTATCACTACATTACGACATCCGTTGACTTATCAGAACGTGCGCCGAAAGTGGCCTGGTCCACACGAAGATTCCTTCCGATCTGACTGCATTAGCGTGCGTTATCTTATATCCGTAGCGTGCGCTAAACCTGCACGATAGCGTGCGCTACTCATGATTATTAGCGTGCGCTAATAATGTTACACTTAGCCATTTTCAGCTATCTTTGTCCAACGTCTCAACATACAGAATACAAACATACGACATACTGAATACATATACTTCTTACATCCAATTGTCGACCAAGTACGACAATTATACCAATACAGATGTCTCGGTCCTTTAATTATTTTACCCATACTGTACAGATTCCACGATGTACAACATAACTCGGATAAAATAACATTAAACAACAGTAATAGAATTTCTGGATATTACAAGTACTATCTATAAGTTCACAAGTTTGAAAACAACCACATCAAAAAGGACAACGGAATAAGGGGACTCATTTGCACACGTCAGCAACCCTGGCCAGCATCCTCGTACTGCCCCAGTGCCCGCTCTTCCGTCTGAACATAATCTGAAATTTATAACAAGAATTTCCCCACAACGGGTCCCCAAAGGGGTTAGCAATTACGCTAGTACAAGTAATCAAGGCAAACCATTCGCTTACACATTTCATAGTTCATGCATCAAGTCATTTCAAAAACCAAAACCAGACATGTCTTTCCCCGGAAAACAAACAGTCAAATCAATTTGCCTCGGACCGGGGCGAAACCACTGGTCCCATTTGAGGCCTCTAAGGACCCTCCCGAACTGGCCATAATCAGAAAAATAAATCACGCACAGGCATCGCCTAGGATTGGGGGGAAGCCACTGGTCCCATTCGAGGCCTCTAAGGACCCTCCCAAACTGGTTAGCGAACAAGCTCGTGAATCTGGAGTGAAGTCACGGATTCCCCCGAGGCCTCATCAGACCCTCCCGGAATGAGCAAAACACACATATTATACATCACCATTTCATGTTAGGCATAAAGGTTTCCAAGAATACTTGCCTTCAGTAATTAACGACGAAACGGATGGAATGGAGAACAACCACGATTGCTAGGAACCGACAAACCCGAACCTAATGATTCGAAGAATACAATCACAACCATTTCTAAACAATTACGGAAATGGAATACACCCTAAAACCCACCTATGATTCATATATATTGGTACAAAACAACAACGAGGGCGGATCGCAACCGAACCCTCTAGATTTCATAAATACCACGAAATATACCATGAATTCGTAGGGAAAACATGAATACCACTAAGATTAATCACATACATCATGGATTAATCAATAACATGGAATGAATCAAACATTAAATCGAAAATCCCCAAATTCCCCAAAAATGAGGTTCTAAGAGATTACCTCGGATCGGAGACAAAGAACACGCGTAAATGTTGATAATACACACCAAAAACTCTGGAATGATGATGGCTTGAAGTTACAAGGCTTCAAATCGCCTTAAAACTGCTCGGAAGTTTCCTAGGATCGAAGCGGAGGAATGAGAAGTTAAAATGGCCGAAATCAGTCAACTCCTGGGTATTTAAACCCAGGCCTGGTTACGTACGTTAGCCATGGGTAGCTAACGTACGTTAGCTGCTTAACGTACGTAAGACTTAAAGACTTACGTACGTAATGTATCGGCAGAACCTACTACCCGATTTCCTAAACATCATTACGTATGTAACAGCAACGTGGTTAACGTACGTAATGTCCATTCAGGGCGGGGTGGACAGGCCGCTACAAACAGGAAAGGAAAGAACCGGAAATCAAAACGCGACGATTACTAAAATAAGAAGATATGAAAATGTAGAGTTCGAGACGACAAATATTAGTGCTAAAAGGAAACACAAATCCGACTACTCAAGGGTTCGGAAAACGACAACAATAATAATTGCACCATAACTTTGGGAAATTACAAAACGGTCCGAAACATCCAAAATGCACGATACCTGATCGAAACGGCAAACGAAAGTCACAACATGCATAATAACATAAGATGGATTTGCGGTAACCCCGAAACGGCGGTTCCGATCAAACGATTACGAGAATCGAACCAAATAGCGACGGAAATGACATTAAACGCAGATTTGATTGAAACAGGTCCGAAACACGCCCGAGTAATGGAAAGTCCAGTATTAAATATTCTCTAAATATCAATACAGTTACAAGCGAGTCACTAAAAATGAAAAGTTCGCAAAAACAAAAAATACTGGAAAAAGGAAAAATGAGGATATTACATTCTACCCCTCTAAAAATGAGTTTTGTCCTGAAACTTAGAAACAAACAACTCGGGGTACTTAGCACGCATGCTATCCTCAGTTTCCCAAGTTGCCTACTTGACACCATGTCTCGACCACTGCACCTTGACCAATGGAATGGTCTTATGCCTTAGTCGCTTCTCACGGTGCTCCAAAATCTTCAAGGGATGCTCCTCGAAAGTAATACACTCGGCGATATCGACCTCACCATAGTCGATGACATGACTAAGATCCGGAACATATTTCGTCAACTCGGAAACATGGAAAACGCTATGGGTATGGATCAAAGCTGGAGGCAATGCCAAACGATACGCCAACTCACCGACCCTTTCAAGAATCTCGAAGGGCCCAATAAATCTCGGACTCAACTTTCCCTTCTTCCTGAAGCGGAAAACTCCCTTCATCGGCTACACCTTTAGCAAAACGTGGTCTCCCACATCGAATTCCAAAGGTTGACGATGAACATAGGCATAGGATTTCTATCGGCTCTGAGCAGTCAACATCCTTTCCCAAATCAATTCCACATTCCGCCTCGTCTCCAAAGCGATATCTGGTTCGGTCCCGACCAAATTGGATGCCTCGTTCCAGAAAATCGGCGATCGACATCGCCGCCCATAAAGTGCCTCGTACGGTGCCATCTTGATCGATGTGTGTCAACTATTGTTGTACGTGAACTCGATAAATGGCAAATGCTCATCCCAGTCACTGCTACAATCAAGAGCACAAGCACACAACATATCCTCAAATGTCTGGATAGTGCGTTCCGACTGCCCATCCGACTGAGGATGATAGGAAGTACTCAGACGCAAATGAGTACCCAATGCCTTATGTACTTCCTGCCAAAAGTGCGATACAAAACGGCCACCCCGATCTGAAACAATAGACTTCAGAGTACCGTGAAGCCTCACAATCTGCGCAATAAATACACGAGCTAACTTTCCGGACCTAAGTATCCTTGATGCCCAGAAAATGTGCCGACTTGGTAAGACGATCCACAATCACCCAAACCATAATCATACCAGAATTCGATCTCGGCAAGCTCCTGACGATGTCCATCGAAATATCTTCCCATTTCCATTCCGGAATGGGAAGTGGCTGCAATAACCCGGATGGTCGCTGATGCTTGATTTTGACCTGCTGACAAGTCAAACATCTCGCTACAAACTGTACGACATCCTCCTTAATATCGTTCCACTAAAAGTTCATTTTTAGGTCCTTGTACATCTTACTCGAACCAGGATGAACCGAGTAAGGCATAGCATGGGCCTCACACAAAATACTCTGCCTCAATTGCAAGTCGTTCGGTATGCAAATCCGACTCTGGAATCTCAACACACCATCCTCGTGAATCACAAATCCATGACACTTCCCCTTAAGAAAATTTTCTCGGATCTGAGTAATCATTGGATCCTCCAACTGCTTTAGTTTAATTTCATCGATCAGTGATGACGAAATCTCCAAAGTGCAAAGTTGCCCGACAGCCCCTGTAACAAAATCTAAACACTCAATTCGATCAAATCCCACTGAAGCTCGAATTGAGACATAAGTATCTCAAGCGTCCCCAACGCAAATGGTTTCCGACTCAAGGCGTCTGCCACGACATTCGCCTTGCCCGGATAATAAAGGATTTCGATGTCATAATCCTTAATCAACTCCAACCACCTCCTCTGTCTCATATTCAACTCCCGCTGAGTAAATATGTACATCAGACTTTTATGATCGGTAAAAATTTGACATGCAGAGCCAAAGAGATAATGACGCCAAATATTGAGAGCAAAAATAACTGCCACTAGCTCCAAATCATGAGTAGGGTAGTGTAATACCCTAGATCTTCGTTCCAGTTTCATTGAGTTTTTCTGCGGGTTATCGGATTGGCATTGTACATGTCCTTAGAATGTTGTGACACGTTTGGGTGTGTCATGAGTGGACTCATGTTTGATTCCATTTCAGATCATTGCATGAGTTTTTTACTCATTATGGTGTAGCGCACGCTATCGCTTGTGGTGTAGCGCGTGCTACTGTGTCATTGTTAGCGCATGCTACCGGGTATGTAGAGCACGCTAACTGGGAGTCTAGAGGCAGTCTAGGAGCTACTGGACTAGGACTGGAGTCTTGTTAGCTCATGATAAGGGTGGTCGTTAACGCACACTATCGTCTACTTAGCGCACGCTAATTGTCATTTCTAGCGCGTGCTACCTGGTAGGTGCAGATCTGTCCAGGAGCTACTCGACTGAATTCGTGACTCGTTAGCGCACGCTACCAGTGTTTTGGGCAGAATGTTCTGGAGCGTTGACCCCGTTAGCGCACGCTAATGCAGTCTGTTTAGCGCACGCTAATAACTGTCCAGTATAAATACTGGACAGCAGCCTTTATTTTGTCATTTCTCACCCTTCTTCATCTCTTCCCATCGGGAGCGAGTTCTTGGGGTGATTTTGGGCGATCTTCATCATCAAGCTTCATCTTGGAGTGGATTTATGAATGTTCAACATCACCTAATCATCTTTTTTGTTCGAATCAAGGTATTCTCTTCTTAGAACCCTGGTTTCTTGAATTTGGGGGTTTTCCTTGGTTTTGTGATTCTTACCCGATCTCATCCGATCGGTTGTGTATTCTTGTTGTCTTGGCCATGACCTTCGGATTGGTAACTCGTTTATTGGTTTTATATCACTCGAAACATGGCTCTTTATTTCTTGGAGAAACTCTTAGATCCTTGTTATTCTTAGTGTCGTTGGATTCCGATTAGTGTTGTTAATTCGTGATGGTATTGTTCTCGTAGTATTCGTGGGGCTGTCGAGATTCTTGGTCATTTTTAGAAGTTCGAGGGCTGCTCGACCTCATCCGTTCGTTGTTCGATTGCTCGTCGATTCGAGGCAAGTATCTTGCCCATACACTTCATGTTTCATAGACGTAATGGTTGATAATTAATTATATGTGTGCAATCCAAATGTTTTAACGAACTTTAAAAAGGATCGGTATATTCTCAACAAAAGGGTTTTCTTCAAAGATAGCGCGTATGCTTCGTGACTAAATGTGTTTTCGGAATATGTGAGTACCTGTCGTATCTTGGAAGATGTTATAATCATATTTCAAGAATATAATAGACCGAAATCCCTTGCCGAGGATTGTGTATTGATATGTGTACTTGTTCGGTGAATATGTGACGTTGTGTGATATTAGTTATTACACCTTTGTAAGGAGGTTCTAGTGTTTAGTGTTGTTTGACATTGGTATTTGCTTGTTGTGTTTGTGATTGTTGTAAGTGATGTACCACCGGGTAAGATTTTTGAATCTCCGGGATCCGTCCTTCCTAGTACGGGTCGGGCGTGACCGTAGGGTTATCCAATCGGGTATGTCTTGTGGGGACTCCGAGGTTCGTGGCTTGCTAGCCCGATGTCGGGACAACTTCTGAGGTTATCCAATCCGGGTATGTCTTGCGGGGACTCTGAGGTTCGTAGCTTGTTAGTGCGATGCCGGGATAACTTATGGTTGTGGTTTGGTTGTGTGATGTACGTGTCATGGGTTGTCCAGTCGGGTATGTCTCGTGGAAGCTCCGAGGTTCGTAGCCTGCTAGTGCGATGCCAGGATAACTATGAACGTATGTATGGATATGGTCACGTGACTGTCGTCATGGTGACATGTGATTTGGTATGGTTTCCCATTGGGTTATTCACTCAGGTATGTTCTGCGGGAGCATATGAGGTCCGTGGCTTGTTAGCATGGGACGCGAATAATCCTTGGGAATATGTTGTTATGGATGATTGGGTCGGGGATCCTGCGTTTTGTTATTGGAAATTGTACTTTTGGAAAATGAGTGTTGGGTTGTGTCCCAAGTGTTTTCGATAAATGGAAATCCCAAATGTTTTCAAAACTTCCGAGTCCGTAAAATGTTTTTAAGATGTATATCGGGTTTATCCCTACCTTTCATGATTGAACTATTTTGATCAAGTAATTTGCCTCGGGAAGTATGTTCATGATTACTATGTTCGTGGAGTATAATATGTATGGCCTGTATTTGTATTTTATACTTGCACTAGCAAAACAGTGGAGTTTTGCTAACCCCCGAGTGATCGGGGGTGGATGTCTTATTGCGTCCAGGTACTTGGAGGTTGCTGGGGAGCGAATCGCAGGATCGGCATGAAGGATGATGGAAGACGACAATGCTAATCACATGAAGACCAGTCGTTGAGTATTTTGGTAGAGTCTTGTTGTTTGTCTCTCCGTTGTGTTGTTCTCTCGTTTTATGAGAATGTTGATGTATTCCAACCCCTGCGTGGGTATGAGTTGTGAGGAAGAGTTATATATGTTTGATGTGTGTGTGTTGTAGCAAAAGACCAAATCGGTCTAATGGTTCGTTATTAGCCATCTTGGCACTCCAGTTGTTGTTGTGTTTTCTGTATTTAGCCTGGAAAATACTCACGGGGAGGGTCTGCGGCGCTGCAATATTCCCAATTGGTTTGGGGGTGTTACAAAATATGGTATTAGAGCTTAGGTTGCGGAAACCTAGGCTGTCGGGTCGAGTTGTGTGTTGTCGAGTCTTGTCTTGTCATATTTAATCTGATTAAGTTGTGTCGTGATGTAACACCCCCGATATATTCAGTAATATTACAACGCCGTAAATCCTTTATGTAAGAATTTACAAGGCTGAGGAAATGAAAAGACAATAACAAATACCAACAAACAACGGCAACGGAAATAAAATATAACATGAGTCTGAAAACAGTACTGAAAGACAAACGTCAAACGGTGAACATTAATACATGACCAAATCCAACATCACAAATGACAACGTATTCGAGTACTTTATTAAAACAACACAAACATACGACAAATTAATCCAGTCGTAACATCACTCTGCACCCTCGTCTTCATGGAGCTCTAGTGGTTGTTTTCCCGCTCTCCTGGATCCTGAACATAAAACAAATGTTCACCCCCGAAGGGGTTAGCACAACGATGCTAGTACAAGTACGATAATTATACAACAATGATTTATTCAACAATCTCTGTATAATAACGTCAATAATATCAACAATAATCACGACAAGTTTCTCCAATGAGAAACAGTAACAATGTACAACATATCATATCAATATCAACATGCTCATGGTATTCCAACGATCCAGCGCACACAACTATAGATTCCCATGATGATCCTGTCGGACCAATGCATGATGGAAATACCTGTCCAACGATCCAGCGCACACAGCTATAGATTCCCATGATGATCCCGTCGGACCAACGCATGGTGGAGAAACAATAACAACACATATGTACAATACAACAACAACATAACCGACATCAATATGAATAAATATAATTAAGGTACTTACCTTTGAAAGATGGCAAGGAATAAACACTTCACGACTTCAACAAATTCGAAGGTCGTTCCTTCGATCAACCGTTCGCAAACCTCGAACCTTAAACAATAGGAAAATAACGACAACTCAACTTATGTAATAAAACTAACGGATACACAACTAACACACGAGCGTTGATCGTTCACAACTATGGTCAAGCACACTATCTTACGAATGGCTGTTTACACGATCAAATCATCGGACGAACACTAGTTGGATTCATACAATATCATGCTACGTGGATGATAATGTTATCGAATTCTACGATAACAAAGGTAGGCATATAATCAACCTTCCTACTCCAACTCTATTAACGACTTCCAAAGTAGTTCGGCTAAACAACGATTCATCATAAGAATATGATCATACGGATACTAACAAATTCTCGAAGGGAGATAAAACAGCCATGTTCTAGGATCAATTCGATTATCCTCAACATAATCAATCTATTCTAACCAAGAATATAACGAAGTTTATCAATTCAAACACCTCTAACAAAATACGAAATAATCTTGGTGGAACTCCTAGAATTCATCTTCTTGAACACTTCGATTCTAGGTGATGATATTAACATGGCATTGTATACAACTCGACCAAAACATACCACAATCTCAGAAACTACGTCCTAGGGTTCAACATGCCAAAGTTCAATCATAATTCTCTTAACAACGAAGAACAATCCAAGTATAACCAAACCAATCTTCCTAAAACATGATATCCAATTACTACAACATCCTTGAAACGTAATAATCTTAGTAACATACTCAAGAAACCGAATTCAGGGTCTGGTTTAGTGTCAACATACCTTTCACGAAGAATAATGATGAAAACGATCGGTAGAACTTGACATAGTAGGCTTGAACACAAATCCGAGATGTCTACGATCTTGTAAACCAGGTAGAGAGGCTATATAAGGATTATATGTGGGGGAGAAAGCTCCCTGGACTTTGCAAAATCAGCCAAAGGATGAAAAGAAATGAGTTGAAATGAAATGGGGTGATGCAATATTTATAAAACCCAGACCTTTACGTACATTAACCTCACAACATTACATATGTTATCGCCTTAACATACGCTATCTGAAATATTTAGTGTGCGTTAACGTCCGACAGTAGCTACTGCCTCATTTCTGACCTCCTTAACGTACGTTAACCATTACCTTTTACGTACGTAATAAGCTCTGTTTAGCGTATGCTATATTAGTCCTTTCGCGTACATTAAACCTCGTTGACTTGCTTTTTCAAAATGCTGTCCGGATCACGTGGGAATCTTATCCTTATTCATCCCCGTCCCAAGATGGCCCATGTGCCGACCAACCTTATCTGCCTGACTGCCTGTTTCGTACGCTATGCTTCGTCCATAGTGTACGCTATCCTCAGTTCATAACATACGTTAGGCTCATCTTCTAGCGTACTTTATGACGTAGCTGTATGCATGAATTTA